>OY970820.1:50448661-51079819 GCA_963853835.1 Calendula officinalis | reverse complement strand
AGATTCACTGATCGAGACGAGACACTGCTAAGTAATTGTTAATAATATATAGATATATATAAATATAAGAATAATATAAAAAAATTAATTTTATTAAAAATATAAATAAAATTTATACATTTTAATTATATAATATATATATATATATATATATATATATATATATATATATATATATATATATATATATATATAAACATAGAAAAAAGTAAATTGTGAAAAGTGTTCGGCCCGATGAAGTGGAGGTTGAAAAGACTTTGGGCCGAAAACATTGAAAAGTGTTCGGGCCGGGAACAGTGTAAGACCTCGCGCCGAACTCTTTTGAAAGAGTTCGGGCCAGGAACAGTATAAAAAGACTTCGGGTCGAGAACCTGGACGGTCTTTGAAGATTTTGACTTCGGGCCGAACTCTTTTGAAAGAGTTCGGGCCGAGGACATGGATGGTTTTGAAGAATTTTCAAGTTCTGGGCTTAGATCTTTCCTAGGTCAATTTATACTGTCAAAAACTAGTTAAATGTTGATCGTTGCACTAGATGAGAACCCTAGAAAACATATTACAGTTTAAGGAAACCTAGATCGAACAAGTTCAGTGAATCAGAAATCCTAGACGACGACCGAACCTAAATCAAGTGAGAATCTTTAAAATCGGACATCAAATGGAAGAAATTAAAGATGGAATGTTACCGAAATCAGTTGAGGATGAATGTGGAGACGATTTGAGATGAGATTCGAGTCCAAAGTAGTCAAGATTCGTCGGAGTTTGACTCAGTGTGTGTAGTCGAAGGTGTGAAAGTGTGTGTGAGCGAGAAGAGTTTGGAAAAAGAACAAAGGAGTACGGAGAGTGGTACTTATAGGAGAGGGGGAGATCGAGTCGAACACTTGTGAGGCCGGACACTGGAAACCGACTGTGAACCTCGGGCCGGGAACAATGAGGTGTTCGGCCCGAGGACAAATTTTGAAAAGTTTTGAATTTAAATTTAAAAAAAAAAAATACAAGGAAATTGTAAATTAAAAGTTTAAGTTTAAAATTAAAAGTAGTTGCTCCCCCGTGACCGATGACAACTTTTGACGACCGGGTTTCAAGACGAGTTTCTTGAAAGCCATTGCGATGAAACGAAGAATGCAACGACTTAACAGATTGAAAAATAAGAATTGAAGACAATTAAGTTTTGAGATCTAGCATACCAAGCTTTGAGACCAGATAATTAAAATGTTTTTCGTTCAAAGCCTTGTTAAACAAATATGCCAATTGAAAGTCGGTGGATACGAAGTACAATTCAACAATACCCAATTCAACGTGGTCTTTGATAAAATGATATCGAAGATCGATATGTTTGGTTTTAGAATGTTGAACTGGATTGCAAGATATTGCAATTGCACTTCTGGAATCACAATATAAAGGAATGCGGCTATAGGAAAAAACCATAGTCCTTTAATTGTGATTGCATCCATATCACCTGGGACAGATAGCTAGCGGCCGCAACATATTCTGCTTCAGCTATTGATAGTGAGACACAGTTTTGAACTCCTCCAGATGTACTCTTCCTGTCCAGCATACACCCAACATGATCAGCATCAGAGAAGGCAGAGAGATCAAACGAGGTCTCCTTTGGGTACCAAAGACCAAGATCTCTGGTTCCTTTAAGGTAACGGAAGATTCCTTTGACTGCTAGAAAGTGAGACTCTTTAGGGGCAGCCTGATACCGAGCACATGATGTCCGGACGACTGGACGTTAAGTAAAGTAGTGATCCAATCGTACGCCGATAGTTTGTTACATCTACCGGTTTACCATCCAGATCAGCATTTAGTTTGGTGGTCGTGGACATCGGTGTTGCAATAGGTTTACAGTCGTCCATGAGATACTTCGTCAGTAGATCAGAGATATAATTTGATTGATTGATGAAGATGCCAGTTGGAAGTTGACCAACTTGAAGACCTAGGAAGAAGTTCATCTCCCCCGTCATGCTCATTTCAAAGCGTTTTACCATGAGAGCGGAAAACGTTTGCAATATTTTGGATTTGTAGACCCAAAAATAATGTCATCGACATAGATATGAATTAGTATGATATCTTCCCCTTGACGTTTGATGAGTAAAGTGGTATCAACTTTTCCCTTTGAAAAGCCAGATTCCACTAAGAACTGGGAAAGAACATCATACCATGCCCGAGGGGCCTGTTTCAAACCGTATAGAGCTTTGTCGAGAACATATACATAATCTGGATGTTTGGGATTCACAAACCCTTCTGGTTAATGAACAAACACTTCCTCTTTTAGAATACCATTTAAGAATGCAGTCTTTACATCCATCTGATAGATAGTAAAATTTTTGTGAGCTGCATATGCTAGGAAAATGCGAATGGCTTCAATACGGGCAACATGAGCAAATGTTTCTTCGTAATCAATGCCTTCCTGTTGAGCATAACCCTTAACAACCAACCTTGCTTTGTTACTAATGACAATTCCATTTTCGTCTTTCTTGTTTTTGTTGATCCACTTAGTTTAGATGACGGATGATCCTGGAGTCTTTGGAACTAAGCGCCAGACTTTTAATCTTTCAAATTGATTAATTTCTTCTTGCATTGCAATTATCCAGTCTGGATCAGAAAGAGCTTCACTGACTTTCTTAGGTTCAGTGGAACTTAAGAATGAGGCATGGTGACATTCATCCGCTGTAGCCCTTCGAGTTTGGACGGAGGACTCTGGGTTTCCGATCATTAGATCCAAAGGATGTTCCTTTGTCCACTTAGTAGAATGAGGAAGTGGGAGTTGACCAGGGTTAATGTTGGAATTATCAGTGAAAGCAGGATGCGGTATAATTGCAGTTTCAGAATTTAGGGGGTTGATCTGAGGTGGTGGTTCAACACGTGGAAGATGGAATTTAGAGAAGTCAATCACCAGTGGAGCGATAATATCTGACGGACGTGGAAGATCGACTGGTGTAGATTGAGTTCCTTGTGTTGATGTTGAAGGGCCAGCATTTGCTATGGGTATTGGTGAGGTTGCAGCAGGTGAGGTAGGTGATGGGGATTCATTTGTTGATGGAGTGTTAATGTAACACCACAATCTTAGAGCCATTTTTAAATATATTTTTTTAATTATGCATACGGAAGCGATTTAAGAAATACCATAAATCCTAATTATTACAAATCATAAAAATAACTATTTACATATTAACCAAACATATGAAACATTTAAGGTGTTACTGAAAACGGGCTCGATTCGGTTTACAAAATCAGAGTACGGCCAGACTTCCAAAACCCGACTCTAGTCAAGCCAAATCTACAACCTGAAAAGAGTCAACAAATGAGGGATTAGCACAAAGCTAAGTGAATAGAAATAAAAGTTAATTTGCATAACCACAACAAATTAGAAACCAAGAGAAATCAATCGGGAAACCCGTCCAAACTTCCACAAGCAACTGGACATTATGAGAGGACCGGCGGTCGGGCGAGGACCTTCAACAGTTGTCGGCCCAACAACAGACTACCGATGGCTCCTTTACTATTGGCACGGTGATCCCTCCTTACGTAACGAATTCGAAGAAGTTCGATCGCCCCCATCAAATAGTAACGAAGCGTAGCCAAAACCCACTATAGCTAACCTCTAAAAACATGTGCACATACTACCATTAACGACCCACTATTAATGGTACAACTTAAAATCGAAAAGTATACAAAAAATACACTTTTGCCAAAAACAGCAAGATAGCTCCGCTATCTAGAGATAGCGTCGCTATCTAGAGATAGCGTCTCTATCTAGAGATAGCGTCGCTATCTAGAGATAGCGTCGCTATTTCTGGCCCCTTAGCTATTTCGAGTTTCTGTTCCAATTCTCCAAAAACAACCACAAGATAGTGCCGCTATCTAAAGATAGAGTCGCTATCTTCTCCAGATAGTCAAAACTCCTGCAATTTCTCTTATGAACTCCACCATTTAAACTTTTTTTGTACATTACACAAGAAAAAGGTTAAATCCACTCACCTTAGCTTCCTTTCTGTATCGAGCTCAGTAATCTTATATTACTGAGGCTCCTTCCCTTTCCCTGTACAAAATGAACACCGAATTAGTTACCCAAAATCACTAATTTTACAATAAGTGTGCTATAAGCCAAACAGCATTATTTGTGAACAATCAAATGGCAACTTAACACTTGCATTTCAACACATAACACTTACAATACCTAGAATTCTATCAAGCCAATTCTAAACCATTCCTAATGCATTTTAATCAACCTGCATACATTAGGCCCAAACGGGTCAAACACATAATCGAGTCCACACTTGCACATTTCCAATTCCACATTGCCAAGTTACCTACTTAATATCCATCTAAGCAATTTTCACATTACCTGCATACCTATGCAAGCTTAATCATCCTTTGACCTAAATTAGATCAATTTACATAAATTGGCAACCAAACGGGTCAAAACCTGAAATTAACATAATCATACTAACAATTACCCAAGTAGCTCATTTATGATATGAAATTGATAAATTAGAGATTTCAAGTCATAAATATAAAGTCAACTTCTAGGTTTGACCAAAGTCAATAATTCATGAATTCACTAGTTTATTACCAAATTCTTGCTTAGCCAAACACTACCAATGAATTGACAATTCATACAAGTTAAGTAACAAGTTCCACAATTATCAACTATTATTCTTAGCATGAAAGATTAACCTATCAAAGCTTCAAGAACACAAGAATACACATTTCATCAAATTGGGGAAGATTCCCATCTTCTTCCCAAGAACACCATTGATGGAGCTTTATGGAAGCTTCACCAAATGAACTACAACTAACAAGATTACACATATAGCTTGTAAGAACTCATTTAAATCCTAAATCATCTAACAATTTCGGATTACAAGCAATATTTGACAAGAACTCCATCAAAACCCACTAACTCAAGAACCCTAAATCACCCAAGCTCAAGAACATGAAAACCTAACTTAAGAAGGAAGAAGACTTACTTAATCTAGCTTCTAAATCCGAAAATCACAAGGAGGAGGTAATTAATCAAGCAACAATCTTCAATTTGGGAAGAAAAACTTCAAGAGTATGTGTGTGTGTGTGTGTGTGTGTGTGTGTGTGTGTGTGTGTGTGTGTGTGTGTGTGTGTGTTTGGTCGTGTACATCCAAGAGGAGGAGAAGACAAATACCAAAAATTGACACATAACCCACCCTAGGCCACGTACCCCCTCCCCAACACAGTACAATTTCATTTAAACACAGTACCGGATATTAACTTTGCAGATAAATTAAATAGACCTAATTAACTCCAATTTTAACAACGAAGATATTCTTAGAACCCGGGTTCAAAGGTGAACCCAAATATATAAAAATCATTTTTAATATCTAATTAACTAATTTTCCTAATTTTTAACCCCATGGTTAAAAATACAATTAATTCAATTAAATCAAATAAAATAGTATAAAATAATAAACAATAAAATATTACTTACCGAAAGTAATAAAATATTTTAGGTCGGGTCTAGGGATGTTACAAATCTCCCCTCCTTAAAGAGATTCCATCCCCGGAATCTCACCTTGATCAAATAAATTCGGATAACGATTCTTCATATCTGACTCGGTTTCCCACGTGACATGGCACCCAAACTATGTTTCCACTTAACCAAGACCATCGGAATCTGTTTCTTTCTCAATTTCGTTACCTTTCGATCCAAAATTTCTACCGGCTCCTCAATTAACCTCTTCCTCGAATCCACCTTTAAATCCTTGATCGGTAACACTTGAACTTCCTCTTCTACATTAAACTTTCTCAAATAACACACGTTAAACGTGTCATGAATACCCGACAATTCCGGAGGAAGGTCGAGTGCAACGGTTTGATCATTCACCACTTTACGAATAGAAAACGGCCCAATAAATCTCGGTGCTAACTTTCCCCGTATCCCGAAACGTATAACACCTTTCCATGGAGATACTTTCAAATAAACCCGTTCACCCTCAACAAATGTTACGGGTTGACGCCGTGGATCCGCATACATTTTCTATCTATCCCGAGCGGCTTTTAACTTCTCACGTGCAATCGCCACCTTATCGGCCGTTATCTAAACAATCTCGTGACCCGCAACTATTTTTCTCCCGCTTCAAGCCAACACGTGGGAGTTCTACACCGTACACCATTCAACATTTCATATGGTGGCATTTTAATAATCGAATGATACGAGTTGTTATAAGCAAACTCGATCAAAGGCAAATGAGAATCCCATGACCCACCATATTATAACACACAAGCCCGTAACATATCTTCTAAAGTTTGAATGGTTCTTTCTGTCTGACCATCTGTTTGTGGGTGATATGTCGTGCTCAAATTCACCCGATAACCTAATTCTCTTTGCAAACTCTTCCAAAAATTGGAAACAAACCGAGGATCCCGATCGGACACAATAGATAACGAAATACCATGTCGGGATACTATCTCATCAATATACAATCTAGCCAACTTATCGAGTGATGCGGTTTCGTTTGTGGCTAAAAAGTGAGCGCTTTTAGTCAACCGATCGACAATTACCCATATCATATCGTGATTCTTTTGAGTACGGGGTAATTTTGTAATGAAATCCATTGTAATATTATCCCATTTCCACTCGGGTATATCTAACTGTTTTAACGATCCGTACGGTTTTTGATGTTCGGCCTTGACTTGTGCACAAACATGGAGTTTTTCAGCAAATTGGGCAATATCCAACTTCTTAGAGGGCCACCAATACAAAACCTTCAAATCATTGTACATCTTTGTACAACCCGGATGAATATATAAACATGATTTGTGTGATTCTACTAATATTAATTCCCGTAATCCGCCAAGTAACGGTACCCAAATTCGTGACCGAAACGTTTTCCACTTTCGTGTATCATCAACCAACTCATCTTTTCTCTTACACATAACTTCCGATTTCAAGTTCTCATCTTTCAAAGCTTCTATTTGGCATATTCTCAACCTATCAACAAGATTTTACATGATTTCCATACACATGAACTGGACCACCTCCGATGATCCCTTACGGCTTAAGGCATCGGCAACTACATTGGCTTTCCCCGGGTGATATCGAATTTCACAATCGTAGTCTTCAATGAGCTCTAACCACCTTCGTTGTCTCACATTCAAATCTTTTTGTGTGAAGACATATTGAAGACTTTTATGATCGGTACATATAACACGTTTGGTTCCATAAAGGTAATGTCTCCACAACTTTAACGCGAAAATCACTGCCGTGAGCTCTAAATCATGGGTCGGGTAATTCTTTTCATAGGATTTTAGTTGACGAGAGGCATAAGCAATCACCTGGTCCCTTTGCATCAATACACAACCCAAATCCGCCAAAGATGCACCACAATAAACTATGAAATCGTCTGAGCCCTCGGGTAGGGCAAGTATTGGAGCTTGACACAATAACTGCTTTAACAATTGAAACGCCTTTTTTTGCTCATCACCCCACCAATACTGAACATCCTTTCGTGTCAACTTCGTTAATGGACTAGCAATCTTTGAAATATTCTTAATAAACCTTCTATAATAACCGGCCAAACCTAGAAATCTTTTAATTTCGGATGGAGTCTTCGGGGCACTCCAATTCATCACCGCGGTTATCTTAGATGGATTAACTTTCACCCCTTCATTACAAATCACATACCCCAAAAACTGTACTTCTCGGAGCCAAAACTCACACTTCGAAAACTTAGCATAGAGTTGTTCCCGTTTCAAAGTGTCTAAAACTTGTCTTAAGTGATTCTCATGATCTAAATCGGTTTTGGAATATATTAGTATATCATCAATAAAAACAATTACAAACTTATCAAGAAACGGTCGACATACCCGGTTCATAAGATCCATGAATATGGCGAGAGCATTTGTCAAACCGAACGGCATGACTAAAAATTCATAATGATCGTATCTCGTTCGAAATGCGGTTTGTGGGATATCGTTTTCATGAACTCGGACTTGATGATAACCCGACCTTAAATCAATCTTTGAAAAATACGAGGCCCCTTGTAACTGATCAAACAAGTCATCGATACGCGGTAACGGATACTTATTCTTAACTGTTCGCTTATTCAACTCACGGTAATCAATACACATTCTCATAGGCGACGACGAACTCGGCCTGATAAAGCCCAAGGCGACGAACTCGGCCTGATAAACAAAATCGGTGCACCCCAAGGAGACGAACTCACGATAACACATCTTTCTTTTTAACAAACAAAACCGGTGCGCCCCAAGGCGACGAACTCGGCCTGATAAAGCCCTTATCCAATAATTCTTGTATCTGTGTCATCATTTCTCGAATTTCTAACGCTGCTAATCTGTACGGAGCCCTGGCTACGGGACTGGCTCCCGGAACCAAATCAATTTTAAATTCTACCTCCCGAATAGGAGGTAACCCAGGAAACTCATCGGGAAAGACCTCCGGGTATTCCGATACCACCCGGATGTCTCTATCAACCTGCTTTTCTTTTCTGGCATCAATGGCATAAGCAAGAAACGATTCACATCCTTTGACGAGAGATTTTCTACCTTTCATAAACGAATTAATAAGGAGAGATGTATTAAGCCGATCCCCACGGGCCACTACGTGTGTCCCGTCAGGCAAGGGAAATGAAATCAATTTCTTATCACAATTAATTAAAGCTCTATTTAAACTAAGCCAATCCATTCCGAGGACCACATCAAAACCAGATATTGGCATTAACAGTAAAAACATATTAAAACATGCTCCTTCTATATCAATTTTAGCCCCAGTCACAGATGTTGTGACCAGTACCACATAACCATCAGCTACCTCCACTTCCAATTGAGTAGATACCACAGACGTTGGCAAATTTAATTTTGCATAAAAATCCACAGGAATAAATGAGCGATTAGCTCCAGAATCAAACAACACACGAGCATCAATGTTATTTATCGGGAACATACCGGTAATGACATCGTCGGTAGTGGTAGCCTCTTCGACCGTCATTTTAAAGGCTCGACCCTCCGGTGTAGGACGATTCTTCCTCTTTTGAGGAGATGATGCCGCCGACCCCCCAACCGACCCGGAACCCGAACCCGATCTCCTCTCTGAAGAACAATCACCGGCCCTGTGCCCTTCCTTATGACAATTCCAATAAACACTTCTTGGAAATTTACAATCATTCAACTCGTGCCCATACTGACCACACCTGACACACTGCATTGTTTGAGTTGTACAAGTCCCATTATGAGAAGATCTGCACCTAGCACACCATTGTCCCTTTTGACCCGAACTTCCACCCAACTGTTTACGACTCGAACCCGTATACTTTTGATTTCCTTGCCCCTTCTTACTTTGTTGATAACCTGATTGTGTGGACTTAAACTTTTGATACCCCGGCCTTTCTTTGGTCACCCAATCACGAGTATTTAAGTCACCTTCTACGATTTGGCCAAATCGAAAGCCTGTGATAGAGTGGTTGCAAGCCTTGCTTTAGTTCGGTATTCGTGCCGTAAAGCACCAATAAAATGCTTTATTTTTGACGACTCATCGGGCACCCATTGTTGTACAAACCTTAACTTCTCGTTAAACTGCTCGATTGTAACGCCCCAAAATTTGTATTAATTAAATAACATTATTTTAATCACATTTTTTTATTATTTATAATTTATATTATTCAGGCGACCTGTAATTTGACGGTACATTTTAGTTGACGTTTTTATTATTATTTTTGACCGTTTAGTTAATAGTATGAGTTGAGTCTATTCTTTTTGTCTGGCCGGCCAAAGGCCAAGGCCTCATCCCCGTTTGTTTCTTTGTGTTGACCCAAGTTTGATTATGTTGTAGTAGCCCGATATTAGAAATGTAGAGCCCGAGATGAAGATTGGTCCGGTCCAATTATAAGCCTTTAAGATTTTGACTAGCATATTTAAATTAGACTAGCACCTAAATCCCTACCCCAATTCCTATTGCAGCCGTAATCTTTCCTTCCAATTTTGCCTTGCGTCAATTGAATAGCAATTCCATATCCACGCCTCTCTACAGCTTTTGAAGCAAGCAACTAGGTGAAGGAGGCAAGCACCTCTCGTGATTTCTTTAAATTGTTAATGAAAATCTCCTGGTAATTCCATCAATTGAGCAAATAGCGGGCAAGGAAGAATTTAAGTGGGGGTGCGGAGGAGAGCCGATCGAGCAGCTTTTGAAGCAAGCAACTAGGTGAAGGAGGCAAGCACCTCTCGTGATTTCTTTAAATTGTTAATGAAAATCTCCTGGTAATTCCATCAATTGAGCAATAGCGGGCAAGGAAGAATTTAAGTGGGGGTGCGGAGGAGAGCCGATCGAGCAGCACAGAGGTCAACGAGATCGAACAGCCATAATCTAGGAATTGAAGGTTTGATCGAGCAGGGTAGAAGCTGAGAATGTGTTCGTGTTCGGGTCTAGCGTTTTCGTGTTTAATCGATTCGGTATATTTCTTGTTCCTTTTCCTTTTGTAAATTGTTGATTCAGTTTTCTTCCGAGCCAAGACTTGTAATCGGCTGTATCGGGACCGTTGATGTTCGGGAATGACACCCGGGTCATGGTGTCAGGTTTTGTTGTTGCATTGTTGAGTTTATTATTTTCTGCATTTTGGACAGCTTCTGTCAGACCTGTTCGGGTCAGTTTTTGACCTGCTTCGGGTCAGAATCCGGGCTTAAGGTCTTCTAGACTTTTGTAGCCTGTTGTTTTAACTTTCCGTGGCCGCCGACTGCTCATTATTTGAGTTAACGGTTTGTGAGATACGACCCTTTTTGTAACTGACTGCAGTGCTGAAATACTGCACGAAATTGCCTGTTGCAGGCCTGTTTCGGGACCCTTCGGGGCAGAACCGGGCCGAACTTTCTATAGACGGTTTATAGTGTCTTATGTATGCTATCTGCTGCGAAAATATAGTGTCATTCGGTGTACCGAGTTGAAAGTTACGGTCGTCCGATTTTGCTTCAAATTGTGTTTTGAATTATGTTGAAATTCGGGTTTTAGAAATTCTAGTTTTACTAAATTATGAGTCTTTATTTTCATGGGTTTATAGAGCTGTGTTTCGGGTTTAAGGGCTGCATTGTAAGTATCGGGTTGGGTCAAAACCATCTTGATTATAGCTAGACGTTTTGTTTAACCGAGAAACGGAAATCGAACCTTAGGGTTCTTGGTTTCCTAAAACCGAATAGTTTTCTTAAATAAAAGACTAGATTAATGGTAAACATGTTTCTGAGGCTAAATGAGAATTTCGGGAATGTCGGGTATTTCGAAAATAGACGGGTTGATGTCGGGATTTAAAACGGGTTCTATTTTAATATGCTGAATTTTAACAGAATCTGTTTGCTGACTTCGGGACTGTTTTTACCACACTTAAAATATGTTTTTGGATTTTTGGCCCGTGATGGTCACTTGTTTTCTGAGTTAGCTTTTCAATGCCGCAACCCTCTTGTCAATCCGAATTACGGTTTAAAAGTTATAGCTAACTTAGTATGCTGCTGTTAGGAAAATGACATGTGCGACATGCCTGTCTTGCAACACTATTTTGAGACACTTAGAATCTGTTTTAGCCAGTGACCGTCTCACAGAGATATGTAGTTCTGGTTGTCTACTTTTCATGGTAAAAATATGGGATAAATCTACTACACAGTTTAAGAGTTATAGAAGTTTCCGTGAGACCAACGGGTGCTGCCAGTTTTCTAAATTGAGTCCTTAGAACGGATTGTAATTCGGGTTTCATTTTTATGCTTTTAGGATCATCTAGGAATAACCGAGCAGCGCTTTAGAGTATTGAGGATCCTTTGGAGCTTACGTTTATCGAGGTGAGTATTCTCACCGTGTATTCAGTTTTAACGTAGTACATGCATGACTTATGTGTTACATTTCTTGCACCATAATTGTTATCTGAGCTTGAGCTGTTATCTGAGTTTGATCCGCTATCTGAGTTTGATTTGTTATTTGAGTTTGACATGCTATCTGAGTATCTGAGCAGCTGTTGATTTATTTTAATCTGAGACATTGTGCCTGGGTAACCGAGCTCGGCACAGGGTCATTCTGTGCTACTACTTGCTAGGGAATCTGAGATAATTATGTTAAAGAGATAATAAAACATAATAACACACATCTGAGTTTTTGGCTATATGCCTGGGATCACCTCCCGTCTGAGTTTTTGGGATTATTCCCGTCTGAGTTTATATCTGACTTGACACCGAAGAGCACTGGTGTCAGACGTTTTGACTTGGCACCGAAGAGTACTGGTGCCAGGCCTTTTTGACTCAACACCGAATAGTACAGGTGTTGAGGTGATGTGAGGCGGGTCGAGGTTGATCTCTCGCCCCAAGTCACACTAGCGCGCTATATAAATTAAAATCTGAGTAATAAAATCTGAGTAATAAAATCTGAGAAATAAATCTGAGTAATTAATCGAGTAGATCTGAGTAGGAGTACACCGATGTGCCCTCATGTGTTGTATGTTATGATTGTTTGCATTTTGAGAATTATTCACTCAGCTGACCCAAACTTTCCCCCACATTGTTTCAGGTACCAGCAAAGAAAGGAGAAGGTGGACGGTTGACCGCTGTATCTTTTCATTACTGATGTGGACATCATTTAATATTTTAAAACACTTTACTTTATCTTAACTATTTCCGCAATAAATACGTTTTAAATGTTAAATATTAATTTCTGAGATTTATTTATGGGACCTTTTGATTATAATTTTATTTTCAAAAATTTTAAAAATCTTGTAAATTTTTGGGTGTTACAAGTTGGTATCAGAGCACTGACTTGAGGGATTTGGATTCACAAGGGGTGAATTCAAACTCAAGTTTGAGTTATGAGTTTTAAAATGAGAAATGAGTAAACTATTTTCTGAGTAAAGATTCCACATCCAGTATGCAGCATGTCACGTCGATCTCTCGCTTTCCAGTTGCCGGTAATATTTTAGAGGTTTTATTTATTTGGGAATTTCATGGTATTCTGAGTTTTGAGGAATGACAAATATGAGAATTGTTGTTATTATTTTGAGTATAATTCTGATTTAACTCTGAGTGTATTTCGTGACGAGGATCGCTTTTCTGAGTATATTTTCCGTGTGTAATTCTGAGTGCATTTGCGTCATACATGCTAAAAATTATAATTACCTACAATTTTATATAATCTATGAGGTTTTATAATTCTGATAAATTTGTAACCCAAAGGGGTAATAAATGGATATGAAATTTTGATAGTAATTCCATAAGTTATTTGATGAGAACATGTCTTGGGTAAATAAAAATGAGAAGGAATAAATTTTTCGTTTGGGAAAAGCACTTAACAGAAAGAGTTATGGAAACGAGTAAATGAAAAATATTTTTACTATCAACCGATTTAAAGAACATTTTTATGGTGGTTTATCAAGTCGAGTGAAGTGAAAATACCAAGAACATATTTTTATATATAAAAAAAAATTATTTATTTTAAGTTATTTACATTTGAACTAGACGAGAAATCTTAACCAGAATTGGATTTTATTTTTATCCGTTATTTCAGAGTCGTTTTAGTTTTTAATATTAAAACTTTAGTTGGATTAAGCATGTTTTTAAATGTTGAATTATCATTTGAGATTCTATTTAGTGGAACCTTTTCACTTATTCATCAAATTGAAAAATTTTAAATTTATGAGAAATTCGGGTGTTATGAAATCTTTGGACAATTAAAAAGGAAAATGTTTTTATAAAGAGATGAGACATGATGTATTGGGAAAATCTTTTTGCTGAGAAAATAATAAACCGAGATTTATTAAATTGAGATCAAATGAGAAAACTTTTAAAGTATGTGATTATAATAGCTGAGTCTGAAAATCCATAATTTTTGTTATGAATTCAGTGAGAGATTATTAATTTAACACAGAGATATTGAATAACCTATATAAGTTTGTTATACCAACTAATCGAGGATTGCCGAGTCAAATTAAACAGAAATTATTCAAGTTTATCTTAAAGGGTATTTATTAAAAGTGAACAAAAGGGAGACTATCATCATGAATTCAGTGATGATTTATTTAAAAATGAATCAGAAGAGCTTATTAGTTATATTATGTTCTGAGTTAAAAACATAATAAAATACTTTGGTTGAGTGCCTTTTTGCTGAGTGCATTTATGAGTAATGTTTATAAGATTTTGAGTAATTTATCAGATATGAAAGTAAAATTTTCTTCCTTTTTAGTGTGATTTGCTGGTGGATTTATATGTGGGAAGTTGTAAACTTTGGGATTGACTCGTGACCAAACAGAAGTAGGTGTCGAAAGTAATAGAGGGCCCCTATTATCATACACACCGAACTTTTGGTTGGTTATGGGGAGATTTTGAAGGGAACGATGGACCAATGCTTGTTATTGTGAATTTATTTTATGCATGTTATTTGTTTGAGTGAGTATATGTGGCTTATGTTATCATAATAGAGAATTCTAGTGCCAAACTCGAGGACGAGTTTTCTCCAAGTGGAGTTGAGTAGGAGTAAAAAGGGAAATTTCTAAAAATAAAATAATTATCGGTATGTATTATTATGAGCATGATGCTTATACATAGAGATTTTTCTGGATGAGGATTTTAAAAGTATGAAATCTAGATACATATAATTAATCAAATAAATTATAAGAGTAACTATCAAATCAAGCAGTTGAGAATAATTAAATTTATTCTATGGGTAATTATAGAATTTATAACAAACTGATAAATCGGGATTAGTGGAGAAATTAATAAATCAAGTTAGTTGGGTTGAATGAATATCGTGAAAAAGGGAAGTAGTAATACTACAATTATATATAAAATAAGATAGTATGCTTATTCTTGTGTGCTTATAATGAGATAATGAAGAATTATTAAATTAAAGTGATGAAAATTTATTAATGAGTTTGATATGAGAAAACAATAACAATGAAATTTTGAAGAAATGAGTTAAAGGAGAAAAATTTTGAATTAACGGGAAGTTTTATTCGAAATTTTAGAGGTATTATAAGATATTTATGCGAAAATTTGTATTGTGAACAATATATTTAGAGTTATTGAATAATATATTTGATTATTAATTATTGAATACTTAATTATCTTTTGAGGTTGTTAATTGGAGTTGATAATGATTTATTAAAACGAGTTCAAATTAGAAAATTTCATGTAGATTGACTATTGAGTAAATTTTTTAGTTATAAGAAGTTTATAAATCGAGTTAAATGAGCAAGTCAATAAAACAAGTTAAAAAGAGAAAGTTTTAATTTGTCGGGAAGTTTTATTAAAAAAATTGTAGGTGTTATAAAGTTTTATGAGAAAAATATATTTCGTGAGTAATATATTTTATTTGGAGTTATCGAATAATATTTTTATTTGTTAATTTATTGAATATTTAAAATTTTTGAAGTGTTATAAATTTTTATGATAAAATTTTATTTATAAGCAATTATTAAATTGAGTTGAAATTTATATCGTATTAAGAAGAGATTTCTAAAAGACGAGAAATTACTAAATTAATGAACAATGAGAAAAATATTTAAATTGGGAATAAAAGGTAATTGCGTATTGAGTAAATGAGAACTAATGGATTGATTCGTAAATTGAGTAACGAGAAATCATTATAAATAAGAGTATGAAATGTAATTGAAGTTTAGTGGGTAACATGAAATTTATGAGTAGATATGGTCAAAATAATTAAGAGACATTTTAAATTGTGTAAAATCAGTGAAACGGTCTATTAAAGGATCGTTAAACTAGATGAATGAGAAAACATCTATTAAAATATTATCGAGAAACCACTAAATGTAATAGAATGAGAACCTATTAAAGGGAATTAAATGACAAGATCGTTAATTTGAGCTATTTAAAGGGTTATCAACATCGGTAATATGCAAACCTAATAGAGTAAGGTAACAATATAATGTTAAAGAAGAGTTATTTTGAGAACCAATAACACGGTTGAGAGAGAGTATATCATTCCAAGTATTATAAGCTGGTAAATTGGAACACGCGAGTAGTAATAAGAATGAGTAAAAATGTGATTTATACCTAATGCTATTACTTGTAAATATTATTACCTTATGAGTTGTTACTAAGTTAGAGTTTTGGGTTTGCTTCTGAGTTAAGATTTATAAGTTTGCTCCTGAGTTATACATTTTTGAGTTATACTCCTGAGATATGTTTTGAGTTCATTTCTGAGTTAGACTTCTGAGTTGTATTTCTAGATCATATTTCTGAGTCATATACCTTAGTATATGAGAATTCTGTGTGATGCGTATATTCTCGGGAATTTTTTTTGCCTACTGAGTGATTTTAATTTCTGTGTGCATCATCTGAGAATTCTGCGTGATAGGTACATTTCTTGTGAATAATTTCATGTTTTTGTGTTAACTGATAATGGTGTAAACTACTAGATTGCTTCTTTGCCTTATGCAAACTGGTGTCCAATAGAGTAGAAGACCTTCCAGAGCTAATTCTTATATGGAATTGACAATAATAAGATTAAACCTGTTGTAAATATGTTAAGTGATCATTTGTTGGAGCCTTGCGAGAAGTTTTGTTTTCTTCTTTCCATAAAACTTATTTTTTATCGTCGCGAGAGAACCGAGTGTGACTGTTAGCACGAACCGGATAACCAAGTATCACGTCGAGATCATCTGACGCCGCAAACCAAACCGTAACAAATCTCCAAGTGGAGTTGAATCGGAGATTCAACGCAACGCTAACCGCTGAGTGCCGCAACTGTGTTTAACTACGAGAGCAAGAATACGCCTTCAGCAAATTATCGTGAATTTGTTCGTAATTTTTCTCGTCACTCTTTTTGAGACAACCCAATATTCTTAGGGAACAGTTGGATTTTAGTTCTTCTAGTCATTTCATTTTGCGTCGTTAGAGACGGAAGATCGCACGAGCAGTTGCAAAAACTAGAATTATTTCGATCGCGTTGATCGCCCTGGAGAATTTCCTTTTCATTCTTAACCTTATCATTTTGTTTTCTTTCCCCATTTGAGGACGTGTGTCGTTGGCAAGTATGGGTTGAGACGCGAGATTACTACCCTGAGCTTTTTCCGAGCAATGACTTCGGGGACGAAGTCTATTTCAAGTGGAGTTGAGTTGTAACGCCCCAAAATTTGTATTAATTAAATAACATTATTTTAATCACATTTTTTTATTATTTATAATTTATATTATTCAGGCGACCTGTAATTTGACGGTACATTTTAGTTGACGTTTTTATTATTATTTTTGACCGTTTAGTTAATAGTATGAGTTGAGTCTATTCTTTTTGTCGGGCCGGCCAAAGGCCAAGGCCTCATCCCCGTTTGTTTCTTTGTGTTGACCCAAGTTTGATTATGTCGTAGTAGCCCGATATTAGAAATGTAGAGCCCGAGATGAAGATTGGTCCGGTCCAATTATAAGCCTTTAAGATTTTGACTAGCATATTTAAATTAGACTAGCACCTAAATCCCTACCCCAATTCCTATTGCAGCCGTAATCTTTCCTTCCAATTTTGCCTTGCTTCAATTGAATAGCAATTCCATATCCACGCCTCTCTACAGCTTTTGAAGCAAGCAACTAGGTGAAGGAAGCAAGCACCTCTCGTGATTTCTTTAAATTGTTAATGAAAATCTCCTGGTAATTCCATCAATTGAGCAAATAGCGGGCAAGGAAGAATTTAAGTGGGGGTGCGGAGGAGAGCCGATCGAGCAGCACAGAGGTCAACGAGATCGAACAGCCATAATCTAGGAATTGAAGGTTTGATCGAGCAGGGTAGAAGCTGAGAATGTGTTCGTGTTCGGGTTTAGCGTTTTCGTGTTTAATCGATTCGGTATATTTCTTGTTCCTTTTCCTTTTGTAAATTGTTGATTCAGTTTTCTTCCGAGCCAAGACTTGTAATCGGCTGTATCGGGACCGTTGATGTTCGGGAATGACACCCGGGTCATGGTGTCAGGTTTTGTTGTTGCATTGTTGAGTTTATTATTTTCTGCATTTTGGACAGCTTCTATCAGACCTGTTCGGGTCAGTTTTTGACCTACTTCGGGTCAGAATCCGGGTTAAGGTCTTCTAGACTTTTGTAGCCTGTTGTTTTAACTTTCCGTGGCCGCCGACCGCTCATTATTTGAGTTAACGGTTTGTGAGATACGACCCTTTTTGTAACTGACTGCAGTGCTGAAATACTGCACGAAATTGCTTGTTGCAGGCCTGTTTCGGGACCCTTCGGGGCAGAACCGGGCCGAACTTTCTATAGACGCTTTATAGTGTCTTATGTATACTATCTGCTGCGAAAATCTAGTGTCATTCGGTGTACCGAGTTGAAAGTTACGGTCGTCCGATTTTGCTTCAAATTGTGTTTTGAATTATGTTGAAATTCGGGTTTTAGAAATTCTAGTTTTACTAAATTATGAGTCTTTATTTTCATGGGTTTATAGAGCTGTGTTTCGGGTTTAAGGGCTGCATTGTAAGTATCGGGTTGGGTCAAAACCATCTTGATTATAGCTAGACGTTTTGTTTAACCGAGAAACGGAAACCGAACCTTAGGGTTCTTGGTTTCCTAAAACCGAATAGTTTTCTTAAATAAAAGACTAGATTAATGGTAAACATGTTTCTGAGGCTAAATGAGAATTTCGGGAATGTCGGGTATTTCGAAAATAGACGGGTTGATGTCGGGATTTAAAACGGGTTCTATTTTAATATGCTGAATTTTAACAGAATCTGTTTGCTGACTTCGGGACTGTTTTTACCACACTTAAAATATGTTTTTGGATTTTTGGCCCGTGGTGGTCACTTGTTTTCTGAGTTAGCTTTTCAATGCCGCCACCCTCTCGTCAATCCGAATTACGGTTTAAAAGTTATAGCTAACTTAGTATGCTGCTGTTAGGAAAATGACCTGTGCGACATGCCTGTCTTGCAACACTGTTTTGAGACACTTAGAATCTGTTTTAGCCAGTGACCGTCTCACAGAGATATGTAGTTCTGGTTGTCTACTTTTCATGGTAAAAATATGGGATAAATCTACTGCACAATTTAAGAGTTATAGCAGTTTCCGTGAGACCGACGGGTGCTGCCAGTTTTCTAAATTGAGTCCTTAGAACGGATTGTAATTCGGGTTTCATTTTTATGCTTTTAGGATCATCTAGGAATAACCGAGCAGCGCTTTAGAGTATTGAGGATCCTTTGGAGCTTACGTTTATCGAGGTGAGTATTCTCACCGTGTATTCAGTTTTAACGTAGTACATGCATGACTTATGTGTTACATTTCTTGCACCATAATTGTTATCTGAGCTTGAGCTGTTATCTGAGTTTGATCCGCTATCTGAGTTTGATTTGTTATCTGAGTTTGATCCGCTATCTGAGACATTGTGCCTGGGTAACCGAGCTCGGCACAGGGTCATTCTGTGCTACTACTTGCTAGGGCATCTGAGATAATTATGTTAAAGAGATAATAAAACATAATAACAAACATCTGAGTTTTTGGCTATATGCCTGGGATCACCTCCCGTCTGAGTTTTTGGGATTATTCCCGTCTGAGTTTATATCTGACTTGACACCGAAGAGCACTGGTGTCAGACGTTTTGACTTGGCACCGAAGAGTACTGGTGCCAGGCCTTTTTGACTCAACACCGAAGAGTACAGGTGTTGAGGTGGTGTGAGGCGGGTCGAGGTTGATCTCTCGCCCCAAGTCACACTAGCGCGCTATATAAATTAAAATCTGAGTAATAAAATCTGAGTAATAAAATCTGAGAAATAAATCTGAGTAATTAATCGAGTAGATCTGAGTAGGAGTACACCGATGTGCCCTCATGTGTTGTATGTTATGATTGTTTGCATTTTGAGAATTATTCACTCAGCTTCCCCAGCTGACCCAAACTTTCCCCCACATTGTTTCAGGTACCAGCAAAGGAAAGGAGAAGGTGGACGGTTGAGCGCTGTATCTTTTCATTACTGATGTGGACATCATTTAATATTTTAAAACACTTTACTTTATCTTAACTATTTCCGCAATAAATACGTTTTAAATGTTAAATATTAATTTCTGAGATTTATTTATGGGACTTTTTGATTATAATTTTATTTTCAAAAAATTTAAAAATCTTGTAAATTTCTGGGTGTTACATCGATCAAATCATCTACCATCATCCTCTCGGTCATCCGCAAATTTATAAATTCCGACCGAATTCTATCCATCTCGAATGAGTTACAATAACGCTTACACACTTGTTCTCTGAATTGATCCCATGTTATGTTGTTTTTAACTTCTTTGGGTAGATGTTCAATCAAGGTATCCCACCAATTCATAGCACCACCTATTAATTTTCGGGTGGCATACATCACCCGGTGTTGATCATCACACCCGCAAGCATCTAAGGTTTTCTCCATTTCCCTTAACCAATTCATAGTGACATTGGGGTCTCTACTTCCACTAAATTCATGGGGTTTACAGTCTAAGAATTGTTTGAAAGTGCAATTCGGTTTCCTACTGAATGGATAAGGTTGATTGGTGAATTGATATTGAGGCAAACCTTGGCTTGGGTTAACATAATAGTGTTGTGGTTGTGACATTATAGGGTGAGGTTCGGATGTGGTTGACATCAAGGGAACCGTCAAGGCTGGAGTTGTGGGAATTTGCATGGTAGGGGCGTTCTAACAATATAATCTTCTCGATCTGCATTTGCATCCCCGGACGTACCAATGGTTTCCGGTTCAGGGTTCGACGGGGTTATCAGCGGATTGGGGTCGTTATCTGTCATATCTATAACAAGCACAACATCTCACGAACTGTTAGTTTAAAGCGTTAGTATATATCTTACTAACTACTACTAACCCACAATTCATATTCACTCGATAATCCACTCCCATAATTAAGGAAGTTTGACCAACTCGAGCCAAGACTTGGGAATGGTACACCTAAATGTGCAACCATCGCGAAACCGAGGCTCTGATACCAAATTGTAACACCACAATCTTAGAGCCATTTTTTTAAAAACATTATGCATACGGAAGCGATTTAAGAAATACCATAAATCCTATTTATTACACATCATAAAAAAACCATTTACATATTAACCAAACATATGAAACATTTAAAGGTGTTACTGAAAACGGGCTCGATTCGGTTTACAAAATCAGAGTACGGTCAGACTTCCAAAACCCGACTCTAGTCAAGCCAAATCCACAACCTAAAAAGAGTCAAAAAATGAGGGATTAGCACAAAGCTAAGTGAATACAAATAAACGTCAATTTACATAACCACAACAAATTAGAAACCAAGAGAAATCAATCGGGAAACCCGTTCAAACTTCCACAAGCAATTGGACGTTATGAGAGGACCAGCGGTCGGGCGAGGACCTTCGACTGTTGTGGGCCCAACATAAGTCTACCGATGGCTCCATTACTATTGGCACGGTGATCCCTCCTTACGTAACGAATTCGAAGGAGTCCGATCACCCCCATCTAATAGTAACGAAGCGTTGCCAAAACCCACTATAGCTAACCTCTAAAAACATGTGCACATACTACCATTAACGACCCACTACTAATGGTAGAACTGAAAATCAAAAAGTTTAAAAAAATACACTTTTGCCAAAAACAGCAAGATAGCTCCGCTATCTAGAGATAGCTCCGCTATCTAGAGATAGCGTCGCTATCTAGAGATAGCGTCGCTATTTCTGGCCCCTTAGCTATTTCGAGTTTCTGTTCCAATTTTCCAAAAACGACCACAGTAATCTTATATTACTGAGGCTCCTTCCTATTTCATGTACAAAACGAACACCAAATTAGTTACCCGAAATCACTAATTTTACAATAAGTGTGCTATAAGCCAAACACCATTATTTGTGAACAATCAAATGGCAACTTAACACTTGCATTTCAACACATAACACTTACAATGTCTAGAATTCCATCAAGCCAATTCTAAACCATTCCTAATGCATTTTAATCAACTTGCACACATTAGGCCCAAACGGATCAAACACATAATCGAGTCCACACTTGTAAATTCCCAATTCCACATTGCCAAGTTACCTACTTAATATCCATCTAAGCAATTTTCACATTACTTGCATACCTATGCAAGCTTAATCATCCTTTGACCTAAATTAGATCAATTTACATATATTGGCAACCAAACGGGTCAAAACCCGAAATTAACATAATCATACTGACAATTACCCAAGTAGCTCATTTATGATATGAAATTGATAAATTAGAGATTTAAAGTCATACAAAATTAAAGTCAACTTCCAGGTTTGACCAAAGTCAACAATTCATGAATTCACTAGTTTATTACGAAATTCTTGCTTAGCCAAACACTACCAATGAATTCACAATTCATGACAAGTTAATTAACAAGTTCCACAATTACAAACTATTATTCTTAGCATGAAATATTAACCTATCAAAACTTCAAGAACACAAGAATACACATTTCATCAAATTGGGGAAGATTCCATCTTCTTCCCAAGAACACCATTGATGGAGCTTTATGGAAGCTTCACCAAATGAACTACAACTAACAACATTGCACATATAGCTTGCAAGAACTCATTTAAACCCTAAATCATCTAACAATTTCGGATTACAAGCAATATTTGACAAGAACTCCATCAAAACCCACTAACTCACACTACTATAGATCGGGTTTGTTAGTGCGGACCAATAAATTTATTTATTGCGGTGGTATAATATAACCGCAACAACAAATTCAGTTCGCACTGCAAAAGAAAGAACCGCAACAACAATTCAATTTGTTGTTGCGGCCATGCTAAACCCGCAATAACAATTCCATTTGTTGTTGCGGCCATACATTACCCGCAACAACTACCAAATTTGTTGTTGCGGCCATGCTAAACCCGCAATAACAATTCCGTTTGTTGTTGCGGCCATACATTACCCGCAACAACTACCAAATTTGTTGTTGCGGCCATACTCTACCTGCAACAACAATCTAAATTTTCAGTTTAATTAATTAATTAATTAATTGGCGAACAAAAACAAATTTCATAAAGATACAACGATAACATTACATATATGTAACAAACTATTATAAGCCAAACCAAAACAAGGACAACCAAAACCTAAACACAAAGCTAACAAACATCATGTTGAATTCACAGAACAGTAACGTTTAAGATAACTCCAACACCACTGTTTTTTGCTTCGTGATCAAGGGTGAACATCACATGTTGGTTCGTGCGGATACCCATCTTCTGTTTGAAGTCGACCATATCACCATTGATAGTCATATGGTCTATAAAACGAACATTGGGCCTCCTTCGATCACCGTGGCGTAGTAAATTGAAAACTGTGTATGGGGGACTCATCTCAAGGTTTGACAAAGCACACAAATGACGCTCATTCCAAAGTTGGTGATCCCTAACAAATTTTACTGGAATAGTCTGATGAAAGAAATGAAAACTAAATTTATACGTACTGCAAATTATAATTGAAAGAAAATAAAAAGAAAAATCATACAATTTTATTTGTCATGGACGCAGACCATTTTACGATGAAGAAATTATTAACTTGTACTTCGTGATCACCAATATGCAGACTGCTAGAACTCATATTAGAAACTTTAAAGATCGATTAATCTTACTTTGAAAAGTTTTTCTTTGAAATGTTCTTGTAGGTTTAAAAATGAAACGTTTTTTGATATAACAAATTAATGGAATGCATGAAGTCTGCTTATATATATACTTAACTTTTGGCGGGATTGGGGATTTGGCGCGCATCACTACTGTACAACCGCATCTCCAAACAAGTAAATAGTCATTTTGATTTCTGCTGCAGCATCATCAAGATTCGCGTGAGAACAAAATCTGCTGCAACATGTGAATCTTGATGATGCAGCACCAGTAAGCAATGACTTAATAAACCTTCATATATGAAAATTAAGTTTGATCCATCAAAATAATGGCAATTAGAGTACAATATATAGAGTTGATATTAATTAGTTCTCTTTTAATTTCAAAGAAACTATCATCACGTATATTTTAGAATCTCAAGAAAATATTTGATTCTCCTGCAACACGACCTATGATGTGGTAAAAATCAAGGAAAAACATTTGTTGTTGCGGTTTCCATATTTGTTATTGCGGTTATTTGGATAAGTTTAAAGAAGTAGCCGCAACACTAGCTGTAACTTCCATCCAACTTGATCTGTAGTATTTACTCGATGCATTTAATTTAAATCCCAAAATATTAATTCAAATAAAATTGATGCAGTTACATTTGTTAGTGCGGGTTTACGTATTTGTTATAGCGGTTTCACTGTTGCTACGCGCTTGAATTCTAGTTGACGGTCAATTTTCCCTCTTCAATTTCGACTCCCTTGGTTATTATATATAGTTAACCAATATTATTCTGAAATGCAGTTACAAGAAAACTATTAATCAAAAACCTTTTTTGGTTATTAACATCATGAGTTCCCAAAGCGAAAATCTTCCACAAGAGATCATTGTTATCGAGTCGTCTACCGACGACGATATCAATAACTACCGAAGCGAGGATCCTATAGAGCACAGCCATTAATTTGATGTGAAATTGTCCTCCCAAGTTATACAACGGAGGGGAATTGTATGCATTCTATATTGTGGTTCTTTTTTCTTTCTATTAATTTACTGTTTATGATGCTGAAATATTTTGTTGATTTCTTAATTTCAGACTATACCAGCAAAGCTAGTTGAGGATGTCAACTCTACAACTATGGCACATGTTGTGTCTTTGAGATGGGAGAGAAGAGTGCAAGGTTCGTGTTGGTTGATGTCTTTCATAATCGAAAGAAACCAATCGAAGAAAGACCCTATGGCCCGATCACCATCCATGGGGATTTTGACGAGTTGAGGATGGCTTGGGGCATCCATTGGAACCAATGGGTGGTTTTCACCATTGATCTTGAGAAAATGAAGCCTGGAGGCCGAGTTTACATGAAAGTAACTTTGTTTTAATTAGTTTTTGGTTGTAAATTTTGTGACTTTTTAATTTCCCTTGTAATGCATCCCCATTTGTTAATATTATCTTAAAGTTTTTTTAGTTAACCATCTATATATCTTCAAAGTCTCCGATAAAATAATTAATTTATCTTCAAATTTATAATGTCAAATTTCAAAATAATTATTTAAAAATATAAATAGATTAATATGAATATTTTAATTTATTAATTTATAATATTAGCAAATAATGACTGAAATCTTTAAACAAGTTTTACTTGTTTCAAGTTATTTATTGTAACGGCTAGAATATATTTGTTATTGTAGGTTTTCTTCCTTTGTTGTTGCGGTGTTGTTTTGTTATTGCGGTTTGACCGCAATAACAAAAGAAATTTGATTATCATCTAATATCCAACGGACATATTTTGAAATAGTTGTCTTTCTTCTTCGTTGAGATCCTGTTTTCGTTCTGCTACTCTTTTTAAGGTAATTTCGTTTTCTTTTTTTCTTTTTTTTTTTAAATTCAAGCTTTGAAGTAGACATAGAAATATAAGTATCTTCCAATTAGTTGCCAAAATAGACACATTACATTCATAAAATAGAGAATACAGTAGATTATGCAAACATTGCATATCCTATGAAAACTATGCAAATCCCTATCAAATACAATTTCATTTTCCTTAGCATTAAGTCACGTTCCTCCAGCTTCATTTCAAGATTGTTCTTCGAGTTTATTAATCCTGGAATGATTTGTTTGGATCTTTCACACATAACAGGATCAAACCACACAAAAAATCTACATGTAGAACCCTATAAAAAAGAATATTATACAATAGTTAATAATTACTTGAATTCTAAAATGGTTATATATTAAATATCTTCAAATTAAAGGCCTTACCTTTGTTGGACATGTATAAAACCTTCGTCCAGGGTTTCTGGCTCTCCATGAAGTGCGAATCACTGCTTGTTTGCCACATGATGAACAGAAAACCATTTTGTAGCTAGAAATATAATGTGTTCATTTTTTTAGGTTGATAAATGGCTGAATATGAGACTTACTTATATATCCTTCAATTACCATTTAAATATATAATATTAATTAATTTTTATTGTCGCTTTATTAATTTTTAGATGGAGCTTAATTATTGGATGTATCATGCTATACGTTCGTGCGCCG
The DNA here is from genome assembly GCA_963853835.1 of Calendula officinalis. NCBI lineage: Eukaryota > Viridiplantae > Streptophyta > Magnoliopsida > Asterales > Asteraceae > Calendula > Calendula officinalis. The sequence continues at coordinate 51,053,740 of OY970820.1, read as the reverse complement.
ATTATGTCATCGGTGTTGGAAATTTTATTCGGTTTGCTGAATCGAATCGCGTTAAGAACGCAAGTCCTTCGATCTTATGTCCTTGCAACATTTGTAAAAACTCTAAAAGATTCACAAACACCGGTGATATAGAGCACCATTTGTTTCGCCATGGTTTTATGTATAATTACACTTGTTGGTCAAGTCATGGAGAATCACGACTTCATTGTAACACATCTTCGAGCAATGTAAATAGTAGTAGTGCATATACAACATCGAACAATGACTCATACCACGATAACGATCAATACACTTCAAATGACCGTTTTGATGAAAGTATTAATGAATTGGATACTAATATGAGTGGTGACGTTGGTTAACAAGATGAATTACATCGCCTATTTGATGAAGCCGAAACTCCGTTATATAAAGGTTCTAAATTAATGAAACTTGATGTTGTGTTGAAGTTAATTAACTTAAAGATGAAAAACGAATGGAGTGATACATGTTTCACAACCCTATTAGAGCTTTTACATCATGAGTTGCTTCCGGAAGAAAATGGATTACCAATTTCTACATATCGAGCAAAACAATTAATGTGTCCAATGGGATTGGAAGTAGAAAGAATACATGCATGTCCCAATAATTGTATAATTGTATGTTGTTTCGGAACGAGTTCGCAAATTTGCATAACTGTCCTCATTGCAAGGCATCGAGGTATAAACGGAAAAAAGATACGGATGAAGTTGACGATGATGTGACAAAGAATGGACCACCGGCTAAAATGTTGTGGTATCTTCCTATTATACCAAGACTGAAAAGGTTATATTCAAACGCGAAAGAAGCCAAGTTACTTTGTTGGCATTCAGAAGAACGTGTGATTGACGGGAAAATTAGACATGTTGTGGATTCGCCGCAGTGGAGAAACATTGATAAAAGGTATGTTGAGTTTGGGAAGGAGATCAGAAACATACGGTTTGGGCTTAGTTCGGATGGGATAAATCCTTTCGGTAACATGAGTAGTCGTCATAGTACTTGGTCAGTTCTCTTATGCATTTACAATCTCCCACCATGGTTATGCATGAAACGGAAATACATTATGATGTCCTTGTTGATTCAAGGGCCGAAACAACCGGGTAATGATATTGATGTTTATTTATCCCCTTTGATTGATGACTTAAAAACTCTTTGGAGTGATGGTGTAGATGTATATGATGCTTATAGAAAAGAACAATTTAAATTGTGGGCCATGGTTTTTTGTACTATCAATGACTTTCCAGCATACGGTAACTTGTCAGGATACAAAACGAAGGGTAAGAAAGCTTGTCCTGTTTGTGAAGATGAGACAAGCTCGGTGTGGTTACGAAATTGTAAAAAAACTGTATACATGGGACATCGTAGATTCCTTACCAAGAGTCACCCGTTTAGGACGAAGACGATTGAGTTTGACGGAATTGTCGAGGTCAGGAAGGTGAAGAAACGATTTGATACATTTTCACGAGTTGAAAATATTAATGTTGTGTTGGGTAAGAGATTCCGTATTGATAATGATGCCATATGGAAAAAGAAGTCCATATTTTTTCAATTGCATTACTGGAGACATTTAGATGTTAGATGCTGTCTTGATGTTATGCATATAGAAAAAAACGTATGTGAGAGCTTGATAGGCTTATTATTGGATATTAAGTATAAAACTAAAGATGGTATTAAGGTTCGAAATGACATGGTCGAGATGGGAATACGTAAAGATCTTGCTCCCGTACAACGAGGCACTCGTACTTATCTTCCACCCGCATGTTATAATACAACGAAAGAAGAAAAAAAAAGTTATGCCAATGTTTGCACGATATTAAGATTCCTTCATCTTATTCAGCAAACATTCAAAGATTTGTATCAATGAAAGATTATAAATTTCTTGGGATGAAGTCTCACGATTGTCATGTTTTGATGACACATATGATTCCAATCGCAATTCGTGGAATTTTACAAGATGATATCCGACATACAATCACAAAGCTTTGTTTGTTTTTCAACAATATTCATACGAAAGTTATTGAGGTCGAAGATTTGGACAAATGGGAGAAAGACGTTTATGTTATCCTTTGTGAACTAGAGATGCACTTTCCACCATCATTTTTTGATATAATGGTTCACCTAATATCTCATATCGTACAAGAGATTAAGGCATGTGGTCCTGTATTTCTACGTTACATGTACCCTTTTGAAAGATACATGGGAATATCGAAAGGTTATGTAAGAAACCGTAATCGACCAGAGGGAAGTATTATTGAAGGGTATACTTCTGAAGAGGTGATTGAGTTCTGCCAAGGTACGTATGTAATATATATGATCAACTATAGCAAAAATTAATTCATTATATATTTTGTTTTTCTTAGGCTATATGGAAGGTGTCAAAAGTGTTGGCGTTCCTAAAAGTCGCCATTCAGGTCGACTTGAAGGAAAGGGAGGAGTAGGTTTTAAGATAATAGTGCCAATGCACGGAGAACTACAAGTTGCTCATTTAGTAATCTTAAAGCACATGACATGCCTCACTCCATATGTTGATGAACATATGGATATGTTAAAGTCGACGAACCCGGGTAAACAACAAGTGTGGTACATAAACAACCAAAACAAGGATTTGGCAAGTTGGTTGAATGAGAGGCTGACAACAAGTGACGACGTTGATGACACTGTCAAAAAATTGGGACAAGGTCCAGATGCTAGAGTAAGAACTTACCAAGGATATGATATTAATGGTTATACATTTTACACCAAACATCAAGATAGAAAAAGTACAGTGCAAAATAGTGGAGTTACAGTAATAGCATCAACAACCGAAATTGATAGGCGTGATCAAGATACATTGATAAGCATCGCAAAAGATTTTTATTACGGTGTGATAGAAGAAATTTGGGAATTGCAGTATTCTGATTTCATAATCCCAGTGTTCAAGTGTAAGTGGGTAAATAACCATACGGGTATTAAAGTTGACGAATATGGTTTTACACTTGTCGATCTTGAAACTAATGGCTACAAATCCGAGCCATTCGTTCTCGCAACACATGTATCACAAATTTTATTCGTCAAAGATCCAAGCAAAGCAAAATACCACATTGTGTTGCAAGGTAAAAGACGTATTCTTGGGGTTGATAATGTTGTGGATGAAGAAGAACACGACAACTTCGATGATTTACCACCATTTTCCGTCGGTATCGAACCCGGGAATTTTGAAAACATGAATAGAAGCTCATATGTACGAACTGACGGAGAAGGAACATATATTTAATAACTCGATCTATTATATATTATTGAAAATTAATATTTGTATTATATATGTGTTTTAGTACTATGCAAATTTATAATTAACCTACTGTTATATTCATGTGTAACATTTTTTTACAATTTGAATTTGTTACTATGCAACGTTCTTGTAGGTGTAAAAAAATGAAACTCAAAACCGCAACAACAAATTAACAAACCGCAACAACTAATTCGCCCAACCGCAACAACAAAAAAACCGCAATAACTAATGCACTAAACCGCGGTAACAAATAGAATATAATAACTTGCTAAAACGAAATAAAGACCCGCTAAAACAAAATTATTTATTCCAAATTTTCAAATCCCAAAACATTAGTTATCCAAACATCGAATCCTTAATCACTTTTGCACAAAACCTTAATCGACCAAACCGTCCGTTTTCTTCACAAAAATCACTCTGCATAGTTCGCCAGAGTTTGGATTCACCGTCGTTTTCTTCACCTTGGATAGTAACCGACGTTGCTTTCACCACGTCGTATCCTTAATCACTTTTTCAAAAACCTTAATCAGTACCTCTCGTCGACCTAAACCCTAGTTTACTGTTACATCGCCGATATTCCTTCACCAAGCTAGGTATTAAAGTATTATGTTAATGATTTCTTGTGTTTGTTATGCATTCGTTCTTAATCATCTTTTTCTGTTAACGTATTATGTTCACGCATTTGTGTCGTAATTCTGCAGAAATGGCCGATAATCAAGAACGTAAGAGACGTAGAGGCGAACGTGGTCCTGCATCTTTTGGGAAGAAATATAGCAAAGATGTATATAAAACTGAATTTGATGAAAATCATATCCCTCTGAGTAAAGAACTGACGTCATGGTTTGGGATGACGGTTCAACATCGTTTCCCGCTAGCAACTGATATGGGCAAAATGGACAAAGACATATATGAACAACTATGGCTGGATACCAAGGTATATATTTATTAGAAATATGAAATAGTTGTTAAGTGATGATAGCATATAATTTATTTACTCTAAATTGTAGAATATGTGGAATATCGAGAACGATGATGCAAAAGAGTTAATGAGGAAGTAAGTTGTGAAAATGGGTACTAATATTAAATCTAGGCTTGTTAAACATTTCGTCCTTACAGGTAAGGATGCTTGTGAGAAGTATAAGTTTCTTAAAAGGGATGATTGGGAAGCATTTAAGGCACAAAGAAGCACCCCAGAATATATGGTATCTCTTAATTATATTATATGTTTAGTATTGTACAATATTTTTTTATTAACAACTTGTTAATTTGTGTAGCTAAAAAGGGAGAGAGCACTGGCAAGCAATGCAAAGAGACAATTCAAGGTCCGCGTGGGCCAAAGCGGGTGGACCCGTTTTAAAAAAAAATAAAAAGGATGCAGTTTGATCTGAACTTCTACAAAACCATAGTGTTCTTTCGGAGATTCAAAATGAACGGTCTAAGTTGTTTTTGATGGGTGGTGCAGTTAAGAATAGTGAAGGAAAGTTTGAACTTCCTAATGAAGCGATGGACAATTTCCATGTTTTGGTAAACTAAGTTTTATTTAATTGAAGATTTTTATCTTTTTGGTAAACAAATACTTTTTGTAGCTTGCGGAAGAGAAAAAGATGATAGCGGATGGTACTTATGTAGAAAATAAGAAGGATCCTTTAATTGTTCTCTTAGGACCCGAGCACGGGGGACGATCTCGGACCATATCCGAGGTAATTGGATACACAAAGGTTAAAGGTGGATTGATTAGAAATGTGATCCCGCAAAGTACCCTCGCGGTCAACACAAGCCACCATGATTCATGTGGGTCCCGTGGAATGGTGGAACACTATCCACCTATTGAGGTAACAATTTAAAAGTTTTGCAGCCTATACTATCCAGCCTTATAATTGTATCTGTTTTTACAGGTGTTGTCGCCGTGTGAGTTGCTAGTTAGAGTGGCTGATGCCCATTTAGTCAAAGTTGGTTATGGACGAGTATGGCTAACTGTGGTATTCCATCTGTTACATAATAAACAGATTGCCGATGGTTGTGTAAAAGTCCAAGTTGATTCAATCGTGGCAGAAAAGGAGGATTTGCCTGTACATCCTCTCACAAAAATAGATGATGTTCAACTGGTTGAGAATTTGCCATATAGTATAGTACAGTGGCCAAGATATGCAGTGAAGGTATATTTTAGTTTTTTTTATTGTTTGTGAACGCTTTTATCTAACTTTGTAGAGATGTTTTAGCTTATCGGTGATGGGCTTGTCAATTCCCCGTAAAGGGACTTGAGAGAATCCTCTCCATTTGATTTGTCAACAAACAATGTTTATATACCAGAAATGCCTGACACTTCACCATTCCCTTTAGACCAAGAGTTTTATGGATATGCACACATGGTAAGTCTTATCATTATCATTATTTTAATCATTATTTTTAAATACTAATGTTTTTATGATTACTTGTTGTAGTTGCAATCAGAGGATCCAACATTCCCCGCAGCCCAAACCGTCCCCGCAGCCCAAACCGCCCCCGCAGCCCAAACCGAAACCGCAACCCAACCCATTAACCTAGCCCAAACAGTCCCCATAGCACAAACCATTATCCCAGCCCAAACAGTCCCCATAGCCCAAACAGTCCCAGAAGCCCAACCCGACAGCCCAGCCCGAACAGTCCCTAAACCCCAAACACCCACCGCAGCCCAAACCGTCACCACACCTCAACCCGACAGCCCAGCCCGAACCATCCCCGAAGCCCAAACAGTACCCGAACCCGAGAATGTTCCTCTAGATCCTCAGTACGACGAGCATTATGCGAAGGTATTGGCCGATGCTCCCCAATTTCTCCCAATACTTGATGCATTCTTCAAATATAACAAATATGGTCTTAGTGTTCCTTCCCCTCCGGGTATGTATCATGAGACATGTACAAAAGGCATCCCAGCCACCGAGGTTTTACAATTTGCTCGATTCCATTGGGTTGATAGCAGCATGATACATTGTTTGTCAATGTAAGCTTAATATTTTAATATTTGGGTATAATTGTGTTTATTAACTTTATGTTGTATATTTAAGGTATTATTATGCAATGGCGGCCACATGCACACTATATTACCGAGCCAGAATGTCGCACCAACAAGAACCATGTCATTCAACATATCGGGGATGTTTTAAATCATCATCCAAGCAAGTAATACATTCTTACACCATACTATCAAGCGTAAGATTTTATTTTCCATAATACAAGCAACACTGGATGTTTTAAATCATCATACAAGCAAGTAACTTTGAATAATTGCTTGTGTTTACTTGCATGCAACACTGGATGCTTTTTATCCTCTGTCCTAAAACGAATATTGCATATGTTGTTGATTCTTTAAAGCGTGAATCTGGTCCCGATTACTACACTCTTATAGGAGTAATCAATCATATTTTTCCCCGTAGATTTAAATGGATAAACACAACTGTATGTTTTCAATTTCCATTTTTTACCAATTTATTTAAGATGTATAAAATATACAATATATTGAAATATTACAGCGCTGGAAACAAGACCAAAGCTGGGAATGTGGTTACATTGTTAGTCGACATATTGAAGAATTTTTACAGACCATACAGTTTAACATCAACCAATCTGTAAGTTTATGTTATAGTTTTAAAATATTACTCATTTAGATGTAAAAATTATTGATATTAATTATTTTTCATGAGCAGATGTGGAAGACTAATAAGAGTTTTGATGCTTCTATGATTCGTGAATACATAGCAAGGTTGTTGCCCCTGTATCTCGAATGGATGAAGAGGTGCAAGCAAAGTGATGCCACTTATTGAGGGTTAGCAATTAAGCAAGTGTAAATTTTTGAACATATAGTTGTAAATATTTAAAACACGTTTCATTACAATGATCACAACCTGCAAGTGTACATTTTCTTGACATTAAGTTACTGTGCGGTTGTATGTTTTTGGGTGCTATCTTTAAATATATAAGAGCTAGATTTTAAATAGAATATAATATATATATATATATATATATATATATATATATATATATATATATATATATATATATATATATATATATATATTGTGGAATGATTTTTTTTTGTTTATTTTGAATAACAAATATTGAGGTTACTTTATCATGTGTGCGAATAACTAATATTGCGGTTACTTTATCTAGTGTAGTGTGCGAAGAACTAATAGCGCGTTTTATGCTTTAATGTTGCGGTTTCTTTCTTATTGCGGTTTCTGTGTTTGATATTGTGGTTTCTCTTTTGTTGCGGTGTTGGCTTTAATATTGCGGTTTCTTTCTTGTTGCGGTCTCTGTGTTTGATATTGCGGTTTCTCTTTTGTTGCGGTGTTGGCTTTAATATTGCGGTTTCTTTCTTGTTGCGGTCTCTGTGTTTGATATTGCGGTTTCTCTTTTGTTGCGGTTTGTTTGTTTGATAGTGCGTAGTTTGTTAGTGCGTTCCTTTCCCCGCATTATCAAAGCGTTTCCCCCGCAACAACAAATCGTTTCTGTAGTAGTGTCAAGAACCCTAAATCGCTCAAGCTCAAGAACATGAAACCCTAACTTAAGAAGGAAGAAGACTTACTTAATCTAGCTTCCAAGTCCGAAAATCACTAGGAGGAGGCAATTAATCAAGCAACAATCTTCAATTTGGGAAGAAAAACTTCAAGAGTATGTGTGTGTGTGTGTGTGTTTGGTCGTGTACAGCCAAGAGGAGGAGAAGACAAAGACCAAAAAATGACAAATAACCCCCCTAGGCCACGAACCCCCTCCCCAACACAGTACAGTTTCATTTAAATACAGTACCGGATATTAACTTTGCAGATAAATTAAATAGACCTAACTAACTCCAATTTTAACAACGAAGATATTTTTGGAACCCGGGTTCAAAGGTGAACCCAAATATATGAAAATCATTTTTAACATCTAATTAACTAATTTTCCTAATTTTTAACCCCATGGTTAAAAATACAATTAATTCAATTAAATCAAATAAAATAATATAAAATAATAAACAATAAAATATTACTTACCGAAAGTAATAAAATATACTAGGTCGGGTCTCGGGATGTTACAGTTGATTTCCGGAGCAGTAATTGATTGAACATCTGCCGGAGGTGGGGGTGGAGGTTGAGGTGGGGGTAGGGGTGGAGCTGGAGGTGGGGGTGGGGGTGGGGATGGGGGTGGAGGTGTGTGTCTGACGTTGTGATATTCATCATAGAAGTGTTCAAATAGGATTTCAAGATCATTCAGAGATGTTGAATGATTAGAGGAGGTTGTGGGTAGAGGTCTTTCAATTCCAATTGTGCTCGAATCAAGCGGGAATGTTTCATCGAATGATACATTAACACTTACTCTGACCATTCTTGTGGATCGGTTGAAAATTTTGAATGAAGCTGATTCCTTTGAATATCCAATAAAGACTCCTTCCTTAGCTTTCTCTTCAAACTTGTTGAGTGTATCTTTATCATTCAGGATGAAGCATCGACTACCAAAGATGTGGAAGAAGTTTACATTTGGTATTCGATTATTAATGAGCTCATATGGAGTTTTGCTATATGTTTTGTTGATTATAGAGCGGTTTTGAGTAAAACAGGCGGTGATGATGGCTTCTGCCCATAAAGACAGAGGAAGTTTTGAGAATGAAAGCATCGTACGAGCAACTTCCACTAAGGTACGGTTTCGTCTTTCAACAACACCGTTCTGTTGAGGAGTTCGTTCAACGGAAAACTGATGGGTGATGCCAGCAGATTCAAGATAAGAGTCAAGGACCCGATTCTTGAATTCAGTACCATTGTCGGTACGGATTGTTTGAACATTTAATTTCAGGTTCACTTGGGTTTTCTTGATGAATGAGATGATGATCTCTACAGCTTCATCCTTTGATTGAAGGAAATCAACCCATGTGTACCTTGAATAGTCATCAAAAATAACCAAAACATATCGTTTACCAGCAAGACTTTGAACGCTCATTGGACCACATAAAATTATATGCAGTAGTTCAAGAGGTTTGGAAGTACTTGGAGCCGGTTTAGGTTTGTGAGACTTTCTGGTCATTTTTCCCATTTCACGTGAAGAACATTTATGATCTTTTTTAAACACAACATCAGGTAATCTAGACACATGTCCTCCTTTTACGAGTTTGTTCATGGTTTTGAAGTTAAGATGAGACAAACGACGATGCCATAACCATGACTCAATGGAAGTAGCTTTTGATACGAGACACACTTCTTCCAGTGGAACAACATCATTAAGATTAATGGTGAAAAGGTTTGTATCACGGGTTCTGGTAAGAAGTTCTTCTCCATCATATGTACGAATAACACACTTTTTTGTGCGAAAGTTGACTTCCAAAGTTTTGTCATAGAATTTACCAATGCTAAAGAGATTACGTGAGAGATATTCGACAAAAGCAACATTTCTGATAATAGGACTTGGACGAATGATGTCACCAAGTCCTAAAATAGCAGCTAAATGTTCCAAATTTGACCGTTCCCAGGTATTTGTGACAAAAATTAGTCAATAAATTTTTGTTCCCCGTCATGTGCCTTGAACAGCCCGAGTCGAGGTATGATATATTCTACATAAAACAAATAAAACATTTTAGGTACCCAATGATGTATGGGTCCAGAACGATTAGTGACAGATGTTTTATGCAGATTATATGTGATGATCAATTTAGAGCTTTGGGAAACTGCTAGAAGGCAGTTCGGATTTGATTACACATTTGAGAGATTTTTCAGAGTATTTAATAATCCAATGAGATTTTTCGTTTTTAATCCAATTATATTTCACATGAGTATTCGTTTTAGCGGACGGTTTGTCGCATTTTGAGGAAACTGACGGTTTTGACTTTTGTGCTAAGTTTCCTTGAGAAGACGTGCGGCGAGAAGACAAATGGGAAACAGAAATTTGTGGAGTTTGAGAAGATTTCTTCGATTGTTTGGAAGTTATCTTGTGAGCTTTTGTTGGAGACTCTGAGTTCGACGATGTTTGTTTAGAAACTGGCCGATACATGAGACGATGATGAGATGAAGATTTTTCAGAGGTTGGTTTGAATGGACGTGTAACGGTAGATTATACTGTTCGGGAGTTTATTGATTTTCATGGATCTGGATAGCAAATTGTGCAAGATTGAATGATTTCACGAACTTTACCAAGAACATCGTGTCTTTTACCACAAGGAGCATCTATTTTAATAAAATATCGTTCATCGTACTGAGAAATTGGTTTATCAGTTTTTCTATCATAATAAACCTTTTTGCCATTTTTATCAGTTTTAATAATTAAATTTACGCCATTAACAGTGTAATTAACAGGACGATAAACTGCAGAATCATAAACAATGCCATAAGCTTCTTTCGGAGAAATAAACTGTCTACAGTCATTACATTTATTTTTAACAGAAAAAGATGAAACTACAGACTTAGGTGGACTAGACTTCTTAAGTAGACTAGGCTTCTTAATCATACTGGATCCAGACTGAATAGACTTCTTTGACTGCTTGGCTCTTGAGACTTCAGCTTGCTTCATGGACCTTTTCCTGTGAGACTCTAATCTTCGATCTGGAAGATTCAAAACAGGTGGATTAGAGCTTCTCTTCAAGATGGTTGGAACTGAATTAACTGGTGCCGATCTTAATAAAGAGGATTTAGAATTTTGAGAAACAGTTTTGTTCGTTTTAGGTTTTAATTCTAAAATGGTGTCCTCTAAATTATGTATTTTGTTTTGAAGATTTTCTTTTTCTTTATCAAAGGCCTTTTGTGTTTCATCAATTTCAGATTCTAATTGTACAATTTTCTTTTCTAAAATTAATGGTGGAAAATAAAGCTTTGGTTCTTTGATTTGTTTTAACACTTCATTTTCAGGAATGGAAAATTCAGCTGGTGTGATGATTGGAAATATTCGTTGTGTTCAAATTTTGCTTTCTTCTTTTCCTATGTTGAGTTTAAGGCATCAGAATTGAAGCTAATTTGAGCATTTTCTTCCTTTTCCCTGTTGAACTTTTCCATTTCTGCTTCTTCATCTGGCATATGAAGGAAGCTTTGCCAGATTCCTAAGTTCATGTAATCGTTATTGTATAGTGTAGGAAGAACATCAGCATCATTTTCTAGAGGACATGTATTCTCTGCTCCGAGACCCACTTTTGACTTGTATGATCTGAACTCTTTTGGCTCATTGAATTTTATTGTTTGTACTATGTGACCAACTTTGATGATCGTCTGCTACAGTTTAGAAATATGTTCCTCAGCATTTTTCTTTTCTGACAGTAAGACTGTGTATGGTTGCTGATTGTTCATCGATTTCCTTTTTAAAACTGTTTGTTATATTTTTTATTTGTTCATTTAATTTTTGAACGATGTCAGCCGTCTTCAACTGATCTTGGTAGTCTTTCATCTTGATGTCTGCAGACTTCATCCCTGTTTGCTCTCGATGTAATTGAATCGCCAAGTCACTCTTGGAGTCGTCTTTATCACTTGACACCGTTTTCATGGTTTTCAGGTTTGAAATTTCAAGATTTTTTGTATTAATAATTTGATTTAGTCGATTGACCTCACTGGTGTGAGCAACATGAAAGGATGACAACTGTTGTTGTAACTCTTGTGTTTTTTGACTTGAAAGGTTATTTTTATTGACTTGAGGAACAAGAGTTTCAAGTTGATGACGAAAGGTTAAATTTTCTGCCTTTAAGTTTGAGATTTGTGCATTAGATTCATTAGTTGTCTTTACTTGTTTTTGTAGACTATTCTGTAATTCCGAAATTTGAACCCGAAAAGCAGATTTTGACATTGGCAGCTGATTTTGTAATTCCTTGTTTACTTGAGTTAGTTGAAGAGAGCATTGACTTAAATCACTTAAATCATTTAAAAATTGTTCCTTTTCGGATTCTAGAAAAGTAATTTGTTTTGTCAGTTGTGATTTCTCATCATTTTTAAGAAAACGTTTTTCATTAAACAAGGAATTCTCTGATTCATCGGTGTCTGATTCAGATAGTAAAGAGTCAAAAGAAGTAGAGTGTACCTCGTTTTCATCGTTCTCAGGGATGCCCAGCTCAGCTCTTAATTCGTTTGTTCTCGCCATAAGAGCCAGGCTGGCAGTGCATTCCTCCTCCTCTTGATCATCTGAGTCTTCTAACCACTGTTGGTCGTCAGCCAGTAGGACTTTCCCATTCTCAACTTGCTTAGCCATGAGCATTTTCCTCTTGAAGTATTAAGAGTCTTTCACCTTTGGCTTCTTGCATTCTTTAGCAAAGTGCCCCGTCATACCACAGTTGTAGCATTTCTTTGGTGGCTCAGTAGAGGAAGATGAAGATTTTTTGTTAGGGGTTTGGGAAGAGGAGTTGAATTTGATGTTTGAGGATGATCTGAGGTTGTTGTATGTTGTCTTGCTATAGTATTTTTTGTTATAGCTTGAAATTAGAACTAAAGCTTGACGAACCGACTCAATTTCATCATTTGTCCCCGCATGGATCAGAGTCTCTGGTTCATCTTTTACTACTTCTTTTGATTGTGCTGCAATCAGTGCTTCATTGTTACCTTTGTTGAGAGCTTGGTTTTGTTTGGCCAACAATGCAAGTGTGTCAGCATTATCTTGCCTAGATTTGGCGATTCCTTTCAACATAGGTTCATTTTGATGTAGGTATTCATATAATTCATGAACGTCTATGAGGCTTAAGTCCTTGTGCTGCATCGCACTGTTACCAAACATTTCCCATTCGGGGAGTAGGGATTGAATAAATTTGATGTTAATTTCAAGGTTCCCTTTGTTTAGATTGTTCTTTCTGGGATCATTGAGCATGTAGCAGAATCTGTGGTAGGGTTTGTTCCAATTCTTCTCCCGAGTTAGCTTTAAATTGACCATAGGTGTTTAGGGTGGATACCATCTTAGCTTTGTTACCCAGGTCAATACCTTCCATCTGCTTGCGGATCTCATCCCAGAGCTCTTTACCCGTGCTGAAACTATCAAGGCTGCTGTATATTTCATTCGTAAGGCCTTGTAGCATATAAGAGTGTGCGTACACATCTGCCATAGCCCTTTCCTTTTGTTCTTAGGTGTATTCCGTCGGGGGAATTTCAATCACATATCCAGTTACTGCTGGTTAAGAGTTTGGGGCTGCTACTACAGCACGGTAGAATTTTGTTGGTCCGGTTTGAAGGGAGTCAAGGATATCTGGACCGGCATGTTGACTTAGGATAAAATGGAGAAACCGTGTCTTCCATTAACCATATACTCCTCGGTAGAGAACATGTGGTTTTGTATCCGATCCAATGGACATGGCGTCCTTGGAAGTCATTTTTGAGTGGTAAGGTTAAGAACACGACGGGAAAAAATTTGAAGTGTTGGTTGAAAGTTCTCGGGCCGAAGTCCTGATGAAAGAGTTCGGGCCGAAGAGGAACAAGTGTTCGGGCCGAAGAGAACAAAGAGTTCGGGCCGAACTGTTGTTGAGTGTTCGGGTCGAAGAGTGGTTAAGAGTTCAGGCCGAAGAGTTGTTAAGACTTCGGGCCGAAGAGTTGTTGAGTGTTCGGGTCGAAGAGTTGATGGTGTTCGGGTCGAAGACTTGATGGTGTTCGGGTCGAAGACTTTGGAATAAGTTCGGGCCGAACTGTGGAAGAAGTTCGAGCCGAAATGTTTTCAAGGAGTTCGGGCCGACTGTAGAATGAGTTCGGGCCGAAGATTTCACTGTTCTCGGGCCGAGAACAGTAACGTCGTTTTTGAGCAGAACAGTTCCGAACAGCCAAAAAATTTCACTAAATTGATCCTAAAACGCTCGTTTCTTAACCAAAATCGATGATTCTTTTCGCAAAATGACCCAAAAACGTTTTCCTTCAATCCATGTCAATAATATTCACGAAAAACAACCTAGATGTAATCTAAAATTTGAATTTTGAAGGCTTTTGAAGCTTTAATGGTGTTTACTCAAAATCACGATTTCTTCATCAAAATGCATTCGATATGAACGTAAATCGATTCTAAGCTTAATATTATGATGAAATGAAGCTATTTAATCCATAAAAACAAGCATTAATACCTTAAATCCGGATTTTGATTTTTGACCCCTTTTTTCTTCAAAAACTTCAAAAACCCACTTGATCTTCTGATTTGGACAGCAAGCAATGCATATGGATCGAATTCAGAGTGAACTTGTGCTCTGATACCAATTGAAATGCCTAGAACACACAATCAATCCATTGCTTAATCAAATATGGCGATTATGGATGAAACTTTTGGATGAAGGTTTAGGGCTTTTAGTGAGAGAAAGTAGAGAGGGGGAGAGAGGACAATTGCTGAAAATGTGTTTTGATTAATTGCAAAAGTGAGGAATTAAGGATTACAACTTGGCTTTTATACCATCTCCTTAATTCCTTTAATTAAACCTAATTAACTAACTAAACTAATATACAATGTTGCAGTCTACCCTCTACACTATTATTTACAACAATTTAAGACCTAACACTATTCATCAGAGGTGTATACAGAGGTGTGAGCTGTGAAAGAATCCCACATTCTTTCAAATGATTGTCAAACTCTTGGCTCATATATTCGCCTCCCCGGACAGACCGAAGTGACTTTATTTTCTTGCCCAGTTGGTTCTCTACTTCCTTCTGATACTCTTTGAACTTCTCAAAGCTCTCAGACTTTAGTCACATAAGAAAGGCATAACCATACCTACTGAAGTCGTCAGTAAAGGTAATGAAGTAGCGGTATCCACCTCTGGCTTCTGGAGTAAAGGGTCCACACACATCTGTGTGTATAATCCCTAACAACTCGCCTGCCCTTTCATTGTAATGGTTGAAAGGGTCTTTTGTCATCTTGCCAGATAAACATGCTTCGCATGTTGCATATGATTCTAAGTTAAATGGTTTCCAGAATTCCATCATCGTGGAGCTTCTTTATGCGAGTTTCGTTTATATGACCTAAACGAAAATGCCAAGATAAGTTTGATTCAACTTACTCTTGGATCTTTTACTTATATAATAAACATCTCGTTCAATGTTATTTAGATTTAACGTATATAGACCATTATGAGAATTAGTTTTAAAATATAAAATGTCATCTTTTTAACAAGAAATTGTTTTTCCCCAAAACTCATAATAAAAACCATTGCCTATAAGTAAATCAAATGAAATAATATTTTTAATAAGTTTAGGAACATAATAAAAATCTTTAAGTTCCAAAACTCTTCCTGAAGGCAACTAGAGACAGTACGTTCCTACGGCTTCAGCTCCAACCTTGGAACCTTCACCTACTCATAGTTCAACATCTCCTTGACCCAGCCTCCTGTCCTTCTTAAATCCCTTCAAATGATTGCAAATGTGAAGACCACATCCGGTATCCAATACCCGGGATTCACTAGAAGTAACGAGACAATCAATCATAAAGAAACCTGAATCGCTGACAAAGTCAACGTCCAACAGTACCACATCGGACGTGTGCTCGCAAATATCCTTGATGCCACAAGTTGGGCAACACAAATCAGCAAAGTCTCTCAACCAATCATCGAACTCATCCATTTGAACCTTAGGGAGTGGTTCTTCCTCTACCCTTTAAACATCGCATATATACATGAGATTCTCGTGTAGACCTGCGACAGTCAAATCAAATGTACTACTTTATCCTGATATTATTGAGTGAGAGACCCAAACAAGAAAAAAAATTGCTCATGCTGGTTTGATGTGCCAGTAACTAGGGTGAGACAATTATATCAACCTTCTTATGTTAGTAAGATGGTCACTCAATGGTTGATATTCTTTCATCTTCTGTGAGAAGATTCTTGCAAAATGAACTGCTTACTTTCTTATATACTATCTTTAAACGTCTCCTCAAGGTACTGGACAAACTCGTAGCATGGTTTCTTACGAAGATTATCAGTGAGCTCTGATAATAAAGTAAGAATGAGAATCGACATGACTTGCGATTCATCATCCAGATACTGATAATAAGCATTAAGCTCATCATCCTGGGAATATTGCCCTGGTTATCCCTTGGGTACCTCGTCTATCACGTACAACAAATTCTGTGCGTTTAGGTAGCTCCTAAAATGCATTTTCCAAATCTTTTAGTTTGGTCCAGTAAGCTTCCATTTTCTAGTGATGAACTTTCGCGATTGGTTTGGTGAGTAAAATGGAATTTCTGACATTACAGACATCTATAAGAAAAACAACAAACGGTTACTATGATTAGATAAATAAATAACTTCTAATATTTTTTATCTTTTAAAAATAATAATTAGACTAGGATCCATATTTCACGCCCTCTAATGCAAGGTCTGGGCACTTCCCATTAGAGCCACACTATTTCTAGTAGGTATAGCCATACTGATCGCCTCTAGGCTAGAAACGATTCCTAGATGTTCGGGATATCAAGTTGAACAACAAACTTGTACATGTTTTAATCCCTCTAGTGCATTTTGGGCCGGGACTCCCGATTATCACCAAAGTAGATCGTACCACCTAAGACAGTGTGATGCCTTGCGTCGGGACTCCCGATTATCACAAGACCCTACACACTCTAACACTCGCAATAATTTGAATCCACAACTAAGTTTTTTTCTCCTTACAATGTGAATATCGTTGAACAAGTGATGTGTTCCATTAGGTGGGTTGCACTCTGATCTAAGATTTTCTAGAAAGGATTTTCCTTTGTTCGAAAACTTTACCCGGTTTTTAATTTTAAAAATTACTTGGTTTTATAAACATGAACTTGTTTATAAAATCCACTTTTAATTTTATATGTTTTAAAACTTGATTTTATAAACAAACTGTTTATATAACCATTATTAATTTAAACTTGGTTTTATAATTGTACTTTTATAAAATCCATCTTTTATTAAAAAAAAACTTGGTTTTATAAACTAACGGTTTATAAATACCATCTTTTTATTGAAAATAAAATTAGTTAGAGAAATAAAATAAATTGCAATATAAAATTGCTATGTCATAACCCCAAAGACTTGGTTTTGTGTTTTTGTATATTTAATAAAATAAAAAATAATTTCCGAATTTTTTTTAAATAAATTCGAAAAGTTTAAATAAACACAATGTCACGACTTTTAGGTTATGTCATTCTAAATGAATTAAAACTGATAATATTTAAACTACCCATTAACTGATTACAATTTCCTCAATTTTAAAATTATCTTGATTTTAATAAACTATTAAAAAAATTAGGTTTTAATTTAAATGTTTTTCTTTATTGTAATTATAAGATAAAATAATAAACTATTCAAAATATTGAAAGATTGACTTTTAATGATAAAATCTTGCATATTAACTTTTACATTTTATCCCTTATTTAAGATCACATACTTCCCAAAAACGTTGAGAAATCTTGGACCAAAAATAAAAAAAAATCTTGACCACGAAGTTACCCCAACTGAAACTCGGTGGAGTGTGTTTCGTCGATCACTCGATGGCCGAGCCGCTCCGACCGAAACTTCGTTGGTTCGGTTCGGCTATCGTTTTTTTTAATTTTATTTTATTTTTTCGGTAATAATAACAATAATAAACAAATAAAGTGTTAAATTTTTATAAACGAAAGTTTTAACATAACCTTTTCTTAATTTTGTCTTAAAGCCCATTCCTTCCAATTATTCAAAAACTTTGAATAATAAACTTGGATCAAACATTTTAGGTTTTATTTTACTAAACAAAAAAGAAACCTATTTTTTTTTTTATCTTGAAACCTATTCAATCCAATTATTCAAACACTTGAACAATTTACTTGGATTAAATTTTCTAGGCTTCTTTTCTAAGATAAAAAAAAACTTAAATAATATATATACCTATATACGAAATTAGAAAAACAAGGAGGGAAAAAGAAACATAATTTCTTTTTATCTTGAACCCTATTCAATCCAATGATCATTCAAAACTTGAAGATCATGTTCTTGGATTTCGAAATTCTTAGGGTTCTTTTTCTAGACAATAAGAAACTCAACTGAATCCCATTGAGATTAGTACAAAGCTCTGATACCACTGTAGGATTACCTTGTATGATTCACGTGGCGGAACTTGAATCCAACATCCTGGATCACTACTATACAATGGGATCACTTAGAAAAGATGAGATGTATAAGAACATTACCTTTAGATTGCTAAAGAATGATCCACCTCTACTGCACCACTTGGAGACGCTGCAAGACCGCGTTGTACCGACAAATCAATACACAAAAGCTTGTGTGTGTGTGTGGGGTTCGAACAAACCAAAACCGAAACCCCCTTGGGGTTCTTTTCGGTCGACGAGGGAGACAGGAGATGGAGAGATTAAGGTTTTGTGGTGACAAAGTGATTGGCCTAAAACCCTTAACACAAGCCTCTTATTCATAAGGTTTCATGTTACGTTTAAGGACCTTCTAGTTTAATTATAATTAAATATAATTAAACTTCCTTTTGTCTCTTTTAACCCTTGGGCTTACTAGTTAATTAATAAACAATTAATTAACTGTCCGTTAAATATTAAACTTAATATTTAACCTTCATCTTAAATAATAAGTAGACTATTATTATTTATTCTCTTCTTTATAATTAACTTAATTAGTTAATTATTCCACACAACTTACTTTATTCGGTTGTCCATTAGTGGGTGTGTAGTGGTGTGACCCTTTAGTACCTTATAACATTGGACACCATGACACGTGTCATTATATGTGCACATAAATCCAACAAACTTCTTACAACATTTTATCATGATGCATTCCTCATCAGAAGTTTCGATTTGGTTACTCGTGAGCCTGAAACGGAGGACTGAGGCAAAAATTATGTCGTTTTAAGTAGAACCCCTTTCTTAACACGGTCATGAGCTTTAAGAAATTGAAGAGTCCGCTCCTCTATAATTGGGCCTACATCAGACACCAATTAAGATCTTCAGTTTTGTGTCACATCAAGGTCACGTCAAACGTCAGCTGGCAGCGTGATACTCAATTGGCATACTCATGTCAATAATACCATTATCTTCAGTTTTTTTTTGGATTCATCGTTATACAGTTTACACACACAATACCCTATTAAAATGCCACTTGGGTCCCACCTCCGCTGTTCCACCGAAGGCACCCACCGAAGGTGCATGCCAACGGTTTGGAAGAACGGACGGCCATCAGATTGACAACCGACGTGAAGTTGACACGGGTTAACCTAGATGGGTTTCATAATTTCATCATTTGACGGTTAAAAGTGCAAATATATTGAACATAACGTGCATTGTTACTTAAAAACAATCTTGACATTAAAAGAAATATCTTATTTCAAATATTAAATCTACATTGATCGAGAGGCTTGTTATTACTTTGTGTTGTATGGGCTTGGAACTAAAACTAGTTTACTTTTTCTCTTAAGAGTGGCTCCAAAAGATTCATCCATATCAATATTTTTTGATATTGCTCCATTTGGTAGATCCCAATTGAAGTGGTAGAGAAGGGTTGCTAGAGTAAGCTCCACACTAGCCAACCCCAACACTAGGCCTGGACACATTCTTCTTCCACCTCCAAATGGAAGATATTCAAACTCTGTTCCGATCATGTTTGAGGAACTTTTGGCGAATCTCTCGGGTATAAAACTTTCTGGATCTGTCCAGTATTCCGGATCACGTCCAATTTTCCATGCATTAACTATAACTTTTGTATTGATAGGTATGTTGTATCCCCCAATCTCACACGTCTCCCGACACTCTCTAGGTAATAACAATGGTACAGGTGGGTGCATCCTTAAGGTTTCCTTTACCACTAGTTTGAGATAGTCTAGTTCTTGAATATCTAATTCATTGATCTCTTTCTTTCCGTTGAGTGTCTTCCTCACTTCTACTTTCGCTTTCTTCATCACACTTGGATTCTTCATTAGTTCTACCATTGCCCATTCAATTGTCCCCGCAGAAGTATCTGTGCCCGCTACAAATACATCCTGTGACATAATATACGAGTTTCATTTGATTAAGAGATAAAAGAAATGATTTATGATCATCCTTGAGAGCTGAATGGTAAATTGTCCAAAAAATTTCAAACGATTTTTTTGTTACAAAGGCAATTGGTGTCTAGTGTTTTTTAATACTACTACAAATTAAATCAACTTATTAAAGGAAACATGTTTTTTTATTAAGAAAAAACAAAATTCAAAAAAAAAGAAAAAATTATCAAAAAAAACTCATCTTTTGAAGGGGATTTTTATGGGATAAATTAGGTAGGGTGGAAATAAGTTAGCGAGTTCGTATTGGCATGTTGACGAATTGGAATTAGTCAATCACAACCTGACATGTTTAAATCATGGTAAGTCAAACCCAACTCATCTGGCCATATAAATAAGCAGGTTGGTGTCAATTGTGTTAGCGTGTCAGAACCAAATTGGCAGGTTGGAAATAAAAAATTAAACACAAATACATTGATTATCTTCAGGATCTGAAAGATCAACACACATTCATATGTTTTAGGCAATATTTAGGAAATTTTATAGTATCTACATTCTTTTTAAAAAAAAAATGTTTTCAATAATACTAGACGGATTTGCGGATCGACCCATTTATACATAAGCCAATCAGAACACAACCTGATTTTATATACGGGTTGGATGGATCAACCTATTTTTGACGTACTTGAACGTGTTTAGACTCAATCAAACCTAGTTATTTATGTGTCAGGTTAGTGTTGGGTTGTGGGTCGTGCCATGAATTTATACCTATATAATTAGGGGTGGCAATGAAGTCGGTTTTGGGTTAGCGGGTTAGAAACTTAGAATCAGTCAACCGATCGAATGTTACTTGTTTAAAATTTCGGGTCATGAAACCAACCATCAGCGGACATATTTAAACTATGGTAACCCAGATTCGATCTACCTGAGTCATATAACGTAACATGTTGTTGTCAAATGGGTTAGTGGGTTAATACCAGGTTGGCAGGTCAAAAATAAAAAGTAATCCCAAATATAATGATAATCATGAGGAGCTAAAAGGTCAAATAGGTATTTAGAGATGTTTTAGACGAGTTTTATAGGATTTTGTAGTATTTACATTCTTTTTTAGAATAAGCCAACCCGAACCAGACATGATTTATAATAAACGGATTTAATGGATCGATCTGCTAGCTTTCAGGTCATGTCGGGAATGGCTACCATATGATAAATGAATAGTTTTGTTGTAATAAATATACTAACCAAGATGACTGCTTTGATGTTATCAAAAGTTAATGGGACTTGAAGCCCGCCATCATCTTTAAGCCTCAACAAGACATCAAGAAGGTCTTCATTCTCATTGTTTCCCTCTTTACCTGCACTAATACGTTGTTGGTGTTCTAAGATGATTTCGTCAAGAATCACATCAAGTTGCTTGCCTATCTTCACCAACTTATTCCTCATACCGGTAATTAGAGGAAGTACTTTGATAGATGGAAACAGATCAGACACATGAAAACCACTAGATAGCAACACAAGCTCATCACTCAGAGCAAGAAGCAGCTCCTGATCCTTGCATTTGCTCCCAACCGCAACCCGACACGTGAACGTGTTAATCATCGTGAAAATCATGTCAGTAAGATTGACTGGTTCTGATCTCTGGATATGCATGGCTATGGATTCAACTAGGTTTCGTGACTCTTGTTCACGTAGAGATCGAAACGATTGAACTTTTTTAGCGCTAAAAAGCTCCATGACGCATATTTTACGCATCTGTCTCCAGTAGTCCCCATACGGGCAGAAGGCGATGTCAGTGTAGTTGCGTCCAATAATTTCAGCGCTGAGAAGCTTTGGTCTGCTTGCAAAAGAGATATCATGTGTTTTCAAGATTTCTTTTGCAAAAGGAGGAGATGAGATCAAGATGGCAGAGACTTCACCAAGCTCTAGATGAAGAATTGGGCCGAGTTTATTGGCTAAGTTTCCGAGAGCTCGGTGTGGTTGTGATCCTGATAAATGATGCAAGTGACCAACGACAGGGAGCTTCCATGGCTGTGGAGGAAGGTTTTTGTTTGTATTATGTGTTCTGAAGCTTCTGAAATTGGTGATGATGATGATGATGAATAAGAAAAGGGCAGCAATTGGAAGAAAGAAAATCTCCATCTTTTAGTTGAAATTAAGTGCTTGTTGGGGGTGGGGGCTTCAAATATATAGCTTAAGAAAATTGCCACCAATGTGTGTATTTATTTTCACCTTTTCCCATCCTTTATTTTTGCGATAATCTTTCTAGTATTAATTGTGCACATAGTTTTTAGAAAAGTATAATTATTAGACGATTTCTAGTGGTGACACAAACTAAAACTTCAGCTTTTGTTAAATCAGCGTCACGACAGCTCACACTTCAATCTCATTAAGCTGACATAATCATGCCAACAATATACATTCTCTTCAGTTTTTTGGATCTCACCATTATATAATACACGCACACAAAATATACTAAATACCTATTAAATTGCATTGGCCTCACCATAGCTTCAACCGATATCTCTTCCCCAAACAGAATTCTTCAACCGACGTCTTCCAACCGATGGGAGGTGCCATCGGTTGAAGGCAATACATATCCCAACCAATGTCTTTGGTTCTCACCGTTGGCATCGGTCTTACATTGTTTACTAGTAGATACTCATTTTAGCCACTTATAAATGAATTGATTGGTTGTTATTTCAAAGTAAACTAAATATGAGACAAACAAAAACGGTACTATGGACACTTAATATGGGACGGAGGGAGTATCAATTTATCGTGAGTAATTATAAGGATTATCCATCAAGTTTGTCGTATGTACCTTAACTTTAAAATTTTACATTGATAGTCATTTTTTTTAATATTTTGCACCTAAAGTCCTTTAGCATAATGTTCGTTAAATCTTTCTGTGAAAAATTACACCGGCGGTCCTTTAAAATTATATAAATAGCCCTTATTTTTATTAAAATATTTAACGGACGTTGAGAAGACTTTAGATGCAAATATTTCCAACAAAATAACTACTTGCAATTTTTTAATCATAATACTGAAGCAACTCGCTTAGTTGTTTCAAACAAAGGTCGTGATTACGTAAGTAATTGTTTTAGAATTTCACCATGAATTTGATCTACTTTTGCGATTCATAATGAGGGATACATTTTCAATTTTTTGGTATATAAAAATAAGTGGTACATATTGATAATTTACTTTATTTGGTAAAATGTCGTGAGATCCAACGATATAGAGTAAAAAACATTAACAACGATTGATCTCATTTTTACTCTCAGATTACAAATGATAATCTAAACTAAAACCAGGTTGATTAAAGAATAGCATATGTTCACATTTCAACACCAAGGACACGAATTTGGGTATAAAAACTCAGATTTCATAAAATCAATAATCACCCATTCCAGAGTGTTACAGAAGCTATAAACAAGGCCAGAATTTCAAGTGAGTTAAAAAAAGACAAAAACACCATAGATAGGTCCTAAAATAAAGTACAAAATAATAAACATAAAAATGCAAACAAGTAACCAAAATCCTAGCCATTGGATTAAAATGGTTAAGATCAAATCCTTTAGCCACTGCCACCTACAGCCACTGCCAAACACCGTCAGCCGCCGCCTCCGGCCACCGCCCGCCGCCGTCTCGCGTCACCGACCGCCGCCGATCGCGGCCGTCCGCCGCCTTCCGCCGCCAGTGGCCGGCGGCCGACAGTGGTGCCGGTGACTGACAGTGGTGGTGGGGCTGGTGGTGTTATTGATGTATTGAAACACATGTGATTCATTAAAAACAGGGGTTCCAAAATACAGACAAGGATATTACCTTGAATCACATGTGTATCAAGTCACGAAACACATGTGATTCACTAAAAACATGAGTTTCTAAAACACACGGGAGCATACGAACTACGAATCACATGTGTTTCAAATGGTGAAACACATGTGATTCACTAAAAACAGGGGTTCCGAAATACAGACGAGCATATTACTTCGAATCACATATGTTTCAAGTCACGAATATTCACTAAAAACAAAAGTTTCTAAAAACATTGGAGCATACGAACGACGAATCACATTTGTTTCAAACACATGTGATTCACTACAAACAGTGGTTCCAAAATACAGACGAGCATATTACTTCGAAATCACATGTGTTTCAAGTCACGAAACACATGTGATTCACTAAAAACATGAGTTTCTAATAACAAGAGAGCATACGAACTATGAATCACATGTGTTTCAAGCACATGTGTTTCAAGTCACGACCACCACCGCCGTTCACCACCACCGACCACCGCCGGCCGCCACCTCCGGCCGCCGTCCGCCGGCGGTGGTAGGGTATTAATGTATTGAATTACATGTGTTGGTGGTGGTGGTGGTTTGAATGTTGATCTTGACCTTTGACTTTCTCTTGATCCAAGGGCTAATAAATGTCCCTTGGGACTTGATAAAATTAATGGACTACCTGGAACAAACTACTTAGAGGGGTGCCGACGGTTGGCGTTAGTTTGTGTGTGAGTTTGAAGATGGCGCCCCTCCGTTGGCACGAAGGGATCAGTTGGTCACGTAAGTTGAACACCGCCAGTTTAGGGACGAGCTTGAGGGGTGAGATTAGTGGGTGGGATGGAGCCAAAGAGGTATTTTGTGTGTGCATTTTATAATGGTGGGTCCCAAAAAACTGAAGGGAAGATGTATTGTTGGCATGAATACGTCAGTGTAGTGTCGGTTGAAGGGTGCGCTGACATGACGCTGATTTGGCAACAACTGACGACGTCAGTTTCCACCACTGTTGGGAGTGGTCTTATGTGATTACACAATAAATTTTATGAACTATAGAGCTTCATTTGAATTCATAAAGTTATGAATTTCAGGCTTTCAGCCGTTGATTAAAGACAAAACCAAATGTTAATAACAAGGAATATATCCCCGCGCGTTGCCGCGGATTGTTAAATCCTATAATTTTACGCAAAATTAATTTTCTGTTAAATAGATTTTAATTTCTTTTATTTATCAAATTTTTTATCAAATTTATACATATACGTATTTCAAATAAAAAAATTATAAATCTATTGATTTATATAACAATTCATATACAAAGTTCACAAAAAGTTTTACATCCAAATTTAAAATTATATGTCATCATTTTTTTTTTAAATGAAAATTCAATTTTTACAGGCATTTAAAAAAAATTTGTTATAAGTCGCGTCTTATCACACCTTATCTTACCTCACGCCTTGCCCAGCCTTCTTGGTCTTTATCTTAACGTCGACTTCGCGCCTCACACCTTGACGACGTTTTAGCACGCCTTTTAGAACTTCCCGTTGGCACTTACTAAAAAATCTATTTTGTTTGTGCAAAAATCAAAGAAATGTAACATTTGTTACTGTTTTGTCATTGTAAATTGGTTAAGGGTTTAAAATGAAAAATCAAGAAAAGTTTAGTTATTGACGCTTGTTTTAGTGGAAATCTTTGGAAAATTTCAAAACTCCTTTAATTATATCGGATTTTCATAACAAAGTTTCCTTATATTTTCATAACGGAGTTTCCTTGAATTTTTTTTTTTTTTTTAAAACGGGGTTTAAATGGTAATGAACAGTAAATGATCCATGGTGATTGGAACACATTGATTCTGCTCGTTCCCGTCCTTCGCTTCAGGGCCTGTCCCTCGGTGTGGTCAGTTGCTTCATCTCCTTTCCCTTCCGCCCGGGGAACCGAGTCTTCTTTAGTGATTAATGAATTGACTGCTGCAGAGGATACCACTTATGTCACTGACTCAATAGACGGACGAGACAACCTCTTTCACCAAGCCGAAAAGTCTGCTATCGCTTAAGATAATAAGATAAATAGATAAGGGGGCTTACCACTTCATTTGTTGTAGCTGAATTTTATGAATATACATAGGATGTGGAAAGTTTAGTTATATCAAAGAAATGTAACATTTGTTACTGTTTTGTCATTGTAAATTGGTTAAGGGTTTAAAATGAAAAATCAAGAAAAGTTTAGTTATTGACGCTTGTTTTAGTGGAAATCTTTGGAAAATTTCAAAACTCCTTTAATTATATCAGATTTTCATAACAAAGTATCCTCATATTTTCATAACGGAGTTTCCTTGAATTCTTTTTTTTTTCAAAACGGGGTTTAAAAGGTAATGAACAGTAAATGATCCATGGTAATTGTATATATAATTGAATAGAATTCTTTTTTTTTTCCAAAATGGGGTTTAAATTGTAATGAACAGTAAATAATTCATGGTGATTATATATATAAGGAATTAAAACAAGTTTCCTCTTGTATCCTTGAAATTATATTTGGATTTAATATATTTGATCATATGATTCTAGTGTGTTTCATATTATAAATCCCATAGTATTACTTATAAGTCACGTACAATCTTTTTGTTTAAATAAAAGAAGGAATGGCGGTGGATTTCGGTTTGATGAGTCTTGACTTATACTTTAACTTGTTTGTCTAGCAAGTTTATGAGATATTTCGAGTTTTGGGTGACCCGATTGAAGTTTAACAGAATTCCTTTAAAATCTAAGATAACTTATCATTAAGTTAACGAATTAACATGTTAATAACTATACAATAGAAATCAATTAACAATTATAATTGTTAAATCAAACCCATAAAATTTAATATACTAGATGTAATTAAGTCGACAAATGCGACCAACGTGAACCTAACCCATATCGGGTTATGATTTTTTTTACCTCGAACCTGACGGTTCAACCCGATAAAAGTTTTAATCTGACCCACAACCCGATAGACACCCTTAATTGTACCAATGAAGTTAGTCAATAAAAAGTCTTAAATGACATATATAATTAAGTTGAATTAAAATTAATAATGTCATGAAGTAAAATTTATAGCAAGTCGTATTTGGCTTACTAAAACAGGATTCGTAATACTCCCTGCGTACTGAATTAAGTGTCCACCTTACTATTTTAGTTTTCTCAAAATAAATGTCAATTTGAAATTACAATCAATCATATGAATTATAAGTGGATAAATATGAGATTTTATTGGTGAATAGTGCAAGAATTACATTTTCTTAAAATTTGTATGTCTTTTATCTAGTGGACAATTAATTTAGAACGTTATGAGTATACATTTACATGTCAGAAGCATTCAACTGTTGTTCGTGTATGTTGACATCAACCAATGAACTCATGACTTCACATGTCTAAGCAATGAATCCAAGGCTTGTAGTCTAGTAATTATGGTAAAAGAAGTAAGATATTGTCCATAACCAATAGGTCATGAGTTCAAGTCTCGTCATAAACAATTAGGAGTAGATTATATGTCGTAAAAAAAAAAAGAAAAAAAAAAAAAAAGAAACTCATGACTTCACAATAAAAGCTCTAATTCAGACACGTATTGAAAATAGGCATCCACATGTCTAGTCATATCAATAACTATCCATAATTTCGTAGCAACATGTCGAATTCGGACACCTGTACATAGTGGGGGTCATAGCAGCCTATCTCGCATTTATTATGATGGCATATATAATTTGACCTCAATAACTAATTTTACCTTCACTTGTGCTGTAAAAAGGTTTATAAACCCTTTGTTAAACTCAGAAAAATGATCGTGCACGTTGAAAAGAGTAACAACATTTTTTTTTCAAGGAATGAATACTATCCAATTAGATGTCAGTGCAAATTTCTCCTTCACTAACTTTCTAACTTGCCGTTCAAACAAAAAAAAGATTATTACTCTTTTCAAAATACATGTACGATCATTTTTCTGAGTTTAACAAAACTCTAAAATTTATAAACCTTTTTGCAGCACAAGTGAACGTAAAATTAGTTATTGATGTCAAATTATATATGCCATCATAATAAATGCGAGATAGGCTGCTATGACCCCCACTATGTACAAGTGTCCGAATTCGACATGTTGCTACGAAATTATGGATAGTTATTGATATGGCTAGACATGTGAATGCCTATTTTCTGTACGTGTCTGAATTTGAGCTTGAAATAGTCTGAAAATTCAAATTTCAATCTATATTGACAATGAAATCTTAATTTTATTAAAACTCCACTAAAGCTTGAAATAGTCTGAAAATTCAAATTTTAGATTAGATTTAGGTTGTTTTTAGTCAATATTTTTGGAATAGATTGAAGGAAACCCTTTTTAGATCATATAGCAAAAAGAATCAATCATTTTGGTTAAGAAACGAGCAATCTAGGATCAGTTTAGTGAAGTTTTAGTGCTGTTCGGAATATTCTGCTCAAAACGACAATGAATATTTTCCAATCATCACACCAGCAGAATTTTCCATTCAAGAAAATGAAGTTTTAAAACAAATCAAAGAACCAAAGCTTTATGTTCCCTTATTAATATTAGAAAAGAAAATCGTACAACTTGAATCTGAAATTGATGAAACCCAAAAAACTTTTGTTAAAGAAAAAGAAAACCTTCAAACTAAGATACATAACCTAGAGGACACCATTTTAGAATTGAAACCTAAAACTAACATTAATGTTTCTAAAAATTCTAAATCCTCTTTATTAGGACCGGCACCTGTTAATCCAGTTCCAACCGTCTTGAAGAGAAGCTCTAATCCACCTGTTTTGAATCTTACAGATAAAAAATTAGAGTCCCAAAGAAAGAAGTCTATGAAGCCGGATGAAATCACAAGAGCCAAGCAGTCCAAGAAGTCTATTCAGACTGGATCTAGTATGATTAAGAAGCCTAGCCTACTTAAGAAGTCTAGTCCTCTTACGTCTGTAGTTTCTTCTTTTTCTGTTAAAAATAAATGTAATGACTCTACAAAGTTTATTTCTCCGAAACAAGTTTATGGTATTGTTTATGACGCTGCAGTTTACCGTCTTGTTAATCACACTGTTATTGGTGTAAATTTCAGTATTAAAACTGATAAAAATGGCAAAAAGGTTCATTTTGATAGAAATACTAATAAACCAATTTCTCAGTATGATGAACGATATTTTATCAGAATAGATGCTCCTTGTGGTAATCGACACGATGTTCTTCATAAATCTGGTCAAATCATTCATTCTTGCAGAACTTGCTTTCCAAATCCATGCAAAACAATATACTCTCGACCAGTAAAATCTACCATTACACTTTCAAACCCACCAATCTCTGATAAATCTTCATCAATTCGTCGTCTAGTTTATCGAGAAGTTTCTGCACACAAATCGTCTAATTCAGATTCCCCAAGGAAATCTCACAAGATGAACTCCAAACAATCAAAGAAATCTTCTATAAACATACAAACTTCTGTTACCCACTCGTCTTCACGTCGCTCATCTTCTCGAGGAAATTCTGCACCAAAACCAAAATCGTCAGGTTCCTCAAAATGTGACAACAAAACTTCCACAAACACGTCTACTCATGTGACATATAACTGGATTAAAAATGAAAAATCTCATTGGATTATTCAATCCTTTGAAAAATATTTCAAATGGGTTATCAAATCCACAAATTCTGAACTGCCTCCTAGCAGTTCTCCAAAACTCTAAATTGATCATAACATAAAATCTGCATAAAACATCTGTCACTAATCGTTCTGGACCCATACATCATTGTGTACCTAAAATATTTTATTTGTTTGATGTAGAATATATGGTACCTTGACTCGGGCTGTTCAAGGCACATGACGGGAAACAAAAATCTTCTGACCAACTTTCGTGAAAGATATTTGGGAACGGTCAAATTTGGAAATGATCATTTAGCTGTTATTTTAGGACTCGGTGACATCATTCGTCCAAATCTTATTATCAGAAATGTTTCTTTTGTTGAAGATCTCTCTCATAATCACTTTAACATCGACAAATTCTGTGACAAAACACTGGAAGTCAACTTTCGCACAAAAAAGTGTGCTATTCGTACTTATGATGGAGAAGAAGTTCTTACCGGAACTCGTGATACAAACCTATTCACCATTAATCTTAATGATGTTGTTCCACTTGAAGAAGTATGTCTCGTATCAAAAGCTACTTCCAATGAGTCATGGTTATGGCATTGTCGTTTGTCTCATCTCAACTTCAAAACCATGAACAAACTCGTAAAAGGAGGTCATGTATCTGGATTACCTGATGTTTCTTTTGACAAAGATCATAAATGTTCGTCAGGTGAAATGGGAAAAATGACTAAAAAGTCTCACAAACGTGAACCTGCACCAAGTACTTCTAAGCCTCTTGAATTACTGGACATGGACTTGTGTGGTCCAATGAGCGTTCAAAGTCTTGCTGGTAAACATGGGTCAATTTCCTTCGTTCTAAGGATGAAGCCGCATAGATCATCATCTCATTTATCAAGAAAACTCAAGTGAACCTGGAATTAAATGTTCAAACAATTCGTACTGACAATGGTACTGAATTTAAAAATCGAGTTCTAGACTCTTATCTTGAATCTGCTGGCATCACTTATCAGTTTTCCGCTGCACGAACTCCCCAACAGAACGGTGTTGTTGAAAGATGAAACCGTACTTTAGTTGAAGCTGCACGTACAATGCTTTCATTTTCAAAACTTCCACTGTCTTTATGGGCAGAAGCCATCAGCACCACATGTTTTACTCAAAACCGCTCAATCATCAACAACACATACAGCAAAACTCCATATGAGCTCATCAACAATCGAATACCAAATGTCAAATTTTTCCACATCTTTGGTAGTCGATGCTTCATTCAAAATGACAGAGATAAACTGAACAAGTTTGAAGAGAAAGCTAATGAAGGAGTCTTTATTGGATATTCAAAGGAATCAGCTTCATTCAGAGTTTACAACCGATCAACAAGAATGGTCAGAGAAAGTGTCAATGTTTCATTCGATGAAACCTTTCCGCTTGATTCATTGACAAGTGGAATTGAAAGACCTCTTCCCACAACCTCCTCTGATCATTCAACATCTCTGAATGATCTTGAAATCTTATTTGAACATTTCTATGATGAATATCACAACATCAGACACCCACATCCACCTCCACCCCCACCCACACCCCCACCTCCACCTCCACCTCCGGCTGATGTTCAATCAATCACTGCTCCGAAAATAAACACTTTAACCACAAATGAATCCCCATCACCCACCACACCTGCTCCAACCTCACCAATACCTACATCAAATACTGGTCCTTCAACAGCAACACTAGAAACTCAATCTACACTAGATGATCTTCCACCTCCGTCCGATATTATCGCTCCACTGGTGATTGACTTCTCTAAATTTCATCTTCCACGTGTTGAACCACCACCACAGATACACTCCCCAAATCCTGAAACTGCTATCATACCACACCCTGCTTTCACTGATAATTCCAACATTAACCCTGGTCAACTTCCACTTCCTCATTCAACTAAGTTGACAAAGAAACATCCTTTGGATCTAATCATCGGAAACCCAGAGTCATCCGTTCAAACTCGAAGGGCTACAGCGGATGAATGTCAATACGCTTCATTCTTAAGTTCCACTGAGCGTAAGAAAGTCAGTGAAGCTCTTTCTGATCCAGACTGGATACTGGCGCTTAGTTCCAAAAACTCTAGGATCCTCCGTCATTCGAACTAAGGGATTTTCAAGACCAAGAAAGACGAAAATGGAATTCTCATTCGTAACAAAGCAAGGTTGGTTGCTAAGGGTTACACTCAACAGGAAGGGATTGACTACGAAGAAACATTTGCTCTTGTTGCCCGTATTGAAGCCATTCGCATTTTCTTAGTATATACAGCTCACAAAAACTTTACTATCTATCAAATGGATGTAAAGACTGCATTCTTAAATGGTATTCTGAAAGAAGAGGTGTTTGTTCATCAACCAGAAGGGTTTGTAGATCCCAAATTTCCAAATCATGTCTATGTTCTCGACAAAGCTCTCTATGGTTTAAAACACGCCCCTCGGGCATGGTATGATGTACTATCCCAGTTCTTGGTCGAATCTGGCTTCTCAATGGGAAAGGTCGATACCACTTGTGTTGGGTCACAACAACCATGGATTACTTATATAATTGATAGATTAATTATGCTTAAGACAATTAAAGTGTTTAACACAGTATTAGAGTCAAATGTATAATTCCACTAAGTGTGGCTTGTTGCGGAAAAACAAGACCACTGATCAATTACAAAGTGTGAATGTGTAAAGTAAAAATTGGTGAGTACTCCTTTGTCAAGTGATCTCTATTTATAGTGTTATAGAGATCTTACAAGATAGGCAAGGAGTAGTGGAAGGACTGATATAAGGAAAGGGACCGAGATCAAAGGGATTTGATCTAGGAAGTTAAACATGGAAAGTTTAACTCAGTCCTTCCACTCAGTATTGGGTTCCAATACTGAGTTCCTATACTGAGCGGACAATACTGCCTACTCAGTATTGCACCAAGACATAGCTAATTTATTCTAAAAACTATACTAAGCTAGTCTAGGCTATCTTGTTATCTTAAGCTCATAATGGGGTAAGGCTTTTTGCCTTAACAATCTCCCCCTATCTAATGATCACAAGACACTATTACAAAGAGAAGGGATAAAGCAAAACAAGACAAAAAATAAGAAGACACCAGAGTCTTCTTCCTCATCTAAATCGTTGAATCTTCTTCTTCATCTGCTGTTGATGGATTCCTACTCATAGAAGACTTCTTGCTTGATGTGGATGAACTCTTCTCTCTTTATTAGTTCATCCCTTCTGTTGTTGAGCACAGCAATAACCAACCAAGCATCCTCCTTCTTGGTTATCATCCATTTCAGTCCCATCAGATGACTGATATGGGCCCTTGGCAGATCTGCTTCAGAAATAAAGCACTCCGTATCCTCTGAATCAGTATACATATACCCAGAAGTTGGATATATGACACTCTTCTGATCCAAAAAAAAAAAGGTTAGGAGGAACAGGGTACTTCTGGAAAAAGATTTATGTATGAAGGCACTTTGGTCTATTATTTGAGTAGGCTTCAGTTACCACACAAAGTTCCCTATACTCCACTTCATGGAGAATCCCCTTATCATAGCATACAGCAGAAACTGGACAGATTTCATCCAAGGCTATCTGAGCAAATGTTGATCTGGTTGGTAGCTCTTTGATCAGTCTTGTGATCTTGACCCAGTCTTGAAGACCAATATTTTGAATATCATGAAGAAAAATCTTCATGGGAGGACTGATTAAGCCAGTGCAGGTGATTATAATTCTTCCTTCTTTTGACTGCACTTTTACCTTATTGACATCAAGGTTTAACCAGTGTATACTCCTCACATTTGGAAATTCTTTGTTCTTCAAGGACTCCTTCCTGTTCTCCTTATACTGAGTACGTTCTGCAACCATATTCCAGTAGTGTTGAATATGGTCTGGACCATTTCTGGAAATTCTGTGAGATGGACCAGGAGTATCAGTATCTGGGTCAGCATTTGGTTCTTCTTTAACCCCGAACTCTTGTTCATATAAGAATTTATCTTGTTCTTCGACGAGTTGTTGATTAGACTTTCTTGGAACCTACTCAGTATCACTGTCCACAGTATGGACAGGTCTTCTTGCTCTGGTGATCAAAGGAGCAGGCTCTTCACTTGATTTAGTAGAGGTAAGAACCACATTTATCATTTTTCTTGTGGATGGTCTTCTTCTTCTGGTAACCAGATAGTCTTGAGGTTCTTCTGGCTCTTCATCATTGGAGGATGATGATGAAGAGATTTCTTGTTCTGCCATATCCAGTGCATAGTTGACAAGATTCTGGATGGGCACTGGATTTGGTTCTTCATCATCATCAGCAATTGGCCAGATGAAAGGCATGTAGACAATAATCTGCAGGTTGTTCACATCCTGAGCAGGAGGCTCAATATCAACCTGTTGAGGTTGGTCAGTGTAGGTCTCCCCCTGAGCAGATGGCTCAGAAAGTTCTTCAAGTTGTTACAGTACTGACCTTCCTCTTTGTCTTCTTCTTTCATACTGAAACCGAAGTGGTTCAGTATTAGTAAGTTACTGAGATGGTTGTTGTTGTTGTGGAGGTTGATCTTCATTTAATTTTCTTCTTTTCTCCGCCTGAGCAGATGGCTCAGGTTGATCAACCTCATCTTCTCTTTGTCTCTTCTCCCCCTTATTGTTATCATTGGATGGGGAAGGAAGAGGTTCAGTATCACCACCTATGTCCCCTTCTTGATCTTCTTGTGTAGGGGAGGGCATAGGTTTAGTGGTAGCATCAGTATCACCCTCAGGATCTACATTGGAGGGTCATCTTCTAGGCTCAGTATCATCTCCACCTAGGTCTGCATTGTCTCCACTGTGTTGAGAGTGTGGAGTCAGTCGAGGTTGATGTTGTTGTTGGAGTAGTGCAACTGACTATTTTAGGGAGTCAATTTCACTACTCATAGTGTCCATACTGGCCAAAATTGTGTTCTGTGTGTTCTGCATGGCCAGGATCTGCTGCATGATTGTCTGTAGAGACACTTGTTCTTATGGAGCCTGTGATACTGGATTACCCTGCACATATGGTGCTAAAGAAACAAAAATAGAATTGTGTTGTTGTTTAACTCTATAATCATGTAAACAGAATTTTGAAGTCTGTGTTTCATCTGGGTTATGATGAAATATTGTGGACTTATGCAAAGCATGTGTAAGAATTTTTCAGTAAAATGTGAGTGTGAATATTTTAGTAGCTCAGTGTAGGATAAGCCACATTTTCTGAAAAGGTTTTGGGTTAGGTAATTGAAGCCTGGGATATGCTTCTTTTATATTCAATGTTTATCACTCAGTATTAGAGTGATAATAGAAATGTGGCTAAAACCCCATGGAAAAATATTTGGCTATTGTGGCTTAAGGGTTTGTGATCACTTCTTAAATCATGTGATGCAACTCAACAATAAGTTGGGCATGATTCAAGCAGCACCAGTGGGTGACAGTGTGAGATCAACCACCATTGTCTCTTGAAATGTTGAGACAACTGTAGACTGACAGTGATCAATTAAGTGCTCAGTGTATGAATGTTGCAGAGTAGCAGTGGGCTTATTGTGTTGGCGATAAGAGTGTATATATATTTGAAAGTTCGATTGAGACAGTGGTCAGTATTGTGTTGGTACTGTCCAATACTTAGTCTCTATTTTGGGATATATATATATATATATATATATATATATATATATATATATATATATATATATATATATATATATATATAAGTTTTAGAGTTTTTATATAAATTCATACCTGATACTTTGTCAGATTCCCTTCGTCCATCTGCAGAGGTCGGTGCAGGATCATCTGTGTGTTGATTTGAACCTCCTTCACCCTCAGGACCTTCATTGCCTACATCCTGAGCTACTTCCATAGTGTGTTGCTCATATGATATCTCCACATCAAGAGGAACATGAGGTTCCTCAATTAGTTGAGCAATTTGTTCTGGTTCAGGACTTGGAAGTTATACAGTTGCAGCAATTAGATTCTGCTCTTCAAGTGATGCAATCAAGAATGGAACATGTCTGTGCTGCACAGAGTCTGATGATAGAGCTCCCATAATTACTGGAGTCAAACTTCGTCTTCTTCTTCTTCTTCTTAGAATGAGCGGTTACTGAAGCGACTCAGTATCAGTATTTGATGCAGTATGAGGAGCATCAGGATCCTGTTGAGGTTGTGGAATGTTTGGTTGAATTGGTTCTGGTTCTGGTTGAGCATCCACCATCTCAACATCTTGATTAGTCTTTCCACCACCATCATTATCATCATCATCATTGTCTGCGTTTGATAAAGTATCAGAATCATCTTCATCATCATCATCATCTATGTGAGCCTGAGCAATGGCTAACATAGTGGCACTCAGTGATGGTTCTTCATCCCTAGGTTGATGAAAGAATATCTTCTCATGAATGGGAGGAAGATCTGCCCTTATGCCTTCAAAGTTATCATACATCTCAGCAGGCATTGAGTTTTGGAAAATTATAGAGAGAAACCTTCAAAATGGAACATTGGAGCTCGGAGTCTGGCTTGAACAAGTGAAGCCATCTCCTTAAATATCCATCTGGCATAATCAATCTCCCTCTTGTGGTACATGGCATATACCAACTGCATTCCAAAGTCATTGATTTGATCAAGGGCCCCTATTTTTTGAGTCATACGCTGGTTATTGTTGAAGTCATAATCCCCCACATTGGGCCAAATTCATGCCTCTTGATAATACTCGTGGTTCTCTGTCTGCCTAGAAGAGGCAAAACTGACCGTGCAGTATCACGATCAACAAATTCTTCATATTGGGCATGTGCAAGTAAACAGAGTGTTTCTTTGATGATTGCTGTTGAGATAAACGCCCTTCGTTGATCTCGAATAACCCACCCTGCAATCATGTCTAGTGAGTCCATTTCTGCAGTATACCAAAACTCACACAACATTGCATGGTATATTGCTCTTGGAGAAGCTTGGAGAGCATGTGAGATTGGGCTATGTCTCAGATAAGTGATCATCTGCCTAAATTGAAGACATACCCAACCTTCTGGAATCACAAAATTCGCTGTGATGTTGTTCCTTGAGAACTTCAGAAGTTCATCACGTTGAAAATCCTTCGCCGGTGCAACATTCGGCGCCACGAATTGGAAATTCGCCATTTTTATCTGTGATTTACGAAGTAGAAAGGATTTTGCTTGTAAAGAGATAATAGAAATCGTTAATCGCATAGAGAAATTTTGAGAAGAAAGAATGAAATAACAGTTAAAGGAATTTAATATAAGAGAAAAACGGTTATTTATAATAAGAAAGCAATAATCATGGAATTGGGAAGTTAAAACGGCTGAAATGACAACCCTATCCTGTTCCAACGGTAACTTTTCTATTATGGAAAGTTACCGTTGGGAAGTATGAGGTTTAGAATCAGTGTTAACACTCCAGGATCCCCAATACTGACTTAAAAAAATTAAATTAAAAAAAATTAAAATTTATAAAAACATTTAATTTAACTTAAATTAATGAAAAAATAAAAAAAAATTGATAAACCAAAAGATCTATACTGTGCTGGTCAGTATTGAATCCAATACTGAGCAGACAGTATCAGAAATTTTTTAAAAGAATTAAGGATTCAGCATACCTAATTGCCCTAATAGATACATAAACCTTTCTTCAGAAAGAGGCTTAGTAAATACATAAGCCAATTGATCCTCTGTAGGGACATAATCTACCTGAACCTTACCCTTTTCCACATTATCTCTGATAAAGTGGTGTCTGATATCAATGTGCTTTGTTCTAGAGTGATGGACTGGGTTCTCAGTGATAGCAATAGCAATCTTGTTATCACAATGGATGGGTGTCTTCTGAGAATTGAACCCATAATCCATGAGTTGGTACTGCATCCATAAGAGTTGAGCACAAAAACTTCCTGCAACAACATATTCTGCTTCTGCTGTGGAAGTTGCTACTGAATTTTGCTTCTTGGATGACTAACCAACCAATCTTCCACCAAGGAATTGGCATCCTCCACTTGTGCTTTTCCTATCCAACCTGCAACCTGCATAATCTGCATTTGTATACCCTTCAAGGTCAAAGGCCGAGTCTTTGGGATACCAAAGACCCATGTTCGGATTACCTGAAAGATATCTAAAGATTCTCTTAACAGCTTTCATATGTGATTCCGTGGGATCAGCCTGATACCAAGCACATAAACATGTTGCAAACATGATATCTGGCCTACTAGCTGTTAAGTAAAGTAAGGAACCAATGATACATAGGTATGTGGATTGACATAGTTTTTTACCAGTTTCATCCTTACTAATCTTATCCTGAGTACTCATAGGGGTGTGCATAGAAGATAAATTTTCAAATTTTTATTTCTTCAGCATGTCATGCACATACTTACTTTGGTTTATGAAGGTGCCATCAGGCTTTTGATCAACTTGTAAACCAAGAAAATAAGTAAGTTCTCCCATTATACTCATCTAATACTGAGATGACATTATATTAGCAAACAAATCGCACATGGATTTGTCAGTGGAGCCAAAGATAATATTATCAACATATATCTAAATGAGTAAAATGTCAGACCCTTTTCTTTTTGAAAATACAGTTTTTTCTATTTTACCTCTTATAAATTTGTTTTCAATTAAGTACATAGACAGGGTATCATACCAGGCTCTAGGAGCTTGTTTGAGCCCATACAAAGCTTTATCAAGCTTAAAAACATAATTAGGAAACTTAGGATCAACAAAACCTGGGGTTGTTTAATATAAACTTCCTCTTGTAGTTTTCCATTGAGGAAGGCACTCTTGACATCCATCTGATACACCTTGAAGTTCTTGACAGCTGCATATGCAAGATACAACCTAATAGCTTCAGTTCTTACACTGGTGCAAATGTTTCATCATAGTCTATTCCTTCCTCTTGCCTGTAACCCTGAGCAACCAGTCTTGCCTTATTTCTGATTACAACTCCATCTTTGTCCATCTTGTTTCTGAACACCCACTTAGTACCAATAATAGTCTTGCCAAAATGGGGTGGTACTAAGTTCCATACTTTGTTTCTTTCAAACTCTTTAAGCTCTTCTTGTTGGAATTATGTGCACAATTAGTCAACCTATGATGATACATCCAAACCTACGAAACACTTAAGGGTCACACCGGTGAGTGCATGTAATACGAGCAAGATATGTAATGATACTACGACGAGGAATACTTCATAATAGTCATTATTAATCAATTAAGTATTAAGTTAAGTTTAACTTATTACTGAATTAGTTTAACTAACTAATTAATACAAGTATTTGTGCATTTAGTAGTTGAGTAAATATACAATGTGTTAATTATAGATTATCCATGATATGATTTAAAGCTATTAAATCATATAGTGATTGGATAATATTATTGTCTAAAACACAAGTATATATTTCGTGTATCTATATAACGAAATATATATAAGTGTATAATACTAAGGCATTTGATAATTAAGTGTGACAATAATAACAAGTAAAACTATAAGGGATGGAAGTGTTAAAAGGAAAATTTAATGAAAGATCTAATCTTAATTAAAGTAGAGGGTTCTAAGCAAAACTTATTTAAGTATAAATTGTTGGATCCCAACAACACTAACGTGTTGCGTTAAGACTGATTTACGAAGATAAGATAATGAACAACAAGATTTCAATGATTAAGAGTTTATTAAAACAACTTAATACAGTACAAAGTTTGCGGAAATAGATAGTACACACTAACTAAAACTCTATACATGAAATGACACTTTAAATCGCTCAAAACTAGAAGACTATGCAAGGAGAGTTATATCAGCTGATACTAACAGCTGATATTAATGTCCTAGTAATAACTATGGAGGAGTTAATACTTAGACAATAACTAACTCTCAGAGAATGTTCTTGTGCTATGAATGCTCAAAAAGGTGTATGTAAATGCACGCATTTACGTCTCTATATATAGCTCAAGATCCATGTTCCTTTGCCCACAAGTTAGACAACGTGTAAACATATTCTTCGTCGATGTGGACTGGTCCATGAAAACATTAAATGCTCTTGCATATGTTATTGTCCCAAGTGTACTTTGTGTCAACTACTTCCGGTACCCTTTCTGACGCGCAGTGAAAGGTGTACTACATAAGTACAAAAGTAGTTGACTTTCCCTTTACATGCTTGGAGGGACAAACGATGATGATGTACTGACATTATCTTCTATTGCAAAATAGAAGATCCTCATCGTTTTCTTCATCTTTGAGCGGGAAAGGGAAATGTTCAAAGTGTCAAGGACATTTCCTTTAAGTCTTCATCTGCAGCAGGTACTATCAGCTGATTCCACAATCAGCTGAATAGTCTTCTTCTTGTCTTTGTCCTTTGGCCATAGACTTTGAATGAACTCTCGTGAACAGCTGCTGATTTGACTTGATTTCCTAAAGCTAAGTACGTACTCAGCTGAAGGTTTATTGCATATACTTGCTTCAGCTGAGATACATACTTCAGCTGATATTTATTCTTCTTAGCTATCGATCATCAAATCTTATTTACTTAGTCTTGGGACTAACAATCTCCCCCTATTTGATGCAATCGAATAGCTGTATAAGTGTAACCCTGTAATGATTCATCTGATGTAGTCAGCTGAATACTTATGTGCTTTGACCCTTAGGGTTCTTTTGTATATGTTTATCTTTTTACAATTTTTACAAGTATATTACAAAATTTTGATTTTCTATTGATATGAAGCTGATGAGTACAAGGAAAATCAAAAGAACAAAACAAAATTACAATGCCCTGGATATAGCTGACCCAACAAAATTTTGATACAACGAGTTGAAGGCTGAGTTTATTAGTTTCCTCATTTCTCTTCCCTCTTCAGTGGAGGAAATTAGCAGCTTGTGATAGATCAAAAGTTGATCCACATCACATAGATGCAACTTATCAGCTCGCTGGAAGCAAGGCACCTTCTTCTTCTCTAGATAGCAAAAGCCATAAATAGGTTCTTTTACCATCAGCCCAGGGACAAAGTTAACTCCCGTGGGGATGGCTTTTGTGATATTGAGTTTTGGTCATTTTGCAAATATTATAGAGGACTCAATATCAAGTTGTCTGGAGTCAGCAAGGGGCTCGAGGAGAACAGGCTTACGTTTCTCCCCTCTTGCTGAGGAGCTTTCACCAGCGGATTCTCTGACAACAGTTTCTTGAGATTCACACAATTCAGGAGGTATGCGTTCTGCCAACTCAGGAGCTTGTCTCTTAATTGTATCGCATAGATTCTTGAAAGAGTAGATTGTGAATTTTATCTCACTTTCCATATCTGTTATAATCTGCGATGGTTTTGCAGATCTGGCAGTTGCTTGCACCTCATTCCATTCAGCATAGTTGAGATTGGTGGTGATCTTGTTCAGAGGAATCTTTTCATGAACCACAAGTCCTTCAGCTCTAGTTATTACAACTTCATCAGGTGAGCTGGATGAGAACTTGGGGGCCCTTACGCTGGTAATTTTTGCTTCTTGCCTACGTTTCCAAAGAACCTTGTTGAACAACCTAATGTTCTCACCTCTTTGGGCTTCAGCTTTCTGGAACAACTCTAGTTGAGTTTTTCTTTGAAGTTCAATAACTGCTTCGAGATCAGCAGTTGTTCCAGCTTCTTTCAGCAGCAGAGCTTTAACCGTGGCAGAAGTAGGCTCCCCCTCAGCAGGTATAGGATTCACCTGTATAATTGGCTGAGGGTTTTGGATTTGCGGTCCCTCAACTGGTCCAAAGGAATCAACAATTTTAACTCTAGTTGAGGGTTCAACTTCTTCTTCTTGTATTCCAGCAGAGGTGATAGGTGGAGATCTTGGGGTTTCACCTGCTGGAATGTCTTCAGTATTGGCTCCAACAGCAGAGGTGATTATAAGTTGTGAAACATTTTGTTCACCTTGTTGTTCACCTGCTGAAGTGGCCTCTTTCACCCCCTCGGAGAGTGCCCGAAGAACAGGGGTACTCTCTAGTGCTGAAGCAGGATGGACAGCAGCGGCACCTGTTGGGAAATGCTTCACGCGTATAACATATAGTTATATGGCTAGTAGTTTGTGAGCCTAAAGGGTCACACACTTAAACACTTAATACCATAAGATATATAGTGTAATTAGGGTAATTACATTATATATTAATATAAGCTACATGCTTGTATATATTAGAGTTTAATATTAATTGTTAATATTGAAACTTAATTGTAAGCAAATAGAAGAAACAAAGACAAGGGACTTGAGTGCAAATAATCAATGGTTTATGGAAATCATTAATGGGAATTATGGCACCATAATGGTCCATAAACTCCCTCTTTTGTCATCCCTTTGACCATCCAAGAAACACACACAAAAGGTGTTTTTGGTTCTTCTTCTTTGCAAGCACAAGGACTAGCATCCTCCTTTGGTGTTCAAGAATAGTGTTGTGTGGATTACTTTTAGAGGTATTCCTTTTGAATACTTGGTTTCAATCCATCACCAACTCCATCCGATTTCAACAAGATCAAAGACTTCAAGGGTATGAAATGTTCATCCAATCTCTTTGATTTATTTATTAGTTTAATTGTATGATTAATATCAAGATCCGTTTATGGTGATAAATACTTTCCGCTGCGTTTTGGTTCTTGTTTTAACCTAAAATCACCATTAGTGGTATCACGAGTCATTATATTAATCATATAATTAGCTAGATTTTGTGAAAAGTGGCAAAAACCAATTTTTTTTGTGTTTTTTAAAATTCCGATCGGACCAAACACAAAAACCCTACGGGTTTTTTAATTTAATTTTCGGATTTTTATAAAAATATGGGTTAAAATATGGTATTTTTGGAATCCTATTGTCACTTGTTACAAAAGCATATCAAAAAATTAATCTTGTTATTGTTTTTTTGATTATTTGGCTTGGAATTTAATTTTTAATTCCATTTTGTTGATATGGC
This sequence comes from Calendula officinalis, assembly GCA_963853835.1. Taxonomy (NCBI): domain Eukaryota; kingdom Viridiplantae; phylum Streptophyta; class Magnoliopsida; order Asterales; family Asteraceae; genus Calendula; species Calendula officinalis. The sequence continues at coordinate 51,011,254 of OY970820.1, read as the reverse complement.
AAAACATGTATTTTTGCCATATCCCAAGCCAAAGCCTTGTCAATTGTTGCTTGTTTGTGCAAACCGATGAAAGCCTAGACCATTTGTGAATGAATGTGGTTGATGTTTGGTTGTTTGGTTGTTTGGGAAAAGCCTTGTTTTTTTTTTTTGGCTTAATTGTTGTAATTTGTTTCATTTATTTTTCTTTTATTTTTGGTGCCATTTTTGGGGCAATTTGTAATGTAAAAGTAATAGAATAGATTGTATTTATTTTATCTTTTTATTGTAAATTGTTGACAAAAAATATTGAAGACTAATGAAGAAAACAACAAATTTCCGTCACAAAAGCGAGGGCTGTGCGAAAACAGGTTTTCCAGAGGCATACGGACTCCGTTTTGGGCGATTCAAAAGCCTAAAATGCTTGCAAAGTCGTGGGCTACAACTTTCCAGAAGGCCGGGAAGACCAACGAAGATTCCTTCAGTGACTTTTCGGGCTTCAAAGTCTGCTGGAATTTTCTGGCAGATTACACTTTTTCACAATTTTGGGTTCTACTTGCTCAAGAATGTCTTGGAGCAAGTGGGAGCCCATTGGGTTTACGTAGGCCCGTTTGGGTTCATGTTGGCCCGTCCCCTAGTTTGACCCTTCGGTCCGTCGTGATGACTCACGTGACCGAACCTAGGATTTCATCGGTTGAGGTTTGCACAAAATTTGTTGCATGTTTTATTTATGTTTGTGGTTGTTTTCTTTTCCTATTAGATACAAGTAAATAAAACAATTAAAAATGGTTTTTTGACACAAACATTAAAACATCCAAACATTTAATCATCGATAATTACTAGTTAATCATTGATGATTAAACCTTTAATCTAAAATTGTTTTGAGATTAAACTAAGTTTAAATATGATTTGAAACTTAAAATAATAGTTAATCATTGATGATTAAACCTTTAATCTAAAATTGTTTTGAGATTAAACTAAGTTTAAATACGATTTGAAACTAAAACCTTAATAATCGTTAAATGTTTTTACCTTTTATTAAACGACTTATGAAGTGATATGAATGAAGTACATGATTCATTCATATCTTAATAAAATTTTATTAATTAAAATTTAACATACCTAAAATTTAAGTCACGCCGTCCAATCGGTTGTAAATCACTTGCTTCTATTTTTGAATTCACGTGAGACGTGGTTTGAATCTAGATCCGAGGTCATTATTCTCTACGCGTGAGACCTAGAGCTATTTTGACATGATTTCACATTGGATGACTTAATCGAGTTAACGGTGAGACCTTGACTCGAGGCGACGATGCGACAAACATGCCACTTGACCCTAGATGCTTGTTCACTAGGTGCCATGAAGTCCCATACCTCTAAGAGTTGCACTTGTAATGCAATTGTTGATCGTCACCTACCTATTGGATCTATCACCTCTAGCAGATCAACTGATGCGGTGATAGAAGCTCAATGGGATCTTAGCTTTTAATTAAAATTAATTGGGTAGTTAATTGATTAAAAGAAATTATTATTGAAAATACTATTTTTTGAACTTTGGTTGTTATACAGATAACAACAACATCAAAACCTAAGTATCTCCACTCAAAAATCAGTTCTTGAAAACTGAAACTGACTAATATCAACTTTATCTTCTGATATCGAATTCTAAGGATTGTCCTTAGAGATGAGAAAGTTGATATACCTATAAGAGGCCTTACCTGAGGCACCTCCTGTCAGTGATTCTGCTGCTGTTCGTCAAGCCTTTACCGAAACGTTTAACGAACACCAAGAAGTTGCTACTCATATGCTTGTGAGCATGAACCCCGAGATTCGAAAGTACTTCGAGGAACTCACAGCATATGACATGATAAGCGAGTTGAAAATAATATTTTAACAAAAGGCAGAACTTGAACTGTTCAAAACAGTTAAAGCATTCCATGCTTGCAATCAGGAGGACGGCCAATCAGTTAGCACTTACATCTTGAATATGCAATGCTATCTTGATCCAATGGAACGTCTTGGTTACCCCTTACCACAAGTTCTTGGAATGAGCTTGATTCTTACCTCACTATCCAAGGACTATGACCAGTTTGAAAAGTGTTTTAAAAGTACATAGCATGGGGAAGACAATCGTTGAACATGCTATGGTAAAACTGGTTGAGCAAGGGTTACCCAATACTTTTCTTGCAATTAGGGAAGGTAAACCGCAAGCACAAGGCAAGAGTCTAGGTAAGGGTAAGCTAGTTTACTTTTCCAAACCTACGATTCCCCCACCTGCTAAAAAGGAGCACCCTGCAAAGGATATTTCTTGCCATCATTGCGATGAAACTGGCCATTGAAGGAGGAATTGTCCTGCCTACGTGGCAGAGTTGATGAAGGACAAATGTGTTCTAGTTAGCACATTAGGTATCTTCATTATAGAACTCCATACTTTTCGTGATAAATCTTGAGTGTATGACACTAGTTGTGGAACTCACATTTACACAAATGTGCAAGATTGAATGTGAAGTAGAAAGCTAAATGAATGGAAGCTGTGATCTTATCCTTCCTAATGCGTTAATTATTGTTTTGAATAATTGTCAATTATGCATTGTTTAGCTTTATCGTTTGTTGAATAAGGGATTATGATATCTTGTTTTATGAAAAATAACATTTTTTATTACTATTCCTTATAATAGTATGTTTGAAATTAATATGCATGATCCTAATTCAAACGATAGTTCTATATACAAATGTAGCACTCAAGAATCCAAATTGGTTTGGATTCTACTTACCTAGATCATCGTCATCTTTTCCACATAAACAAGAAACGCATTTTGATACTAAAACTCGATGGGCTTCTTTACAAATGATTATGAATCATTTAAAATGCCTCTCTTGTATATTATGGAAAGATAACAAGAAAGTTTTTCTCCCAAGTTGGCGAAAGAGCTACAAATCTACTTGGACTCATACATACTGATGTATGTGGCCCTTTTAGAACTAAGACTAGGGTAGGTGCCACCTACTTTCACTGATGATATCATTCGATGTGGTTATGTTTACTTGATTAAACATCAACATGGAAGCTTTAATGATATCAGTCGCTATGGTTATGTTTACTTGATTAGACATAAACATGAAATCTTTGAAACGTTCAAAGCTTTCTAAAGTAAAAGTAGAAAATCAACTTAGCAAGACAACAAAGGCTTTCAGTCCTGATTAGGGATGAAAGTACATGAGTCAAGAGTTTCTGGATCATCCCTCACATCGTGAGATTGTCTCACAATTCACTCTTTCATACACTCCACAAGATAATGGTGCGTCTGGAAGGAGATATCGGACCCTGTATGACATGGTGCGATCTATGATGAGTCCTACTACTCTTACACTATCCTTTTGAGGGGCATGCACTGAAGTCTGCTGCTCGAATACTTGATATGGTTCCGACCAAAAGGTTAAAAAGACACCATATGAGATATGGTGTGGGAAAGTCCCTAATTTGTCTTACTTGAGGATCTGGGGTTGTGAGGATCTCGTGGAACGAGACATGCCGAACAAACTTGAGCCCATATCTATCAAGTATATCTTCGATTACTATTTTACTTCCCAACTGAGAACAAATGGTTGTTACTCGGTATGCTGAGTTTCTTGAGAACAGTCTCATTTCACAAAGCAAGTGGGAGCACTATAGACTTTGATAAGATTCAAAGTGAAGATACACAACCTTCTGGTAACACTAGCAAATATCATTCTGAGGCTGGACATATAGATGTTGGACCACAGGATGATGTTGTTCCCATTCATAGATCCGCAAGGACACTTCATGCACCTGAACGATATAGATTTATGTCGATGCTGAGGAGCAAGTTTCGAGGATCATTATGAACCCCCTAACTATCAAGTTGCATTATCTAATTTTGAATTCGAAAAATGACTTGAAGCTATGAATGCGAAAATAAAATCCATGAGAGACAATCAAGTTTTGAACTTAGTTGATCTTTCTCAAAACAGTAAGACTGTTGACATGGATGAAAATATACACACCTATAAATCTCTCATAGTAGCAAAAGGTTACACTCAATCCTACTGGATTGACAATGATGAAACCTTCTCGCCTGTTACTAAAGACATTAGGATTCTTATAGCCAAAGTAGTGTACTATGACTACGAAATTTGGTTGATGATGAAATCAAATCGTTTGTTTCACCTAAAACCCAAACTGAGTATGTGTATATATGAAAGCTAGTGGGAGCGTTGTCGTTTCTCAAGTCATACATGTTGATGACATGTCACTCATGTGAAACAATATACCATGCTACAAGATGAAAATCCTGGCTTGGAAAATGTTTCGACATGATGGATTGTAGGGACACGACATACATACTTGAAGTAAAGATCTATAATGATAGATCAAAGCGGTTAATTGGTTTAAGTCAAAGTGCTTACATTGACAAAATTCTAAATGGTTTAGAGTGGTACTCCCAAACGAGGAAGTCCTCGTATGCCACACAATGTAAACTTGAGTGAGACTCAAGGACCTTCCACACCTGATGTGGTGAAGCGGATGAATGTAATCCCCTATGAATCGGCTATTGCATTCATCATGTACGCTGTAAGGAGCACTAGGCCAAATGTAACGTCCTTAGGGGACCTTACTAGAAAATACCAACAGAATTCATGAGAGGTCACTGGATTGCTGTTAAGAACACATTGAAGTATTTTAAAGTACTGGAGGTATGTTTCTTGGTCATGGTGGAGATACTGAACTGAAACTAAGTATACTTGCTATACTTATGTTGGTTTTGAAATAGGGCGTGATGACGCTAGATCCTATTTACGAAGGTTCACTACATTCGAATGATTTATCGAGATATGTGAAATTCGTACACTTAAAGTTCAAACAGATAACTAACTAGCTGACGCTTTATCGAACTCAATGTCTTGTACCAAACATCTTGAATATGAATGGAACATTGGACTTCGACAAGCTAGTAGTTTCATGTAAATCTGTTTTAGTATTTGGATAATGGAACTGTGAGCAGTTTATATTGGAATAAATTGATATATTTGATATGATCGTTTTTATATGAATATCTACTGTGTTCTATATTTGCATGTTTATATCCTTGAATATTTACTGTGTTTTATATTCTAAATTGTCCATTGCCATATTGATAATATGGGAATATTATTAAGACAAATCTGAGGGCATTGATGACATTATCTTAGTATGACTAAGGATGATGAAATCAAACTCACATGTCGCTCATAACGATGCACGATTGGACTGACCCAAACTATGAGAAATCACTTCTTGGATTTATGTCACAAGTGAATCTCACAAAGGCTTTGTCACTTATCCTCTGACTTGAGATGCAAGTTGGTTTGTGTATGTAGAGGGGCAAACTTTGATGTGGTTAAACGCTGACCTGAATAAGGCTGCTATAACAACCATTATCGGGTTTATCATTAAGCATATGACAGACACGTGCAGTCAACAAAGAATTTGTTCCTCCACGCATGTGGATTAGATACTACTGGGCCCCTCGATGATTTGAATAGATGTATGTGTGGCCACACCCAAAAGGTAATCAAGATGAATCTTGATTGGTTTTGGTAATCTACTTCAATGTATAGATCGAGAAACAGAATCGTTGAAATTTTAGATTGACATTAATCCTTGTCTAAAATTCAACATAGTATCAGTAACAAAAGGATAACTGCTCGAAAAACTTTGAACAAAGATTTTATGAAACTCCTCATGTACTTCTAGGGGCATTGGCGGGTTGCTAGACTCTAACCTTTGCTTGTATAACTAATTGATGTTATCACGTGCGCAAGTGGGAGCTGTTGGGAAATGCTTCACGCGTATAACATATAGTTATATGGCTAGTAGTTTGTGAGCCTAAAGGGTCACACACTTAAACACTTAATACCATAAGATATATAGTGTAATTAGGGTAATTACATTATATATTAATATAAGCTACATGCTTGTATATATTAGAGTTTAATATTAATTGTTAATATTGAAACTTAATTGTAAGCAAATAGAAGAAACAAAGACAAGGGACTTGAGTGCAAATAATCAATGGTTTATGGAAATCATTAATGGGAATTATGGCACCATAATGGTCCATAAACTCCCTCTTTTGTCATCCCTTTGACCATCCAAGAAACACACACAAAAGGTGTTTTTGGTTCTTCTTCTTTGCAAGCACAAGGACTAGCATCCTCCTTTGGTGTTCAAGAATAGTGTTGTGTGGATTACTTTTAGAGGTATTCCTTTTGAATACTTGGTTTCAATCCATCACCAACTCCATCCGATTTCAACAAGATCAAAGACTTCAAGGGTATGAAATGTTCATCCAATCTCTTTGATTTATTTATTAGTTTAATTGTATGATTAATATCAAGATCCGTTTATGGTGATAAATACTTTCCGCTGCGTTTTGGTTCTTGTTTTAACCTAAAATCACCATTAGCACCCTCATTTAGCTTTGCAAGAATGAGGTTATGGGTGCCTTGGAGACCAGCGACTTGGGAAGTCAGCGAGCTGACTTCGGTCTCCAATTTGTCCAATCTTGTGGACACAGCAGAAGCAGACCCCTCAATAGCCTTAGAAAGATGGCTATGAGTGTGGGTCAGCAGAGACTCTTGCTTTGACTGTGCAAGAGCCAGTCGATCGATAGCTGTTTGGAGAGGAGACACCTTGGAGTTCAGGGTATCCAACTGTCTCCGTGGCCCGAGCTTCGGAGAGAAGCTTGTCCTTTTCGACTATGTCAGATTCACGAATGGAGTTCAACTCTTGATGAAAATACTTTTTGAGAGAGATGAACTCGCTTGTGTTGCAGTGAATCTTATCAGCAAGAAGAGCCAGCTGAGGAGTCTGATTGTGAAACTACGTTTGTAGAGAAGTTATGATGGAAGAGAGATTCTCAGCAGTTGTAGCAAACTTCTTTGGAACATCCCTGCGAAGGGTGTCCATCTTCTGACTCAGCCTGGCCATCCCAGGTCGAATCTGGGATGATACAACTCTAGACATCAGAGCAGCAGCGGCTCTGATGGGAATGCTTCCTCCAGCTTTGCTGGATTCAGCATGGGACACTTGGACGCTTTGGGAGTGGGGGTCCGACATGTCTCCAGCTTGAGGGGTAACCTCAGCTGTGGGAGTGGGTGTTCCTGAGTTAGTAGGAATTGCTCCTATGGGATGCTCAGAAACTATGGGAGGTAGGTTGGGTCCAGCTGAAACTTCTGGGGTTCTGTCAGAAGGACCGACATCAGCTGTCAAAGTGGTTTGAAGCGCAGGTTCATTTACCTCTTCGTCATTTGACAAGAGGTATTGCTGAATGGGATCATCAGCAGAGTCAAACACCATCTGAAATGTTGTTTGAGAATCTAGTGCTTCAGTCTCACCAGCCGGCGAAACTGGTATAGAAACTGGAGGAAGAGTTCCTCTTGGTGGTGTGTCAGCTGCCTCACACCTCAGTTGGCGACTACATTCGCGATCACTGGTAGCTTGGGTAACTGCCTCAGTAACAACTTCGTCTAAAGTTGTCTCTTCATTGGCGGTGGTGGTTTCCTCGATCACCTGCTGGTTTAAGTTGGTGACGTTGTGAGAAACAGAAGGAACAACTTCAAGATTGACTTGGTTTCCAGTCAATCTATCATCAGCTAATGACTCAGAAAGTGATGAAGAAGTTGGTGGTGGTGTGTGTGTAGCTGACTCACGGGTGGCTTGGGATGAGCCAAAAAATTCACCAACAGTCTGCTGAGAGACTGAGGTTGCTTGTGGAGTTTGTCCCCTTGTTACAACGACTGATAATGAATCAGTCGAGGAGCTACGCAGAAGGTTGGAGCCGACACTAACTCCTGAAGAACGAAATTGCCGTTTTGAAGTCTACTGACTTGTTGAGAAATCAGCAGAAGAGAGTGGATGAAAGGAAAGGAGGGTGTGACCAGCTGAGAGTGTTCGACTAGGAACTCCGGTTGTCGGTGGAGTTCCTTGATAAAAAATGCCAATTTGAAAATGAGAAGGACTATTCTCAGATGCTGACATAGCTTCTGAACGTAATCCTTCCAATTGGGATCTCGAGTGAGAACCCAATGGATCCCGGCTGAATCCTGATGATGCTGCTGTCGCCAGCTCAACATTATCAATTATCATCCCTTCTCCACGGGTAGCAGACCTTCTTACCTCCAGCAGAGGAGAAGAAGGAGCTAGAGAAGTGGCAGAAGAGGATAAAAAGAATGAAGAAGAAGGAGAGCGATGAGCGGCTCGCTTAACTCGCTTCTTTACCACCAGAGGAAGATCATCTGCATCAGCAGAATCCTCATTCTCAGGGATTGAGATCCATGTTGAGGTGGTGGTTTTCCCATCAACAGCTGGGGATGGTCGCCCAGTTGAGGGAAAACTCTTCATATGAGAAGAGGACATACCTTCTTGTAGGGAAGATTCTTCTAATGAGGTGCCCTCTGATTAATCCTTTTTGGATCTGGCTCGATCATCAATAATCTTCAGCATGTACGAGGTGAGGGGAAAATCTTTTTCACCATCCTTCTTCTGGAAGATGATGTTGGAGATGGTACACACCATCACTGATTCCCCTGGAAGGTCTTCATAATCGATCTTCAGCTTCTCAACCAACACATGTGCGATGAACAATGTGAAGAAGCGAAGATAGGGAATTTGAGCTCCCTTGGCCTTCAGCTTGGCCTTGACCTCCACGTACACCAGTCTCCCATAGTCAATCCGCTGACCGGCGACTAGGGCTTCAGCAAACTTGCATGCTGGAGTTGCACTGGTTGTGAGATCCGGAGTTGCCGCATATACCCTGAATGATGTGGGTAAAGAGATAGGCCCAGGGTCTCGTCAGCTGAGACTTCTTGAATATCTGCACCTTGTCTTCTTCGTTTTCTAATCTGTATCCAGTGATACGAATTAGATTCTCCTTAACATCATCAGCAGATTTCGTCTGCTGATATTCTTCTCCAGGTTGCAGATTGTCGAACCCGCAAGCAGTTCGGAAATCATCAACAGTAATGGTGATTTGATGATTTCCAACTTGCGTAACGATGTTGTCTCTTGGTGAATCTGATAAATGCACCACCGATAGGGCAGTGACGCAAAAACTTCCCAACCGGTCGATAAATATTGACAAGATCCTTCGGTGGAGAAGTGTTGGCTACAAGGTTAGAGTTCTGGGTGAACTCAATGGCAGCCCTAGTAACAGGAACTTTGGGAGCTTTCTTCGACATTTTTGGTAGAGGGAAGAAAGATAAAAGTTTGAAAGAGATGGTTTTTGAGAGAGAATTTTGGGAGTGATGAGGATGAAATGAGGGAAATGGATGGGTATTTATAGGGATTTATGGGACGGTTTGGGTAAATATTTGAATTTAAACCGGGCCATTAATGGACATATTTGCCACATAAAACGTATGGATAGGGATAAAAGATGCCTTTATGGGAGAACCAAACGTTTTAACTTATAAAACACGATAAGTTATCATTTAAGAGATTTTATTCGGCTGACTGATGAATTCAAAATAGTTTTAGTCAGCTGAATGTACTAAGTGACAAGGTGAACTTATCAACTGCTGATAGTACTTCAGCAGTTGATTCACGCATTTATCATACCCAGCTCGCTGATCAAAAAATTGAAGCGTTTTTCATATAAAGGCTTAGTGAATAAATCAGCTAGCTGAAGGTCTGTTGAAATGAAATGGAGTTTCACGTCACCTTGTTCAATGTGATCTCTAATAAAATGATACCTTATGTCGATATGTTTGGTTCTAGAGTGAAGAACTGGATTGTTGTTGATTGCAATAGCACTTGTGTTATCACAATAGATAGGAACTTTGCAAAAGTTCATATCGAAATCAACAAGTTGATTCTTCATCCAAAGGACTTGAGCACAACAGCTTCCAGAAGCAACATATTCTGCTTCAGCTGTGGAGGTAGAAACAGTACTTTGTTTCTTACTTGTCCAGCTGACTAGCTTTCCTCCAAGCAGCTGATATCCTCCAGTGGTGCTCTTCCTATCCATTTTGCAACCTGCAAAGTCTGAATCTGAATAGCCAATTAGATCAAACCCGGAGTCTTTGGCATACCAAAGACCTAGGCTTGGAGTACCCTTAAGGTACCTCAAAATTCTTTTAGCAGCTATTAAGTGAGATTCTCTAGGACCAGCTTGATACCTAGCACACATGTAAGTAGCAAACATAATATCTGGTCTGCTGGCGGTGAGATAGAGTAACGATCCAATGATTCCTCTATAGAATGTGACATCAACTGATTTCCCAGTTATGTCAGCATCTAGATTGTTTGGAGGAGCCATTGGAGTTTTCATGGATGATGATGAATTCATATCAAATTTCTTTAAAAGATCTTTGATATATTTTTCTTGATTTATAAAAATTCCATTTTTAGATTGCTTAACTTGTAAGCCAAGAAAATATGTTAATTCACCCATCATACTCATCTCATACTTTGTAGACATAAGTTTTGAAAAACGTCTACAAAGTTTTTCATCAGTAGCACCAAAAATTATGTCATCCACATAAATTTGAACAAGAATGATATCACCTTTGATTTTACGAATGAATAAGGTTTTATCAATCTTTCCCCTGGTGAAATCATTTGCTATGAGGAACGTGGAGAGTGTATCATACCATGCACGAGGAGCTTGTTTCAACCCATACAGCGCCTTATCCAGTTTAAACACATAGTCTAAATACTTAGGATTTTCAAACCCTGGTGGTTGCTTAGCATATACTTCCTCTTGCAGCTTCCCGTTTAAGAAAGCACTCTTTATGTCCATCTGAAAAACTGTGAAGTTCTTGAAAGCAGCGTAGGCTAGAAATATTCTAAGAGCCTCAAGCCTAGCCACTGGAGCAAATGTTTCATCGAAATCGATTCCTTCCTCTTGTCTATATCTTTGTGCAACAAGTCTAGCCTTGTTGCGAATAACCACACCTTCTTCATCCATCTTATTTCTAAATACCCATTTTGTACCAATTATAGTCTTTCCAGCTGGTGGGGGCACCAGCTGCCATACCTTGTTGACCTCAAATTGGTTAAGTTCTTCCTGCATCGCTTGAATCCAGCTTGCGTCTTCTAAAGCAGCTTTAATATTTTTTGGTTCTTCAGTTGCTAAGAAACAAGACCATAAGCAGAGATTGCATGATGCTTTACTTCTTGTGACAACTCCTTGCTGTGGAACTCCAATGATTAGATCAATTGGATGTTCTGAGGTCCACTTTGATCGAGGAGCAGCTGTAGAAGAGGAAGATTAAGCAGAATTAGATCCATGTTGAGCGGCTGACTGCTCAGCAGGATGAATTACTTCATTTTGAACAGATCTTCTTGAAGTATGAAGAGGTGGCTTAGAGATAGCCATAAATGATGCTCTAGCTGTTGGAATCTCTTATGGAACAACTGCAATATCTACAAGATATGTAGGAGCATCATGGAACGTCTCATTTGATTCATTTATGGGAACATCAAAGAGGTTTAAAGCATCGGAGAATGCTTCAGCTGTATCATCAGGAGATGGTTCAGCTGATCTCTGAAATGCATCAGACGAGTCAGTAGAGGTGGGGTTCAAGGCATTTGAGTGTTCTTCAAAAGTAGCATTTATGGATTCTTCCAACGTTTGTCTTCTTTTGTTGAAAACTCTGTATGCCTTGGATGTAGTGGAGTATCCCAAGAAAATGGCTTCATCAGCTTTAGAATCAAACTTACTTAGCTGATCTCGTGTGTTTAACACAAAACATACACAGCCAAACACATGAAAGAAACCGATGAAGGGTTTCCTTTGACGAAAAATCTCTTAAGAAGTCTTCTTGTGTCTCTTCACGTAGAGAGACCTATTTTGAGTAAAACAAGCTGTGTTAAAAGCTTCTGCCCAAAATTGCTTAGGCATATTTGACTCAGCAAGCATTGTTCTTGCAGCTTCTATTAGGGTTCTGTTTCTTCTTTCAGCAACACCATTTTGTTGAGGTGTTCTAGCAGCTGAGAAGTTTTGGGAGATCCCAACATCTGAACAGAAGTTTTCTAAAGTCTTGTTCCTGAATTCAGTACCGTTGTCTGATCTCAGCATCTTGACTCTAGACCCATTTAGAAGTTCCATCCTTTTGATGAACTTGATAATCTCTTCAGCTGCGTCACTTTTGTGACGAAGAAATATTACCCAAGTATATCGTGAATATTCATCAACGATAACAAGTGTATACTTCTTTCCACCTAGGCTTTCAGTGCACATAGGGCCAAAGAGGTCCATATGGAGCATGTGAAAGCAGTTGTCAATGGAAAAACATTGCTTTGATTTGAAAGAGCTTTTATGATGTTTACCTTGCTCACAAACTGAGCAAAGCTTATCCTTTTCATACTTGATTTGTGGTAGACCATTCACCAGCTGACCTCGAGCCAGCTAATGGTGATTTTCGGTTAAAACATTTAACAAACGCAGCGGAAAAGATTAAATCACCATAAACGGATCTTGATATTAATCATACAATTAAACTAATAAATAAATCAAAGAGATTGGATGAACATTTCATACCCTTGAAGCCTTTGATCTTGATGATTCGGATGGATGAATATGGACGGATTGAAACAAAGGATACCAATGGGGAATCCCTCCAAAGCTAGTCCACACAACACCTTGTCTAGAACACCAATTTGGATGCTAGTCCCTTGGACAAACAATCAAAAGATTATTTGTTATTAAGAACCAAAACAAGGGAATCTTTTTACTCTTTTCACTTCGTGCGTACAAGCAGAAGCCACAAAACCACAACCACCTTCAACCTATGTTATGCGGCCGAAGAGAGTAAATCAAGAGGGGATTAGGGGTTTTAATTACCTTGCCTAATTCTCTCTTGTTTCCTAATTGTACTTTACACTTAGGTCCCTTGCTTCTTTGTTCTTCTTTTTGACACACCAACTAAGTTTCATACTTAACAATTTAACACAAAACTTTAATTGGATAATTTATATAAATAATATAATTACACTAATTATATTACATATATTTAATGGTGTTTGGTGTATAAGTGTGTGACCCTTTAGGCTCACAAACAACTAGCCATATAACTATATGTTATACGCGTGAAGCATATTCCAACAGCTCCCACTTGCGCACGTGATAACATCAAGTAGTTATACAAGCAAAGGTTAGAGTCTAGCAACCCGCCAATGCCCCTAGAAGTACATGAGGAGTTTCATAAAATCTTTGTTCAAAGTTTTTCGAGCAGTTATCCTTTTGTTACTGATACTATGTTGAATTTTAGACAAGGATTAATGTCAATCTAAAATTTCAACGATTCTGTTTCTCGATCTATACATTGAAGTAGATTACCAAAACCAATCAAGATTCATCTTGATTACCTTTTGGGTGTGGCCACACATACATCTATTCAAATCATCGAGGGGCCCAGTAGTATCTAATCCACATACATGGAGGAACAAATTCTTTATTGACTACACGTGTCTGTCATATGCTTAATGACAAACCTGATAGTGGTTGTTATAGCAGCCTTATTCAGGTCAGCGTTTAACCATATCAAAGTTTGCGCCTCTACATACACAAACCAACTTGCATCTCAAGTCAGAGGATAAGTGACAAAGCCTTTGAGAGATTCACTTGTGACATAAATCCAGGAAGTGATTTCTCATAGGTTGGGTCAGTCCAATTGTGCATCAATATGAACAACATGTGAGTTTGATTTTATCATCCTTAGCCATACTAAGATAATGTCATCAATGCCCTCAGATTTGTCTTAATAATATTCCCATATTATTAATATGACAATGGACAGTTTAGAATATAAAACGCTGTAAATATTCATGGATATAAACATGCAAATATAGAACACAGTAGATATTCATATAAAAACGATCATATCAAATATATCAATTTATTCCAATATAAACTGCTCACAGTTCCATTATCCAAATACTAAAACAGATTTACATGAAACTACTAGCTTGTCGAAGTCCAATGTTCCATTCATATTCAAGATGTTTGGTACAAGACATTGAGTTCGATAAAGCGTCAGCTAGTTAGTTATCTGTTTGAACTTTAAGTGTACGAATTTCACATATCTCGATAAATCATTCGAATGTAGTGAACCTTCGTAAATAGGATCTTGCGTCATCACGCCCTATTTCAAAACCAACATAAGTATAGCAAGTATACTTAGTTTCAGTTCAGTATCTCCACCATGACCAAGAAACATATATCCAGTACTTTAAAATACTTCAATGTGTTCTTAACAGCAATCCAGTGACTCTCTCATGAATTCTGTTGGTATTTTCTAGTAAGGTCCCCTAAGGACGTTACATTTGGCCTAGTACTTCTTACAGCGTACATGATGAATGTAATAGCCGATTCATAGGGGATTACATTCATCCGCTTCACCACATCAGGTGTGGAAGGTCCTTGAGTCTCACTCAAGTTTACATTGTGTGGCATACGAGGACTTCCTCGTTTGGGAGTACCACTCTAAACCATTTAGAATTTTGTCAATGTAAGCACTTTAACTTAAACCAATTAACCGCTTTGATCTATCATTATAGATCTTTACTTCAAGTATGTATGTCGTGTCCCTACAATCCATCATGTCGAAACATTTTCCAAGCCAGGATTTTCATCTTGTAGCATGGTATATTGTTTCACATGAGTGACATGTCATCAACATGTATGACTTGAGAAACGACAACGCTCCCACTAGCTTTCATATATACACATACTCAGTTTGGGTTTTAGGTGAAACAAACGTTTTGATTTCATCATCAACCAAATTTCATAGTCATAGTACACTACTTTGGCTATAAGAATCCTAATGTCTTTAGTAACAGGCGAGAAGGTTTCATCATTGTCAATCCAGTAGGATTGAGTGTAACCTTTTGCTACTATGAGAGATTTATAGGTGTGTATATTTTCATCCATGTCAACAGTCTTACTGTTTTGAGAAAGATCAACAAAGTTCAAAACTTGATTGTCTCTCATGGATTTTATTTTCGCATTCATAGCTTCAAGTCATTTTTTCGAATTCAAAATTCGATAATGCAACTTGATAGTTAGGGGGTTCATAATGATCCTCGAAACTTGCTCCTCAGCATCGACATAGATCTATATCGTTCAGGTGCATGAGGTGTCCTTGCGGATCTATGAATGGGAACAACATCATCCTGTGGTCCAACATCTATATGTCCAGCCTCAGAATGATATTTGCTAGTGTTACCAGAAGGTTGTGTATCTTCACTTTGAATCTTGTCAAAGTCTATAGTGCTCCCACTTGTTTTGTGAAATGAGACTGTTCTCAAGAAACTCAGCATACCAAGTAATAAAAATTTGTTCTCAGTTGGGAAGTAAAATAGTAATCGAAGATATACTTGATAGATATGGGCTCAAGTTTGTTCGGCATGTCTCGTTCCACGAGATCCTCACAACCCCAGATCCTCAAGTAAGACAAATTAGGGACTTTCCCACGCCATATCTCATATGGTGTCTTTTTAACCTTTTGGTCGGAACCATATCAAGTATTCGAGCAGCAGACTTCAGTGCATGCCCCTCAAAAGGATAGTGTAAGAGTAGTAGGACTCATCATAGATCGCACCATGTCATACAGGGTCCGATATCTCCTTCCAGACGCACCATTATCTTGTGGAGTGTATGAAAGAGTGAATTGTGAGACAATCTCACGATGTGAGGGATGATCCAGAAACTCTTGACTCATGTACTTTCATCCTTAATCAGGACTGAAAGCCTTTGTTGTCTTGCTAAGTTGATTTTCTACTTTTACTTTAGAAAGCTTTGAACGTTTCAAAGATTTCATGTTTATGTCTAATCAAGTAAACATAACCATAGCGACTGATATCATTAAAGCTTCCATGTTGATGTTTAATCAAGTAAACATAACCACATCGAATGATATCATCAGTGAAAGTAGGTGGCACCTTCCCTAGTCTTAGTTCTAAAAGGGCCACATACATCAGTATGTATGAGTCCAAGTAGATTTGTAGCTCTTTCGCCAACTTGGGAGAAAAGCTTTCTTGTTATCTTTCCATAATATACAAGAGAGGCAATTTAAATGATTCATAATCATTTGTAAAGAAGCCCGTCGAGTTGTTTATGTGGAAAAGATGACGATGCTCTAGGTAAGTAGAATCCAAACCAATTTGGATTCTTGAGTGCTACATTTGTATATAGAACTATCGTTTGAATTAGGATCATGCATATTAATTTCAAACATACTATTACAAGGAATAGTAATAAAAAAATGTTATTTTTCATAAAACAAAATATCATAATCCATTATTCAACAAACGATAAAGCTAAACAATGCATAATTGACATTTGTTCATAACAATAATTAACGCATTAGGAAGGATAAGATCACAGCTTCCATTCATTTAGCTTTCTACTTCACATTCAATCTTGCACATTTGTGTAAATGTGAGTTCCACAACTAGTGTCATACACTCAAGATTTATCACGAAAAGTATGGAGTTCTATAATGAAGATACCTCATGTGCTAACTAGAACACATTTGTCATTCATCAACTCTGCCAAGTAGGAGGACAATTCCTCCTTCAATGGCCAGTTTCATCGCAATGATGGCAAGTAATATCCTTTGCAGGGTGCTCCTTTTTAGCAGGTGGGCGAATCGTAGGTTTGGAAAAGTAAACTAGCTTACCCTTACCTAGACTCTTGCCTTGTGCTTGCGGTTTACCTTCCCTGATTGCTAGAAAAGTATTGGGTAACCCTTGCTCAACCAGTTTTACCATAGCATGTTCAACGATTGTCTTCCCCATGCTATGCACTTTTAAAACACTTTTCAAACTGGTCATAGTCCTTGGATAGTGAGGTAAGAATCAAGCTCATTCCAAGAACTTGTGGTAAGGGGTAACCAAGACGTTCCATTGGATCAAGATAGCATTGCATATTCAAGATGTAAGTGCTAACTGATTGGCCGTCCTCCTGATAGCAAGCGTGGAATGCTTTAACTGTTTTGAACAGTTCAAGTTCTGCCTTTTGTTGAAATATCATTTTCAACTCGCTTATCATGTCATATGCTGTGAGTTCCTCGAAGTACTTTCGAATCTCGGGGTTCATGCTCACAAGCATATGAGTAGCAACTTCTTGGTGTTCGTTTAAACGTTTCGGTAAAGGCTTGACGAACAGCAGCAGAATCACTGACAGGAGGTGCCTCAGGTAAGGCCTCTTATAGGTGTATCAACTTTCTCATCTCTAAGGACAATCCTTAGAATTCGATATCAGTAGATAAAGTTGATATTAGTCAGTTTCAGTTTTCAAGAACTGATTTTTGAGTGGAGATACTTAGGTTTTGATGTTGTTGTTATCTGTATAACAACCAAAGTTCAAAAAATAGTATTTTCAATAATAATTTCTTTTAATCAATTAACTACCCAATTAATTTTAATTAAAAGCTAAGATCCCATTGAGCTTCTATCACCGCATCAGTTGATCTGCTAGAGGTGATAGATCCAATAGGTAGGTGACGATCAACAATTGCATTACAAGTGCAACTCTTAGAGGTATGGGACTTCATGGCACCTAGTGAACAAGCATCTAGGGTCAAGTGGCATGTTTGTCGCATCGTCGCCTCGAGTCAAGGTCTCACCGTCAACTCGATTAAGTCATCCAATGTGAAATCATGTCAAAATAACTCTAGGTCTCACGCGTAGAGAATAATGGCCTCGGATCTAGATTCAAACCACGTCTCACGTGAATTCAAAAATAGAAGCAAGTGATTTACAACCGATTGGACGGCGTGACTTAAATTTTAGGTATGTTAAAATTTTAATTAAATAAAATTTTATTAAGATATGAATGAATCATGTACTTCATTCATATCACTTCATAAGTCGTTTAATAAACGGTAAAAACATTTAACGATTATTAAGATTTAAGTTTCAAATCGTATTTAAACTTAGTTTAATCTCAAAACAATTTTAGATTAAAGGTTTAATCATCAATGATTAACGATTAGTGAGGTTTAAGTTTCAAATCGTATTTAAACTTAGTTTAATCTCAAAACAATTTTAGATTAAAAGTTTAATCATCAATGATTAACTAGTAATCATCAATGATTAAGGGTTTTGGATGTTTTAATGTTTGTGTCAAAAAATCGTTTTTAATTGTTTTATTTACTTGTATCTAATAGAAAAAGAAAACAACCACAAACATGAATAAAACATGCAACAAAATTTTGTGCAAACCTCGACCGATGAAATCCTAGGTTCGGTCACGTGAGTCATCACGACGGACCGAAGGGTCAAACTAGGGGACGGGCCAACATGAACCCAAACGGGCCTACATAAACCCAATGGGCTCCCACTTGCTCCAAGACATTCTTGAGCAAGTAGAACCCAAAATTGTGAAAAAAATGCAATCTGCCAGAAAATTCCAGCAGACTTTGAAGCCCGAAAAGTCACTGAAGGAGTCTTCTTTGGTCTTCCCAGCCTTCTGGAAAGTTGTAGCCCAAGACCTTGCAAGCATTTTAGGCTTTTGAATCGCCCAAAACGGAGTCCGTATGCCTCTGGAAAACCTGTTTTCGTACAGCCCTCGCCTTGTGACGGAAATTTGTTGTTTTCTTCATTTGTCTTCAATATTTTTTGTCAACAATTTACAATAAAAAGATAAAATAAATACAATCTATTCTATTACTTTTACATTACAAATTGCCCCAAAAATGGCACCAAAAATAAAAGAAAATTAAATGAAACAAATTACAACAATGAAGCCAAAAAACAAGGCTTTTCCCTAAACAACCAAACAACCAAACATCAACCACATTCATTCACAAACGGTCTAGGCTTTCATCGGTTTGCACAAACAAGCAACAATTGACAAGGCTTTGGCTTGGGATATGGCAAAAATACATGTTTTGTCATATCAACAAAATGGAATTAAAAAAAAAAAAATAAATTCCAAGCCAAATAATCAAAAAATACAATAACAAGATTAATTTTTTTTGATATGATTTTGTAACAAGTGACAATAGGGTTCCAAAAATACCATATTTTAACCCACTTTTTAATCAAAAAACCGAAAAAAAAGAAAAAACCCGTAGGGTTTAATATTTTGCGATCGGGATTTTTTAAAAACATCAAAATCATTAGATTTTTGCCACTTTTCACAAAAGCAAGCTAATTATATGATTAATATAATGACTCGTGATACCACTAATGGTGATTTTCGGTTAAAACATTTAACAAACGCAGCGGAAAAGATTAAATCACCATAAACGGATCTTGATATTAATCATACAATTAAACTAATAAATAAATCAAAGAGATTGGATGAACATTTCATACCCTTGAAGCCTTTGATCTTGATGATTCGGATGGATGAATATGGACGGATTGAAACAAAGGATACCAATGGGGAATCCCTCCAAAGCTAGTCCACACAACACCTTGTCTAGAACACCAATTTGGATGCTAGTCCCTTGGACAAACAATCAAAAGATTATTTGTTATTAAGAACCAAAACAAGGGAATCTTTTTACTCTTTTCACTTCGTGCGTACAAGCAGAAGCCACAAAACCACAACCACCTTCAACCTATGTTATGCGGCCGAAGAGAGTAAATCAAGAGGGGATTAGGGGTTTTAATTACCTTGCCTAATTCTCTCTTGTTTCCTAATTGTACTTTACACTTAGGTCCCTTGCTTCTTTGTTCTTCTTTTTGACACACCAACTAAGTTTCATACTTAACAATTTAACACAAAACTTTAATTGGATAATTTATATAAATAATATAATTACACTAATTATATTACATATATTTAATGGTGTTTGGTGTATAAGTGTGTGACCCTTTAGGCTCACAAACAACTAGCCATATAACTATATGTTATACGCGTGAAGCATATTCCAACACCAGCTTCGGTATATTTTTGAAATTTAGGTGAGATAGCCTTTTATGCCACAACCAGTTCAGCTCTTCAGTAGAATGAGAGAATAGACAAACTTCTTGATTTTGAGGATTCATGTCAAGTGTATAAACAATTTTGGTTCTTGGAGCAACCAATACTACTTTTCCACTTTTATCCGTCACCGTTCCTCTGTATTCATTAAAGTTCACTGAGAACTTTGCATCATAAAGTTGGCTAATACTGATTAGATTATGTTTCATCCCATTCACATAACCAACTCTTGTGATTTTTACGGATCCATTAGAAATGGTTCCATAACCTTCAGTTGAGCCTCCACCATTATCACCAAAAATTACTGAGGGACCAGCACAAACTTCAAACTCTTCCAGCAGGGATTTGTATCCAGTCATGTGTCTCGAGCAACCACTGTCTAAGTACCAGACATGTTTGCTTTCATTACCCTGCACATAAATTAAAAGAGTTAGTTCTTTTTGGGAACCCACACTTCTGTGGGTCCTTGTGACTTCCCGCTGGGACTCACAGAGGTTGGCTTTTCAAAAAGCTCACATGCTGAAGTTGGGGATGATCTCAAGCATATGCTGTCACACTCACTTGCCATATGCCCACGATCTCCACACTTATAGCATTTTCTGTTTCTTTGCAGTGGAGTGGAAGGCGACGCATTGGGTTTGGGAACTGGACCCAAAATCCCTTTCATTTTCTGATTATCAGAGATAGCCAGAGTTTGAACGAGTGATGTCAGCTTGCTGACCTTTCCTTTCAACCATCTGACAGACACATCTAATGAAGGACTTGGAGTGTTTTTAGGAACACTCTTACCTTTGTTCTTTGCAGCTCGAGTACGAACTCCAACTGGCTCACCCTTGGAGGGTGTAAGAATAGTTTTCTTTCCTGCTGTTCTGCTAGTCTTCTGCTGAGGTCTAGCAGAAGAGGCGACAGGTGCTGAACCCAAGATAGATTTTCTTGGCTCTACAATTACTACAGTGGGTGTCCTAACTACCATGGCAGACGATTCAGCTGATGACTCTTCACCAGTAGCTACAGAAGTATCTTCTGAGGACATCTCAGTAGCAAAGGTTTTGGTAGACCTAACAAAGGAACCAAAAACCAACTCTTCAGCTGGCACAGAAGCATCAGCTGACGAGTAGTACAGATCATTTGTACTGCTGTCATGTACAGCGGCAGCAGCAAGGAAGTCTCCTCCTAGTACAGCTTGTACTTGACTAGGGATTTGTGAGTTAACACATTCACTCACACGTTTGGATGAACGAGACCATGATTCACAAATCTTTTTAATTGCTTCAAGTTCTTTAACTTTTTCACTTAGATCATGTTGAAGAACTGAGTTTATAAATTTTGTTTCAGAAAGATCTTCTTTTAAAGTTTTGTGGTCAATTAAACGTTCTTTTAAATATGCATTTTCACGTAGAATAGCTCTATGTTTATCCAAACATTTACCTTTCAACTGATCCATGAAGTGCAAGTCACAAATAATAGAATCAACAATATCTTTGGCTTTAGTAGCCTCAGCAGAGATTAGAGAGGTTATCTTTTTAAGAACAATGCTGACCCATTTATAAGAACTAGCATCATCAGCTGTAATACTTTCATCATCATCAGCACGAGCCATCAAACACATCGTGACCATTTGTTCATCATCATCAGATGAGCTGTCACCTGAGTAAGCCCAGTCGTGAGTTTCAGCTACGAGGCCCTTGTCAGCAGCTTTGCCTTCAAGTGCCTTCTTTTCTTCTAGAATCTTTTTGGTACAGGCTTGTAGCTTTTTGTATTTCTCTTCAATGGACTCACCAGATGAAGATGATGAACTTGCTTTCTTCTGTTTGCAGTCATTAGCATAGTGTCCCTTCTTGTTACAGTTGTAGCAAGTTATCTCAGAGATGTCAGGTGTACTCCCAGAGGGTCTGGAAGGTACAATTGATGAGATAGATCTGCTACTTGAGCCTCTAGTTGAGGAGCCAGACTTGTTTTTAAAGAATTTTCTATTTTTAACAAGTAAGGCAAGATCAGATATAAGGGCATCGTTGTCTTTGTCTTCATCGACTTCTTCGATGCTGACTTCAGGCATGCTGAACAAACCAACAGCTGAAGTGTTGTCAGCTTCATCATCTGATGGAGGATATTCGATTCTGCTGGGCTTGTTTAGAGAAACAAGAGCAGTCGAAGATCCAGAGGGACTCATTTTAGAGTCCTTTAGAGGTTGAAATTTGTTGAGTACGGTTCTCTCATGGCTTAGAAACATACCATAGAGAGAAGAAAGAGTATAATCTTTCAGAGT
The DNA here is from genome assembly GCA_963853835.1 of Calendula officinalis. Classification (NCBI taxonomy): domain Eukaryota; kingdom Viridiplantae; phylum Streptophyta; class Magnoliopsida; order Asterales; family Asteraceae; genus Calendula; species Calendula officinalis. The sequence continues at coordinate 50,989,069 of OY970820.1, read as the reverse complement.
AGGGGATGTACTCATGCAAGTTATGATGGTAGCCCATTTAGAAGGTAAGGCTGCCATAAACTTACACATTTTGGACATATCATCCTTATCAACCCCATGAGACTTCAGCTCGTTTAACAGAATGTTATAACGATTAAAAGTTTGAGCTATAGTCTCACTCGGCTTGGCTTTAAATAGCCCGTAATCATGTATGAGCATGTTTTTGTTGTGTTCACGCACAACTGATGTGCCTTCATAAACTTCAGCCAGCCTCTCCCACATCTCTTTAACTGAGTCACAGAATTGAATATTGTGATACAGTTCATCACCAACTGCTTGAAAAAGCATATCCCTACCCGTGTTCTCAAGATGAACAAGACGTTTTTCAGCGTCTGTCCATTGAGCCTCAGACTTCACCACATAGTGTTCTGGTATTTCAGGAGTACCAGGGATGACGGTTTTGGGAACATATTTTCCTATCGTGATGTTATCTTGAAGTTTTGGGTGATAGGTAACCATGTGGGACAACATGCGGGTTTTCCACATAGGATAGTTGGTTTGAGTGAGTTTAGGAGGTTTTCCAGATGATGGAAGATCGGATGATGTAGGTTCAGCCATAACAGATGCTCAAAATTGATGGAAAACAATTTTGACACTTGCTATGATACCAGTTGTTGGATCCCAACAACACCAGCGTGTTGCGTTAAGACTGATTTACGAAGATAAGATAATGAACAACAAGATTTCAATGATTAAGAGTTTATTAAAACAACTTAATACAGTACAAAGTTTGCGGAAATAGATAGTACACACTAACTAAAACTCTATACTTGAAATGACACTTTAAATCGCTCAAAACTAGAAGACTATGCAAGGAGAGTTATATCAGCTGATACTAACAGCTGATATTAATGTCCGAGTAATAACTATGGAGGAGTTAATACTTAGACAATAACTAACTCTCAGAGAATGTTCTTGTGCTATGAATGCTCAAAAAGGTGTATGTAAATGCACGCATTTACATCTCTATATATAGCTCAAGATCCATGTTCCTTTGCCTGATAGGTCACAACAACCCTGGTTTATAATGTTAATTGGTAGAATATTATACTTAGTGAAATATTAAAGTGATAACACAAGAATATAGTCAATGTATAAATCCACTAAGTGTGGCTTGTTGCGGAATAACAAGACCACTGATCAATTATAAAAGATGTGAATATAAGTTCGTGAATTGGTAAGTACTCCTTTGCAAGGTGATCTCTATTTATATTGTTAATAGAGATCTTACATGATGGCAAAGGAGTAACCGAAGGACTAAACTAAGGAAATGACTAAGATCAAGGGATTTGATCTTAGTCCGTTACAATACTGACTTGTAACTCAGTCCTTCTACTCAGTATTGGTTTTTCAACACTGAGTACTGATACTGAGTGGCCAATACTGGCCAAACTCAGTATCATTGCTAACTTAGCTAATTTAATCTACATTTTAATCTAAGCTAGTCTAGATTTTTTGTTATCCTAAGATACACAAGGGGTAAGGCTTTTTTCCTTAACAATCTCCCCCTATCAAATGATAACAAAACAATTACAAAGAGAAGTCAAAAATACATAACTACAGGCTGCAAAGTCTTCTTCTTCATCTTCTGTTGATTGATTCGAACTCATAGAAGACTTCCTTCTTCACATGGATGAACTCTTCTCTTTTCTTCAGTTCATCTTGCCTGTTGTTTAGCACAGCAACTATCTTCTTTCTGAACCAAGCATCTTCTTTCTTGGTTATCGTCCATTTCAAACCCACCAAATGGCTGATAGGAGCTGTTGGCTGATAGAAGAATGGCCCAGTGCAAGTTGCAACAATTGATCTATCAACAGTTTTGACTTTTATTTTGTTGAAAAATTCATTTAGCCAGTATATGTCTTTTACATTCAGAAATGCTTTATTCCTCAGCATACCCAACCTTGTTTCCCTATATCTTGTTCTTTGTGCCACAATGTTCCAATACTGTTCAAGCAATTTATCTCCAGTTCTTCTTACAGTATGAGATCTTCTTGGAACATCTTCAGACTCAGATTCAGGTTCTTCTTCCTTAACAGGGAAGAATTTCTAGGCCTCAATCTCATCCTCAGCATCACTCTTTTCCTCAGTATACTGAGTAGATCTCCTAGGTCTTGAAATCAGAGGAGCTGGATCTTGTTCTTCACTAGATTCTGAGGACATAACCACATTTGTCATTCTTCTGGTTATTGGTCTTCTAGGAATTCTAGAAGGTCCTTCAGTTGGAGGAGAGATTTGTCTTCTTGGGGGCTCTTCATCATCTGAGAATGATGATGAAGAGCTTTCTTTATTTGCTTCATCCAGTGCAAAGTTTAGAAAATTTTCAGATGGCACTGGATGGTCTTCATCTTCATCATTAGCAATAGGCCAAACAAAAGGCATGTACACTATAATCTGCAAGTTGTTTTCCTCAGTAACAACTTGCTGTGGTTGGTCGGTTTCAGTCTCCTCCTGAGCAGATGGCTCAGATGGTTCATCTTCAAGTTGTTCCAAGACTGACCTTCCTCTTTGTCTGCTTCTTTCATACCTAAACCTAAGTGGTTCAGTATGAGGTGTTTGCTGATGTTGTTGTTGTTGCTGTGGAGATTGATCAGTTAACCTTCTTCTTTTCTCCCCCTGAGTAGATGGCTCAGGTTGATCAACCTCTTGGTCTCTTTGTCTTTTCTCCCCCTTATTGTTATCATTGGATGGGGAGGGAATGGGTTCAGTATCACCACCCATGTCCCCCTGTTGATCTTCAGGAGTTGGGGAAAGCATGGGTTCAGTAGCAGCATCCCTTGCACCCTCAGTATGTGCAGGAGAGGGTGATCTTCGAGGCTCAGTGGCAGGGCCTTCTTCATCATTATTTCCTCCAGTTGGAGTTGGTGGAGGTGATGGATGCTGTTGTTGTTGCTGTAGGAGTGCCACTGATTGCTTTAAGGAGTCAATCTCAGTACTCATTTCATCCATCCTGGCCAGAATGTTATTCTGAGTGGTCTGCATGGCCAGAATGTTATTCTGAGTGATGGATTCAAAATAGTTTGTAAAGCTCCATGAACTTCCTGAGACTGAGTGGCTTGCGCCCTTTGACCCTGCACAGATGGTGCTAACGAAACAAAAAGAAACATAAAACTGGTTAGTAAGAAAAGTTTATCAAATAGAATTGTGGTATTGATTAACTCTATAATCATATAAACTGAATTTTGAAGTCTGTGTTTCATCTGGTTCATGATGAAATATTGTGGACTTGTGCAAAGCATGTGTAAGAAGTGTTTAGTAAAAGTGAGTGTGGAATTTGAAGTAGCTCAGTGTAGGATAAGTCACATTTACTAAAAAGTTTGGTTAGGAAATTCGAAGCCTGGGATATGCTTCCTGTTATTTTCAATGTTTATCACTCGGTATTAGAGTGATAACAGTAATTTGGATTTAACCCATGGAAAATTTTGGCTAATGTGGCTTAAAGGGTTTGTGATCATTTCTTGAATAATGTTATCCAACTCAAAATAAGTTGGACATCATTCAAGCAGCACCAGTGGGTGTCAGTATGACATCAACCACCATTGTCCCTTTAAATGTTGGAACAACTGTAGACTGACAATGATCGTTTGAAATGCTCAGTATATGAATTTTGCATAGCAGCAGTGGGCTTACTATGTTGGCCATAAGAGTATATATTTGAAAGTTCGATTGAGACTGTGGTCAGTATTGAGTTGGTACTGGCCAATACATAGTCTCTATGGGGGGAAAATATATATAGAAGTTTAAGAGCCTTTAGAAATTCATACCTGAGACTTTATCTGATTCTCTTCTGGCATCATGAGAGGTCGGTGTTGGATCTTCCGTATGCTGATTTGAGGCACCAGCACCTTCATGAGCTTCTTCACGTCTAACAGCTGCACCTTCCAGTGTATGCTGCTCATACTGAAGTTCGACATCAAGAGGAGCATGAGGTTCCTCAATATGTGGAGCAATTGGTTCTGGTTCAGGACCTGCAAGGTCAGCATTGGCTGCAACACAGCTTTGTGCTTGAAGAGATGCAGTTAATGAAGGTACATTGCCAGGTTGCATCTCTTCTGATGATAAATTTCCCATAATAATAGGGGGAAGATTTCTTCTTCTTCTATGGAGGACCAGTGGTGTGTCTTCTGAGGACTCAGTATCAGAAGCTGTTTCAATATGAGGAGCATCAGGATCCTGTGCAGGTGGAGAGAGTACTGCTTCTGGTTGAGCTTCCACCATCTCAGTATCTTGATCATCATTTCCACCATTCCCACTGTCATCATCAGTATCATCATTTTCTGATTCAGTATCAGACTTTTGTGCATCATTGATGTGTGCCTGGACGATAGCCCACATAGAGTGACTCAGTACAGGTTCTCCTTCTCTTGGTCTGTAAAAGAAAATCTTCTCATGAAGAGGAGGAAGGTCCACTCTTGGACTATTGAACTCATCATAGAGATGAGCAGGCATCCCATTCTGAAAAATGAGGGAAAGAAATCTGCAGAAAGGAACATTTAGTTCTCTGATTTTAGCCCTAACCAGAGAGGCTAATTCTTCAAAAATTAGTCGAGCATAATCACTGTCCCTTCCATGGTACATGGCATGGACAATCTGCATACCAAAATCATTGATTTGGTCCAAGGCTCCAGTCTTGTGAGTCATACACCGAATGATTGTAGAGATCAGTATACCCCACATTGGACCAAATTCATTTCTTTTAATGATCCCCGTAGTACCTCTATGTCCAATGAGTGGTAACACTGAGCGAGCCTCTGTTCGGTCAACAAAGGGCTCATACTGAGCGTGAGAAGGAAGTCTCAGTGTTTCCCGAATTATTGCTGTGGAGACGAAGGCCCTTCTTTGTTCTCGAATAACCCAACAGGTAATCATGTCCGGTGAGTCAAGTGTAGCAGAGTACCAGAATTCACAAAGCATTTCTGGATAAATGGCTCTAGGAGATCGAATCAATGCTTGAGTGATTGGGCAGTGCTTCAAAAATGTAACCATCTGTGTGAATTCGGGGCACGCCCAAGCCTGAGGAATATTGAAATTTGCGGTGAAGTTGTTCCTCGCAAATTTGGGTACTTCATCGTCTCTAAACCGAGTTGCCGGTGCAGCCTCCGGTGCGAAGAATCTGTAATTTGCCATCTCCGATTTGGATTTTTAAAAAATTTGCTTGAAAAGAGAGAGAAATCGTTAATCGCAGAGAGAATCGAAATAGAAGGTAAGAAATAACTGTAGAAAAATTTTAAAGTAAGACAAAACAGTTATTTATACATAATTTAAAGATAGTTACGGTATTGGGAAGTAAAATCGGCTGATTTGACAGCCTTATCCTGTATCAACGGTAACTTTCCTATTAAGAAAGGTTACCGTTGGGGAGTATAAGGATTAAAAAATCAGTTGTATCACTCCAGGACTCCAATACCGAGTTAAAAAAAATTAAATTAATTAAAAAATATATTAAAAATTAGAAAAACATTTAATTTAAACTATAAATTAATAAAAAATTAAAATTTATAAAATTTGATAAATCAGACGAGTGATACTGAGTTGATCAGTATTCAAAGTAATACTGATCAGTCGATATCAGAAAAATTTAAGTAAATTTAAGGATTCAGCATACCCAATTGTCCTAGTAAGTACATAAACCTTTCCTCAGAGAGAGGTTTAGTAAACACATCGGCCAATTGATCATCTGTAGGAACGAAATCTACCTCAACCTTACCCTTTTCCACATTATCTCGAATAAAGTGGTGTCTGATATCAATGTGCTTTGTTCTGGAGTGATGGACTGGGTTTTCAGTGATAGCAATAGGACTCTTGTTATCACAATGTATTGGTGTCTTCTTGATTAAACCCATAGTCCATTAGTTGATACTGCATCCACAAGAGTTGAGCACAGCAACTTCCTGCAGCAACATATTCTGCTTCTGCAGTAGAAGTTGCTACTGAATTCTGTTTCTTGGATGACCAGCCAACTAGTCTGCCACCGAGGAATTGACATCCTCCACTTGTACTCTTCCTGTCCAACCTACAACCTGCAAAATCTGCATCTGTATACCCTTCAAGGTCAAAGTTTGAATCTTTGGGATACCAAAGACCCATGTTAGGAGTACCTGAAAGATATCTAAAAATGCGCTTAACAGGTTTCATATGTGATTCTTTAGGATCAGCCTGATACCGAGCACACAAACTAGTTGCAAACATGATATCAGGCTTGCTAGCTGTTAAGTAGAGTAAAGAACCAATCATACCTCGGTATGTGGATTGACATACTGGTTTACCAGTTTCATCTTTACTTATTTTATCCTGAGTACCCATAGGAGTGTGCATGGAAGATAGATTTTCAAATTTATATTTCTTGAGCATGTCATGCACATACTTACTTTGATTTATGAAAGTGCCATCAGGCTTTTGTTCAACTTGTAAACCAAGAAAGTAAGTAAGTTCTCCCATCATACTCATCTGATACTGAGATGACATTATCTTAGCAAACCAGTCACACATTGACTTGTCAGTGGAGCCAAAGATAATATCATCTACATATATCTGAATGAGTAAAATGTCAGAACCTTTCCTTTTTGAAAATAATGTTTTATCAATTTTTCCTCTTATAAACTTATTTTCAATTAAGTACTCAGACGGGTATCATACCAGGCTCTGGGAGCTTGTTTGAGCCCATATAGAGCTTTATCAAGCTTAAAAACGTAATTAGGAAATTTAGGATCAACAAAACCTGGTGGTTTTTTGACATAAACTTCCTCCTGTAGTTTTCCATTAAGAAAGGCACTCTTGACATCCATCTGATAAACTTTGAAATTCTTGAAAGCTGCATATGCAAGATACAGCCTAATAGCTTCAATTCTTGCAACTGGTGCAAAAGTTTCATCATAGTCAATGCCTTCTTCTTGCCTGTAACCCTGAGCAACTAGTCTTGCTTTATTTATGATGACAACACCATCCTTGTCCATCTTGTTTCTGAACACCCACTTAGTACCAATAATAGTTTTGCGAGCAGGAGGTGGTACTAAGTTCCAAACTTTATTTCTTTCGAACTCTGTCAATTCTTCTTGCATAGCTTCTACCCAGTCTTCATCTAATAAAGCTTCATCAGCTTTCTTTGGTTCCATGGTAGATAAGAAGCTTGAGAAAAAACAAAAGTTTGCAGTTGCTTGGGGTTCAAACTCTAACTTTCTTCTTGTTTGGACACCTTGTTCAATGGGACCAATAATGTTAGCATGAGGATGGTCTCTGTGTTCCCTTAGATTGTTTCCTAAGGAAACATTTGAAACAAGATCAACAATATCTTGTTGTGGTGATGGATTGTCTTCCTGATACTGAGTTGAAACTTGTTCAGTATCAGACAATATTGGTTGCTGTTCTTCTGAATTTTGCAGATTTGATGTGGATTCTTGAGCAGTACTGGAAGATTCACCTTCCTCATAGGTGGAGTTGTTCAGATCAAGAATTGGGAACTCAGTATTGGGGTTCTCAGTTATGGGAACCTCAGAATTTGATATATTGGAGTTAGACTGAGGTACTTCTTGATCAGTATCACTCATACCATGATCAACATAGTATGGGTGAGACTTGGGCTGTTCAGCAATAGAGTTTTCTGGATTGCATAGAATTTCTATGCCACTGATGTCTTCTGTTGCTGATGTAGAATGCTCATTCTGATTTTCATCAAATGTGACATGAATGGATTCTATAATTATCTTAGTTGAGATAATATACACTCTGAAGGCTTTAGAGTGTGGAGAGTAGCCCATGAACACACCTTCATTTGCTTTGGGAGCAAATTTGTTGAGATTTTGTTTGGTACTGAGTACAAAACATTTACTCCCAAAGATGTGGAAGTATTCCACATTAGGAACCTTGCCATTATATAACTCATAAGGAGTCTTTTGATGTCTCTGGACTATTGTAGCTCTGTTCTGTGTAAAATTTGCACAATTGACAGCTTCTGCCCAGAAGCTCAGTGCCAGGCCAGCATGGCATAACAAAGTTCTTGCAGCTTCAATCAAGGTTCTATTCTTTCTTTCTACAACACCATTTTGTTGTGGTGTGTAGACTGCACAGAAGTTTTGTACGGTTCCTTTTTCTTCACAGAAATCAGCCAATACTGAGTTCTTAAACTCAGTACCATGGTCACTTCTAAGTTGTTTGACCTTGTTGCCTTTTTGAAGTTCTTCTCTTTTAATGAAGGCAATGATTTCTGTTGTTGCATCTGCTTTAGTCTTGAGAAAAATAACCCAAGTGTATCTTGAGAATTCATCAACCAGGACTAATGTATAGATCTTTTTGGCCGAAGATGGTGTCCTGATGGGGCCAAAAAGATCCATATGTATCATTGTAAGAGGTTCATTAATGCAATGATTAACCTTTGATTTGAATGAACTCTTCTTCTGCTTGCCCATTTCACATGCTGAGCATAACTTATCTTTTGAATAAGTAATAGTGGGCAACCCTCACCAGTTTCTTCATACTGAGCACGTTAATATTTCTGAAATTTATGTGAGAAAGTTTCTTGTGCCATAACCAGTGCAACTCTGGCTTGACTTTAGACAACATGCATACTCGAATGGTAGGACCTATTTCAGATAGGTTGACCACATAGACATCTTTTTCTCTTCTAGCAATGAGTACAGGTTGCCCTTTATCATTGTAGATGATTCCTGCAACCTTTTTTAAACGAGCTTCATTGTCATCATCACACATCTGACTGATACTGAGCAGATTGTGTTTTAGACCCTCTACATAGGCAACTCTTTTAAAAGTTATGTTACCTGCCTTGATTACACCATAACCTCTTGTTTTTCCAATTGAATCATCTCCAAATTTGACAGAAGGACCCTTCTCTGGTGTATAATTAAGAAGGTACTCCATACTGCCAGCCATGTGTCTTGAACAGCCACTATCTAAGTACCATTTCCTGTCACCCTGCACAAGACACAAAATAAGGATTAGTTCTTTTTAGGAACCCATTTTTGAATGGGACCTTTGGTAGGAGAAATAGGGGTAGACTTGATCTCTTTTATTTAAGATGTCAGTATCACTTTAGAAGAAACCTTGGAGGTTTTCTTGGGTGATACAGACTTCGTTTCTCTCCTTTTCTTTGGTACTGAGTACCTAGGATTTGAGAGATCAGTCCAGCATTCATCTCATTTATGACCAGTGTGATGACATCTATAACATTTTCTAGGTCTGTTTCTGAACATGTTTTCATAAGGAATTTTAGAAAACTATTTAACTTTTGGTAGATCAGTATTAGTGAGTTTTGCAAACTTTTGACTTAAGACTTTAATCTGATCACCAATAGATTTTAAAATGTTATTTTTGTCATGTTTTAATGGAGTATTAATTTTATGTTTAACTGATTTCGAAGGAGATGATACTGGGGTTTTATTTTTATTAGGCATGGAAGTCTTTTTATCATTTGACTTCTTGATTTTGCCACTTGAAGATACTGTTGAAGTTGTTTTCTTTTTATCATATTTTAGAATGACAACTTGAACAGGTTCTTTAGATTATTGAGTAGTTGACTTTGCTGTTCCTGTAGATTCAGTATTAGTTAAAACATTTTGAGTAGTAGTGGTTTTCTTTTCTATAGACTCAGGGTCTTTATATATCTCAAAAGTAGTTGTGTTAAATAAAACTTCAAATGGTGGAACAGCAGAAGTGTCATACTGTACAATTTCAAAGTCAGTATCAAAAATTTCTTTTTCAGGAAATTCAATACTGAGCTCTTGTAGTTCAGTATAGCACTTAGAACAGATGGAAGGACCAATTGATTTTTCAAAAATGATTTTATCCTCATCATCTGACTCAGTTTGACAACCTACTTCACAAAAAGTTTTTGCTTTTACAAACTGAATAGGGTTCATTTCAGAAAATTCTTCAAATAAATCAGCAAAATTATTTCTATTTTTTAACTGAGGATCAAAACCAAGTGCAGCCCTTACATTTTCTGGAAATTGTTGATTTAGACATTTATTTAATTTAATAGATGCATTTCCCCAAGATTTACACTGATTTTCAAATTTTTCTTTTTCTAATTTGTGTAAATGAGCTTTATCAGCTAATCTTTGGTTAATGTCTTTAAAAAATTTAGTTCTAAATCTTTAAATTTTGCTAATTTATCTAAGTGTTCATTATTTACCCTTTCAAGTTCAAGAATTGTTAATTTTAAAGCTTTTTCTCTCTGTATTAAAGTTTTAAGATCAACAATCATATACTCAAAAATCTTTTCCTTTTCATTCACTGAATAAGTTTGAAAGGAACTCACCTTGTACAACTGAGTGGAATCCCAGTCAGTATGAACACTCATCCTCTCAGCTTCTTTGATATCCTTTTCAAAGGAGCTCTTCAAATCATCTTCAGTGAAAGCCATAAAGGCTTTGTTTTCAACCTCTTCCTCATCATCACTGAGCTCTTCATCCATCCAAGCTTCTGAGTAAAGTGCTTGATGAGGTGCTCCATTCCCTGCTGCATTCTTGCCCTTGCTCCAGTTCTTTAGCTTGACATATTTGTCTCTATACCGTTTAGCTCGGTATGCAATCTTGTCATTCTGATCAGTTTCGGTTGACTTAGTATGACAATTAGCAGCAATGTGACCAGGCTTTCCACACCTATAGCAAAGACCTGATCTTGGGTCAGTATTAGAAGAGCTAACACCAAGCCTCTTCTTTTTCAACTGATCCAGCTTCATAGACATAAGAGCCATTTGAGTTTCAAGCTCTTCTGCCTCATCATCAGCAAGATCAACTTCTGGTTCTTCTGGCTCAGTCACAGTATATGCCTGTTGCAGAACTAGAGCCATGCAAGTGGAAGACCTGTCAGTTTTCTTCCAGTTGATCAGTCTTGCAGCATTATTCTCCTCATGATTCAACATTAGACCATACAAAGTTTGAAGAGTGTATGACTCAATGTTGTTAGCAGCATTGACAGAATTTGTCATGTCAAGAAATTGTTGAGGAAGACTATCCAAGAACTTTTGAACAAGCTCTCCTTCCTCCTTCATAATGCCTACACTGATTAAATCATGGATAACAGTATTGAATCTATTATAGAGAGTGGTGATGTCTTCATTAGGAGTTGAGAAGAAGTTTTCATATTTTCTTCTCATGTTGCTTTTTCTTTGCAACTTCACCTTTCCTGTGCCTTCATAGGTGACTGATAGGCTGTCCCACATAGCCTTTGCTGTTGGAAATTTCATAATTGCATTAAGTATTTCTTTGGTAACAGCATTACCAATCACCCCCTTTGCTCTTGAGTCTAGACTGAATAACTGACGGTCAGTATCAGTCCAGGTGTGTTTCAGTTTTGGAACTGTCCTTGTGCTCTCAGGAGCATCATCAGTAGCAGCAACGGGTTCCACAGTTTGTGGAATGATGGGACCATCATTCAGCACAGTGAGCATCTCATGGTGAATAGATACAAGATACCACTGAGCTTTAAGCTTCCATTGATGAAAGTCCTTTCCATCAAAGATGGGCACTCCCTTATCAGACATAACCGGTGCTATGATAGTAGACATTTTGGATTTTTGAGTGTTGGAGGGATAAATATAGGGAATGGCTGCCAGGGTTATAGATCGACTAAATAAAGATTAATTTAGCCTGCTCTGATACCAGTTGATAGGTCACAACAACCCTGGTTTATAATGTTAATTGATATAAGTGAAATATTAAAGTGATAACACAATAATATAGTCAATGTATAAATCCACTAAATGTGGCTTGTTGCGGAATAACAAGACCACTGATCAATTACAAAAGATGTGAATATAAGTTCGTGAATTGGTAAGTACTCCTTTGCAAGGTGATCTCTATTTATATTGTTAATAGAGATCTTACATGATGGAAAAGGAGTAACCGAAGGACTAAACTAACGAAATGACTAAGATCAAGGGATTTGATCTTAGTCCGTTACAATACTGACTTGTAACTCAGTCCTTCTACTCAGTATTGGTTTTTCAATACTGAGTACTGATACTGAGTGGCTAATACTGGCCAAACTCAGTATCACTCCTAACTTAGCTAATTTAATCTACATTTTAATCAAAGCTAGTCTAGATTGTTTTGTTATCCTAAGATACACAAGGGGTAAGGCTTTTTGCCTTAACATTGCCCACAAGTTAGACAACGTGTAAACATATTATTCGTTGATGTGGACTTATCCATGAAAACATTAAATGCTCTTGCATATGTTATTGTCTCAAGTGTACTTTGTGTCAACTACTTCCGGTACCCTTTCTGACGCACAGTGAAAGGTGTACTACATAAGTACAAAAGTAGTTGACTTTCCGTTTACATGCTTGGAGGGACAAACGATGATGATGTACTGACATTATCTTCTATTGCAAAATAGAAGATCCTCATCATTTTCTTCATCTTTGAGCGGGAAAGGGAAATGTTCAAAGTGTCAAGGACATTTCCTTTAAGTCTTCATCTGCAGCAGGTACTATCAGCTGATTCCACAATCAGTTGAATAGTCTTCTTCTTTTCTTTGTCCTTTGGCCATAGACTTCGAATGAACTCTCGTGAATAGCCGTTGATTTGACTTGATTTCCTAAAGCTAAGTACGTACTCAGCTGAAGGTTTATTGCATATACTTGCTTCTGCTGAGATACATACTTCAGCTGATATTAATTCTTCTTAGCTATCGATCATCAAATCTTATTTACTTAGTCTTGGGACTAACATAAATAACAGGCTCAGGGTAACCCTAAAACCCCTTGAACCCCACACGAATCCCTTGCCACATCCCTTCCCTTCGATCGGCCGAACCCCAACACAAGAACACAAGTTTAGAACAAATTTTGGGATTGGGCACAGTATGAAAGTTCTTTTAGATGGTGTTCTTCGTGTTCTTCGTGTTCTTCGTTCGTTCTTCGTGTTCTTCGAGTTTCGAAGAACAAGTTCATTGCAAGGATCAACTAGAAGGTCGCTCGTTGTGTTCATCATCAGTGGACTTTCTTAAGCAAACATTAACGTATGTTTTGGGAAACCCTTTTTCCCCTCTTCTCCCCCTTCGACGAATTCGGCACCAAGAACCCTAGTGTTCTTGGTGATGGTCGAACGAACCACCCAAGCATTGTGTGTGTTCGAGTTTTTCATACAAGGTTTCTTCTTTCTTGTTAATCAAGTTTTATTTCCAAGTTCATATAATCCTCTAGCGTTTAAGGATTAAGTTTAATCTCAGTTCCGCTTTTAGGTATTAAACTAACTTGTTGGTTAACCGGCAAGAACACCATCATGTTCTTGTCATTATGGTTCGAACCAAGACACTAGGTGGCCGACCCAATGGGTTGATCAGAGTTATGAAACCCATCAGTGGTATCAGAGCGATGGTTTAGAAATCTAAACAAGAATAATAAAGTTTTTTGTTTGTTTAATTTCCAAGTTTTTTTTTTTAATTTTTGTTCCTTCTTTTCTTTTTCTTCCTATGGATTTCGAAAAAAAGGATAAGAACCCTAGACCAAGAATATTAAACTAGTTTAGTTTAATTGGTCATAAGGATTCAACCCTAGATATTTTTGAATACCATAAAGAACCCTAGGACCAAGAACATTAAACTAGTTTACTTTAATTGGTCAAAAGGATTCTTTCCCTAACCCTAGAAATTTCAAAAATTACAAGAACCCTAGGATCAAGAATGTCAAAGTTTTTGGTCAAAAGGATTCTTTCCTTTTTACATTGATCTTCAAAATCTAGGACCAAGTTTATTAAACTAGTTTAGTTTAATTGGTCAAAAAGGATTCTTTCCTTTTTCTAAGATTTCGAAAATTATGGAGGATACTTGGATTCCAAGTTTTTTAAACAAGTTTAGTTTAATTGGTGGAAAAATTTCTTAGGCTTAAAGAATTTTTCAAAACCCTAGAAGTAACCTAGGACCAAGAACATTAAACTAGTTTAGTTTAATTGGTTAATAGGATTAATCAAGAACATAATCTAAAACCTAGTATAATTAAACAAGTTCATGTTTAAAAGGTTTTATTATTGTTTTAATGAGTTTATTAAAACTAGTTTTTTAAATCTAGAAATCTAGACAAAGTTTTGTTTAGAAGATTAAAATAAATAAGTTTAAATAAAATTATTAAAAGTTATAATCTATCCTAAAATTTAAACAAAGTTTAATAATTGTTTGAATAGGATAAATTAGGATTAATGTTTAACTAAGAGATGTTATTGATCAAGAATATTGAAACCTAGTTTTAATTGATCAAGAACGAGATAAGGGTTTAATTAATTAAATTTATGTAAGGATAAAAGAGAAGTGTTAATTTTAAAGTCTTAAAATTAATAAGATGTATTTATATTAATATATATATATATATATATATATATATATATATATATATATATATATATATATATATATATATATATATATATATATATTTCAAAATTTTCAAATTATTTAAAAGTGGTTTTAAAAGATAAAATAGTTTGTACGTATTTTAATTAGATTAAGTTAAAATACACATGTACAAATTAGGTGTAACATTCTTACAAGAATGTTACAAGGTTTTAAAGATATAAATAAATAAATAAATAAATAAATATATATATATATATATATATATATATATATATATATATGTATATTAAATACAAGATTAAAATGGAACATTAAATATATATGTTATTTTGATCATAGTTGTAATATTAAATAACTAGAAATTTGTATTAAGTTATAATCAAACTAGAAATGTACAAAGTTGTAAACAACTAGAAATTGTACAAATTAAGGTTTTATTATAATTAGATAATAATACGAAAGTTATAATTATTAGATTGTATAAAGTTATAAGTAATTATAACTAGTTATTTATAGAAGTATATTACGAGTTATGTAAAGTACTAAATTAAATGATCAAGGGTTAAATAACATAGGAAATCTAAGAACCTATATTTAACTAAGTCTAAGTTGAATATAAGAATGGTTCAAACATACTAAGATTATTATATATACTTTTTATATAATTAGTTTATTAGTATTCACCAAGTTCAAACTAATGATTGTGTTTATGCTTAAGTTCCATCATGGTTGTTGGACTAGTGGTAGCTACACAAGAAAGTCACAAAGTTTATAAATGTGTCCCTAGGACATATTTTGGAGAATCTAATAAGTAAATGTTTAATTTTATTATTAGACATAGAAAAACTAGATATGTTAAATTAGAGTTATGACTTGTGTCCGTAAGTCATAAAGAATTAAAATCTCTATTTTAAAAGTTTAACATAAGGTTTAAGAGTTTTTCAAGTAAATAAAACAAGTATGTTTTATTATGATAAGGTTTTTCACAAACTTAGTAATATTATTTTGTACACCTCATTTTAGGTATACAAGTAAAATCGAATAAGTTTAAAACTATAAGTTTTAAAAGGATATTTAAAAGGGCATCTTGTGGAATTAAGTACACGAATCGCAATTTTTAAATAAGGAGTAAAATTGGAATAAGGTTTAAGTTTAGTTTAAGACTTAAACAAACCCAAGAAAATCTTAGATCTAAGTACTATCCACCTAATGGAACACCTCACTTGTTCAACGATATTCATATTGTAAGGAGAAAGAACCTTAGATATGGATTCAAATCATTGCGAGTGTTAGGGTGCGTAAGGTTCTGTGATAATCGGGATTACCGGCGCAGAGCGTCGCATGGTATGAGTGATGTACATCACAGTTAGTCAACCTATGATGATACATCCAAAACTTACGAAACACTTAAGGGTCACACCGGTGAGTGTATGTAATACGAGCAAGATATGTAATGATACTACGAAGAGGAATAATTCATAATAGTCATTATGAATCAGTTAAGTATTAAGTTAAGTTTAACTTATTACTGAATTAGTATAACTAACTAATTAATACAAGTATTTGTACATTTACTAGTTAAGTAAATATACAATGTGTTAATTATAGACTATCCATGATATGATTTAAAGCTATTAAATCATATAGTGATTGGATAATATTATTGTCTAATTAATTAATAAAGGTATAAAACACAAGTATATATTTCGTGTATGTATATAGCGAAATATATATAAGTGTATAATACTAAGGCATTTGATAATTAAGTGTGACAATAATAACAAGTAAAACTATAAGGGATGGACGTGTTAAAAGGAAAGTTTAATTAAAGATCTAATCTTAATTAAACTAGAGGGTTCTAAGCGCAACTTATTTAAGTATAAGTAAGAGGCTTAGGGTAACCCTAAAACCCCTTGAATCCCACACAAATCCCTTGCCCCCTCCCTTCCTTTCGATCGGCCGAACCCCAACCCAAGACCACAAGTTTGTGTTCTTCGTGTTCTTCGTTCGTTCTTCGTGTTCTTCGAGTTTCGAAGAACAAATTCATTCCAAGGATCAACTAGAAGGTCGCTCGTTGTGTTCATCATCAGTGGACTTTCTTAAGCAAATATTAAGGTATGTTATGGGAAACCCTTTTTCCCTTCTTCTCCCTCTTGGACGAATTCGGCACCAAGAACCCTAGGGTTCTTGGTGATGGTCTAACGAACCACCCAAGCATAGTGTGTGTTCATGTTTTTCGTACAAGGTTTCTTCTTTCTTGTTAATCAAGTTTTATTTCCAAGTTCTTATAATCCTTTAGGGTTTAAGGATTAAGTTTAATCTCAGTTCCGCTTTTAGGGATTAAACTAACTAGTCGGTTTAACCGGCAAGAACACCATCATGTTCTTGTCAGTATGGTTCGAACCAAGACACAAGGTGGTCGACCCAATGGGTTGATCAGAGTTATGAAACCCATCACTTCTTGCATAGCTTCTACCCAGTCTTCATCTAATAAAGCTTCATCAGCTTTCTTGGGTTCCATGGTAGACAGAAAGCTTGAAAAGAAACATAAATTTGCAGTGGCTTGGGGTTCAAATGCTAGTTTTCTTCTTGTTTGGACACCTTGTTCAATAGGACCAATGATATTTGAGTGTGGATGGTCTCTATGTTCCCTTAGATTGTTTCCTAAGGGAGCATTTGAAGCAAGGTCAACAACATCTTGTTGAACTGGAGAATTGTCTATTGATCTGAGTTTTGTTCAGTATGAGAGTTTAGGTTGCTGGGCTTCTTCATTTTGCAGATTTTTGGTAGATTCTTGAGATGTGTTGGATGTTTCACCCTCTTCATAAGTGGAGTTATTGAGATCAAGATTTGAGAACTCAGTGTCGGGGTTCTCTGAGATGGGAACCTCAGTATTAGATGCAATTCTTCCATACTGAGTTATTTCTTGATCAGCATCACTCATACCATGTGAAACATAATATGGGTGACACTTGGGTTGGTCAGCATTGGAGTATTCTGGATTACATAAGGTTGCTGTACCACTTATGTCCTCCTTTGCTGAAGTAGAATAATCATCCGGATTTTCATCAAACGTAACATGGATGGATTCTTCAATCACCTTAGTTGATATAATATACACTCTGAAGGCTTGGAGTGTGGTGAGTAGCCCATGAAAACGCCTTCATTTGCTTTGGGAGCAAACTTGTTGAGATTTTGTTTAGTACTGAGTACTAAACATTTGCTCCCAAAGATGTGGAAATATTCCACAGTAGGAACTCTGCCATGATATAACTCATAAGGAGGGAATGTAAAGTGATAATGACCAGCATGAGATGAAGATCCCACGAGCACCACCATTTTTGATTCAGTATTTTTCATATGGATTCAGTAAAACAATTTTCGGTTTTTAGTTGTTTTGAACAAATTACATTTTCTACTTTATGATAAATTTTCGGTTTTAAGTTTATCATCGTTGAATCCATGGTTGTATTATATTGTGTGTGCATTTGTGTTGATTATACTAGTCAAGCTTTATGACTAGATTATAGAGTCAAGTGTTGACTTAATAATGATCTCATTGTTTATATTTGTTTGATTGTTGTGATAGTATCTTAGAAGCTCAAATTACTTAGATACTAGTAATTAGAAAGTTTTCTAAATATAAGTATCTAAGAGTTTTTATGGAAAGCATAAAGTTCAAGGTACATTGAACTTATTTAAAACATCTTAAGTAATGGTTACTTATGATACTACGTTTTAAAGTATTAGTATTAATATAGTATATATAATCAAGGTAGACTTTAAAGAGTATTATTAAAAGTCTTTAATACTTGTGATAAAGGAATTTAATGAAGTCATAATTCCCTAATAGGAATAATTGGATATTCGCAAAATCCAAGGAGAATGACTTAGACATTAAATGAACTCTTAAAAGGATAAAACTATATTAAAGTATTTAAGAATTAACAGGTATTATTGCAAGTCTTTTACACTTGTAATAAATACAATATTTAATCAAGTTCTTAAATACTGGATATTTGAGAAATCCACGAAATGACTTTGGCATTAAATAAAGTTCTTAAAAGATACTGATATATTTAAGAATTGGAAGTATCGTTTCAAGTGTCTTATACTTGTTAGATACGTTGATCAATAAAAGTCATGATTCCCTTAAAAGGAATATTGGATATTCGCAAATCCAAAGGATGACTTTAATAATTGATTAATTCTTAAAAGGTTAAAACAGTAAGATTTTGACTAGGTCAAGGTAATAGTTTAAGTGATGCTTATTTCCATAAAATTAAGTGGGAGCTATGACTAATATATTCATTAGAGGTGTTAATGAATATAGAAAGTTAGTAGGATATTAACAACAAGGTTTTACCAAGTTGTTAGCCAAAGAGTTAAGAGAAGTAATAAATGATCATCAACATATATCTGAATGAGTAAAATGGATTTGTCAGTGGAGCCAAAGATAATATCATCAACATATATCTGAATGAGTAAAATGTCAAACCCTTTTCTTTTTGAAAATAAAGTTTTATCTATTTTACCTCTTGTAAATTTATTTTCAATTAACTACTCAGACAGGGTATCATACCAGGCTCTGGGAGCTTGTTTGAGCCCATACAAAGCTTTATCAAGCTTGAAAACATAATTAGCAAATTTAGGATCAATAAAACCTGGGGGTTGTTTAACATAAACTTCCTCTTGTAGTTTTCCATTGAGGAAGGCACTCTTGACATCCATCTGAGACACCTTGAAGTTCTTCAAAGCTGCATATGCAAGATATAGCCTAATAGCTTCAGTTCTTGCAATTGGTGCAAATGTTTCATCATAGTCAATTCCTTCCTCTTACCTGTAACCGTGAACACCAGTCTTGCCTTATTTCTGATTACAACTCCATCTTTGTCCATCTTGATTCTGAACACCCACTTAGTACCAATAATAGTCTCTCCAGAAGGGGGTGGTACTAAGTTCCGTACTTTGTTTCTTTCAAACTCTGTAAGCTCTTCTTGTTGGAATTATGTGCACAGTTAGTCAACCTATGATGATACATCCAAAACCTACGAAACACTTGAGGGTCACACCGGTGAGTGCATGTAATACGAGCAAGATATGTAATGATACTACGAAGAGGAATAATTCATAATAGTCATTATGCATCAGTTAAGTATTAAGTTAAGTTTAACTTATTACTGAATTAGTTTAACTAGCTAATTAATACAAGTATTTGTACATTTACTAGTTGAGTAAATATACAATGTGTTAATTATAGATTATCGATGATATGATTTAAAGCTATTAAATCATATAGTGATTGGATAATATTATTGTCTAATTAATTATTAAAGGTATAAAACACAAGTATATATTTTGTGTATGTATATAGCGAAATATATATAAGTGTATAATACTAAGGCATTTGATAATTAAGTGTGACAATAATAACAAGTAAAACTATAAGGGATGGACGTGTTAAAAGGAAAGTTTAATTAAAGATCTAATCTTAATTAAACTAGAGGGTTCAAAGCGCAACTTATTTAAGTATAAATAAGAGGCTTAGGGTAACCCTAAAACCCCTTGAACCCCACACGAATCCCTTGCCCCCTCCCTTCCTTTCGATCGGCCGAACCCCAACCCAAGACCACAAGTTTGTGTTCTTCGTGTTCTTCGTGTTCTTCGTTCGTTCTTCATGTTCTTCGTTCGTTCTTCGTGTTCTTCGAGTTTCGAAGAACAAATTCATTGCGAGGATCAACTAGATTCGTGTTCTTCGAGTTTCGAAGAACAAATTCATTGCAAGGATCAACTAGAAGGTCGCTCGTTGTGTTCATCATCAGTGGACTTTCTTAAGCAAACATTAAGGTATGTTTTGGGAAACCCTTTTTCCCCTCTTCTCCCTCTTGGACGAATTCGGCACCAAGAACCCTAGGGTTCTTGGTGATGGTCGAACGAACCACCCAAGCATAGTGTGTGTTCAAGTTTTTCGTACAAGGTTTCTTCTTTCTTGTTAATCAAGTTTTATTTCCAAGTTCCTATAATCCTTTAGAGTTTAAGGATTAAGTTTAATCTCAGTTCCGCTTTTAGGGATTAAACTAACTAGTTGGTTTAACCAGCAAGAACACACATCATGTTCTTGTCAGTATGGTTCGAACCAAGACACTAGGTGGTCGACCAAATGGGTTGATCAGAGTTATGAAACCCATCACTTCTTGCATAGCTTCTACCCAGTCTTCATCTAATAAAGCTTCATCAGATTTCTTGGGTTCCATGGTAGACAGAAAGCTTGAAAAGAAACAGAAATTTGCAGTGGCTTAGGGTTCAAATGCTAGTTTTCTTCTTGTTTAGACACCTTGTTCAATAGGACCAATGATATTTGAGTGTGGATGGTCTCTATGTTCCCTTAGATTGTTTCCTCTGGGAGCATTTGAAGCAAGGTCAACAACATCTTATTGAACTGGAGAATTGTCTACTGATCTGAGTTTTGTTCAGTATGAGACAGTTCAGGTTGATGGGCTTCTTCATTTTTCATATTCTTGGTAGATTCTTGAGATGTGTTGGCTGTTTCACCCTCTTCATAAGTGGAGTTATTGAGATCAAGATTTGAGAACTCAATGTCAGGGTTCTCAGAGATGGGAACCTCAGTATTAGATGCAATTCTTCCATACTGAGTTATTTCTTGATCAGCATCACTCATACCATGTGAAACATAATATGGGTGACACTTGGGCTGGTCAGCATTGGAGTATTCTAGATTACATAAGGTTTCTGTACCACTTATGTCCTCCTTTGCTGAAGTAGAATGATCATCCGGATTTTTATCAAACGTAACATGGATGGATTCTGCAATCACCTTAGTTGATATAATATACACTCTGAAGGCCTTGGAGTGTGGTGAGTAGCCCATGAAAACGCCTTCATTTGATTTGGGAGCAAACTTGTTGAGATTTTGTTTAGTACTGAGTACTAAAGATTTGCTCCCAAAGATGTGGAAATATTCCACATTAGGAACTCTGCCATGATATAACTCATAAGGAGTCTTGTGATGTCTCTGGACTATAGTGGCTCTGTTCTATGTAAAGTTTGCACAGTATACAACTTCAGCCCAGAAGCTCAGTGCCAGTCCAGCATGGCATAACAAAGTTCTTGCAGCTTCAATCAGTGTTCTATTCTTCCTTTCTACAACACCATTTTGTTGTGGTGTGTAGGCTGCAGAGAAGTTTTGTATGATTCCTTTGTCTTCACAGAAATCTGCCAGTACTGAGTTCTTGAACTCAGTACCATGGTCACTTCTTAACTACTTGACCTTGTTGCCCTTCTGAAGTTCTTCTCTTTTTATGAAGGCAATGATTTCTGTGGTAGCATATGCTTTGGTCTTAAGGAAGATGACCCAAGTGTATCTTGAGTATTCATCAACCAAGACCAGTGTATAGATTTTTTTGGCCAGAGATGGTGTACTGATGGGGCCAGAAAGATCTATGTGTATCATTGTAAGAGGTTCATTAATGAAATGGTTGACTTTAGACTTAAATGAACTCTTCTTTTACTTGCCCATTTCACATGTTGTACACAACTTATCTTTTCAATAAGTAATTGTGGGCAACCCTCTCACCAGCTTCTTCATACTGAGCTCATTTATGTTTCTGAAGTTGATATGAGAAAGTTTCTTGTGCCACATCCAGTTCAGTTCTGGATTGACTTTTGAAAGCAGGCAAACTCTGATAGTAGGGTCTAGTTCAGACAAATTGACCACATAGACATCTTTCTCTCTTCGAGCAATGAGAACAGGTTGTCCCTTCTCATTATATATGATTCCTGCAGTCTTCCTGAATTGAGCTTCATTGTCATCATCACACATCCGGCTGATACTGAGCAGATTGTGTTTAAGACCATCAACATAGGCAACTCTCTTAAAAGTTATGTTTCCTGCTTTGATTACTCCATATCCTCTTGTTTTCCCAACTGAGTCATCCCCAAACCTGACAGAAGGACCCTTCTCTGGTGTGTAGTTTAGAAGGTATTCCATACTGCCAGTCATGTGTCTTGAGCAACCAATATCAAGGTACCACTTTCTATCACCCTGCACAAGACACAAAATAAGGATTAGTTCCTCTTAGGAACCCATTTTTGAATGGAACCTTTCGTAGGAGAAACAGGTTTTGACTTAATCTCTTTAGATGGAGAGGTCAGTATCACTTCAGGAGAAACCTTGGAGGTTTTCTTTGGTGATACTGACTTATTTTCTCTCTTCTTCTTTGGTAATGAGTACCTAGGATTTGAGAGATTAGCCCGGCATTCATCTCCTATAATACCAGTATGATGACATCTATAACATTTTCTAGGCCTATTTCTGAACATATTTTCATAAGGAATCTTAGAAAACTGTTTTTCTTTTGGTTGATCAGTATGAGTTAGTTTTGCAAACTTTTGACTTAAAAATTTAATCTGATCACCAATAGATTTTAAAATGCTATTTTTGTCATTTTTAATAGGTGGTCTAACATTATTTTTAATAGGTTTTGGAGGAGATGGATCTGGCTTTTTCTTTTTATTTGGCAAAGAAGTCTTATTTTGTTTAGACTTCTTGATTTTGCCACTTGGAGATCCTGTTGAAGTTGGTTTTTGATTATCATGTTTTAAAATAACAACTTTTACATGCTCTTTGGTTCTTCAGTACGTGAATCATCTATTCCTGCAACTTCAGTATCAGTTATTAAAATAGGTGTAGAAGTTGATTCGTTTGCATTATATTTTTCAAAAGTAGTTGTATTAAATAGTAATTCAAATGGTGGAACAGCAGAAATGTCATACTATACTACAGCGGGTTCAGTATCAGAATTTTCTTGTGCAGGAATTCAATACTGAGCTCTTGTAGTTCAGTATAGCACTTTGAGCAGAGTGAGGGACCAATAGGTTGATCAAGATTTATTTTCTCCTCATCATCTGACTCAGTTTGACATCCAACTTCACAAAAAGTTTTAGATTTAACAAACTAAATAGGATTCATGTCTAAAAATTCCTCAAATAAATCAGCAAAATTGTTTTATTTTTTAATTGAGGGTCAACACTAAGTGCAGCCCTAACATTTTCTGGAAATTGTTGATTTAGACATTTGTTTAGTTTTATCGAAGCATTTCCCCAAGATTTACACTGATTTTAAAATTTTTCTTTTTCAAGTTTATGCAAATGAGCTTTGTCAGCTAATCTTTGGTTCATATCGTGTAAGTTTAAAAAATTTAATTCTAAATCTTTAAATTTTGCTAATTTATCTATGTTTTCATTATTTACCCTTTCATGTTCAAGAATAGTTAATTTTAAAGCTTTTTCTTTCTGT
Organism: Calendula officinalis; assembly: GCA_963853835.1. Taxonomy (NCBI): domain Eukaryota; kingdom Viridiplantae; phylum Streptophyta; class Magnoliopsida; order Asterales; family Asteraceae; genus Calendula; species Calendula officinalis. The sequence continues at coordinate 50,965,407 of OY970820.1, read as the reverse complement.
ACTAAAGTTTTAAGATCAACAATCATGTACTCAAAAAAAATTTCTTTTTCATTCACTGAATAAGTTTGAAAGGCACTCACCTTGTACAACTGAGTAGAATCCCAATCACTATGAACACTCATTCTCTCAGCTTCTTTGATATGTCTCTCAAATGTGCTCTTCAAATCTTCTTCAGTGAAAGCCATAAAGGCTTTGTTCTCAACTTCTTCCTCATCATCACTGAACTCTTCATCCATCCAAGCTTCAGAGTACAATGCCTGATGAGGTGTTCCATTCCCTGCTGCACCTTGCCCTTGCTTCAGTTCTTCAACTTGACATACTTGTCCCTATACTGTTTAGCTCAGTATGCAATCTTATCATTCTGATCAGTTTTAGATGACTTAGTATGGCAGTTGGCAGCAATGTGTCCAGGCTTTCCACACCTATAACATAGACCTGATCTTGGGTCAGTATTGGAAGAGCTAACACCCAGCCTCTTCTTCTTTAAATGATCTAGCTTCATAGACATAAGAGCCATTTAAGTTTCTAGCTCCTCTACCTCGGCATTATCAAGATCAACCTCTGGCTCTTCAGGCTCAGTGACAGTATGGGTCTGTTGTACAACTAAAGCCATGCCAGTGGAAGTCTTGTCAGTTTTCTTCCAGTTGATCAGTCTAGCAACATTGTTCTCCTCATGATTCAACATCAAACCATACAATGTTTGAAGAGTGTATGTTTCAATGTTGTTAGCAGCATTGACAGAGTTTGTAATGTCAAGGAATTGTTGAGGAAGACTGTCCAGAAATTTTTGACAGAGTTCTCCTTCTTCCTTCACAAACCCAACACTGATAAGATCATGAATAACAGTACTGAACCTGTTATAGAGAGAGCTGATGTCTTCATTAGGATTTGAGAAGAAGTTTTCATATTTCCTTCTCATATTGCTCTTTCTTTGCAACTTCACCTTTGTTGTGCCTTCATAAGTGATGGTTAAGCTATCCCACATAGCTTTTGCAATTGGTAGCTGCATGATTGCAGTAAGTATTTCCATGGTAACTGCATTACCAATCACACCTTTGGCTCTAGAGTCAAGACTGAACAACTGATGGTCAGTATCAGTCCATGTGTGCTTCAGTTTTGGTATAGTTCTTGTGCCTGCGAGAGCATCATCAGTGGCTGCAATGGGTTCCATGGTTTGTGGAATGATGGGACCATCAGTCAGTACTATGAGCATTTCACAATGGATAGATTCAAAATACCAATGTGCTTTCAACTTCCACTGACGAAAGTCTTTGCCATCAAAGATAGGCACTCCCTTTTCGGACATAACTGGTGTTATAATGGAAGACATTTTTGATTTTGTGGGTTGAGAAGGGTAAGTGTATGGAATGGCTGCCAGGGTAATAGATCGACTAAAAAAGAGTTTATTTAGCCCGCTCTGATACCAGTTGTTAGGTCACAACAACCCTGGATTACTTATATAATTAATAGATTAATTATGCTTAAGACAATTAAAGTGTTTAACACAGTATTAGAGTCAAATGTATAATTCCACTAAGTGTGGCTTCTTGCGGAAAAACAAGACCACTGATCAATTACAAAGTATGAACGTGTAAAGTAAAAATTGGTGAGTATTCCTTTGTCAAGTGATCTCTATTTATAGTGTTATAGAGATCTTACAAGATAGGCAAGGAGTAGTGGAAGGACTGATATAAGGAAAGTTCTTCCTAGGTCTTCAAGTTCGTCAACTCGCAACTGGCATCTTCATCAACCAATCAAAGTATATCTCTGAGCTGCTGACGAAATATCTCATGGACGACTGTAAACCCATTGCAACACCAATGTCCACTGGCACCAAACTCCATGCTGATCTCTATGGTAAACCGGTAAATGTCATGAACTATCGGGGTATGATTGGGTCTCTACTTTATTTAACTGGCAGCCGTCCGGATATCATGTTCTCAACATGCATATGTGCCCGATATCAAGTTGCACCCAAAGGATCTCACTTTCTGGTAGTCAAACGAATATTTCGTTACCTCAAAGGCACAAGATACCTTGGTCTTTGGTACCCAAATGAGACCTCGTTTGATCTTTCTACCTTCTCGGATGCTGATCATGCCGGGTGTATGCTGGATTGGAAGAGTACATCTAGAGGAGTTCAATTTTTTAGAGATAAGCTAGTCAGCTGGTCATCACAAAAGCAAAATTGTGTCTCACTATCAACTGCTGAAGTAGAATATGTTGCGGCCGCTAGCTGTTTGTCCCAGGTGATATGAATGCAATCACAATTAAAGGACTATGGCTTTTCATATAGCCTCATTCCTTCATATTGTGATTCCAGAAGTGCGATTGCAATATCTTGCTGTAACATCCGAAAACCCGACCTAGTATTTTATTGACCATAAGGTATTTTATTAAATGATTATCTGATTAAATGCTTAGTTAATTTAATTAGCCTTCTGTCTTTTGTGGTATTTTAACCAAGGGGTTAAAATACCCGACTTGTGATATATTTGTTATGAAAATGTGATTTTTATATATTTGGAATCCTAGTTTAATTTCGTCTCCGAAAATGCTCTCGTTTTTAAAATTGTGGTCCGTTTGTTATTTTAAATAAATTAACTATGAACGGGACTTTTTAGACATATACTGTTAAAGAGGAAAAAGCTAACAAGGGGGGCCCACTCCTTTGCTTTGGCCGGATATGGTGGAGAGGGAGAGAAACCCTCTCTTTTGTTTTATCTCTTATTTTGAACATTATCCAAAACACACACACTATTCCATTGCAAGCAACACCATCTTTTCTCTCTACTTGTTCATCTTTGTTCTTGAGCTTTTGAGGTTAAACCCTTGCCATTTTGTCACACCCCGCCTAAAATGAGTTTTACTTCATTTAAAATGTTTTGCGGAAGAACGGAGGTGTAACGTTCATGACTACATAGCAAAAATTAAGTAAACAAACAACCACGCAATAACGAAAATAAAAGTAATTTCACTTTCTAAAAATAGAAAGTTTCCAAAAATATCTAGTTTCCTAAAATAGAAATTGTTTGAAAATGAAATGATTGTTCGTAACCTTAATGTTTTATTCATGGTTCACGACAATCCCACTGCTCATATCCTCCAGTTCCACTGCACCTGATCACCTGGAAAAACATAAATATAAAAGGGTCAACAATAATGTTGAGTGAATCCACACAGTTAATGTTGTAGTTAAAGTAAAGTGTTTGCTACCCAAAATGTTTGTTATGAAAATAGTTTATGACTGAAAAGGTATAAGGTTCAACACTCATATGATATGAGAAGTAAGTATGAGAAATTAAGTGTAATTGTAGAAGATCTACAATTACTAGTTTTGTTTATGAAAATGTGTTGAACAAGTTGTTATGTTTGACATCGCATGACCGTTATCCTCAATAGGTAGCTAGTCTATTGAGTTAATATACCAATCCCTAAGTCCACAATCAACACTTCAACTCTAGTATGTTATTGTTCTTTTATGGATATACACTCCAGAAAGTTATCTTGGATAAACCAAGTAATGATCAAATAATGATGGGAGGATGAGTGTCAGCCAATAGTACTATCTGCATATCCATGGACTAGATCCACTAGTTAATGATTGTTGGCACCTTAGTCCGGTATAATAAATTTTTGTCATGCCAACGTGATAATGAAAATGTATAAATGTTGTTGTACACTCATAATAAAACAGTAGCATTTGTTTATGTTTTCCACCCCCAAAGTTTATAAAAGTAGTAAAGGGATCTGTGGACTCACTTGGGCAAAGCTTAGCAACAGTTGGGACAGAGGATTCCTTCAAAGACTCCTAGCTTCCTAAACGATATAACTCTCTTAATTAGACTAAGCTAACACAGGCGATTCTAGATATGATATAAGATATATGATATGAAATTAATGTTATGTTGTATGTTTTGTGACATCGAATGAACTTAGATCATTCGGCCTTAATGGGCCGAAATGAAATGAAATGGGGTTCGAAATGAAATGAAATGAAATGGGCTTGGGTTAGGCTTAATGGGCCTAGATTGGGCCTAATAGGCTTAATGGGCCACTAGGTTGGGCCACTTGGGCCTCATATTGGGCTTAGGTCCGATTAGGTTGGGCCATGGATTGGGATTGGCCCAATTGAGTTCGGTTTGGGTACTAATGGGCCAAAGGTTTGGGCTTTGGTCCATATGGGCTTGGATACTAATGGGTCAACTAAAGTTTGGGCCCGATGGATTAATATAGATCGAATGGGCCAAGTATGGGCCTCGGCCCGATTAAGTATTCGGGTTTGGGTCCATGGTTTGGGACCCGGTTTGACTTATGGGTCAAAATTAGTCCATTCTAAAGTCAACATTGGTCAAAATAGTCAACAAAAGTCAACAAAGGTCCACTAGATTTCGGCTAGGGTTTGAGTTCGGGTCTAGGGTTTGGTTTAGCACAAGTTTGGGTCAACGACGGTCAAATCTAGTCAACCTAGGTCAAAAAGTCAAGCATGTTGGTCAACTAGGGTTAGGGTTTCGATTAGGGTTCGGTCAAGGGTTGGCCGAAGGCCAAAACCCTTCGGGTTTCATGCTAGATCCGGCTAGAGTTTGGGTTTCATGTGTTGTTTGGCTATATCTAGGGTTTAGGTCACAACAATAACAAATCTAGGGTTCAAATCAAGGATTAAACAATCGATTAACAAGATCATTATCAAGCAAATGACATACACACACACGCACACAACCGTACGCATGCATGCATGTAGGCTACGGGTTTTAGGGCTAACCGAGACCATATGGCCTAGGGCCATGGTCTCGGGTTTCAATCTATCACAAACAAGGAAGAAGGAAAGAAAAACAAGGGTTTAGGGTTTCTTACCTTGGATCAAACAAGCAAGAAACCGAATGGAGATGATGATGATGGGATCGGACGAACGGAAAAAGGGCTCGGGATTGCTTGCTTCGATCGGAACTCGGGACTTGTGGGTGTGCCTTGGCCGAAATTTGTAAAGGGGTTTAGGGTTAAGATTGTTTAGTATTTATAAGGGAAGATTAGGGTTTAGGAAGGAGAGTTATAGATGGAGTAGGTCTCTTTTGAACTAGAGATATGGATAACAATAAGCATGAGATAAGATCAAATAAAAGAAGGCATGGCATGGCCAACACCCCTTGGGTATTTCGGCTGAGTAGGGTAGACCACGAGCAAGGGAAGGCCGGCCACATTGGTGGTCAGTCAAGGTTAGGTGTCGGTTTAGAAGTTTAGTTCAATTCGAGTTACGTTTAATTATTTTAATATGATTATTGTATAGCCTAGGGGTGTTCGTTTGGATAATTTGGATTTATCCGAACCAAATAGGTGAATCCAAATGGATTTTGGATTTTAAATGTTCAAACCGAACCATCCAAACTAATTTAAATCCAAACCGATCCGAACCAAATTACAATTTGGATTGTTTGGATTTGTCCGAACCAAACCATTTTTTCGTAATATGCTTCACAAGACTACAAAAGTATATAACATAACTAATATTAAGTTTAATATATACAATTTCAAACGGGAAAGGGACGAATTTAGATTAAAGGAAGAATTGATAGGGTTAAGAATTGATAGGGTTAAGATTTTGTTTACCTATTTATGAAATTGATATTGTTGATCTTAGCCACAAATCTAATAATCTAATGGTTGTAATGGGTTTTCTCAGTTCTCGCAATAATATAGGTTCTCGCATGAACGCTCACCTGTATATAGATATATTACTATTTGGATTTTTTGGACAATCCCGATTTTAGAATGAAACCAAATCCAATCCGAAAATCAACTATTAATTTGGATCAAGTCTAAACTGATCCAAAAAATCAAAAAAACCAATCCAAATGATCAAATCCAAATTGTTCATTTGGACAATCCGGATTTATCCAAATAGTGAACACCCCTAGTATAGCCGATAAAAGTTACTATTTTAAGAAGTGTTTTTAGCTCAATGTGTCACCATAAGAAAAGTAATATGTTGTGTTGACTAAAATAGTCAAACACTAATGTATGGTGTAAAAATAGATGTTTTATTGTGTGTTTGGATGCCAAAAATAGAAATGTCTAACTATAGAAACTTTCTAAATAAGGAAAGTTCCAGAAATGAAATGAGATTACATACCGGAAATATCGAGTTGTCACACATTTGGTCCGAAAATTACACTAGAGTTTGTGTGGAAGAAGCTTATAAGTAAGTTGCACTTTCTCCTTTAATTGTTCTTAAAGTTCTTGAGCTATGTCTTGTACTAGGGTTTATGCATCTTGTGTTTTGTTGGTGACTCTTGTTATGGATGTTGTTTTATATGTTTATACAAGCTTTTACATCATTTGTATGGTAGGTTGTTGAAGGAAGACAGGGTTTGGTGAAAATCACCTTCAACCTCCATTAATGGTGGATGTTGAAGGTGGGTTTTGACAAATCTTGGCTTTCTTGATATTTGAATGGTTAGAATCGTTCATTAGGTTGAGAAATCATGTTTGTTAAGTTATGGATGTTAAAAACCTAGTATTCATAGATTTGGTGAAGTAATCTAGCTAGTGATTGAATGATTTGGGTCCAAATGGTGAACTAGTGATTGTGTACGTATAATACTTAGAATTTTGGTAGTTATGAACTTGATGGATTTGCTAAATGATTTTGAATTGCTGTAACATCCCAAAAATCAGAGGAAATTTAAAAAAATTTAATCAATAAAATACTACATTTTTCCTCAATAGTACAAGTAACTCAAAGGTCCCAACTCATAAATAAAAATATAAAACTCGTCTCGTGCTTTAAATACGGAATAATTAAAGGTTTTAAAAACAAAACATGTTTGACTCGAAATAAATGTTTTAATCCAAATCCATAAATATAAAAATAGAAACGCAGCTCATCAACCATTGACCTTGTCTTTGCCCTTGCTAGTACCTGCAAAATGGGAGGGAGTATTTGGTGTCAGCCACCGCTGAGTGAATAATCAACACAATAAGCATACACTTACAAACAATCCACACCACATAAGTGATCCCTAAAGACTCTACTCAATTCTCGATTATTAGGCCTTTTATTAAATTTCAATTGGTTCGCCAGTGCCGTGACGAATCCACAACGCGTGCCCTTACTCTCGCGCTCGTCACTAGTACCCCTTCCAACACCCACCAGTGTCCCGCAGTACCACGCTGACAGTCGTGAATTGTACTTGGCCCCCGGGAAGAGTTGGCTACCTCATTAATCACAAATATAGTTAGTTAGTTTTATTAACGTGTTGACCCATTACAACATGTACTCTAATAAAACTAACAGCTCAAGCTCAAGTATATCATCTCATAGATATATAACCACATAGCACAACCCAAGTGTATAACAACTCATAATCAAAACTCAAGTACACAGATCATTCACATAATGATATGGTACGTAGCTCGGTTACTCAGTATCCATATCTCAATTCAGTATACGAGTAAAATAAATAACACATAGCACATCAACAAATAACAAGCTCATCTCAAAGCAATTCATGACATATAGCACATAATCATGAAGTGAATGTAAATGCAAGTTTATAGTGAGATCACCCACCTCGATAAACGTTAGCTCCTAAGGAATCATCGGCACGCACAAGAGTCACAACTCAGCTCCTAAAGGATCCTACAATGCATCACAAGACTAGGATTAAAACTCGGCTCAAAATTATTTCCAACAGAATTTGACAGCACACAGCACTCTTAGGGAAACGGTCATAACTCTCAAACGGTTCACTAGATTTTATTAAAATTTTTGAAGTAGCTAAATAATTCAGAGGACTATATTTCGACAGAAGACCTCGAAAACTAAATCCAAAAACAAAGGGCTCAAAACAGGCTCACAAGATAGGATAGCTGAACCGAAAACTATTCTGCGATGGTTTTCTAAAACAGTGATAACTTTTAAACCGTAAATCAGATTAACGAGCCGTTAGCGGCATTGGAAAGAGGACTCAGAAAACTAGAAACCATTGCGAGCCAAAAACAGTCACGAATAATAGGGCAGAATCTGCCAGAAATTGATGTTAACTTGAAAACCCGTCAGTCCAGGAACTCAGAAACATGCTTACTATGAATCTAGATTTTTATTTAACAATATATCTCAGTTTAGGAAACCAAGAACCCTACGGGTTCGGTTTCTGGTTATCAAAACGTTTAGTACGTCAATCGTCAAACGGTTTCACCCAACCCATTAAACCCGACACTTAACCAAAATCAGTTTGGTAACAGGACATTAACAACAATAATACCGACAATACGGAGAATGTAGACCAAAACAATCAACTTAGCAACATCCAAAAACCCGATAAGAAAACCCGATAAGAAAACCCGATAATCAAAAAGCAAACAATTGACAGCCTCAACCAATATCCCAAACCCTCTTTGGTTCGGTTAAAGCCTCCTACACAAACGAGATTAGATACAAAAGAAACCAATAATCGAATGAACCAGGGAGGAACAAGGATTAGAATTCTACCGATGGTTTACTAGGAATGAGTGGCTCGGAACTGTATGAACTCGCCAACAATCTGCTCAGCTAAGGAGGAGGTTTTAATCACGGTTTGCTCGAAATCCAAATCACCACAACTCCATGATTACCGCTACTTGTTTCCTTCACACCAGTAGCTATTAAGATGGCCGAATAGATTAGAGTTTTGTTCGATAAAAAGAAAAGAATGAAGATTAGAATCGGGTGCTCACCAAAATAATACTCCACCCCTCACCGACAAACAATGGATCCGATAGTAGTTCCCCACAATTTAAGAGACCTGCTTGCTCCAAGTTGTTTCTGATTGGAGCATCTCCACATGGACCTAACGAAATATTTGAGTGACCTGCTTCCTCCTTTTGTTAATTAATTTCAGACTTCCATAAGCTTCCTTGTTAAACAAAACCACCGAATAAACAAAAGAAATAAACCACCAACTCAAAAGGAATCCACTCTTGCGATGCTATTCTGCTCGGGCATGTAGTCAATCCGGAAATCCAATACACAATGTATTAGCACAGTTCGAACAATTAGGAAACGAAGGAAAGGAAGGGAACAGGGAATTACCGGTAGTAGGACAAGTACCAGAACCCGACACTCGATGGTTCCTTTCTGCTCGATTGCTCGCAAAGACAAATTGGAGAAGACGACTTGGGGTTTTTTTTCTGTTAGGTCTCAATCGTACAGTGAGAGGAAACAAGGAATAGCGGTTGAATTGGAGATGCTTGGCTGGAAAGAAACGTAGGGATTAGGGAAAGCTTCGCTTAAGAAAAAGAAAAAGAATTAAGAAATACGGCCCTTGGCCTATTGGTCGGGCCTCGCGGAAAACTCTAAACACTCAAACATATTAACAAATCCTCATAGTTAGTTACTACCGGATTAATAACGCTCTAGTTAATTAATCGAATCGTTGCGCATTAGTTACACAAATTAAATACGTCATAGAAGCACGTAATATAAAATCTCAATTAGACAAGTAACACCTAATATATTTAATTAAAAGTAATAATTAATTTACAAGAAAAATTTAAGGCGTTACAATTGCTAGTATAGAGAATATGTGTTAGTTGATGTAAATGTGAAAGTTTTATGGTCATGTTCGGGTTTTTGGCCCGTTTAGGTCAACTAGTTGTAAAATGGGCTAGATGGTTAAAAATGACTACTTGATGAGTTGTGTTTGTTAGACTAGTTGGTAGTGTCATAAAATGTGTATTTTATGAGCCTTGAGTTGTGATTTGTTAAATTCACCACTTTGACATTTCGATGGATTGATCACTAACTCAGTATACTTGTTACAGGAGCCGGGAAGGAGACTCAGTGATACTAGCTCACTGAGTTAAGGAAAATCGAGGATTGAAAGGTGAGTGGATTTAACCTACTACTCGGGACTCGATTGTTTTCATTTGGTATTTTGCATACTAGAAAAATGCAGGAATATGGCTGATCTGGGGAGTTCGCGACGTGAACTCCTCCACGCGATCGGGAATATCAAACACGGAATTCGGGGTTGAAACATGAAAAGTTCGTGGGCCAGTTCCCGACGCGAACATGAGTTCGCAAACGCAAACTGTAGTTCGAGACCGGGAACTGTTTCGCGACGTTTTTTGTTGTGTTTTCGTAGCTAGCCTACTTGATATGTATGCCTAGTGTTAGACGAATACCATACATGACTATGTGCACATTCCGAACGAGGTCAGTGTCGGATGGATAACGGCTGAGCATAGTGTATCGACTAACAGGGTACTCGAACCTTGCATGTATACGTTGCATGGCTAAGGGGGTTTATCCTGGGTGTTGGATACAGCGCTATCGGTTACCGTGGTTTTGGTCGACCATGGTTTAGGGCTCGGCAGAGCCGCCGATCCTCTCAATAGTGGTTACCCCAATCGGAGATGTTACTTGTTTATGTGCTTAGAGCTTAGAATAGTTTTAGTTACTTCATTCACTTAGCTTTCGTGCCAATCCCTCCCTTATTGACACATTTCAGGTTGGAAGGCTTGAAACGGGTCGGGCTTTGGACGGGGCGTTTGACCATACATTTTATAAGTGTTTTGTTTAAGGAGCCTAGTTTTTGTAATACCGTCTTTTAACTAACACTTTGGTTTGTAATATTTTGTGGGACCACGGCTGGTAAACCTAACGTAATTAGGAACTAAACTAAATGCTTCTTAACCTTTTTATTAATGCTAAAATGGATGTCTTTTAAAAAAAATGGTTTCAAAAATGCGGTGTTACACTTGCAATCCAGTTCAACAATCTAAAACTAAAACATCTTGATCTTCGATATCATTTTATCAAATATCACGTTGAACAGGGTAATGTTGAATTGTACTTCGCGTCAACCGATTTTCAATTGGCTGATTTGTCTACCAAGGCTTTAGACGAAAAATGTTTTAATTATCTGGTCTCAAAGCTTGGTATGCTAAATCTCAAAAACTAACTGTTTTAAATTCTCATGCATCAATCTGTTAAGTCGTTGAATTTTTCGTATCATCGCAATGGCTTTCAAGTAATTCGTCTTGAAACCCGGTCGTCAACAATCGTCATCTGTCAAGGGGGAGCATCAACTCATCTCATCGGTCACGGGTGAGCTGATACTGCGTTTCAAACGATCAACATTCCCGACCCTCGACACTTATTCGGATTTTTCCTTATTTTAAATTTTCATTTTATTTTATTTTTATTTTATTTTTTCTTTTATTTTTATTTTAAATTTAAAATTGCAAATATTGGTTTTGGCTCAAAACATCTCGAGCCGGAAACTTCACTGTTCCCGACTCGAGATCCCAAGTCGGAAACCTCAACACCACCTCGAGCCGGAAACATCCCCAAGTCGGTTTCCCAAGTACTCGGCTCGAACTCTTTCACATATAAATACTACCCTCCGTACAACTGTTCCTCTTTTCCACCCCAAACGTTCTCGTCCACACACAGTGCGATACACACACAAAACTCACGGAACTTCGATCTCAGTTCAATTCCGGCTCTCGATTCCTAAATTCGTTCAAACCTTACCTCCATACGATCGATTACAGTATGTTAACCAACTTTATTTCATCTCTATTTGTATCCATTGATCGTTTGAATATTCGAACCTAGGGTTTGCTCAAAGTTGGGTTTTACGGAGTTTAGGGTTTAATCGATCTGTTATGTGTTAGAAATTGGTCTTCACAGTATTGTTTCGGGCAATACTTTAATTTCTTTTAATGGTTTAGGGCTAGATTCGATCTAAATTAGGGCTATCTGTGAAGAACGCTCAAAATCGCTTAGGTTTCCGGCTCGAACGGGTTCAAAGATCTCGAGCCAAGAACCTTCATTGTTCCCGGCTCGACACTTTCAAAGGTATCCGGCTCGAACACGTTCAAAGATATCGAGCCGAGAACCTTCATTGTTCCCGGCTCGACACCTTCAAACTCGAGCCGAGAACTTTCACTGTTCCCGACTCGAGTTGTTCAAATGATCCCGACTCGAGAACTTCCTATGAGTCTGACACGAGATGTCACTGTTCCCACCTTTACACTTTGAACCAAGATGTTACTGTTCCCGGGCCGAATTCTTTCAAAAAAATTCTAAGTCATATATATATATATATATATATATATATATATATATATATATATATATATATATATATATATATATATATATCTATATATATTTATAATTTCTCAATTTTATTTTATTAATATTTTTAATAAAATTAATTGCTCTAAATTATTCGTATATATATCTATATATACTTAAAATTACTTAGCATTTTGTCGTCTCGACCAGTTAATCTTTTCATCGTATTATTCTTCTAACACTGTGTACTAACTTTAGACATTCTCTGTGCCACTTAAGGAGAACAACAACTATTGGGATCCGGAAGAAGAAGTCACATTTACCATCGAATATCCCGTAATATCTCATGTTGTTCAACGCCACCCGATCTTCTACCTGATCACTGCTCGGCCACAAGTTCCTCTCATCTATGTTCATCAATTTTACAACACCCTCCTCCATGTACCTACAATGGAACCACCTCAATTTGAAGCTGTCATTGACAATCAGGCTGTCACCTTCACAAAGGATGATCTATATGACATCTTCTGGCTTCCACGTGGCAAGTCTCGACCACATTTCACTCACCATGAACCTCAACTATCATTTGACACAGTGAAAGAACAAATCCATGCCCTAGGTCTTGACCACCCTCTGGATTCTCTCAATCTCAGAACTCTCAAGAAGGGCTCCATGTCAAAGTGTTGGTCCTACCTCTTCACTATTTTCAACAGATGCCTAACGGGCAAGTCACTGGTCATGACAGGGCCGCCACGAACGTTCATCATGCCTATCATGCCCTCTGCTACAACAGGCACTATGACTATGCTGCCTACCTTTGGGAGGAATTCAAAATCGCCAAATCAAAAAATCCAAACTATCTGATCTACTCAAGGTTCTGGGCTATTTTCATTGAACACTTCATGAACAGATACCCAAATATTCACATACGTGAGTCTGCACTTCAATTTGAGCAAGCACGGGTTGGTTATTTTCGAAGAGATAGTGGTTCAAATATCCCTGCAGCACCGGTCCAAGTTGAACTGTTTAACCTTGTTGACATCAATCTCGATGTTATCAGACAATACCGGGAAACCCATTACCCTGAATGGAGACCGGAGGAACAACAACAACCTCAACCAGCAGCTCAACAACAACCTCAACCAGCACCTCCACAACAACCTCAACCACAACAACAACCTCCACGTCAACCAGCTGCACGAGTTGCACCACGACAACCACCGGCTCCTCAACGTCCAAAACGAATTCAAATTACAAATAGAGGTGCCTCAGGAAGTCGGTCGGTTGCCACTCCATCCTCTCAACCCATTGTATATCCACCAACTCAACCCATAGTAACTCCACCCACTCGACCCATTATAACTCCACCCACTCTGTGACAACTCGACATTTTGGGTATGTTAATATTTTTCATATCTTACTTTCTATATTTAGAAAATTTCTATTTTTAGAAACTTTCTCATTTCGTAACATTTCTGATTTTAGAAAGTTTTTATTTTTAGAAACTTTCCTCATTTCCTATCATTTCTAATTTTAGAAAGTTTCTATTTTTAGAATTTTCCTCGTTTCCTATTATTTCTAATTATTTCCTCATTTCATATCATTTCTATATTTAGAAAGTTTCTATGTCTAGAAACTTTCCTCATTTAGTTTCATTTCTACTTTTGGCATCCAAACACATAACTAGTTCACCGAACACTTAACATTTTCACCATACATCAGTGTTTGACTATTTTAGTCAATGTAACACCTCATATTTTAATACAAAACATTTGCCCAAAATAAATCATTTTTCATAAATAGAAGAACTATTCCAAAATATGGATTTACAAAAACCTTTGGTCAGAAAATCAGAGTATAAAGTTTGGTGTTACAAAATAGATCAAAACCAAAGCTAAGCATAAATCCAATCTAAAGTTCTTCTACTCTAGGCCCCGCATCTCTATCCATGCCTACCTAAACCTTCGATCCCGAACCTGAGTACATAGCAAAACAAACAAGGAGTACGTGAGACAAAACGTCTCGTGAGCTACATGGGTTTAGACCCAATAGTAATAATAATCGTATGACATATAGACAAACATGTAAGTAAATCATCCATCTAACTAGTCACCCTATTGTGACTCTAATACTTTGCTTTCCTAGCAATCATATCTAATTATCGGGTTGCCCCCGAACTAACTAGAACCACCTTGACTTATTAACCGAAATCCATCGCCATTAATAAGCCTCAAGATACCGGCAAGAGGGATTCGCCCAATCTACCAATACCTGCCTTACTCACCGGACTACCTCCAGTTAGCAAGACTACTATCGCGGTGGAGTCGATGGGAATCCACCCAACTGCCCCTCGCACCACACCTCATGACCGGGGGTCCCCCGCATCATCACATCATCTCAACATTTCATAACTCAATGGTTATGTCAATCTAGCTCTCGGCTATCACGTCTATCATCAAACAAGTTAGTTCAATACTATTATCGGTATAACTAACTACTAACTACTAGTCTACACAATTACGCAAATAGACCATAACACAAGTAATAAAATGTATTTCATAGGCTATGTACTCAGTAAATTTCCACACATACTCACCTTAGCAATTAATGCTCCAACCGTGTTCTTGCCACCAAATCTCTTGCTTCACAAGTTCACCGACTTTCCAAGATGTCACCGAAAGCCTAGTACAATGATCACAAGATGTTCAACATCTCATACTACCAATAATGAATCCATTAACCTCTAATTACCATTAACTAACATTTTCCCCAATTATGGTGATTTACCAAACCCTAGGTTTAACCCACCCTTAAGATTCTTACCAATCTTAATCATACACTTGATTCCTTTGTTAATATATCATCTATTAAGTGTATACACCATTTATTCACCATAATCCATAACCCCCAATAACTAGGGTTTTAAACCCAAGCATCAAAATACATAGATCTAAAGCTACAAAGATCAAGGAGTGAAGATATACATTTAATCTTCACTTAGGAGTGAAATCAACCAAAGTTTTGAGAAGGAATCACCCAAGATCAGCCACTATGCTCGAAAATCGCCAAGGAGGGAAACTAGGGTTTTTGTTTTGCATTTATGGCTGAAATCCTGCATTTAATATGATGTCTGACAGGTTTGCGTCGCGAACCCATAGTTCGCGTTCGTGAACTTCCCGTGTCCGGCACTTCGCGATCGTGAGCCCCTCGCGAACCCATCGCGAACTCTTTTGACCCAACGACCGAAAATCTCTGTCGACCACTCACGTTCGCGAACCAATGCCAGCAGGGCTGCAGTTTTCGTTCCTTGTCTCGACTCAGTTTCATCCATAACTTTCTCATACGGTGTCCAAATGACACGAAACCAATTTCTACGTTCTCTAAACGATTTATCCTTATTTATCATATTTTTGTACAATTTATTTATTTACAAATTTCGGGTCGTTACAGTCAACACAACATCTTATATTACTTGTTGTGACATTTTTACTCCAAAACATTTCTAATAATGATATTTAAGTAATATTTGATCAATAAATCTAAATAAATAATTAATCGTGACTCGTAACAAATATTATTCCAAACCGACACATGAATTGTTGTCCCGACCATCAAGTGGCCGAACCCCTTTCAACCTTGGGTCATAATTTCGTCCAAACCACACCAATGTGGTGTGGTTATCATCTCGTTTGAATCTTGAAGTGTTATCTCTATCCCTCTTTGATTTTATCTATATCTTGATTCAAAAGAGTTCTAATCCTACTCAAACTCCTCTTAAAACCCTAGATATCTCCCCTATATATACAACTCATTAGCAAACCCTAAAACCCTATTGTTACTCCCTCTCTTGGCCGAACCCTAGCCGTATTCCATCTCGAGTTCGAGTTTGAAGAAATCTGATTCGGTGTTAGTTCGTTTTGATTTCCCTTCGATCGCAAGGTATGTAAACTGAAAACCTTCTTTTGTTTTTCCATTGTTTCGAACCCGAGACCATGGCCTTAGGCCATATGGTCTCGGCATATACCCTAGTTGCCAAAACCGAAGCATGCAAGCATGCATGTATACGTCCGTATGCATGTGTGTGTGTGTATGTTTGTTGATTTGTTCGTTTATTACTTGATTTGATTCGTTCGATCCCTTTAACCCTTGAATTGTTGATCCTTGATTCAACCTTCGAAACCCTAGACTTTTGATAATTGATAAACCCTAGATCTAATGTCGTTAATATGACCAAAATACCTAAGTCTAGCCGAACCACCCATTGATTCGAACCCTAGACCCAACCACCATCACAAACCGTAAGCCTAGCCTATTCGGCCAAACCCAAACTGAAACCCTAACCCTAATTGACCGAGTTGACTTATATTGACTTTCGTTGACTATTTTGGCCATTGTTGACCTCTAGATTTGACTAATTTTGACCCACAAGTCAAACCGGGTCAAGGCCGGATTTTGACCCAAACGATTGGCCCAAAACCGAATTCTTAATCGGGCCAAGGCCCGTACTTGGCCCATTCGATCTATCTTAGTCCATCTGGCCCAAACTTTATATGACAACCCTAAAATTTTGGTATTTATTCGACATTTATCATAAACCTAATAGTGCCCTAAAACCCTAAAATAATTTATGAAAACATTTACTCTCATTTATGTCTAGTAAAGAACCCTAATATCATTTATGATAACAACTAGGGTGCATTTAAGTTTGGTGAAACCTTAGAAATCATGTCTCATGAGTGAGTACACATTATTATTTGATGCATTAATCATTTCGGTTGCATTAAATCATTGGTTAGTTAGTTAGCGAGTTGGTGACACAACACAATTATAAATCACAAATAAATACAGTTTATTTCGCGGACATTTAAAGTGACAAAATGAATTAAAAAATTTAATAATAATATTTCTATAAGGAAATAATTATCGTAAGAAAAATCAAATAAAATCCGGACGAAAACTATCTTTGCAAAGAAATGTACTAGTGACCGCATATACCAAAGAAATGTCAAAACTAAATTATTTAACAATTTAAAAACTAATATTTGCTTTCCCCATTTGTCAGCCGAAACACACTCCCATTATTTGAAAACTTTTAAGACTAAAATTAACGATTTAAATGTATATCCAAATAAACAACCAATGACTTTCAACTTTTCATAAACTTTACTTCTAAATTCCTAAATAACCGACCTTCTTCTCCCCAACCATTCACGCAAACCAAAAACTCCACCCAATTCCTTTTCTTTTAACCCTCCATTGTCAGCCTAACATCATCACGTAATCCCTCCGTCTGTTTCATTCTTTTTCCGCCGAGCAGCAAAACCGGGCGACCAGGCAACAAACTCCGGCCACCATATCTCTATGACTCGAGCTATCTCTCTTTTCTGCTCTCACTCTCTCTAGACACATCCGAGATCAAACAAAAGGTATAACTCTTTTTTTTTTCCAATTTAGCTTACATGTGTATCGTGTGGGTTTATCCGGTGGGTGCTCCGGCGAACCACCATCTCTATTCGTCCTTTTTATTCGTACATAAACACACGGGTGTGTGTGAATGTTAAATAACCCAATAGATGTTGCTGCAGCCCAGTTTTGATAGTAGCCCAAATTCGATTTCCATGGCACATACGCTGCTACACAAATCAGTGAACTTAAACTCTTTTTTTTCTAAAAAGAAAAGAATCAGATTGATAATATTAAGACTTATTACTTTACATTTAAACAATATTTATCTCTACACAAATAAATATATTTTTTAGTCAGATGATTAATTCATATTATCCATTTATTTAATCGTTTTATTATTATGTAATTAGTTATTTAACCATTTATTTATTTATAATTATACAAGTCAAATTGTATCACCAATACAATATAAATAATCAAGTGTCACTAATATCGCTCATTTAGTTTGTCTTTCTATACATATAGGAATCTAGTATTTGTTTGGTTGGAAGCATCATTTCATTGTTTGAATCTTTTGGAAGCTTTGCATCAGGTGAGTCCACAGCCCCACATTTTACTACTTTAATGTATTTTATACTATTTTACAACAGGGGTGAAAAACATACAAAATCATTTTTACTATTCATATTTTATTGTGATGATACATTACTCAGAACATGACATTTAGTCCTTTATGCTCGAACTAAGACAAGATGTAGTGACATTGGTAGATGCCTACATACTGTAACCATTAGCTAGTTGCGACTAGACCCTGGATATGCAGATAGTACTATCGACTGAGACTCACCCTCTCACATTTGTTTGATCAGTTTTAACGGTCTACCGAACCGTCATGGGAGTGCATATCTTAGATTCACTAACATCATTTTGGAGTTGTAGTTTGGTTATGTGCTTAGGGTCGGCATTTTAACTCATGGGCCTTGCAAACCTTTGGGGGATATCAGTTCATGTTGGTTATTTTTAATATCCTTTCAAGGATATCAGTTTACTACATTTTTAATATCCTTTTTATGATATTAGTTTATACAATTTTATTAAATTATTTTACATGTTTCTACATGTCAAAAATCATTTCAATATTGCCTTTGTGCAAATAATTTTCAAACATCATATCATCACAACATTTTTTAGCCATAATGGCTCGCAAACATTTTGGATAACTCAAAAAATTCTTTAAACCTGTGGATTCACTCAACAATTTTTGTTGATCATTTTACTTATGTTTTTCAGGGAATTCATTGAAGCATGAGTCATAGGTTGCATTTGGATCACAACCATGCATATTGTCGAGATGCCACGAATGTCTTTTCATTTCCAAACGTTAACTTTCATTTTCAGTCGTTTCAATTACATTAAATTTTGTGACATACTTTAAATCAATTATTTATTGAAACTTTTGAACATTTATTGTTTACAATAATCATTGTTGTGTTACTCATGAATGTTACATCTCGTTCTTCCGCAATCATTTATTACTATAAAATTATTTTTTTGGCGGGGTGTGACACTTTAGTTGGCCCATTAATAACCAAGCCCATTTGGACCAAAGCCCAAAACTTTGGCCCATTACTTACCCAAACCGAACCCAATAGGGCCCAGCCCAATCCATGGCCCAACCTAATCGGCCCTAAGCCTAACCAGTGGCCCAAGTGGCCCATCTAGTGGCCCAATCGGCCCATATGTGCATCTAGGCCCATTAAGCCCATCTAGGCCCATTAAGCCTAACCCAAGCCCATTTCATTTCATTTCGAAGCCCATTTCATGTCATTTCATTTCGGTCCACTAGGGCCCAATAACCCTAATTCATACGATGTCACAAAACATAAAATATAACGCAAATCATATATCATAATCATTTATAATTAGATCGTATGTGTTAGCTTAGTCTAAATTAGATTATTATTGCGTTTAGGCACTAGGAGTCTTTGAAGAGATTCTTCGAGGTTTATCGAGAGCTAAGCTTTGCCCAGGTGAGTCCACAGACCCCTTTACTACTTTTACTGTTTTATAAACTTTGGGGTGGAAAACATAAACAAATGCTACTATTTTACTATGACTGTACAGCAACATCTATACATTTATATTATCGCTTGCCATAACAAACAATTATTATACCGGACTAAGGTGCCAGCAATCATTAACTAGTGGATCTAGACCATGGATATGCAGATAATACTATTGGCTGACACCCATCCTCCCAACATTATTTGATCATTACTTGGTTTATCCAAGACATCTTTCGGGAGTGTATATCCATAAAAGAACGATAACATACTGGAGTTGAAGTGTTGATTGTGGACTTAGGGGTTGATATATTAACTCAATAGACTAGCTACCTGTTGGGGATAACGGTCATGCGATGTCAAACATAACAACTTGTTCAACACATTTTCATAAACAAAACTAGTATTGTAGATCTTCTACAACTACACTTCACTTTTCATATTTACTTCTCATATTATATGAGTGTTGAACCTTATACTTTTTCAGTCATAAACTATTTTCTTAATAAACATATTGGTAGCAAACACTTTACTTTTACCATAAACAATAACCCTGTGGATTCACTCAACATTATTGTTGACCCTTTTATACTTATGTTTTCCAGGAGATTAGGTGCACAGTGAGACTGGAGGATATGAGCAGTGGTTTGTCGTGAGCCATGAATGAACATTTAAGTTTACAAACAATCACTTCATTTTCAAAACTTACTATTTTTAGTAACTACTATTTTTGGAAACTTTCCATTTTTAGAAGGTAAACCATTTTTATTATGTTATTTACGTGGTTGTTTGTTTACTTAATTTTTGCTATGTAATCATGAACGTTACACCTTCGTTCTTCCGCAAAACATTTTAAATGAAGTAAAACTCATTTTTGGCGGGATGTGACACACTCGACCCACTGAAACTCCATCCTCATCATCCTCATCAGAGTCTGCAACAGATTCTGATCATCCACATTCACCACCACCAACAGATCGTCCAGTACAAACTCCACCAAGACCGACATATCAATATGAACATGAGTTTCTCCTGGACCTGCCATCCCCACAACCCACACAACCACCATCCCCTACAGTACCTCAATCTCCCCTACCTTCCACAACTATCGCTTCCACCGTTCTTTCACCCATAAATCATCACCCTCGCCGCTTTCACCATATTCGTCTCCAACACCATCGATCACCACCACTTCATCAACCATAATCGTGTCTCTCCCACCAACCACAATTTCCATCCCACCAATCATCACTGCCATTCCACCAATCACATCTTCCATTCCACCAACCATAATTTCCATCCCACCAACCACAATTTCCATCCCTCCAACCATAACTTCCATACCACCGAACATCACTTCCTTAACAACTTCACCACCTACAACTGCTATCATTCCCCACACTATCTCCATCACCACTGGTCATGCCTCAAGGGTCATCGTCACTCCACCGTCTACAATTGTGATGACCCTCCCACAACAAACCACAGGATCAGAGGCTACCACAACCACCTCCATCCCAATCCCCACTCCAGCAACAATCACTCCAGATCTACAAATAATTCCGCATATCGCTTCAGCATTAGAAACGGTAAACTCTCGGCTGGCGAACCTTGAAAGTAGAATGGAAAATATTCCTCCACCTCCTCCGGCTCTTGGTAAACGGAGCTCTGAATGGCTTTTGGCGGCATCTCGACAATTCAATCTTGAGGAATTTAAGGAGATGCTCGCACTTAGAACACGACAGTTTCTCGACCCTTGTTCTCAAGATATCCCATTTCACTGGAGGCCGGAGGACCCTGAAAATGATCCTCATGGAGGAGGAAAGAGAAGGAGACTTGAACAAGGAGGATCCAGTTCTCACTATACAGCAAGGGGGAGTCAATCTCAACAACAACTCAGCTCCTCTCAACAAGGACATGGAGGAGGCGCACAAGACTATGAATCAATCGATGATTGGGCGGGTGTTGATTTCAATTACTCACAGGTTATGAATGTTGAACCACTTAATCAGTGGCGAGTGGATGACAGTGAAGACATATTGCCGATTTACAGCATTCCACCAGCAGAGATGACAGAAGAACAAAGACTACAATCTATGCGTCGTCTACAATCTATAAATGCTGAGGTTGAGAATAACCGCGCCCACAACGTTCACAAGGTTCTGAGGAAGGATGCTGATAAAGTGATTGACCTACAAAGCGACTCACAAAAAGACAATATAGTGAATGAGGCTTTCACCGAACCACCTCCAGATAATTCTCCTGATACTGAACCATCAATGGAGGAGGAACGAGTCCCATTCACTCGTGAAAATTGTCACAAATTCTTCCACAACTATGAATCTCTTGTTGCCTCAAGAAACAAAGAACCGGAACCACCAACTACTTCTCCTCACCACGATTTACCGGTCTTATCTGATAGCGAAAAGAGGGCGGCGAATAGAGCACACAAACGTCGCCTGAAAATCTCAAAAAAGTTCTTATTCTGCCACATCAAAATGTCGTATCTTGAAGACCTCTTCACTGCTATCTTCCAGGAGACTGAGCTACCTATTGTCTATCAAGATCTATAGAAAGAGGTGATCTTGCCACCACGAGAAAAGAAAATGTATTATCTCACCTTGTAGTATTTAAGAAACAAAGCACGTCGATACAACAGATCACCGATCAAACAGTTCCTGGAAATAACGACCAACTACTACTCTGGCTATTACTGGTACACCATCTTCAAGATTCGCAGAGAAGATGATCAAGAGTACACATTTGATGAGGAGACTTCTACATTCTCGAACCTCGAGATATAGAATGTCTATACAATGAAGTACGAGTCATTCGGGACAGCCTACACTTAGAGAAAAATATTGCAAGAAATTTTGCAAAGGCTGCCTTGAAACGCTTCATGCTAGTGAAAACTCTTGCTGCTCGAATGGAAGATGTCCAAATGGCCTTTGAAAGTGGCACAGAAAAGGTTCACATATCTGCACCATACAGATCACTTCCTTCCGATGTTCAAGCTCGGAAAACTGTCATTTTGGGTGAATCTAACTTGGGAATGAGCTACAAAAACAACTTCAATGAAACACATTTCTTCCATGCTTCAGAAACCGCCAAGTTCTGTGATGGTAAACTAAAAATCCTGAAGAAAAAGTTGGAGAAGAAGGGGAGACACTTGAGCAGGCTTCCCAGAAACCCAGATCACATCTCCTTACAAAGCAACATAAACAAACTAATCACTGCCATTGATGAAATATTAAACTGGCGCGCCGTGATTAGACACTTTGAGGTTCATCTGGGGGTACGAGACCGAAGTAAAACGCCCACCTTCTCAACAGAAGTTCGCAACCCACCTGAACAATTTGGTCAATATCATGGTCTACGATGGTCGGGCGAACCAGTTACTCTTAAACGAAAGAACAAGAGAGGTGTCTCGCGTTAAAGTTTAATTGCTGGGAGGCATTCCACCTGTCAACAGTGTGAAAACTCTGAAGAATGGCTTCTGATCAAAACATATTCGAAACCCGATCATCAAAAGAAAGCACAAAGCTCAATCAATCTTCACCGCAAATACTCTCCTTCAACCCTCCGATGATGTTTAAGGTACGTCCTCAAACTCTTAACTTTTTCATGCCTTTGTTTTGTCGAGGGGGAGAAATATTAATTCTAGGGGGAAGTTATTATTTCTAGGGGGAGAAAATTTAGAAAACCAAAACAAAAATACCCAAAATGAATAAACAAACGAAAAATCTTTCATAAGACAATACCTTCCTATGATTTGCCAGATCCGGCCTTACCTTCCCAGGGAAATATTTCTGCCAACTGCTAAATGTGAGGGTATACGTCTAGGGTATAGTACTGGGTGAGTGCAAGGTGATGCGAAAACATGATAACTTTAAGAAAACACACATTTAAGTGCATCCAAACCGTCAATAAACCGGGCAACCATACAAAAGGGTGATCATTCATACGTTGAATGTTTCACTAGACTTTAATGGCCCAGTAAAGCAAATACACGCCACCACCAACCATTCAAATTCCTCTCAACATGAATTTGTTTCAATTCATTAGGGGACGTAGCACAAAATCTGCTGACTGCTCATTTGAAGTTTGTCGGTATTGAAATATAATAACCTCCTGCCCCGGGTTAAGTCTCTTTGTATGCACAGTGTGTCTAGTACTCACCCGCAAAAATTTCCAATATAGGACACTTGCACTACAAAAAAGGATCTCCGTGAATCCATCGGAACACTCGTAGTGGCATCAAAATCTGATGGTTCACGAGGATCGAGTGGAAATCCTGCTAGAGCTAAAATCTCGCCAACTCTAAACGCAGGTCACACACTTGGATCAATGGTTGTGCAAACGGCTACCGATTCATACCGTGTGCTAACGGATATTGTATGTGAGTCTGGTGTTACCCAAAAAGAACAAGTTGGTGTGCCTTAACTTCACCAATCATTCAGGCAACAACTTATACCGGAAACACATAAAATTCCGATGAAAAATCCATGTGAACCACTTAAAAAGTAACATCATAAAATGCTGATTATATTGCACATGACCGTAATAGTCCACTCTCAAATTACTCCTATGATCTGCTATATCCAGCATGATCTTCCCCGAGCCACCAACAATATAGGAACTAAAAAGTGAGGGTCCCTAGGTCTAGGTGAGCAGAATCAAGTATCATGGGATCTTGATTGGGGTGCCTGAGGGAAAAATTGAGAGGGGTATGAAGTATGGGGTGCAAATCAGCTTATCACATGGTAACACAAAACGAGGGTGTGGTTGAAAATGAAAAAGTGAGCTTGAGTGAGGAGTGTGTGTGAAAGGGTTAAAGAAAACGGAAAACCCTCCCTAAACCGAACAAAATCCGGGTAACCCATCTATATCAGACTGCATGAGTTGCTTTCTGATAAAGTCATCATGAACCCAGTGATGCAATGCACAACCCCACCGACCACTCAAGTACAAAAAGTACTTGTATCAAAATCACGGAGATGACCACATACACAAACGACATCTCATTTGGAGATTGTTGATATTGAAAAAGAGGACCCACCTCCAGTCCTCGCCTTCGTTTGTCCACGAATAGAGTCTAGAACCGAATTAAATTTCTCTAGGACACAGTCACTCTACCAAGCATATCTTTGTGATATTGTCGGAACATTCATAGTGATATCAACATTATTGGTATTCCACGATGATTGAATGGAAATCCTACTAGTGCTAACATCAAAGCCAACACTGAACGTAGGTCACACAGTTTCTGTAACTGTTGTGCTAACAGGCAATCTATGTGATCCTGGGTCACCCTGATACATTATTGTGCGAATATCGAACGACTGTACTCCATTCTTATCAACAACAGTCACTATGTCAGATAGAGGATCTGATGACTGTAATCCATTCTTATCAACAACAGTCAATATATCAGATAAGGGATACTATGATCGTACTCCAACTTTATCAACAACGGTCAGAAAATCCAAAATAAATCACAATACCGCACTTGTACGACTTCAACAAATATCAGGAACCAAGGATCATCAACAAATCGACAAAGCCACAACTTCAAGAAAAAGACTTCCGCTGCCGACTGCTCAATTCATGGGTCTACATTTCGTCGATTTACTTGAAGTCTTTTGAAATACTTTCTATTGGTTGAAAAACCAATTAAAAGTATTGTTTTCTCCGAACTTCAAAAGCTGGAGTTGATTCTTCAACAAAACTGCACAACGATTTATCACTCAGTTCCAGCTTTACAAACAAAGAAGACTTCAAAGATATGCAACCTAGACTATTGTTACAAAGAGGGAGATTGTTGGGACTTATTTATATTGTAAGTAATAGTCTAGGGGGTAATGTTGCCAACATTGTATAGTTATTAGATTAGTGTAGGTTAGTCATTAGGATTAACCATGGCAATTAGTGTTAGGTATAAAAGCTCCACTTGTAAACACAACTTTGTCACATTAATCACAATCATCTTTTGCAAAGCTCTCTCCCCTCTCTCTACTTTCTCTCTCTAAAACCCTCATTTCTTCTTCACCAAGTATACATAAAATCATCATCTAAGGCTAAACAATGGATTGAAAGCTTAATCTAGATTCAACAACTACTTGAAATTTAGGTATGCACTTCGGATAAAACTGAAAAACAAAACGGGAAACTTTATAATCCAAAAACAAACACCTTTAAATTGACTGATGAAGAATGGGAAGTGGAGGCGAATGTATTCTTAATTTTAAACTACATATGATTTCTTTTTTAACAATTTTATAATGTTAGTCCCGTAACAAGTGTTTGATAAGTGTAAAACGGGGGTGTTTTTTTCACACTTATACGTTTTCTCTAATCAATTAAAAATTATGCACACTCAAGGTAAATAAACTCTTCTTTATTGATTAACAAATAATATAATACAAGGTCAAACACTATTGTTACTAAGATTCAATTGATGAAACTAGTAGACAAAACAATATCACAAGTTAATTTTGCTTTGCTTGAAGTGGTTTATCGAATAAGCTTGAGCCGAGTGAAATTCGTTGTTAGGTGCTCTCGTGAATTCGTCCACCAAGTAATCTATTTATAGGGTTTGCGAGATGTGACAACTAAGTGATGTACGAATTGTAGACATGTAAGAATCCCATTAGTGTTAAGGATGTTTTCATGCGACGAGTACTACTAATAAAATTCTGGCAGTACTTTCTGTCGTCATGTGGTCGCCGAGAGCTTCTAAAAGATTTGCATAGGATTCCATTTTTCGGCGACTCACGGTCTTGTATTATTCTTGTGTCTTTCTGTGTCACTAAAGATTCAGATGCTAAGAGATGTTCAGATAACCATGAGTGTTACAGGTACTCATGGTTCTTCAGATGTTGGGCTAACTTCAGTGACCTTCACTAAGATTCAGACTTAGTGCAGACTCGGTGTGTCATTGTCAAGTACACATTGAACCTACTACGGCCATCTGAATGGTTGATCACTCTCTGATTCTGCACGGGGAACTAATCGTTGCTTCTTTTGATGTTTAGATAGTGTAGTTGAGTTGATGAGGATCTGAACATAACAGATACTCATATACTCATAATTTGAAGAACTCATCATCAGATTGTCTTCCAACTATTGTCTATTTGTCTTCATTAAATCAATTTCAATAAGGGTTGCTTTCAGCTACCCAATAATCTCTCCTTATTTGATGTAGACAAATAGTCAGGAAACTTCCCTTGAAAGTGTACGTGAAGGTTTTATAAGTAACCTTGAGTGTTTTTCACACTTCAGATGGGTTCTTTACATACATAGAAAATATTACATAAATTGATGATCCGAACATTTTTCAGATCATGTTTTAATTTGGTGACGCGTGCATTTTCTTTTTGAGTTCTTTTAGATACACAACATAAAAAAACTCATGTATGTCAAAACAATATCATTGTAACTGATAGAATTCATTCATTGAACATTTGTTACAAAATCCAGTTACAATAAACGAAAACAAGATAAAAACATCATTCTCTAGTGTCTATTTGTCTTCATTAAATCCATTTTAATAAGGATTTTATAATTTTTTTCAAACACTTGAACAAGTATGCAGAGAAATTAAGAAATGTGCACCTCCTTTTTCCTGATCTTTGCACGCAATTGTTTGAAAGGGTTACCTCGATCGGGAGTGATAATTTTGGGCCATCTTTTAAACTCTCTCGTCCTTCTCTAGTGTTCAATGCACATGATTTTGACGATATTCAGATGGAAATCCCAGCCCCCAAGCCCCTCAACTGGAAACCTCGGACTCTCATACGGAAATCCCAACCTCAACAGAGCAGCCACTTGCAAGTAAAGAATCTTCTAGTCGGTCAAAAAACAAGGGGGGGAAACGAAAGTGTCGTGTAAACACACTAGATGATGACTTAACGGAAGTTGGGAAGGAAATTGTCAAGGTTTTACAATCGTTCGTGGAAAAAAAACAATATTGACAAGGACATGGACCAATGTATGGCGAAGTTGGAAAGCTTGGATTGGGGAGAACTTGAGATACAACACGGCTCTTATCTTATTTAATGAAAGTACACGTAACAGATATGAAATTATATGTTAGACATGAGTGATAAATGCGGAAAAGAGGTTTGGATTACTTTATGATCGCTTTTGGATGACTTTTTGTGTTATGGATCTATATGTGTTATGAGTTCTGATGTGTTACGACTTTTTATGTGTTATGGATTTATATTCGTTATGCCTTTTTAAGTATTATGGATTTGTATGTGTTACAAATTTATATCGATTATGGATTTATATGTGGTACAAATTTATATTGACTATGGAATTATATGTGTTATGGATTTTTATGTTCTAACGGTTACATATGTACAGATGTGAATTTTTAGCTTTCCTTTTTGTGTCGTGGTATTTGTTGGAGTTGGTCCGACAAAGGAAAATAAGAACCGAAAGAATACGAGACGATCTCATAATAAGCGGGCATGCGTATACACAAGTTTTGATACACGGATGTCCTACACAATGTTACGATATGATGCGTCTTTCACAAGAAGCATTTGTATTATTATGCAATCATTTTACACAAAGAAATTGGTTGATATGTAGTAGGACACTAACACTGCGTGATCACAATGACGGCTGCAGGATATGGCGATGTAGGTCCAAAAAAAACTGGCAATATATTTTAAAATTTACATTTAGTTAACTTCAAGTTTATATGACTTGCATAGACAGAGTACTCTGTTCTATAATTTTGTACATATAAGTCAACACCGTACTTGAAACAACTTACAACTCCACTGGTTTTATATCATTAACTGTCAATGTTCCTGAGTGATCAGCATCCATATTTCTAAATCCTTCAACCACAATTGCAATATCTTCCTCACTCACCTTCCCCATCTCTCTTAGTTTATACACAATATATTCTGCAGCACTGCATAAAAAGTCTTAGCTTTTGATTCAATTTGGTTAGAAAATAAAAACAATGACAATTTTTAGTAGATGTATTACATTTTCATGCAGTTAGGTCTTCAAAATTAATAATAAAAAAGAAAAAAAAAGTTTGTGTTCTAGTTTACCTGACAACTTTGTCATTGTCGAGATCGGCTTTCTCAAGGTCTTGGATTGTCAGTTTCCCATTAAGAACCCAATGTGTAAGCGCTTGTCGTCTATTATCAGTCCATAATTCAACTAAATAAACAAACAATTGTGCTAAAGAAACGGTAGTAATCAAGATCCAGAAAATTGCAAACAAACGCCCTCCTTGAGTCGAAAAGCTCTTATCACCGTACCCTAGAGTCGTGATGGTAGCACAAACACAATAAAATGCTTCAAAATAGCTCAATTGTTCAACAAGTGACAAGAATAAAGTTCCAACGGTCATGAGGAAGAGAATAACACTAAGCATCGTTAGAAACTTGTACTTGGCTTTATTTGTTTCGGCTTCTTTGAGGATCTCATTCGGGCCATATGTTTCTCGCATGTGTAAGGCTTTTACAAACAAGATTTCCTGCTTTCCGATGATGTAATCGGCTGCTTTGCTAAGAGCAAAGCCGCCAAGAGCCATCCCCGTGAATACAAAAATACAAGCTAACGACTTTGCCAATTTGGTTATCGGTCCCACATCGCCATATCCTGCAGCCGTCATTGTGATCACGCAGAAATAGACGGAATCCAGGATTTTGTTGGTTTTTTCGCCACTTATCTGGTCTTGGATTAAGGAAAAACAAATTGTACCGATGGTTAGGTATGAGACCAAGATAAGTGACACTTGCTTTAGGCTGATAAAAGGTTGGGCTTCATATTCTTTTCCTGTTGTTCCGAGTAATGCATCCTTTGTGCCATCGTCTCCCATTGTGTCTTCAAGCTAAGAATCAAAATATTTTTCGAGTTATGGAGATTATTTAAGATTGGTACTCGTTCTTCAATACACAGGAAAAATATTGATGAAATTGATGTTTTTGTTCATGAGGGAAGTGGTTTTTGGCCAGATTCTTCATTTTGGGAAGGAGAAAGATCCATCACTTTTGGTAAACAATACGTTTCTAATGCTAATGAGGTGTTGTACAATGTGACAAGGCATGGTAGATATGACTTAGGACAAGATATGGTATATTTACATGTTAATTAATAATTTATCGACGACTAGTCTAAGCATTTTACTAATATTCAATGACTAGTAAACCAATTATTGTCATTTAATAGTTCTCTCAAGGACAACGTTACATATGTATTTAACTAATATTCAATAACTTTGATTTGTTGGATATTTTTTCATGCATCTTATATTCGGTTTTTTTTTTTTTAAAGTCAAATCTAATCTACTCCTAATTACCACCTATGTTCACGACGGGACTCGAACTCCAGACCTCAAGGTTGAGAGTCTTACATCATACCGCTAGGCCAAAAAAAAAAAAAAAATCTTATATTCGTATTAAATTTTAACCCAACCACCAAAACCAATCCGTTCATCTCATTACTTTGTTGCATAGCTAATTTTTGTAAGACCTGCCTCCGATTTTATTCTGAACTGGATACTTATTGCTAGACCAAACAAGATAAAGAACTCCACATGGACGGAAATCTACCTATGCTGCTATAGAAAATATCAACATAGCCTTTGCTCACAAAATTGGTTTCTAAAAAGTATTTATTTACTAGTGATTATTAGTCAGATACAATATTGACCTAGTTAATGCATATCAATGCATTCCACATTGTATATATCATTTGTACTATATAATCTCATGCATTGTAATAGAGGAATGCATTAATATGCATTAACTAGGTCAATATTGTATTAACTAATATTGGTAAGGTTATATGAATGATTTCTTAGCAGTTATGGGTTTGATCGCTCCCTAAGTAATTATTTACCAGATGTCTAGCTAATGCATGGCCAAATGATACAGACTCAAGTGTGGAGTAACAAATTATTTTGTTCCATTAGGTCCAAGATAATCTAAGAAAAGCGGTTACATTTAAATGGGCTTGAGTATACATTTCACTATTTCAGGCGTCCGACCAGCCAAATTGGAGCTTGTGACGTAGACTACGCCATGGTTTATTGAACTTTTGGGCTCAAACATGTTGTAATTTGGAGTTATTTGCATTTCCAAGTTTTTTATTTAATTTTTTAACTTTGTTTTAGCCTCAGTTTTCGGATTCAATATCTAGGCAATTATTTAGAGTATGTTTGAATACTAGAAGTTTCAGTTCTAATTTCTATGAAAGTTGAATTTTATCCCAATTTTTGTGTTTTTGAGTTGTACGTACAGATTTTGAATACCAAATTCACAAAATTCTTTAAATCGATGTGATTTTGATTATATTATCCTAAGTATTCTAAAAAATCAACATAACCAATCTGCATTCTCATTTTTTACTCTAAGTCACCAAGGAAGGTTCGAAAACAACAATTAGATTGCATATATCAAGTGCAAATCTCAGCTATAATGGGGAGCCATTGTAGTAGGAACACCTTTTAAAAATGAGAAGCAAACGTGGCTTTATGAAGTTTCACGAATTTTGAGGTAAAAGATTAAAGCAAGAGTTAAGATAGATACTTAGTGGATGATGGGTCTCACTCTTTTTGAATAAAGTGATTATTGATGTTTAAAAGTAAAAGTAAGAGTAAAAAGGTAATCTCATTATATCAAAATAGATAGTTAGTGGAAGATGAACCCCATTTTTTAACAAATAAGGTAAAATTTTGAAGTGTATCAGTTATTTTGAAACACTAAGGAAAGTATATTACTTATTGTGATATAGAGGTAGTATACAATAAGAATCACTACAATATATCATACAAAACTACAATTAAGATTCATAAACATTATGAACCAATACAATAATTTCTGTTAAGAGATCTACCACAATCACAAGAAAACAGAGAGAAAAAAAAGTGACGACTAACAGAGATAAAAAGGAGACGACTAAGGTGGCGTTTGTTTTTTGACAGAAAGTCTTTTTAAGGTTTTATGTTTGCAAGCGGGAAGACATTTTATAAAAAGATTATTTGTTTTTTGGAAGTCAGAAGATGAGAAAAAGTCTTTTTGAGGTCTGCTTGGAGAAGACTAGGACCATAGTCTTCCAAACTTGGAAGACATTTTACCTACACCAAAAAAAAAAAATTATCTACCACCACCATATACCAACTCCGCCACCCACCACCACCACCACTACCGATTACCACATCAACCTAATGCCACTACCACCTACCACCACCACCACATACCACCACCACCACCACCTACCACCACCGCCACCCACCACCATCTACCACCACCACCCACCACCGCCACCACCCACCACCACCACCATCTACCGCCACCGCCCACCACCACCATATACCGCCACAACCACCCACCACCATCCACCGCCACCGCCACCCACCACCATCCACCGCCACCCCCACCCACCACCATCTACCGTCACCACCCACCACCATCTACCACACCACCCACCACCACGTACTGCCACAACCACCAACCGCCACCACAACCCGCCGCCACCCACCACAAATATTGCCACTTAATTTTTTTAATCAACCTGAAGACATTAAAAATCAAACAGTCTTCTTCTTATAGACTGCAGACGTTTGGTCTAAATCTTTTCTGCAGATGTGGTCCGCAGACTGCAGACCTTCTACCTCTTAAAAAACAAACAGCTGCTAAGAGAGCTCATCTACAAGAAAAAGAGCTGCTGCATTTTTATCCCTATATCACGAAATTGGGCCTATGACATTCTTTATTGAAATTGGGCCATACAATAAAAACACAAGCCCACAATGTACATTTATAACCTTGGGCTACAACGTGAAGAACTTGGGCCACCAGCCCGCTTACAATTGTGGGCTACATCCGAGACATAACACAACTAGCCTACAATACAACTTCAACCCTTAAAAGTTAAAACTTCACAACACAGAAATTTGCACATTTCTAATCACACAATAAGAACCAAGTATAACCATATTACGCTTAGATTAGTTTACTTATGTAACTTTAACAAGTTTTGCTGTTATTTTGAAGACGTGGTCCGTGTCTCAAGTTCTGTGTATTGTATTATTTATTTCTTATAATTGGGCTCATGATTTGTTAACGATAAGTTTTATTTGCACAAAAAAATTTGAAGTCATTGGACACTTTTACCCAAAATATAATATAACCTAAATTTTCACCTTATACCCTACAAAACGCTACAAACAATACGGCTACTCATCTGTTCATACGTCGTTCGTTTCTAGGGAGGTTTTTCTTTGCCTTCCACAATCACATTTTCTAATATGTATTCTTTGCTAGTAATTTGCAACAGCTGAAATTTGTATTCTGCGTTTTAATGTGTATTCTTAAGGCTTCTAAGAGTCAATTCCATTATCATATTAATAAAATACAAATTTTTTTGTGTTAATCCTATTTTTAAACCATTTTCTGTATTCTGCGGTAATAGTATTTTAAATCATTTTCTGGCTGCAAGAAAGTGTACCTAGAGCCCAAGATGCTAAATTTGACCAAAAAACAACAAAAACGAAAGGAAAAAACAGCAGCTAATTGGGTTATATTCTCTTTAAGGGTAAAATTGTCCTTTTAACTTAAAATTTCCTTGTAGAAACAAAACTCTTCATTGAGCAAACCAATCCCCTTCTTATTGGGTTTGGTTCGACTCAGAACGTTTGGTAATTGGTTTAACTCCGTCAAAGGTTTTGACCCCATCTATGATCCACTTGAAGAAAAGAATTGATGGCCAGTAAGAAATGACATTATGAATTTTAATTTAGTTTATATGTAATGGAGTGAGTTATATAGCTAACTCTCTAATTAAATAAAAATGGTAATTTCGTAATCTACCATTTTAATTTAATTTAATTGAAATATCCACTTTCCATGATTATAGGAATTAATTTAATTGTTTCTATAACTTACCACCAAACGTTGACGGCCACTTTCCATGATTATAGAAATTAACTTAATTGTTTCTATAACTTCTCAAGATTGTATATTGATTGAATGTGGATGAATACATATGTCATGAAATTTCTTTTCTGATTGCTTAAATATTTCATTAATGACAACGAGAAATTGATGAATACATACATGTTGTACATGATGAAATATGGTACATACATGTACAATATGGTATGGAATTGATGAATACATACATGTACAATATGGTAGGAAATTGATAAATACATACATGTACAACATAGTGAATACATACACGTACAACATCTGTAAAATAATAAAATATGGCACTGTCACGTATTTACATATATGTAATTTATATTCTTTAGAGATATGAAGTATAGTTAGTTTATAATGAGAAAAAAAAAATCATGACCTTGAACATCATCCTCATTGCCACTTCAAAAGCTTGGTTAATAGGATCTTTGTTGAGAAAAGCAATCAACTCTATGTCAATTATGTAGGTGCAAATACATTGATCTTGATTCATACCGATATCTTACCACTTAAATCTTCATCACCGGGTAAATCATCGAAACAACCATCCATCAACTCATCGTCACGTACAATCAAGGTGCGTCTGCCAATTGATTACTAACTTCAACACCACTCGAACAACCAACATCATCAATCAATACCATGTCGCAAATCTCTCACGCACAGAAATAATTTCGAATTTTGAAAGCTTTGAATTGTAAATTCAATCGGCAATGATTTTGGATACATGATTATAGGAATTCGGTTTTCAAAAGGAAGATAGATACGTGAAATCTCCACTTTCCATGATTATAGGAATTAATTTAATTGTTTCTATAAAATCTGAAATACATTGAATACCGGAATTACCCTTTACATTTAAATAAATGGAAAATATTTATCTAATTTCTGATTGGCTAATAAGGGTATATGAGTTCTCTATATAACTCTCCACATATATAATGACTTTAACGAGTTATATAAATAAAAAGGAGGGTTAAATGGTCATTTTGAACATTCATTATTATCAGTTAGAGACATAATCAAACAACATGGTTTCAATAAAATGTATATTCAGTCAAGCAGTCCTAGTTAGACCTCTCATTTAGGAGGTGTTTAGGATTGCTTATTTAAAATATATTATACATTTTAAAAACGAATAATCAAATAATAAGCGGTTATAAAACGTGATTATGAAACTTAGTGTTTGGATTTGATTATGTGATTTGATATCACAATAATTAAATAAGTTATTTTTAAAGTTTTTGGCAAATAAGATAATCTAATAACTTAAGAGTGAAATTACCAAAATAGACACATTGGAGTTAATCTCTCTATCACACACGTTATCACCAACCGCCCATATCAATCTTACAATTACATACCCCATCTATAAAACTCTTCAATTTCTTCCCTCTTTCAAAATTTACCATTTTTCTTTAACAATTGACGATAAAATTGCAAAATCTTCAAACTCCGACCAATTCCCACTCCTATCACATATATATCCTCCACGGCTTCATAGCTTCCCAAATCTTGTTCCATGTTTTTCAAGATGATGAATCGTCGTTTGTGCTTTTCTGAATCGTTGCTTGAAAATTTATCTACATCTCACAGATACGTTGCCAAATTATTAGGTGCTTTCATAATCATTTGCTTGTGCCTTTTTCTGTGTTGTAATTGCTTCTTCGTGTTCCTCCATATTCTGTAGTTGTAATACTCGATTATAGGTAGAGGATAATTTGGTAATATTCATGGTGAGGCAATTTCACGTTTTGAAAAAGCGACGTTCTTTTGCAAAACGGAGTTTTGGTGACATGAAAAGTGATTATGAGTTTTGTTTTGCCAAACACTACAAACAAACGCAAATCCAAACACCCACTAGTCAAAAACCAACTTAGGCTACCACTATCAAGTAATTAAGTCATTTAAAAGAAAGGAACCCAGACAAAAATAAGTTGATATATCGGTAAACATGATAGTCGACAAAATACAACCAGAACAAAAACTATGGGTACAATATTACAATTATTTGTGGCTAGTAAGTATATTCATAACTAAACTCAGTGACACCAACCATGGCAGAAACCACTTGAGAAACAATGTAAAACCCACCTCCAAGAATTGTCAAAACAAGAATAGCCGAAATCGGGTTCTTCAGTAACTCATAAAGAGGCTGAAAAACTGCATATAGAACACCACTGCTCACAGTCAACGCATAAAGACCATATCTTCTCATATTATCCCAAAAATCTTCCATTAATGGTCCTTCTGGACCAAAAGCTAATGCCTTTTGGTGGTCATCACACCCCATAAGCAGCATCATAACACCTATAGAAACAGCTCCCACCATCACATACCTTGAATTGTCTACTTTTGTTGTTACGTCAAAGGATTGACCAGGTTCTTCATCTCTTGATAATTTCTCTATTGATGATGAATTGTTGGATTTGGGTGTGATTTTGACTTTTGTTAAGTCAGAGAACAGTGGTCGGCTTGAAAACTTGATTCTTGAGGGTGTTTTAGGGTTTCTGGTGACGAGATTGGTGTGAGTTGGGATGTTGAATTGAGATCTCAGGGTGAAGCTCTTCATGGCAGTTATTTTTCTGTTTTGGAGCCTGTTGTGGAATGAAGATAGGAAGATGTAGTGTAGTGAGTGGTGGTAGTGATCTCATCACCAATTGATTTGGATATATACTTTTGGCCACCAAACTTGTGTATTTTCCAAAGTGACCCCAATAGCTATGTTTATCTGGCTAAATGCCTAACAAAAGTATTTATTATAGGTAAACACGGGTGAGCTGGCTAATCCAACTAATCTTGCTTGTACAATGGAAAGGGCCACCGGTTTATCTCTCCAATAAATCAAATTAGCCAAAGGTGTGCGTGAAACCTGCGGATCCGCCCCAAATCAGAGCTGGAATCGGAACCGGCAGTTCTTGGAATCTCGGAAACTGAACCGGAACTAGTACTAGCGGTTTCTCAATTTTCAGACACACACACATATCTTATTTTTCTTCTCTCAAAATAAAATGAAGCTGGTGAGATTCGAACCCTTGACCTTTTGTAATATTTTCAATTGTAAAGAGATACGAATTGCTTAAATTTTTGTAACCGATTTCATGTTTCTAATCACATAAATTTGTTTGTAATTACTATTATTGTGATTCAAGCTATTGTATTGATTCCACAAGCATTTTTTAAGTTTGTAAGTGCTTATTTGTCAACAATGATTTTGTTAATGCAACTTGTGAAATGGGTATTCAACAAATACCAAGTATATGTTTTCAAGAAGTAATCAATCAATTTAAAAGAAAAATATATTTATTACCTATTAAAGTATAAGAATAATGTAATTAAACGGTACCTATAAGAACGACGGAGTCATTTTTTACGTTTGCCTGTTAACATATGTTTATGACATTTTTGTTCTTTATGA
Source organism: Calendula officinalis (assembly GCA_963853835.1). NCBI lineage: Eukaryota > Viridiplantae > Streptophyta > Magnoliopsida > Asterales > Asteraceae > Calendula > Calendula officinalis. The sequence goes on along the minus strand of OY970820.1, from coordinate 50,928,498 downwards.
ACGAGCGATTTAAAAATGGGGAACGATTGAAATAAGTTGCCTACTACGATCTAAGGTTTTTAAAAATCAGAATATGAAATAAGTTGCCGGTTAGATTAAACGATTCACAATCGCCCATCGCTGAGAGGCGAGAGCGGTGAGTCGTGAGCCTATAATTACCGAGAACCGTCGCCAAGATGATTGAATCTGTGAGTGAGTCGCAGATCGCATGCAGGTTTGGTAAAATTTTGACGTTTCAATTCTCATTTGTTTGAATTGTTTCTTAAGAGATTCGTTTTGTGGTGACCGGAGATGTACGCATGACGATTGAGTCGAGGCATCAGGCCTTTCAAAGCTACAAGCATTTTATGAAAAATGGGCCCTCTTTAAATTATTGGGCCTTAGCCGGTGCCACAGGCCTAGGGCCGGCCCTGCATTTAGTTATAAAGATCATAAATAGTGATTCGTTTGTTTTGCCTATTTTGGCAGCAAAAAGGTCTACTTAAGTTGCATACTTCTATATATACTAACTTGTGAACTTTAACATTAACATGTAATTATGATAATAACTTTTTCAACGTTGATTATATATTGACCATCATTGCGTCCAGCAAAAGCTAGATGTATATCGGCGATAGAAATGATCATTGAGCATATAGAGTCATTTACTACTAATAAGGATAACACTATTTGGCATAATATAAGCATCTTCCTTATCGTTTCTCTCAATTATGTCATGTATCATTATCTTGTTTAAAATATGGGCTAAGTTAAGATATAGAAGAATATAAAATTACTTTTATAAAAATTTATTGGGACGTATAGAATTTATATATATATATATATATATATATATATATATATATATATATATATATATATATATATATATATATATATATATATATATATATATATATATATATATATATATATATATATTAAGTTGTACTCGATCATGCTATCGCTACGATGGTTTTATACTTTTATTTGCAATAATTTTTATTTTCTTAATGTTGTGCACACAACAATATAAAGGCCATGTGGACATAAAAGTTGTCTAAAGGGGATAGAATTGGTGTTAAGGTTAATGTAAATAAAAAAGAGGGGAAAAAATAGAATGAAAAAGGTGGATGGCTTAACTATCGCTTACCTTTTACATAGAAGTAACGACAAGCCGAGTAAACTTTAGGGGGAGAAGCAAAACTTGTAGACAGTTTGGTTTTCCTTGGAAAAAAAGCTAAAAAAATTGTTACAGAGTAGAACGATAGTTAAGGAAGCAATATGTTACATCAATCCATGCCTCTTAAAATTCTATTCTTTAGATCAAAATTCCAATTGTTTATCAACAAAACCAAAAAAAAAAAAAGTGCAGATCACCCCTCGTTTTATAGCATTAGGTGTGGTCACCTTAAGTCGGATGTCACCTCTGCGCCACCTATGCGCCACATCAAAATTTCACATTTCACATTCAAAACCCTTAAATACCCCCCTCTACCATCACTTAAGTAATTTGGATCTCACCTCCTTTTTTTTTCTTTTTCCTTTTTTCAAACAACTTAATATTTCATAAAAACAACAAATACAAACTACAAATTAAAAATACAAATACCAAATAAATAAATAAAAATACCGAAAAAAATTACCGATTTTAAAAAAAAAAACCCCAAAATTACATACGATCTTCTTGATATCGTTGCCAAATATGGTCCATAATATTTTGTTGGAGTGATTCGTGTGTACGTTTATCACGTAATTCTCTTGATCTCAGTCGTTTCATTTCGGCTCTCTCGATCCAAGTACGTTGTAAATTAAGTTGTGGAGTAACATACAATCCGTTCATATCGCTTATGGCAAAGTTCTGATATTTTACAATCATGTTATGCAATATGATGCATGTGTACATGGTTCTACGTAACTTGTTGACAGTCCACGAACGAGCCGGTTGGCGAATAATCCCCCAACGCCCATGTAAGACACCAAATGCACGTTCAACGTCTTTTCTTGCACCTTCTTGTCGTCGCTTGAAGTAAGCACGTTTTTCGTCTCATGCAACCGTAAATGATTTGACAAAGCTTGCCCATTGTGGGTAAATACCATCAGCTAGGTAATACCCGTTCGGATAAGTCACTTCATTACTATATAATACAATCCTCATACAAAATACTGTTCATTACAATGATATTAAACGGAGTTTCAAAAAGAAACGGGGTTTCAAAAGGTTGATGGATTGATAAAAAATTTGTCCATCTTAATTAATTTATGCATTTCATATTATGGGCTTATCATATTTATACCTATATACGGATCCAATCCAGTAATAGTTGATCCAGAATTACGCTTGACCCATTATATACATATCCAGCCCAATTTAATGATGATGCATTTTATAATGGAATTAATTTCTATACCATATGTTTTGATGCTTATACCACAATGTACATGTATTATTGCAGACTGTACAAGTATGTAAAGCAACAATTATAATGTATAGGTCAAAATATGTGGTGTAAAAATCACTACCTATTTTATAAGTGTTAGATTCAAATAGATTATTTCTTTTTCTTTTTTTTTCCATTTAACTATCACTAAAAATACTAATTCACTTCATTCTAACAATTTATCATTATCTATTGACATTCTAATGTCATCATGATTTATTTATTTAATTATTATTCTAAAAGTTAACGTTTATTATCTATAATATACATTAGTGATTCAAAAAATCATTAAGATATTGTTCGCATAAAATTGACGGAAAACAATTACGCCGTTAAGAGTTTGTTACTAAACATTACAATAAGCAGCCGCCATGTAAACTTCATTATTGAAACAATAAGATTTTAATATTTAGTTTGTAAGAGCATATTCATATTCTTTAATATAGAAGTGGGATTTTAATAAGATTTTAATATATATATATATATATATATATATATATATATATATATATATATATATATATATATATATATATATATATAGAAGTGAGATCGGATGAGAACTCAAATTTTGATGAGTATAATTAGAATAATTCTCAATCAATAATAGAAAAAAATTTGGATTGTTATCAGAAATTTTGGATCATTATTAAAAAATATTTTCTTATTAGATACACTCTTAGAAGTTTTTGATAATAAATACAAAAGATCATATCAGATATAAACTAAATATTTATTTTTGTTTAGGAAATTGAATGTTTTAAAATCCCGTTGCGGAGCGCGGGCTAAATTTTGCTTGTTTACAACAAAAGGGACCGAAGGAGCAATATCGTCAAGAAGGTTATCAAACAAGGGTGAGTTATTTAACACAGTGAGGTCGTTATTGGCACCCGCAACCCAAACAAATGCGTGCCAAATCCACAAATCTTGCGAGGCGACAACTACTAGTATTATAGTTGGGTATTTTTTATCACCCCTACCATATTGGCCGTGCTATGCTTTTGGACAGTTGGTCCACTCCCAATGCATACAATCTATACGACCAAGCATTTCAGGAAACCCATGAGCGTTCTCATGTTTTGTATATAAGTTTTGAACGTCATGGATGTCGGGTTTCCTTAAATACTCAGAGGTATATAAATCTATAATACACTTGGTAAAATATTTTAGACAATCAGGTGCAAAATGTTCACCAATTTGTAAATATTCGTCAAGTGAATCAGGTGTTATGCCATAAGCCAATTGACGAATGGCAGAAGTGCATTTCATTATAACACTAAAACCCATTAGACCGGTGGCATCCGGTCGTACTTTAAAAAATTCAAAATGGTAGGGAAGAGGTTCAGCAGTATAGTTAGAAATACCTTCAACTATTTCTAAGAATAGTTTCCTGCTCATACGAAATCGACGCTGAAAAAATGTCTCAGGGTACTTAGGATTCTAACCAAAGTAGTCATCCAATAAATGTTGCTCGGCACCTTCACGATCTCGGTAGACTGGCACTTGGATCCGGGTTGGTTGAGCTTGTTGACGTTGCATGTACTGATGCGCTTGAGTCATAAAGAAAATATCTATCTCATCGTCGATATCAGATGAATAACTTTCGGGGTCCATCAAATTTCAACGCATTTTGGTCAAAGAGTTGTGTGGAAAATGTTGTGTGAAAAGGTTTAGTTTGAGAAATGGTGAGAAATGTTGTGTGAAAATTGTATAAAAAAATGTGGTATTTATAAGAGTTTAAGGTTTATTTTAAAAAAAATAATTTTTTCAAATTTCAGCCGTTGGGTAACGGCTAGTACATGTGGCGCCCCTGATTCATTTGTGACTCTCGTCGATCGTCCGACGGTACCCCTCGCTCACGTCACGAGGGATGTGGTGGCGAGGCCGGCAAGCCTATGTGGCATCCGGCGAAGCCACCCCTCGTTATCATACCCCATTCTCTAAGATAATCCAAGATGTAGGGTTTTATTAGGGATGGACAAAAACATAATGACAAATATAAAATCATTATTCCAACTCATATGATTACTTGATTGTATATATTTATGACATTAATAAATATATCTTATGTGTGTTAATTTCATGACATTTGATTGATCTTTTATCCACATTTACAAGATAACAAACATATCATAGAGAATGTTCAAATAATTTTACAGAGTTAATTTGTTTTCAACAATCGTAATGTTATTAAAAATAGGATTTTGCTAACCATAATGGTTAACAGGTTAATACATCAAAATATTAATGTACTTAACCATAAATAAAAAAAAACCAACTCCTTTTTAAATCACTAGGTTAAAACCCGTGCGATGCGGCGGGTTACGAACTACATATTTCTGGCGATTAAAAGTCCATTGGTTACATACTTTTATAACGAATACAGTACATAAGCATGAAAACTGTGTACAAAAGAGAGGAAAAGGCAATAATTAGGAATGACGTTGAAATATTGTTCGATTACCTGTTTTGATATATAGTAGGGTACCCGCGCAATGAGGCGGCGGGTACACTGATACACACCGTAACCGATTATTCTACAAATGACTGATAGTTGGGAATGAAATATGGATAAAGACTACATTGAAAACTTATCGGCGTTTAAAATCTGTTAAATTACATGTTTTGAAAAAAAAAATAAGTTCAGACATGGCGATGAATTAACGTATGTTATTCATCATGTAAGACCTCTCGATACACCACATTTTCTGTGTAAATGCCGTCAACATTAAACCTTTTTGTTGGAGTTACCAATACTTTTATCGTCTGCCGTGAAATTCCTCTTGACAGGGCAACGTAAAGTTGCCCATGCGAGAACACTGATTCCGGAAGATAAACGCCAATGTTTGGAATTGTTTGTCCTTGGGCTTTGTTGATTGTCATGGCAAAGCTTAGCCGAACCGGAAACTGTTTTCTTTTCAACTTGAAAGGGAACATGTCGGATTCAGACGGACATAGAGGTATTCTTGGCGAGAAAACTCTTTTGCCAGCATGCTGCCCAACATCTATTTCTACATCAATCAGATTTGACCCAAACTTTCTGCATATAAGTCTCATGCCATTACATAATCCATGTGAGGGATCGAGATTCCGTAAAAGTATAATCGCACACCCAATTTTGAGCCGGAGAACATGAGGCGGCAGACCACTCACATTAAGCGAGTTTAAGAATTCCATAGGATATAATCCATTTCTGTCGTCTTCTGTTTCATCGAAACTATAATACGTTTTCTCTTCACCACTAAATCTGTTGATCAACTTCTCGTTAAGGTCATCAACATGGTGGTTTTTTGTTGATAATATTGCCCTAGAAATGATGTAATCTGCTGATCTTCCATTGACACGCATATAAGGAAATATCGCATTAATCAACTCTTCATTGGACGCCTCCTTATCCATGTACGGAATGGCCATGCCGTCTGGGATGCGAATATACTTTTCATCTATAACTTCTTCGTCCCCATCCCCCACTCGTAAAAGAAAGTCGGAAAACCATGGATCCGTTCGCGCTCTCATATTGAGAGTCAGCCTCATCTTTTTAACGACAGGCCATAGCGGTGACATTCTTAGGCTGGAGTCTACAATTTGTGCTCGCGTTCCACGTCTAACGACCGGCAAGACTTGCCTAAAGTCACCTCCAAACACCATAACTTTGCCGCCGAAAGGGAGTCTCCTCCCCGTGATGTCTTGCAACGATCGATCTAATGCCTCCACAGCCTGCCTCTTAGCCATCGAAGCCTCGTCCCATATAATTAGTTTTTCTGCTGTAAGAACCTTTACGGTCCCACTTTGTTTCTTAATGCTACAGAGTGAGTTGTTTTCAAGGTTAATTGGAATCTTAAAGCGGGAGTGAGCTGTTCTACCACCCGGCATGTTATTGGCTGCGACGCAGACGAAGCTATCGCGAGTGCAATGAAACCACGAGAACGGACCTTTGCAAGGAGAGCTTTATACAGAAATGTTTTTCATGTTCCGTCGGGCCCATCTATAAAGAAGACACCGGAGAGATTGTTATCCACATGCCTCAATATATCATCATACGCCACTCTCTGGTCGGAATTTAGTGAGTCAGAAGCAACCAAGTCTTCTTCTTCCACGACTGTGGAGTACTCCTCTTGTAATTCCTGAAAAACCCCAGATGATAAACTTGTGTCGTATTTAGTTTAGGAAGATCAAAATCATCTAGATCTTTACCCATAGACTGGAGAAAAACTTTGATGTCTTTAAGGACCATGTTGCGGGAGATCTCCAGATTCGCGCACTCTCGTCTATAATCTTCAGACAAGGATTCGTAGTGGTCATCCCACAACTTCCGAACATCCCCCGGCTCACAGAATATCAAAATAGCGGCAAATAACCTCCTAAGAGCAGGTGGAAATTGAAACACAGAACCCTCCGCAAGACATGCCGAGAGAATATTATCATCCTCAATTAAACCTCTCGCGAGAGCTGCTCCGCGAAAAGTATCGTACAACACATCCTCAACCGTATAAAGACATTTCCAACCCATAGGACTGGGAACATTGGACAAGAGAAGGCGTAGGTAGAATCGTTCTCCTTCGGCGGGATTAGCGGCAACCATTCTTCCCATCATTAATCCTCTTTGTCTAGTATTCCAACGCCATGACGTGTTATTCCATGTGAAGTGTCTGGGAAAGTCCTTGTACAATAAATCTCTTGAGTCTTCATTGATTCTATTCATCTCAAAAAAAGCTGTAAGCATAGATGCCTTGTCTCTTTCCCTGGCAACAACATCGCCCATTCTATTGTTATCTCGAAATCTAACCATTTGTTAATTTGGGAGATGAATTTGCAAAGCCATTACGCATGGGTACATTTGTGAAAGACCGAAGCTATAAATCCTCCAAATTGCCTCTGGGGGAGACACATAACGAGCATCCTGGAATCTCTTTATCTCGTTAATAACTACGTGATCACTTTCCGGATCAACATGGACAGATTGTCTGTCGTGACACTTATAGACATACTTAAAAACATACTTCACCGAGATTATACTCGAACAAACCTCGACGTTGATGTGACAGTTGAACATCATCAACAACTTTGGGTTGTAAGGGACGACCCATCTATTGTCAAGGGTTTTTCCACGCACGTCCACACTGATACGATTGTCTCTCCTTCGATATAATGGATACGAGTCATCTCCATGTGTTGTTACCTCGTTGAATTGCCTGGGATATTTGAATCGACATTGTTTAGGGTCACCCTGCATACAAGGTCTGTTTGATCTTAAGTTCCCGCATGGACCATGAATCATATGTTTTTTCACCAGCTCGTGCATTACTGGATGCCTTGTTGCGTCTGGAATTTCACTACACACATTTTTATCATAATGATCTGGATTAGTCATTTTGTGATCTGATGTCATTATAAGAAGGAAATGAGCGTGAGGAAGGCCACACTTTTGAAACTCTATTACGTATACATGTGAACCCACAACACCGAGGACATGACTTTTGAAGAGTTGGACCTTTAGATCCTCTAATTTTGCCTGGAACACTCTTGAAACAAGGTCTGGCCGGTCTTATGCAGTCTGACCGGGAAATAACAGAGTTTGGATTTCTGGCCAATTTGGATTGCATGTCATAATAAGGAATATATCAGGCTTCCCGCCCTCCTGTACCAACGTCATGGTATCCAAATAACGTCTTTTCATATCACGGGGCCCCCCAATGAATGACGCGGGCAATACAACTCGTTGGCCGATTCTATTTGGTTGGACTTCACCGGCATTGACACATTCCACAATAGCTTGGTATAAATATGCCCTAATCTTGGTTTGGTTAAGCTCACAAACCTTAAGCGTGAAGTTTCTATCTTTATGTAGGTGTCTGCGACAAACTGTTGTAAGAGTCGCCAACCTAATAAAATCAAGTTTGGAGTAGAGCGGATCTGGAACTTGTAACATTAGTACTCTCGCATGGTTACAGTCTTCCTGCCCGGTGCCATTTCGTTTGGATCTAAAAAGAAAGAAATTCATTTACATTATGAACATTTAGTAAGGTGTACGCATATGCATATTAAAACAAAAGAGGAGAAAACTAAATGTCAGTTGGTGTTGTTTGTACCTTCCAAATCTTCCTCTATATTAGTTGGGTCCCCTATGATATCGCTTATTGGTATGCCCTCCCTTGGTATTCTGTCATGCCATCCAGGCTCACCGTTGGGAAAGAACAACACATAGGACAACGGGTCGTAGGAAGCAACGTATGGTTCAATCTAGGTTGGGTAATCAGACCTCTCATACACGACAATACTTCTCTTATACGCAGCAATATTGTTGTTGCCCTCAACCCAAATACCAGCAACCTGCATAATGGAAGAAATAGAACCGTTAGAGCGGATCGTGTGAGTTATAGAGGTGCATACAATCAAAGGAATGTTGTGTGAAAATTTGTATTAAAAAATGTGGTATTTATAAGAGTTTAAGGTTTATTTTAAAAAAAAATTAATTTTTTCGAATTTCAGCCGTTGGGTAACGGCTAGTACACGTGGCGCCCCTGATTCATTTGTGGCTCTCGTCGATCATCCGGCGGTACCCCTCGCTCACGTAACGAGGGATGTGGTGGCGAGGCCAGCGAGCCTATGTGGCATTCGGCGAAGCCACCCCTCGTTACCATACCCCATTCTCTAAGAGAATCCAAGAGGTAGGGTTTTATTAGGGATGGACAAAAGCATAATGACAAATATAAATCATTATTCCAACTCATATGATTATCTGATTATCTATATTTATGTCATTTATAAATATATCTTATGTGTGTTAATTTTGTGACTTTTGATTTATCATCTTTTATCCACATTTGCATGATAACAAACATATCAAAGAGAATGTTCAAATAATTTTATAGAGTTAATTTGTTTTCAACAATCGTAATGTTATTAAAAATAGGATTTTGCTAACCATAATGGTTAACAGGTTAATACATCAAAATATTAATGTACTTAACCATAAATAAAAAAAACCAACTCCTTTTTAAATCACAGGTTAATACATCAAAATATTAATGTACTTATCAATATTTTTATTCCTTAACAGCAAAACCCTAGAAAGTAATAATAATATCAATTTTAATCATAATAACTCACACGTTCCAATGAATGGTTTTGTTTGTATTTATTGGAGTGTTTTCGTCATCTTTAATTATAAAATACGCTAACATTCCGTTATCTTTCGTTTGGATCCGCTTCAAATCTTTAAAGGATTTGTTTGCGAAAACTTATTAAGCAAACTTAGCTTATTAGTTTAACTAGCTTCAAAGCTCGTCCGATGTACAAGCATGTTTCAAATTGCATATTGTATAATAATAAGAATAACTTAGAAAATCATGTAGTCAATTATTATTGAAATGATGAATAAACGTTTTGTTATAAATAAATACATCTTTTAAATACGATCATAACATTTTTTGATCATACAATATTTGGATCATTACATTTTTAAATCATAATATATTTAAATCATAAAATTATATTTTTCAAAATTTCAAGACTATACTCATTTTGTAGAGAATTTAATTTTAAAAACTTTGACATTTTTAGAATTTTTTGTTTATAAATAAAAAACAAAGTTATGATCGAATAATGAAGCAGGGGGAAATACATAAATTATTATAATTAGAATAAAGAAGTTAATTGATAATTATAACTCTGATTATAAAGGGTAATGTTGATTACTGTAATTAGATTCTGATTTTGTCCTTTGAGTCAACATTACACGTAGTCGTGCACAAAATAACCGAAACCGAAACCGGTAACCGAAACCGAAACCGGTCAAAACCGGTTTTGACCGTAACCGGTTCGGTTTTGGAATAACCGATCGGTTAGGAACCGGTTAGGAACCGGTTAGGGGTTTTAGCTTTCAAACCGGTTAGTAACCGGTTTTTAAAAACCGGTTTTCGTCAAAACCGACCGCAAATTTAGTCAACACACCAGTTTTGACCGGTTAACCGGTTTGAAACCGAACCGAACCGGTTACAATACCTATTACACCGGTTAGAGTTTTCGAGTCATGAAACCGGTTAGGAACCGAAACCGGTTTGGTCAAAACCGGTTTTGACCGGCGTTGACCAAAACCGGTTTTGGTCAACAACCGGTTCTTGTGCACCCCTAATTACACGTCATCAAAAAGGACCAATCAAATGATAGGAAATGTACATGTCATCAAAAAAATTATTATGCTTAGTAGGGATAGAATCGGGTCCGGAACCGACATGAATGGACCCATACCCGAAATACCCGAGACCCGATTTTAGATAATTAGTAGACCCGAGAACCGAGCCGTTTTATAGAATCCAGTTACGGTTCGGTTCCGGATACGGTTCGGGTAAATCGGGGTATAAACCCGATTGGAACCGAAATAGTAATTAGAATCGGTTTCGGGTGTTAGTATTATATTTATTAGTTTATACATTTAATATTATAATATTTTATATATAGCAGTCGTATAATAAACATAAACCGAATACTACCAATGGTATTATGACAAAACAAATTCTCAATTGGTCATAGACAAAATGGTTTCTACTTTCTAATATTTTAAAACATAAGTTGCGGTCGATCGAAAAAGAAGCATCATATTGGGGCTTGCATTAACGGCTATATATTAAACTAAATCAGGGTAATATTAATTAGGGTTTTAAAAGAGTTAATTAAATTTCGGTTCCGGGTCTACACCCGATTTGTTCCATACCCTGTGTACCCGGACCCGAAATACCCGAGACCCGATTTCATGTAAGAGTTGGACCCGATACCCGACCCGATATTTATCAATCGGGCTCCAAACGGTTCCGGTTCTAGTTCGGTACGGGTCCGAGTACGGTTCTTCGGTTCTATATCCCATCCCTAATGCTTAGCTCCATATATAGGTGGTAAATTCAAAACTATACTCATTTTGTAGAAAATTTAGTTTTAAAACTTTGAAATTTTTAGAATTTTTTGTTTATAAAGGAAAACAAAGTTATGATCGAATAACGAAGTAGGAGGAAATACATAAATTACTATAATTAGATTAAAGAAGTTAATTGACAATTATAACTCTGATTATAAAGGCTAATGTTGATTATTGTAATTAATTCTAATTTTGCCCTTTGAGTCAGTATTACACGTCATCAAATAAGATCAATCAAATGATAGGAAATGGACATGTCATCATAATATTATCATGCTTAGCTTCATATATAGGTGGTAGATAAACTTAAATTTTCATGTTTATTTAGCATTATTAACTAATAAGTTAAAAAAACACCCTAAATAAGTTTTTCCATATATACCTAAATCTCTGTAATCATAACATGGAAATTGGTTCTACTTTACACAAACGACACAAATCATCCTTAAATACTACATTTCACCAATCGTCTTTTAATTTTAAATTTTAACTCCTAATCTTTATTTCCAAATATTTTGCATCAATGATTCTTTACACTAATAGATGTTAAATTATTCTTTTAAATTGGATCACAGGTGATGCATGTTAGGGTGTTTTTGTCTTTTCTTATTCCTATATTATTTGTGTTCTCCTTCCACACACACCAAATACACGTACACAAAAAAGCTCATCTAGTCTTCGATGTCCCATAGCCGCCATATACTCCTCACTTCAACCCTCGTCACTTTCCTTTGTTTCTCTGGTCGTTGTCTCTTCCCGCATGCTCTGAAGCTCCTTCCTCTTCCTACACTCCGTACGAAGGCGAAACCTTCAAAATTGATATCAATTTGCCTAGGGTTTTGTGGGTTGAGGGGAGGTGTCGGTGGTTGCATCAGTTGTAACACCTCAATTTTCAAAACAACATTTAAATATCATTAAATCCAAAAATACGTAATATTGTATCAACATCAAATGCCGGTTTAACAAAAACGAAATGGTTTCTTGTTCGAGATTATCAGAGTTTACAAAAATGGTGTTACAAATTATATCTTAACCATAGGATAAGGACTCTAATCATCAACACCGAGCTAATCTCAACAAGGCCTCTTCTAAACGGGCCTCCTAGATCTTCGATCCCGAACCTGAGCACATAGCAAAAACACAAACATAGTACGTGATACAAAATTGCCTCGTGAGATACATGGGTTTTAGACCCGATAAACAACTAGTCAAATAATATCATTTAAACTTAAAATAATATTACTAGGTTCGTTTGGTCACTTCATTACTTTCATCTTTTGGCCAATGTCAAGATAATCGGAATGCCTCCAATCTATCAAGACCATCATATCCACGGTAACCGGAATGCCTCCAATATCCTTTGCCACTCTTGCCTTCATCCCGGGCCACCAATACATCTTCTTCATATCTTGATACGTTTTCGTACTCCCCGGGTGGATCGAATACTTAGACTTATGAACATCGGTTAGTAACTCCTTTCGGGTACCCCCGAACTTGGGAACCCAAATTCGACCACCAACGGTTTTCAACCCTTGATTGTTTTCCACAAAGTGTTGGTTCTTTCCCAAACGCTCTTGCCTTAACTCATCTTTTCCCATCACTTCCCGTTGTGCGTTCTTGATTCGTTCTACCATACTCGAGACTACTTCAATACGTGTTAGCTTTCCTCTATTCGGCTTTTCATACACCTTTCGGCTCAAGGCGTCGGCTACCACGTTGGCCTTCCCCGCATGGTAAACAATCTCACAATCATAATCTTGTATTAATTCGATCCATCTTCTTTGCCTCATATTTAAGTCTTTTTGAGTAAAAACGTATTGAAGACTCTTGTGATCCGTATATAACGTACACCTCGTACCGTATAAGTAGTGTCTTCATAACTTCAAAGCAAACACTATCGCCGCCAATTCTAAATCGTGAGTCGTGTACCTTTCTTCCGCATTCTTTAGTTGCCTTGAGGCATAGGCAATCACTTTCCCCCGTTGCATCAAAACACAACCCAAACCTTTATGTGAAGTATCACTATATACGACAAAGTCTTCCATCCCTTCGGGTAACGTGAGAACCGGGGCGTTACATAATTTTTCCTTTAATATGACAAATGCATTTTCTTGCTTTTCTCCACACACAAACTCACTACTCTTTCGGGTCAACAACGTGAGTGGTGTCGCCACTCGAGAAAAGTCTTGAATAAATCGACGGTAATATCCGGCAAGGCCGTGAAAACTTCTCACTTCGGTTGGAGTTCGTGGCGGTTCCCACTTCATAACCGCTTCAATCTTCGACGGGTCGACCTTGATTCCTTCTCGGGATACGACATGACCAAGGAATTGGACTTCTCGAATCCAAAATTCACACTTAGAAAACTTAGCATACAATTTCTCTCGTTGTAGCACTTCCAACGTTTGCCTTAGGTGGCTCTCGTGTTCTTCTTCGGTTTTAGAATAAATAAGAATATCGTCAATAAATACGATAAGAAACTTGTCGAGAAATGGTTTGCAAACCCGATTCATAAGGTCCATAAAAATGGCCGGTGCATTAGTCAACCCGAATGGCATTACCAAAAACTCGTAATGTCCATAATGTGTACGAAACGCCGTCTTCTCGGCATCTCCTTCTTTCACTCGAACTTGATGGTAACCCGATCTCAAATCGATCTTCGAGAAATAGTCGGCATCTTGAAGTTGATCAAACAAGTCGTCGATTCTAGGCAACGGGTATCGGTTCTTAATAGTCATCTTGTTTAATTCTCGGTAGTCGATGCACATTCTCATTGAACTGTCTTTCTTCTTAACGAACAATACGGGCGCACCCCATGGAGACGAGCTAGGACGAATAAATCCTTTGTCGAGTAACTCTTGCAATTGGGACATCAATTCCCGCATTTCGATGGGAGCCAAATGGTATGGAGCACGAGCTATCGGCATCGCTCCCGGGACCAAATCAATACGGAATTCTACTGGTCTCTCCGGTGGCAATCCCGGTAAATCATCGGGAAATACTTCGGGAAAGTCCCGAATCACCTTCACATTTTCCACCGTCTTCTTCTCCTTCTTTCCATCTAACACATACACTAAAAAGGACGAACACCCTTTGGCTAAACATTTCCTAGCTTTAACCGCGGTCATAAGACATGGCAAATGGCGTCGTCTCTCACCATACACATAAACTTTTTCGTTGTCGGGAGTCCTAATCGAGACTATCTTTTTCCCGCATAAAATTTTTGCTTGATTCTCGCCCAACCAATCCATACCTATAACTATATCAAAACCCGCAATTTCCATGGGTAATAAATTCACCTTAAACTTTTTCCCGTCTATTTCCAATTCACAATTTCGACACATATGTTGAACTATGGAGGTTTTACCATCCGCAATTTCTATATCATAAATTTCATCAAGGAGTTCTAACGGCACTTTCAACACCACAACAAAATCATGCGACACAAACGAACAAGTAGCACCCGAGTCAAATAAGATCCGGGCGGGAATAGAATTTACGAGTAGGGTACCTGAAACGACATCGTGGACTTCTTTGGCTTCATCTCGGGTAAGTTGGAAGGACCGTCCCTTTACCTTTGTCGGCTCCGCTTTCTTTTGAGCGGTCGACACCATGGTCTCGCTTCCCTTTTTCGGGCATGAATTGCTATAGTGCCCTTTTTCATGGCACGAATAGCACTCGATTTCATCCAACGGTTTGGCCCGCCAATCCCTTGCCATATGCCCCGGCCTTCCACATTTGAAACACGACTTTGAATCCGCCAAACATTCCCCCTTGTGGTCTTTGCCACACTTCTTACAAGCACCCACACTTGCTTGCTTAGAGAAGGTCGGGATGAACTTTCCTTTCTTCACCGATCCCGAGCTCCCTTCAAACTTCCTCTTTTCAAACTTTGGCCTCTCATTGATCTTTCATTGGCCAACCTCTTCCACATTCCTCGCCGCACCGATAGCCTCATCGAGTGTGGCGGCCCTTTTCACTTCCAACTCATACTCCCACGGGAGTCCATTAGCATACCTAACAATCCGGGACCTCTCGTCCGGATACAACTTGATCACAAACGGGATTAATCCCGTGAACTTTTTGGTGTACTCATCTACACTCATTCCTTCCTTCTTCAAGTGGACAAACTCTTCTTGGAGCTTCTCCAAATTTCTTTCGGGGCAAAACTTTGCCTTCAACCTTTTCAAAAATTCATCCCAAGTCATCTTGTACACCGCCCTCTTCCCCAAGGTTTCGTACATGGTATCCCACCACATGAGGGCTTCATCCTTCAACAATCGAGAAGCATAGATCACCATATCACCTTCCTTGCATTTACTAGCTTCAAGGACTTGTTCGGTTTCACGGATCCAACGGATTGTGACTTTTGGTTCGGAGCTACCATAGTAGTTATCGGGCTTAAAAGCCACAAAATTTTTGTACGTGCACCCCTTCCTTTCCCTCGGCTCGGGGTCACTCTCCTCTTCTTCCGTCGAAGACCTCTCGGTTTGAGCAACGCTACTTGACTTGCTCTTTGTGCGGGGTGGAGATTCCTCCCGCCTTTCGCGTGCCCTATGCTCATTGAGGATTCGGTTCACATCCTCGTTCACTATGTCCCTCATTTGGTTGAACATAGTTTGGAGGTGTTCTACGGTGACCGGGGTGTGAGTGTTCCTTTCAACACCCGAATTCTCCACTTCGTCACGAGGTGGAGGACCAAATACTGGTTCAACAATGTTATTCGAATCTTGCCCTTGATCGAGTGGGCCTCTTGCACTTCTAGTTCTCACCATTTTGCTATAATAAGACATCAATCATTTAGAAGTCAATTTATCAAAGTAACGGTAGCATTGACCGTTTCCAAAACCAAACATGACCTATTCCTTCAAGGTCAACCTTATTGAACCTACACTTAAGGTCTCAATAGTCAAATCATAAGTATCCTATGGAACCTACGGTCCTACTAGCTCAGTTTAAGTCTAGGATGGTCAACTCAACCTAGTTCACTTAAACTATAGCTCTGATACCAAGTTGTAACACCTCAATTTTCAAAACAACATTTAAATATCATTAAATCCAAAAATATGTAATATTGTATCAACATCAAATGCCGGTTTTACAAAAACGAAAAGGTTTCTTGTTCGAGATTATCAGAGTTTACAAAAACGGTGTTACAAATTATATCTTAACCATAGGATAAGGACTCTAATCATCAACACCGAGCTAATCTCAACAAGGCCTCTTCTAAACGGGCCTCCTAGATCTTCGATCCCGAACCTGAGCACATAGCAAAAACACAAACATAGTACGTGAGACAAAATTGTCTCGTGAGATACATGGGTTTTAGACCCGATAAACAACTAGTCAAATAATATCATTTAAACTTAAAATAATATCACTAGGTTCGTTTGGTCACTTCATTACTTTCATCTTTTGGCCAATGTCAAGATAATCGGAATGCCTCCAATCTATCAAGACCATCATATCCACGGTAACCGGAATGCCTCCAATCTATCGGGACTCTTAGGTATTGGGTAATCGGAATGCCTCCAATCTACCACTAACCTAAAGGTACCGTAATAACCGGAATGCCTCCAATCTACTACGGCCCTAGGGACAACAACATCATCATCATCACTTTTGTCTTATCATTATGAGCCTATAGCTCCATCATTTCTCATTCAATTAATCATTTCATCATCATATAAGCAATTCATCACAAATCACATAAATAACTAAATTACTTAAAGACTAGATAAAAACATTTAATCATAAATCATTTACTAGCTATGTACTCAGTTTTGAAAGTTCACATGTACTCACCTTAGCCAAGCTTAACCAATTTCGTGTTCTTGAACACCAATCTCACTTCTCAAGATTTGAATGCCTCAAATCCTTCAACCAATCACCTATTATCAAACCAATACAATGGTTTGCATCAATCATCAATACTAACTATATAATCTATGACTAGTCAACTACTAGCACCATTTTCCCCCAAAGTTACCAAACCCTAATTCCATAAATCACCATCTTTTCATAGATTCATATTATGAATACATTTTCCTTGTTAAAATACCATAGATCTAAGTTATATTGCTTCCATTTAACAATTTATGTACAAATCCATAACTAGGGTTTATGATTCAAGCTTCCCTACTTGAATCTATGACTTATAACACAAGAGGGATGAAGATTTACCTTTGATCTTCAAATGTGAGCAAGAATCTCCAAGATTTGATGAAGATTGAGCTCCAAACGACACGTTAGACTCAAAAAAACGTTCACACACAAGGAGAGGGAAAAACTAGGGTTTAATGTGTGTAATAAATGAAAATTCCCGAATTAAATGCTGGTGTCGCCAAAGTTCACGATCGTTACCCGAAGTTCACGACGTGAACTTCTTCACGCACGCGAAGTTCGCGATCGGGACCTGATCGGGAAGTAGTTCGCGCCTGATGGTCTGATTCGCTGGACCATGTTCACGATCGTGAACCATTGTTCACGCCGTGAACTTCTTGAGCAGCTAAGGCTGCACTTTTTGATCTTTGGTTCGACCCGCTTTCGCCCATAACTTTCTCGTACGGTGTCCAAACGACACGAAACCAATTCCTGCGTTCTCTAAACGATTTATCCTTATTTATCATATTTTTGTACAATTTATTTATTTACAAATTTCGGGTCGTTACACGTTGGGGGAGCGAGCATTCGACGAAAGCCTTCATCGGTGCTAAAGTAGGTGAATCAACATGCGAGCGAGAATGAAGGTAGAGAGAGACTAGAGTGAGCGACAGAAAGGAGAGAAATGTTTTATTTTTTACTCCGTTATTGAGATTGGGAAAAGACTAAAATGACGCACATATGTGATCAGTTAATAGAAAAATCTAACATCGTTTATCTAAAAGGATTGTGGGTGCAAGATTGTTTTGAAATAAGGACTACTAATGTAATTTTTTAATTAAATGACGATTAATAAAATTTGATATATACGATTTTTACTCATATTTTTTTTCATGTGAAGTGTCTAATAATGTTTGGAGATTGATTTGGGTCTGGTGTCATATTATGGACGTATATACCATCTCACAATTGGTTTTCGTGGATAGACAAGTTGTTTGGATCAATCAACAATAAGAATAAGATTTTATGTTATTGTTGGAGAGTTGTCTTCAAGGAGATTTACAAAAAAAATTAAAATTTTAAGGGACAAATCCTAGTCATTGATCAAAATGATCAAGATCAAATCACATGTGTTTCAACTCACGGTCACCACCGCCCTCCGTCGGCCGACGGCGACGATGGTGGTGGTGGCTGAAAGTGAATGTGCTGGTGATAATGGAGGTGGTGGTGGTATTAATGTATTGAAACACATGTGATTCACTAAAACACAGGTGTTCCAAAATACAAACGAGCATTTTATTTATAATCACATGTGTTTCAAGTCACGAAACACGTGTGGTTCACTAAACTCGGGAGTTTCTAAAAGCAAGGGAGCATACGAACTACGAATCACATGTGTTTCAAAAGGCGAAACACATGTGATTCACTAAAACACAGGGGTTCCAAATATACAGACGTTCATATTACTTCGAAGCACATGTGTTTAAAGTCACGAAACACACGTGATTCACTAAAAAGGGAGTTTTAAAAGCAGGAGAGCATATGAACTACAAATCACATGTGTTTCAAAAGGCGAAACACATGTGATTCACTAAACAAGGGTTCCAAAAATATAGACGAACATATTACTTCGAATCACATGTGTTTCAAGTCATGAAACACATGTGATTCACTAAAAACATGAGTTTCTTATAACATGGGAGCATATGAATTACGAATCACATGTGTTTCAAACACATGTGTTTCAAGTCACAATCACCACCGTCGGACACAACACCGACCACCGCCGGCCGCCGCCGTCCTCCGCCGGCCGCCGCCGCCCGTAATGGTGGGGTATTGGTGTATTGAAACACATGTGTTGGTAGTTGTGGTGATGGTTTGAATCTTGATCTTAACCTTTGAGTTTTTCTTGATCCAAAGACTAATAATTGTTTTTTAGGACTTGATAAAATCCTTGGACTACTTTGAACAAAACACTATTGTTGCAATGTTTTTTTAGCTAATTAATTTGAAGGTATCGAAATAATGTCATTTTCAGCTGTTACTAAATGACAAAATGAGAAAATGTGTTATATTTGATTTTATACAATTATTTCCATTTTCTTTTTTGGTAAAGGGCGTAGCACGTAGATAAAACAAATAAAAGAATAGAATACATGCTTACCAAGAGCATCTCTAATGAGAGCTTTTTCTAAAGCTTTTTACCTATTCTCTAGGTCAGTTGAAGGTAAATAATCTTCTAGGAAAAAGCTTTTGCTTCAAAAGCTTTTTCTTCCATAAGTCATTCCTTACACACACAAAAAGCTTTTCCTACATTTAGATGCAAGATGCATTAGAGTAAAAGCTTTTTTGATAGCTTTTTATGAAAGTTGAGTGGAATGTCTACATGGCAATACTAATAAGTCATTGCAATGACTTAACCATTGAGGATGCTCTAATGCACTCGAGTGTATAGATATAGGGGAAACAAGTTACTGGTTGGTCATGTTGTAACTTTTTCCGATTTGTAGCGTGTACTCCTTTTTTGTGCAAAACCATTAAACACACTCTATCGAGATTTTAGTAACATTATGTTTTCTTTTAATAAATGCCCCAAGAAAGAAATAAGTTTGTTAAGGAATTTATTTTCTTGATAATAAATGATAAGGCAGCCCCACACGTGTAGAGTTGAAATTTCTAATTTGGACAGATGTGTCATAGTTAGATAAAAGGCTTTAATCAACTGTAACAGTGCAGGGCTAAGAAACTGCGCAGCACTCGCAAAGTCCTACTATTTGACAATGACAACCAAACACTTTCATTTCACTATTATTGCTTTTCTTGTTTAAGTGGAAAATGTATATAACTAGTGGTTTTACCCCCGCGCGTTGCCGCGGGGGATTTTATTGATGATGCTCTACGGCCATTGGAAGTTATTTCGAGAACTGTAGTTGTTGAGGTATTGCAAGAGTCCTCGTAGAAGTTGAGCCGCTACTATTGGGAGTATATTTTTGTTTAAAAACGTGTATAGACAACATCTTTCCTCTTATCGAATGTTGTAACTGCATATTTGTTCTGACAAAAACCAAAAGTCAATATAACATTCAAACCAATCAATTTGTAACTGCATATTTGTTCTGATGATGCTCTACGGGATTTTTAAGAAATGACAAATCAAAACCAAGAAACTAATCCCTGAAATTTGTAACTGCATACATGCATATATATTCTTACAAAAGGCAAAAGTCAAACTTGCCTCTAAACCAATTAATTTGATCCCTAATTAGCCTAAAAAGTCAAAATTTATGAGGGGTTTCTAATTAACAACAAAGAAGCCCCATAGACACAATTTATCATACTCCTCTTATAAACTTTTTTAACTACGCACACATATTTGTTTCTCGTTCTCTATGTTCGATCTAGGCTGCAATAGATGGAAGTTTGCAGGTTTAGAGTGAAATTAAGGTCAATATGTTATTGATGTCTAACATTAATACAATGATCAATTATAGGATTTTGCATCTCTTAATATATTGCGGTCAAACTTCAATTTAGGAATAGGGTCAAAAAAATACTATTAAGATTGCAGGTATTCAGTTTATCAATAGGGTCAAAATAATTATTTCTCAATAGGGTGAACTGTCAAAAGTCATTCTTCCAGTGTGTATTATTAATGAAAATCCCCTCCTAAATCATTTAACCTAGAAAAGATAATTTATTATAGAAATAACATATTTTACATAATCATATTATACACTCTAATTATTTATAAAAAATATAGGAATTTTGGACTAAAAAAATAAGACAAAAGGTGCTAATATCAAATAAACACTGGTATCCAATGATGGAATGGGAAGTGGTTTATGCTCTAATTGCATAACATCATGATCACATGATTTAATGAACTATTTTCCAAGCTTGCAAACCCCATTCAGCCTCATTAATTAACATGCTCAACACGTGCCATGATTTAGCTGGTAAACGTTGGTCTAGTACTCTAGTTTCTTTGCTATTGACTTTTAAAAGGTATTTGTGATACTTATGCTTATTTTACTAATTTTAATCTAAATCATTTAGTTGCTACTGTAGATATGGCTAATGGACAGCGTGTTTGTGGTTGTAATACCATTTCAGCATGCAGGGTAAGTTTTATTGTCTACATTCCTAGTCAACTAAGTTGGCATTAACAAAGGAGAATCACAGTCAACCTAACGGCAATGTTTCTAATAGTTCTTTTGCAATTCCAGAAATTGATTCAACAGTTGGTGTATTCACAACGGGTTTTTGACCCAATTGTAAATCCTGTGATATTGACCTGCTTGAAGAGATGCTAAGGTGCTTTTGAAATTTATATCAATACGTACTACTCGATCTCTTTAATTAGTATATGAATAAACGTAGATTTACTAATCCTTAATAGACAGAAAGTTGATAATTAAAAAGACAGAACTTAAAGAAATAACTAATGGATGAGGCTTACCTTTAGATGCAGGAACTGTAATTCCAAAAGCAGAATACCAAATTCTGGAAATTGTGCTTTAAAGAGGTAGGTACCGTATTGATTGAGATTGGGAACTCCAATTAAAGAATATGAACCCCAAATTCAAAACTTCAAACCGAGGCAGGAACCTTACCCCAAACTGAAGAGAGAAACTTCAAAATCGAAATTGAAATTTTGAAAATAAAAAATCTGAAAATTGAACCGCCAAATTCGAAAAGTTGAGCGAAACTCACCTGAAGAAGATGACTGTAGCAGGAAATTTAAAATCGAAACCCCAAAATCGAAACCCTAATTTTAAAAAAGAGAAAGGTAAAGAAAACTGAACCCCAAATTCAGAAGGTGGGTGAAAATTACCTGAACAGCTGAAGCAGCAGGATTAAAAATCAAAACCCTAAACACTAATTATATATAAAAAAGAGAGCATTAATTTAATTGCATCCGATGGTTGTGTCACTATTCATTCAATGTAAAATGTTATATAGTAAATACGGAGTAATATATTTTGGTTCCAGAAAATTATAATTAAAAGAGGTTGTCAAAATTTTAATAAAATTTATACTTCCTTCGATTCAAAATAAGTGATACACTTTCCTTTTATAGTGATTCAAAATAAGTGATACATTTTGAAAAATTACTGTGTTTGGCAAAAAAATAGTGAGACTTACACCCACTAACTATCTACTTTAATAAAGTGAAATAACTTATTTACACTTGCTTTTTACTTTTAAATATCATTACTCTCACTTTATTCAAAATGTGTGGGACCCATTGCTCACTAAAAATCCAATTAATCTAATTTAATCATTATTATAATCTTTTGACTCAAAACCCGCGAAACTCAAAGTGTGTCACTTATTTTAAATCGGAGGAAATATAAAATTTCACTGCTTTTGACATTTTTGTAGCTAATGCATCTGTATCAAGTTATAATAATTATTAATATCTTGAAACTTTGGTTAAACTAACCGGTCGAACCAGAATAGAAATATAAACATTAGGTGGTGTTTGGAGGGCTTATTTAGAATGCTTAGACTATGCGGTGTGAGTCTTCAACCGGGGTCGTGGGGCTGAGGTGGCCGCTCGGCCACGGCGTGGTGTACCGGGGAACACCGCCCCCCTACACGGCGTGGGGTGCGGTGGTGATGATCCGTGGGCACGAGCACGAGAGGGAACGGTGTGGAGATGCTCCTTTTTTCGACCGTTACACCCAAACAGTCATATGACCGTTAGAATTTAAAAAAAAAAACTTTTTTTTATTTTTTATTTCCCCTATATATACACACACTAATACATCTTTTTTACTCACACCTTTACTATCTTTCTCTCTACAACCATTCTCTTTAAAATAATTTTTTTCTCACATCTTTTACTACCAAATGGATTCCAACCAAAGCACGCCTGATTCCAACCAAAACACGCAAGACAATCTTGGATTTGCACAGTTCGAGCCATATGTTAATTTGCTCAGCTCAGCTCAGCTCAGCTCAGGCACTGCCATTCCATTTTGAAGCATAAAGAGGACGATTTGGACGGGGAGGATCTCGAGATCTTGCGGGAAGCGAATGCGAAGGCGAGGGCCGCTTTCCGCAATTTAAGCTAGTTTTTTTTTCAAGTATTGTATTTTTTTTTAATTTCTAGGATTTTAATTTTTAATTTCTAGTATTGTAATGTTTTATTTTTTAATTTTAATGAAATTTTAATTTTATGTTTAAAAAATAAAGGGAAAAGAAATGATGAGTTGGAAAAAAATGGTGTGGGGTGGAGTGGTGGGTATTTCCTGGATAAAGTGGAGTGGTGTGGTGTGGTGTGGTTGCTGAGGTGGCAGATGATGTGGCAGAAAAAATGGGATGGTGGTGGTGCCCATACCCCATAATCTTAAGCGTTTAAGCTTATTTAAATTTAATAAATATTATTAAATATTTGGTTGAGCTTATAAGGTATTTTGAAGGGGATGATGAACTTATTTATGATTTTTACCTTTTACTCTCTCATTTCATCAATCAAATATTTTTTTTATATAAGCTAAACTAAACCAAACAGTTGAGCTTATTAATTTATTAAACATGTATTTTTTAGTCATTTTATAATAAAGTTATATAAGCTCTTATAAATACTTTATTAAACAAAAACTTATTAACTTAATTAAGCTCATCAATTTATAAGCTTTTTTTTAAAAACTGCAAAACTTAATCTATTCTTAAATTTCCACATATTTCCATTATGAGACTTGAATCTCTAACCTCAAAGATAGGGGTGCTTATCGGGCCAAAACCGAACCGAACCGATAGAACCGATAACGATGAATTTTCAAAACCGAAACCGAACCAATAACATGTTATCGGTTTCGGTTCGGTTCGGTTTTGGTTCGGTCCGATTTCGGTTCGGTTATTTTAGGCCAAATGTTCATCCTTTTCCTAAAACCGAACAGAACCGAACCGAACCGATAGACCGAAAACCGATAATGATGAATTTTCAAAACCGAAACCGAACCCATAACATGTTATCGGTTTCGGTTCGGTTTGGTTTCGGTCGGTTTTCGGTTCGGTTCGGTTTTTCGGTCCAAATGCTCACCCCTACTCAAAGATGAGGGGCAAACACCTCACCGACCTCAAGTACAGAAGTTTTCCCAAAAACCCCTTAGAAGGAGCCGGTTGTACATAAAAGCCCATTGAACCAGCCGTTCCAACTGTAGGAACCATTTTTTCTAAAACAATTAGATAAATAAAATAGACAAATGAATTTTTTATATAGGTTTTTGGAACTCAAAAATGATAAATTAGTTGAAATATAGGTTTAGAAACATGTTCAATTTTATATGGTATTTCTTTTGTATTTTTCTTGTTTTTTTGGTATATTTATATAACATTTACATGGTTATTGTATTATAGATATTTTATAATATTATCATCCGGCTCAACCGGTTACGTAATTTGCTCCAATCGGTTCAACTAAATTTGGAACATTGGTTGATTTAATTCAAAAAGGGGTTTCTAAAACATTGATAATTACTCCCTCCGTCCCACAAAAAACTTCTCATTTCATCCAAAAATTTTGTCCCACAAAAAACTTCTCATTTGAGAATTGGAGGGGCCCACTTAATAAATTAATATTATCTCATTAATTTTATGTTATTTTTTATCATTTTTTAAAGTTTCTCTCACTAACTTTATGTCAATCTTTAAACTAATCATATACTTTAATTAAATTTATTATTAAATACCCCACCACCAATTATCTTCTAAAAACATGTATCCAAGTCAAATGATAAGTTTTTTATGGGACGGGGGAGTAGTTAATTGGCTTTCATACTTATTTTTGAGCGATATTTATCTTTTATATGACAACGTGCAGAGAGCCAACACTTTATTGCCATTGAAAAAGTTGGTTGCCACAAAAATTACGGTTCGCACAAGGTGCGTTTCTCAGAAAGCCTACATTGGGTCGTGCACGACCCCATTGAGTGTCCTACGTGTCAGTCAACGTGGCATGAAGAATCCTATGTGGAGTCACAATAATTGGGCCCCGTTCGTACAAATAAGCATACCTTTTCTAAAATGGTTACAAAGAGTGTGTTTTGTTAATTGAGTCGTGTGATTTTCGTACCCCATTGGAAAGTAACAACACATATCCACCCACCTTAAACTTTATTAATTCATTAATTCCTTACTTTGTTTGACTCCGTTGACGTTTGCAATGTCTCCGTTTTGCCCTTCATTTCTAATCAACTTAAATAAATAAAGAATACGTTAACAAATATTGTCCCAATGAAACATGATATAATATATCCTAATTTTTATGAATGTTTTAGAATGCTGATTTTAAATTGAACAGGCTAATTATCTAAAAATAATCGAATCGGTTGGACCAATTCAACTGGCTGGTTGAAACGAGTTACAATGTTACTAAATATTTATATTAAATAATACCAAACACTTAATATTTAACTAGAAACTTGATTTTCAAACTTTAAAACATAAAAATTTCAAACATATAAAAAGTATACAAATTATTCACTTTAATGAAAAAAATGTAATATTAAAAGAGAATTAAGTTTAAAACATGGTTCAAATTCATTTCAATCATCCTGATCCGGCCGGATTTACAGTCAAACGTCCGGTTCTAGGATGTTCATAAACAAAATTTTTACCCGGTGGCTAAAAAGCATGGAAAAACTTAATACTTACTTTTCTAAATTGCAAAATTTATTAGATAAAAATCAACCGAGGGTATCTTCGTAACATCCCATATTTCTCTCTCCTATAAAAACCAGTGTGGGGAAGCATATCTGGAAGTAAGTGAGAATTCTGAAAATGGCTTCTACGAACGACACCGGGGAGAAAGAAAACGTTGCGGAATGTACCGTGGAGGAGGTGGCGTTAGTGGTGCCGGAAACCGACGACCCATCGTTGCCGGTGATGACATTCCGGGCATGGACTCTGGGTATCGGGTCATGCGTAGTTTTAATCTTCTTAAACACTTTCTTTATATACCGAACTCAGCCGTTATCGATATCCGCAATTCTCATGCAAATTGCGGTGTTGCCGATCGGAAAATTCATGGCGGCGACGTTGCCGACGAAGGAGTATAGATTAATGGGTCGGAGCTTCAGCTTGAACCCGGGTCCGTTTAATATGAAAGAGCACGTGATAATCACGGTGTTTGCCAATTGCGGAGTGTCACAGGGTGGGGGTGATGCGTACTCGATTGGAGCCATTACTGTCATGAAAGCTTATTATAAACAGAGCTTGAGCTTTTTGTGTGGGTTGATCATTGTGTTGACTACCCAGGTATGTTTTTATTATTTAATAATAATTATAATTATAATTATATTGTTTATGTATGATTGGGATGTGGATAGGATTTTACAACCTCAAACGTACCTTCAGTTATCTTGTTTGACTAATTGAGTCTCACTTTTGTTCCTGCGAAAGACATTTTTTCAATTCAATTCTGGCCGGTTAATAATCCGGTTTAGCTCGGTTTGGTCTAGTTTAATTCAAAAGATTTAATTGATTAGTGGTTCAGTTTGCACCTAACTGATTGGAACTTTATCACTTCTTTTTTACATTTGTCATTATTTGTCCTTTTCATATAATTATTTTTTCAGAATTTAAAAATTGAAAGGTGATTTATGTTTAAAAGCTAAACATTAACTCGGATTTTTATGACAATTAAAATGGCATTATATAAAATTAATGCAATTAGAAAGAAACAAATATTAATATGGTAGTCAATTTTCATTTACAATACAATATATATATATATATATTAATATATAATACTTACAGCTACTTTTATTTTTGTTATTAACTTAATAAAATAGAAATTACATATTCCGTTTATACTTTATCAACTAATTCATGAATTATACAATGAATGATATGATATGATTGTTTTGTTTTTATTACAGATATTGGGTTATGGATGGGCAGGCATGTTGAGAAGGTATCTGGTTGATCCAGTGGAGATGTGGTGGCCTGCAAACCTTGCACAAGTTTCTCTGTTTAGGTATGTGTCTATCTCACTGTCATTTACTTAAATTTTACATAATCATCTATGGTTAAAATCGGCTTTTCGTAATTCTAATTTCGATTATGACATAGTAGTTAATATTCCTCTTTTTGTTTGTGGCATTGTGGGGTGTCCTTTTGGAATAATGGAAAAGTTAGACACATTTTTGACAACTATTAGTTCCAAGTTTCAACTTCAAATTGAGGGAATTTCGATCTCCTTTTGAAAAAGTTATAAAGTGAAGTTTTTTGTGTGTGTCATTTGTTGAGAATAAGGATATCGAGGAAATCGAATAATAATAATTTGTCAAACCCATTTTGTTCGGTTTCTTTTGTCCTCCACCCGTGAACAAATGTCGCATTCAAATTACCATCATCCACTCATTGAGTCATTATTCCAACAAGGGTTTGTCATGTTATGATTAATAAAATAAACATAAATCTTACATATCGAAAGAATACATTTACTAAACATCAACAAAATCTACTTTTTTTTTATTTTTTTTAACGGTCAGTTAGTAAGTTAGTAGTTCGAGTCAATAAAGTCTACTTTTTGCGTTCATCATATGCATTCCCAAATAATAATAAAAAAATGTTTCGCACTTGTTCCATCTAGCCACATATAAACTAGTTTTACGAGGTTTAACCACTCAAGTTTCAATTTTTTTTAATGGCTTTTGTTTAAACAAACTATATGACGAGTTGTCGAATTATATATGCTGACGTGGCGTGCCAACTGTGTGATACAATTATCAAACTTATGATGTTAATTAACTCATTTTTATTTCAGAGCATTGCACGAAAAGGAAACGAAAGCACAAGGAATGACAAGGATGCGATTCTTCATGATTTTTCTATGTCTAAGTTTTGCCTATTACGCCCTTCCCGGTTACCTTTTCCCAATCTTGACTTTCTTCTCATGGGTTTGTTGGGCTTGGCCCAACAGCATAACCGCCCAACAAATCGGGTCGGGCTACCATGGTCTTGGTGTAGGCGCATTCACCCTTGATTGGGCCGGGATTTCAGCCTACCACGGGAGCCCATTGGTCACACCGTGGATTTCCATTGTCAATGTTGGAGTTGGGTTCATAATGTTTGTTTACATAATTATCCCCATTTGTTATTGGAAGTACAACACATTTGATGCCCATAAATTCCCAATGTTCTCTAACAAACTATTCACCGGAACCGGTCACGAATATGACACCACCCGAATCTTGACCCCACAAGTTGACCTAAACATTGCTGCTTATGAAAATTATAGCAAACTTTATTTGAGTCCTTTATTTGCACTTTCAATCGGATCAGGGTTCGCTAGGTTCACCGCAACACTAACCCATGTGGCACTATTTCATGGCGGGTAATTAAATAAATTTTCTACTTTGCCAAGTTGAATTAAATTATTTTTTTATTATTACTATTTTGACGAATATTGTATGTGTTGTAGGGATATATGGAAGCAGAGTAAACAAGCGGTGAAAAACGCGAAAATTGATATTCACGCGAAATTAATGAAGAGTTATAAACAAGTGCCACAATGGTGGTATCTTGTGTTATTGATTGGAAGCATTGTGTTATCAATCGTTATGTGTTTTGTGTATAAAGAAGATGTGCAACTTCCTTGGTGGGGTTTTCTCTTGGCTTTTGCTTTGGCTTTTGTTGTTACACTCCCCATTGGTGTCATTCAAGCTACTACCAATCAGGTATATATCTTCCTAAATTAACAGAATAAACATCCTATTTTGGACAAAAAAAAGCGGCCTCTTTCTTATCGATTTCATTGATTATGTGATGCAGCAACCTGGATACGATATCATAGCACAATTCATGTTCGGGTATATTCTACCCGGAAAACCAGTTGCCAACTTGCTTTTCAAGATCTACGGACGAATCAGTACAGTTCACGCTCTTTCTTTCTTATCCGATCTTAAGCTCGGTCACTACATGAAAATTCCTCCCCGATGCATGTTTACCGCCCAGGTTTATTAATTTTCTTGTTACCAACAAACTGTAAGTTTGTGGGGTCCTAACTTAAAACCAATTGGTTGTAAGTGGAACATCCCATGACACTTATAAGCAAACATATTTATTTGTTGTCCAATGCGGGACATTACTCAACACAAACACAAACATCATGTGTATATATATATTGTCTATCATATGTCTTCTAATGTGTGTGTATATATATATATATATATATATATATATATATATATATATATATATATATATATATATATATATATATATATATATATTTTTTTTGTCTATCAGCTAGTGGGAACTCTAGTTGCTGGGACAGTGAATCTCGCGGTATCATGGTGGATGTTGGGAAATATTGAGAACTTGTGTGACATCGATGGACTTCATCCTGAGAGCCCGTGGACATGCCCTAAGTTTAAGGTCACATTTGATGCGTCGGTTATATGGGGACTTATTGGACCACAACGACTATTTGGGCCCGGTGGTTTATATAGAAACTTAGTATGGCTATTTTTAATTGGAGCATTTTTGCCCGTGCCCGTATGGATAATGAGCAAGATCTTCCCCGAAAAGAAATGGATCCCGTTGATCAACATTCCGGTTATATCGTATGGTTTTGCGGGAATGCCACCCGCAACCCCGACAAATATCGCCAGCTGGCTTGTCACGGGAATGATATTTAATTACTTTGTCTTCAAGTACAAGAAACAATGGTGGCAAAAGTACAATTATATCCTTTCGGCTGCACTTGATGCGGGTACGGCTTTTATGGGGGTTTTGTTGTTTTTTGCTTTTCAAAACGAGGGTGTTGATTTGAAGTGGTGGGGGGCGAAACCGGATCATTGTCATTTGGCGACTTGTCCTACGGCTCCTGGAATTAATGTCACGGGGTGCCCGATCTTTTAGGCTTATGGTATGACTAGTAATGGTAGAATAAGGGGAATATGCATATTTTTTAGACTTGTACGTTTTGTTGTATCCAAAACAGAATTTAATTAAGTCTAATGATTTTATTGATATATTTGAATGATTCGAATTTTGTTGAAATGATTACAATTTACTACATACTAGCAGGGTACCCCGCGCAATGCGGCGGCGGGTACCCGTAACTATATTTCGAAGTGATGACAGTACCGGTGGTGGTGACAATAGTGATGGTGATGAGTGGTGGTGCGTAGTAATGGTAGATGCTTACATTAGTGATGGTAGGATCAGATCCGAAATTGGTTTTTTTGTGAAAGTAAATATGGTCCTTTTAAATAGAGAAATGATGGTTGAGTTCTGGTGACATTAAAGCTTATTAATATTAATATCTGGAATAAATCAAAATAATCAAGTAGTTGAAGTGGTCAAAAGTTGATTGAAATAAAAAATTAAACGGAAATAAGGTTGTCATCCCATATGCGTTGATTTACATCCGCTATTAATTTGTGTAATTAATATTCAATTGTTGCTAGAAATAAATAATTAAACGGAAATGTGGATTTTGGTAAGAGTTGATGATTTCGTCATATATTTAATGTTATTGGGTAAAATGGTTCGAATAACAGACTTTTGTTATTAAGTGTGGGTGGTGTTACCAAAGTGAAATGTATAGCAAGTGGTTAACACATAGTGATAAGTTAGGAGAGGTCTTGGGTTCGAATCTTATTAGCCGCAATTTTTTTTTTAAGGTAAAGAACTAACTAACAAAAGTGGAAAGGTCCTTAAAATTAAGTTTAAGGAGCTCCTTAAACTTGTCTAATGGGGTAGGCCTAAATGCTTTATATAGTAGTAAGATATATACATAACAAAAATGTGCAAACGGAACTACACAACCAATTCTACACTATATATCCTACACTATATATAAGACTACATATGTTGAATTTTTGCCAACTAATCAAAACCGTGGCCTCCCATTGGTGGACAATGCCACGTGTAATTGTGGCATTGGTCCACAACATTCTCGGCTTCTCGCCCATATAACCCAACGACCAATCCCAGCTTTTATTTCAACCCGAAAAAACAGGCATTGACCATTCAAGATACGATTATGAAACGGAAAGTAGTTATGGTGAATCCGTTAAAAAAGGCAACTATATTGCCTTTTTGATTATATGCGGAATGTCAAATACAAAATTCAAAGTCAATTTATTATAAACAATATAAAAGATACTGTTTTATCAATTTAAATTTAATTTTTCGCCTAACAAATCGTAAAATATTGCGGTATTAATTACAATTACTTCATGTTTAATAAAACCGAATCAGCTAACAAATCATAAAACATTGACTTACCGAAACATGCATTCAAAATTCAAAATACATCCATGCCTCCATCCCTATATATGAGCCCATACTTTACCGGAGATATTCATAAGTTCATCACCTGCATCCACAATCTCCAGCAGTTGAAGGTACACGTTACAATTTTAATATAAGCAGCCACCTATTATCAAATGTTGACTTCTTTATCATTACTTATTTTCGTTTATATTTGATTAAATAATTGCAGGTAAAGATTTCGCAGGAGATTCTACCACCATCTTCAATTTAAAGGTAATTCTGAAAACAATATTTCTTCGGGTATTAGTTTGACTGTTTTCAGAATCATTATATTTACGACAGTTTGACTTTGAATAGTCAAACATTATAACCAAAATATTGTTGTTTATTGTTTGTTACAGCAGTTGCCGAATAATCCATCGCTTAAAGTATACCATCATCTTCAATTGCAAGGTAATTCCGAAAACCTTATTTTATTGGTTATTAACATGAATTATAAACCCTCATCAGTTTAGTTTAATAATGATGTTTTTAAACTTTTTATACGGTCAAACTGTTTTCAATAATGTAATTATATTACGGCAGTTTAGTTTTCTAAATAGTCTAACATTATAACCTAAACCATTATCTAAATAATTATTTAAAAACAGTATAAAAATTATGTAACCTAAATAATTATTTGATTGATGAGCACATGAGTTTGAATTTTTTAAGTAAAACCTTTCACTATTTTTACTGTATTTTATAACTATCAAATTTTGACTTTTTAAAGTCAACTACTTACGAATGATACTGTTTCAGTAAATAAATAGTCAAACATTATTACATAGATCAGTAAATAAATATTCTGTTAGAAAACAGTATCATTTATATTAGTGTATTACCACATGGTTCTTGAAAAACTATGTGTGACCAATTTAATCTCAATTAAAATTTTATTTACTTTAATTACTGTATTTTAAATAACACTACAATAAGACTTTTTTAAAGTCAAACTGTTTTAATCAGTATCATATATTACATCAGTTTGACTTTTAAGTAGTCAAACATTATAATTTGAAACAGTAAAAAAATAGTCTTTAAAAAACAGTGTCACTTTTATTTAACCTAAATAATGTTTTAACTATTTTCAAAATAAATTTAAAAAATAAAAAATGTGAACAATTATAATGGGATAATGGAAAACCACAACTTTTTACAGAATTTTTACCTGCATGATACATAAACTTCCATTACGACAAAGGTCAACGCCCTCACAGTCAAACCCAATAACCAATTTCTTATCAGGCGATGGTTTTAAAAATTCAGGTGGAAGTTGGCTTGCATTAGTAATAATATGGACAGGAACTACTTCACCACCTGAAATATAATTTCAAATTGCTATGAATTAACTACTAAATTATATCAACTGATTATTAATTATTTGACTATCAGTCAACTGATTTAGTATAGCTAATGATATTAATCAAAATTGACACCATCAATAATTTGCAACAAATGTTTTGCCAAATCAAATAAAACATTGCAAATTACAGTAAAGAACAATATTTCAGAACTAATTGTTTTACTATCTCTTATAAACCCTAATTATGCTGATCGAGACTAATACAATAACAATCAAGAAATTAACATGATCAAAGTGCACAAACAGCTAATGTTTTGCCAAATCAAGAAAATTATTGCAACCAATATACAAAAATCATATCAATCACACCAATTCGGGAGTAGGGTTTGACTATTAGTCAAACGCTTAAAAAAACCCTAATTATTCTGATCGAAATTAATACAATCAACAAATTGCCGCGATCAAAATAGATAAACATCTAACCATTTCCTACAACAATAACCCGTTGCAATTTCAATTAAGAAATAGATCGGTGTCTGTACACATTTGGGAATTATTTGGTTTGAACGAGACAGTAATCGCTATTAGTAATCATGTGCAAACAACAAACGTTTAACAAGTTCAAACAGCATAAGCCCTAAATCAAATGCTACGGTTGAACACTATTACAGAATAAATTAACAGTAACGCGAAAATAATCACCAAACAGTGAGCGCATGTGTAAATAAAATGAATCAAAATCGATAGTTTTAAAAGAAGTGAGAGTATGCATGCCTGAATCAGAAGGAAGGGGTATATTGGTCAGATGATTTGAGGGAGAAAGAGACGACGCCATGGCGATGATCGAACCATCCGCATATCAATAAACCTTCCCTCCGATATTTACTGCCGATAGATATACGGCATAATTTATTTTCCGATTGGATTTGGACATGCATCACTCAGTTGTACCGTACAGTTTCTTAACATTTTGAACTTTATTGATTTATGTCCCTATAGTTTCAAACTCTCAAATACTTATTTATGTGAAAACAAAAAATGGTTATTAAAAGTTTAATGTGATTTATGGTATGATTTGGTTGTCGAAATTTTCATTGAAATTGGATATTAGATGGTCTAGATTGACTAAAGAAGGTAGAAAGTCAAGATTTGTACTTGAACTTAACATTTTAAAACAAAGAGAGTAAATGTATTATGAAGTAGTAAAATAAAGTAAGATTAAAAAAAATAAATTATCAACGCTATATTAGTCGGTAGATGGTGAATCGTCGGTAGAGTTCCCGGACAACATGCTGATTCCAATGTCTGATGATAACGTTGGGGCTATTATTGCTGAAACATACCCTAATTTGATGCATAATCTATGGCAACCCAGATTTTTTCAGGATAGAGCCATTCTTGCTCCCACGCACGAAATGGTTGACCTCATAAACGAACGTATGCTGTCATTAATTCCGGGAGAAGAAAAGACGTACGAGTCTTCGGACTCGGTTTCCGCTGCAGATGAAGATGATACTATATTTAACCTTGATCTTTACACCACTGACTTCTTGAACAGCATAAAAATGTCAGGTGTCCCACAGCATATGTTGAAGTTAAAAATTGGCGCTCCGGTAATGTGTATGCGGAATATTGATCAGAAAGCTGGATTGTGCAACGGAACCAGACTTCAGATATTACGAATGGGGGTGAATATAATCGAGGGTAAAATCATATCTGGCGGCAGGGTGGGTACAATTTGCGCTATCCCTCGAATGGTTATTAGCCCTTCCGACAACAAGATGCCTTTCAAATTGAATCGCAGGCAATTTCCGGTTCAGGTATGCTTTGCTATGACCATTAATAAAAGTCAAGGGCAGACGTTGTCTCAGGTTGGGTTGTTTCTGCAAAAACCGGTATTCTCACATGGCCAGCTTTATGTGGCCCTATCACGAGTTAAGAACAAGAATGGATTGAAGGTTATTTGTTGCGACATCGAGGGGAATTACACTAATTCAACAGCAAATGTAGTTTACAAAGAAGTCTTATTTCGTTTGTAATTTTATGTAACATTTCTTAATGTATCGATTTTGAATGAAGATTCATCATTACAGCTACATCATTATTATGCCATTTGTAAAATTATTAATATTTGTTGGGATTTTTCTACATACTAATTTTTGAAGCATACCCGCCTATCGGGCGGGTTATGTAGCTAGTTACTACATATATATACGTAACATTTACTTTAACTAGTAGTCAATTCCATAAACCTTTCTTTCTTGTGTTATAGTTTGCCATAATACAACATTTTGTGTTGTTGGATCAAACACGATAAAAAAAATATTATATTAGCTTATCTATGTTCGTTTATTTACCTTCCTGTTGAATTGTTCACTATACTTCGTAAAAACTTATTTTTTTTAACAAACAAAAATTCGTCCACTTCATTAACATTTATTTTTGTTAAAGTAACGAATATGAATTCATTTCGTTTGTTTATATGGCTACTCTTAGTTAGGATTTAGGAATAATCATATACTGTTATTAGTTAATTGCATAAATTGATATCGGCCAGCACAATACGTTCGACCATCTATTCTTTGGCATAATTAAGTCTGGTATGTCAAAAAAGCCTAGACAATTTCTGGAAGTAGCCATGAGCGGTTTGGTTTGGACGATATGGTTAGCTAGAAACAACTTGATTTTCAAAGGTGCTCCTATCTCGGTTTCAAAGGTTCAAGAAGAGTTACAAATCACTTTATTTTCATAGATAAAATATAGGGCTAATTGTACAAACTTATCATGGTCCATGTGATGTTTTTGTCCTATATTAGCTTTTTAATTGTTTATTGTATCTTTACTAGCCTCTTGCTAGTTTTTCATAATAAAATGTTTCTTTTTCGAGATTGGTGGGGTGATAGCATTGTTAAAGATCTCTTCAAACAATTTAAGAATTGTTGTTTTTACTTTCTAAACAATGGTCAGCCGGAAAGGGCCGTTCAAAAAAAATGTTAAATGCATAAATGTTGTGGAGGGCTGAACAACTCTTTTAAAAAGAAACACTTCAACCCCTTAACTTTTTAATATATACTGAATTGCCCCTTTATATTACTTTTGATACACTCATCATCATTTTCCCCTCTTTGTTTAACCAAAATATAACACGGCCCAATTAGCAATTGCACCAGGGTTCCTGTCTGCTCCCACCGCCGAATTGGAGGTTCTTATTTCAAATTCTTATCCTTTCAATCTTTGCTCTAATAATTTAGTGCTCTGTTTTCTATTCCATCATGTAGTCTACCTGTTTGATGAAATGCCTACGGTTTTAATGATAGGTAATAGACTTCATTTTACGCCAATAAGACCTAATTTTAATTTGATGATTACTGTAGTTGTATAGTGTAATGTAGTCTACCCGTTCGATGAAATGACTATGGTTTTAACTATAAGTAGTACTTGCGATTTAGAGTCCAGCTTCCGCCAATAACACCTCAAATTTTGAATTAATGTAGAGCATTTCTAGTACTTGAGTTTGTGCAATCTGAAACAAGATTGTGAGATGTTAACGGACTTAAAGTTTAGATATTTAAAACATAATAACTCCAAACGATTATGATTTTAATTTTGTGATTGTTGAGATGGTGGAAGTAGCTGTAGTTAACTACCTAATTATCGTATTCTCAGATCAATATGCAAAGTGTAAGAGATTCCATTTTGAGGCATTTTAGGATTAGTATATCAAAAAGACAGGTGAAAGATGTGAGTGCAGTTAGCAGTTTTTGCAGACAACTTTGCACATCAACAGGATCCAGTCATGATCATGGTCAGATAACGGGTCGAGTGATTGGGCTGGTCAGGAAATTTGACAAGATTGATGCTAATAAGGTACTCACTCTTGTTTTAGCAAATATTTTCTATGAAATTACCTATTTAACCTTGTATATCAGGTGACTGAGTTAGCAGATTTTCAGAAAGATTTGAGTCTTGACAGCCTGGACAGAGTGGAACTTGTGATGGCCTTTGAGCAAGAGTTCTCCATTGAGATCCCAGATGAAGAAGCTGATAAACTCAAATGTTGTGCTGATGTGGCTAACTATATCATCTCATCATCCCCTAAACAGGATTCCTCATGAATACATTATTTCTTGCCTAGAAAACACTTTTTAATTCAAACTTATTTCTATGATTTAGAACCTTAATGATGTTGTTTCTATGTATAAATATCAAGTATTTAGCAGCCACTTTGGATGTATGTTTGACATATTTGCTAATTTCTTAGGCCGTGTTTGGTTTGTACTTTGTAGAATCCGGTGGAATTGGAATTTAAGGTTAGGGGTGTAATCGAGCTAAGTCGAGTCAACACGATACCAAGCTCGAGCTAGGGGTGAGCGCGGAACCGAACCGAAACCGGTAGGACCGAAACCGATAATGATGGATAATCAAAACCTAACTGATTATACGTTTTCGGTTTCAGTTTGGGTTTTTCAGCCCAAATGCTCACCCCTATCCGAGGACTGGACCGAAACTCTGAAAATCATGAAATTACAAAACCGAACCGATTACATGTTTTTGGTTCAGTTTCGGTTGATTTTCGATTTAGCTTTTTGGCCCCAATGGCCCCCCCTTAGCTCGAGCTCTACTCGTTTGTGAAACTCGAAGCCCAAAACTCAAGTCAAGCCTTTGTTTTCAAGATCTCCTCGACTTGACTCATTTCACAATATAAAAATAGAAAATAATATTTAATTAATGTTGATTGAACTCAATAGTTTCAAGCCCGGCTTGACTCAGCTCAATAGTTTTTTGCGCTAGGCTTTACTCGACTAGGTTTGAAAATATGTACACACAAATAGCACAAGCTTAATAAGGTTGTGAGCTGTATAAGCAGAGTATTTTAAAACTCGAGCTCATGCTCGACCCGATTAATATTAAGTTGATCTCAAGAATAATTTCGAGTAAGTCTTGGGTTATCCCCGTGATTCAAGCTAGGTTCCATTCCATGGGTTGGGAAAGTGGATGTAATCAAATTTGAATGGTGTCGAATTAATTTTCAAGATTCCGGGGTAGTTTTTTGTAAAGTAATGTAAAGACCAAAATACCCCTGAAGGAAAATAAAAGACAAAGATTGTATTTTTGTTATCAAGTATAAGTAAGCTTTTACATAACGATTAATGACATCATATTTACATCCTCTCCCTTGCACGTGACTTCACATAGACACATAAACAGAATCACACGAATATGAAACACGATCAAATTCCACAACTCAATATCGTGACTCAAGCGCCTCCTACCATGAGTTGTAACCAACAACGCGATCTTTCCTTAAAACGTGGCTTGTTTCTTGTTGCATGCGTGCGAATTTTTAGCCCTCAAATGAATCTCATGGGCAGTGTACGTGCGAAATCCATTCTCAACTGCCAAAAGCTTTATACCTTTGTGTTGACCACCCGTAAAAACTCGGTGGCAAGGAGACCTCTTTGGTACCTCAATAATCGTCACTATACATTTCTTTTCCATATTTGGAATTGCATGGAGATGAGAAGGAAGATCCACGAGGAAGTCCCCATATTCGTCGGTTGTGCCTTTTACCCAATCCGATATACGTGTTTTCCTTCTAGTATTACACGAAACCGCAATCGATGCTCCTGAGATTTCATTTATATAATTATAATTAGACCACTTTTTGGATGAAGTCTTTTAACATGTTACAAATTATATATATTGTCTTATAAATCACTACAAAAGTTATACTATTTCATATAAAATGATTTCAAAGAATTTATATATCAAGAATGAATTCTTGAAGATTTGTTAGCCACATCAATATAATACATATCATAAATAGTAACACATAAGTGGAAGTTTCATACCATGGATAGGAAGTGATTGAGGAGGAGAATTTTTATCCAAACAAGCATCACAAAGAACCGAACCACCAACCACCACCGTCGAGAGCTTCTCATCCCCGTATCCCGCTTCTCTTCTTAAGTCAAGATCGCCCGTGGAGAGCTCCACCATAAACTCATGTCTAGCGGCCGTTGCAGTAGGCCCGAGAAAAACGAAGAAGAAGATGAATAACAAGATTGTCATGATATTTGTGTATCCTTGAAAATTGGTCATAATCTTTGGAGTTTGTAGATACGTAAGAGAAAACTTAGGAGCAACGCGATGAGAGAAAATGAAAAGCTACCAGCCTGACTTGTAAGTTATATATATGCTACTAATGCTATGCTTGTGCATGGGGTTTTAATTAAAATTATATTTATTATTAATTTTTGATATAGAATATAGTAAAATATATGATATTTCGTCAACGTTCTTGTGGTTGTATACCTACTTTAACCTTTGACCAGTGCCTTGCACCCAATTCGGATAGGTAATATACCACAAAAAATATATCATCTAACTACACATGAGAGAGAACGGGGGAGTTGGCTTGTCAAGGTTTTAGTGAACAATTATTTAATGACGATCAACAAAGGTTGTGACACTTTTATTTCCCTTTCTTTCTACTCATTGTTATCAATAAATAAATAACTTCTATTATACCGGTTTAATATAGAGGTGATAAAAACACCGGTTCGTGATCCAAAACCGGCTTGAATCGTACCGGATCGAATCAGATTCGAAATCGCCGGATTGCCAGCGGTTCGAGTATTCTTAAGCAAATCGGTTTGAAACCCGGATAAGGGACAATCGGTTTGAAACTTGATTGAGGAAAACCGGATTCAGGATATCTATAAGTGATTTAGGTTGACAAATGTAAAAAAAACAGATCCAATCCGGTTTCTAAGTTTTTGATCCTATCCGGTTTCACCCAATCCGGTTTTGACCAACTTTGACCGGATCCAATCCGATTTTGAATCCGATTCTTTTATCCGGTTTGTACAAATATAGAGATTAAATTGTTAAACCGGCTTTGTTTGGTTTAGGTCCTTAGGATGCTCACCAAGATCAAATCATGTTAGTTTGGTTCTTAAATACTTCAAATCGCAGTTTACTTATCAAACATTCGTAAGAATAATGTAGGATAACATTGACCATAGTTATGTGAAGAGGGTAGTTTGGTCTTTTTGTGATTATTAACTCCTCCTTAGCATGAGTGGTAGGTAAATGTAGCTATTTAGAAAGCATTAGAGGTACAGACGAGCACAATATAGGTTGGAAAAGAAGTTAACCACAAAGATAAATGACGGTTAGGTAGGCAACCAACCAAGTAATCTTATAATCCTAAAACAATCTCATTGTTAAGCCTACTCTAACCATCTTCTATTTATATTTTCACAGAATAATTAAAAAATATATACATTACTTTCAACGCCGTCTTTTTGGGATGAAAATGAACCAAAGATGACTCACATGTCTAGAAAAAGGTAATTTTTTTTAAACGGCAAATGAAATAACGGAAGCATACTCGCAATTTTTCAGCGAGCACCCCGAGTTCGAGCCTACTCGCAATTTTTCAGTGAGCACCCCGAGTTCGAGCTCCGCATAAGCGGGCAAACCCAGCCCCCAAAGGGATTTCCAAGGAAAATTCTCCATATGTGCCGTGTGAGGTATGAGTTAAATTACGCAAATGCAACGCTCCCAAAGGGATTCGAACTCACGACCTGCAGCCCACATGGATATAAACCCAGTTGTCAGGATCGATTAACCCAGAAGGATTAATTAATCACAGATCTACAAACTATTAGAAGTTGCAGCGGATCAACACTTATAGTTTAATTGATTAAGAACAATGAATACTGTTAATGAATACGAATGTAAATAAGAACACCGTGATTCACAAAAAGCTTCAATATATATTAATTTGATCGATCATTACACACGTATGTTTACAATTCATAAGGAACTATATATACTAGTCCTTGAAGCCTAAATTAATAACCTAGTTATTCTAGGAATCGATTACAATTGAATTACATAAAGATATACATTCCGTAACTAACTATGCTAGAATCTCGTATGCGATCAACACCAAAAATAGAACGTCAGTAGTATTTGCTGTCATCAGTAGTAACTTGAGATCAGTAGCATCAATAGTAAATGTAGTTCTGCCCCATCAGTACTAATCTTCAGTAATCTTGAATCAGTACCAACTGCAGCATCAGTAATAGAATGATATATCTGTTTTATATCTCAACAATCTCCCCCTAAACTTATTAATTCTCTTTGAATTAATCAAGTTTCTTTTTGCTCTTCATTCTTCTTAGCTTGTTCTTCTAATAGTTTAGCTCTTCTTTGTCTGCCTTCAAGTGTTCTTTGATTTTGCAGCTTTCTCTGAGCAATGATATACTTGCTGTTTCTCTTAATAAAATAATTAAGTTTGTTATGGAACATTACAGCA
Organism: Calendula officinalis; assembly: GCA_963853835.1. Classification (NCBI taxonomy): domain Eukaryota; kingdom Viridiplantae; phylum Streptophyta; class Magnoliopsida; order Asterales; family Asteraceae; genus Calendula; species Calendula officinalis. The sequence goes on along the minus strand of OY970820.1, from coordinate 50,887,150 downwards.
TCATGGGGTTTCATCATTGTGTTTGTATACAACTGATACATTGTTTCTTCAGAATGAGGATATTCCCTTTCATACAAGTACAGCTCACAGTTTTTGCTTGATCTTTCAAAGAAATACATATTCACTGTGGGTAGCACATTCCAAGCATATACGTTTTCTTTGTTTGAGAATATTTCAGGATATTGATCTGGATAAAATGCAGCATCTATCATTTTGGTTAAGTATCCAGCTCCTGAATTCTTCCATGACTTCTTAGTCATTCTTGGTTTGCCTATGATCAGGACTTTAATGATATCAGCTCGACTACAAGACATAACTAATGGTTTCCAACCAGTAAATCTTTGAACTGATTTGTCTTGTCTAATAATCTCAATAGCATCACCAACCATCCTCCAATTTATGATTGGATTATCTTCAATAGGAGCAATAGGAGTGTCAAATTCCTGTATTTCCTGTTTCTTTTTCTTTCTTTGTTCTGTTTCAACTTCATCTCTTTTTCTTTTCTCAGGAGGTATTGAAGATTCTCCAGTTGTTGGAATTCTGGTGACGATTGTCATGGGATCTATTTTAACTAATACTTTCTCCTTTTCAGCTTCAACTTCCAATTCAGCTAATTCTTTCTTTTTGGCAGTGCAATATTTGTCTACTATTGTAATCATCTTCATTCTACCAAAAGATTTAGCACTATGTCCCTTTGACTTTAAAAAGTCAATCATATTCTTTTTCTGTTCAAATATGTCATCTGGTAGGTCAGCCTTTTCCCTTTTACATTCGGCTACAAGGTCTTCAAGACAATTTAAGTGTTCTTCTTCTATCTTTCTATGTCTTTCAAATTCTGCTTTTTGACCTTCTACCAGGACACCTTCTATTTGTGGTATTTGTACTTCAGCTTCTTGATTTTCAGGATTGCTTAATTTTTCTTTTTCAGCCTTTTTCTTGTCTTCAAGAGCTTGAGTTTTAGCAACTTTTCTCAAGTGTCTTATCCTGTTCACCTTCCATTTATCTTGTTTAGCAGGTCTGACATGGTTTATTTTGTTTACCATGTAGTGACCTAGTGCTCTGTTTGGATAATCATCATCATATTTTTCTTTCCCTTTTCCAATACAGACTGCTGGTGGAGGTGGAGTATACTTATTATCAAGAACAGTAATGAACACAATTGATGGAGAGAATAGATGAAGTTTATCCTCTGGAAGTATTTTAGGGTGAGGTGGAAGTTCACATTCATCTACTTCATACATGTTCACATTGTCATCAATATCAGGTATGACAAGTGGCTGTTCTGGTGTTTTAGGTTTTGTAACAATGATGATCTGTTCTTTTTCAAGAAGCTCAGGAATCTCTTCATCTTCTTCTTCAGTAGTAACCAAGGTGGTTGCTACTGGTGTGATGGCTGTGGTTTCTACTGTTGTGATTGCTACTGGTGTACTTTCAGTTTCATACACCACAACTTGTTGTTCTTCATTTACTACTGGTGAGGTTGCTATTGGAGCTACTACTGCTAGGGCATCAGTAGTATCCATAAACTCTTCTTCTGGTGCATTTACTACCAGAGTTTCTTTCTCTTCAATAGGGTCAGTAGTAACAACCTCTTGATCCTTATTTTCTTCAATTTCCATTGGATCAGTAGTCTCAATGACTTCAGTAGTAACCGGTGAGTTTATTTGTTCTGCAGTTTGTGATTGGTTTGCAGACACACATACATCATCATCCATATTTTCCATTTCTTTATACAGGTTCTCACCAACACTTTGACCTGTTTCACCATGGACCTCTTTTAAGTTTAGAAGCGCTGCTGCTGCAATTGATTGATCAATCATCCCTTGAATTTGATCTTTCTCCCCATTAGTGATCTCAACTTGTTGAGCCTCACTACTTGCAATCTTCCTTTGTAATTTCCTGATCAAATTGGATTGCCTTTGAAGCCTGTGTTCGAACCTCTTCTGTCTTTTGTTCAGAGTGTTAATATAGTGCTTCATGTAGGTCATGGTTTTCCCTTGATTGTTTAATAGAGTCAGACAATGTTGTACAGTGGTTTTAAGGTTTTCCTTCCTATCCGTCAATTTAGTTTGTTTAATACTGCCCTCAGCCCATTTGAGTGGATCATTGGGCTCATTTGGTACATTGGTTTGAACGTTTTCCATCCTATCCGTCAATTCAGTTTGGTCAGTTCTACCCTTATCACTTCTTGGTGATAAATTGGGTTGTTTGGACACTCTCTTCTTACTAGAAGAAGCAGTAGTGCCCCCCCTTGTGGTTTCTTGGTATCGGGGTCCTCTCAGTAACTCCTCAAATTCTGATTCATCACTGAGAGTTGCCGAGGTCTGGGTCCTAATTATGTTCTCACTAGCCTGTGCACCCACCTTTGGGGCATCAGTAGTGAGAGCCCTTTCCTCATGTCCTCTCTCCTCCTTGGAGGACAACTCTTGGAGCCTGGGGTGTGACTCAATTGGTCCCCTGGTGTCCTTTAAGGAAGTTCTCTTCCTTTTATAAGTTTTGGAAATGTGTTTGGCTATGGTCTGGTCTTCCTCAGAGTGAAGAGTAGCACTCTGGGGATTAATCTCATGTACCTGGGACACTTGCAGGACATCTGTTGGTTCATTTAATTGAGTGGACTGAATAGGTTCTGTTTGGGCTGTATTTGGTGGTGGAGTTGGTTGGGGTTCAATGGGGTGACTTGAACCTTCTCCAGTGGGGGGTTGTTCATAGATCATGTTTGGAAATAATGGAGTATCTTTACCAGAAAAATTAAACCTTTTTCTCATATTTGCATAAACCTTTTTGTTTAATTCTGGTGTTACAAAAATGTTTTTGGGCATTGAAAGATTTTGTAATTCACAGTTTATTATATGAGTTAGGAATCTTGGATACATTAAAAATTTTGAGGATGATAAGTTTCCAAGCATTCCTTCAAAAATCATATTTGAAAAATTGAAGACTTGTCCTGTGCTCAGACAAACAATAGCAGAAGCTATTGACTTGTTGAACTCATTCCAAGTGCTTCTTTTTGGAGAGATGCAGTGTTGAATAGTATGAACTAAAAACTTCCATTGGGGTGAAAGAAGACCCTTTTGAAATGTTACAATATCTAATCTCCTTCATACCCCATTTTTTGTAAAACTTCAACCAGATCCTCCTTTGGTAAAGAAAACATACCTGACTCATCATTGAGTTGAAGATGGTGTCTGATTGTTTATTCAGTTATAATAATAGACTTTCCATCTACTATTGATTTGATCTTGGACATGGTTGAATCTTCAATTCTTTCAGCATTGGACCAGAAATCAACCAAGTGTTGTTGATATGCTCTTCGATTGATGGTGAGAGCAAATTTTATATGTGAGTTCTTTAAGAACATTACAATAGGACGAAAGTCCTTTGTGCAATCTGGATTTCTCAAGAAAGCACACATGTTGTGAAATTCCGAAAATTTTATATCAGTTTTGATTTCGAGTGATTTTAGGGTTGCCATTTTGCTTGATTTTGATCTGTTGTTATGAATCTTTCAGAGAGAGTGATCGTTTTGGCACGAATTTCACTTTGGTGAAAGGAATTGAGTTGTTACTGATGCAGGGTTTTGATCGGATTTTGCAGAGATTAGGGTTTAGCGTAGGGTTTATCGAATCGAGGAGAAGATAATGCTAAACTAATCTCAGTCTGCTATTTATATTTTTCGATTTAACCTGCAAAGAGACCAAAATATCCTTCGAATAATAACCCAACGGCTATTTTCATGAGGGTCAGTAATGTAATTTATGTATTTTCCAGATAACGGTCTACCAGTAGTAACTAAGTGTCAGTAGTAGAAACATCAGTAGTAACCATTGTTTTTATACTTGACCTAATTCTACTGAGAAACCCTATCAGTACTAAATTATAGTAGAAGCAGACAATCAGTAATAATAAATAACCAGTAGTAAAATAAATAAAATTGTACAAAACACTTTACACATGATTTTCTTTTTAGACTTAACTTATTAAAATCATTTCAATACTGCTAACTAAAAAGCTGAATCTTCCTACATCAAATGCTTTTGTAAAAAGACCTGCCAATTGATTATCAGTATGAATTTATTCTACTTTAATTAATTTCTTTTCATTGCAATCCCTTATAAAGTGAAATCTAATTTCAATGTGTTTTGTTTTAGAGTGTTTTACTGGATTATTTACAATAATGATAACACTTTGATTATCTATAAAAATTGGAGTTTTAAGGATAGAGATACCAAAGTCTAGTAGTTGATTTTGAATCCATAGTACTCGAGCACAGCAAGCAGATGCAGCTACATATTCTGCTTCAGCTGTTGATGTTGAAACATTGGTTTGTTTCTTGCATTGCCATGACACCAATCTTGATCCAAAGAACTGACATCCACCAGTAGTAGATTTCCTATCTTGACATTCACCACCATAGGCACTATCAGTGTATGCTACTAGTTCAAATGGTGATGCATGTGGATACCAAAGACCAAGAAAGGGTCTTCCCTTCAAGTATCTAAAGATTCTTTTAACAGCTTGCAAGTGTAATTCCTTAGGTCTTGCTTGATACCCGGCACATACACAAACACTATACATAATGGCAGGTCTTGATGCAGTTAAATACATTAGTGAACCTATCATAGATCTGTATAGGTGTTCATCTACATCCTCCCCCTCAACATCAGGATGTAGGTGTTTGTGAGTTTCCATTAGAGTGCTTGCACTTTTGCTGTCTTTCATTGCAAATTTCTCTAAAATGTCTCTAACATATTTAGATTGATTGATCGGGATACCATCTGATCTTTGTAACATCCCAGAAATCAGGGGAAATTTAAAAATTTTAAATAAATAAAATAAACCATTTTTCCCCAAAAGTACAAGTAACTCAAAGGTCCCAAATCATAAATAAAAATATAAAACCGGCTCGTGGTTTAAATGCGGAATAATTAAAGGTTTTAAAACAAAACATGTTTGACTCAAAATAAATGTTTTAATCCAAATCCATGAATATAAAAATAGAAACGCAGCTCATCAACCATTGACCTTCTTTTTGCCCTTGCTAGTACCTGAAAAATGGGGGAAGTGATTGGGGTCAGCCACCGCTGAGTGAATAATATCAAAATAAACAAGTAAATACAAACAACTCAAGCCACAAAATGATCCCTAGAGACTCTACTCAATTCTCAATTACTCAAGTTTATTTTCTCAGATTTTAAATTTATATAGCGCGCTTGTGTGACTTGGGACGAGAGATCAACCTCGACCCGCCTCACACAACTCAAGGCTCAACACCTGTACTCTTCGGTGTTGAGTCAAAACGTCTGGCACCAGTACTCTTCGGTGCCAAGACAACACAAGTATATTATGTTTAATGTTTTAACTCAAGAACTCAAAACTCAGATAACTCAGGCTCCAGATAACTCAAATCACAGATAACTCAAATAAATCACCCAATCAATACTCAAGCTCAATCAACAAGACAATTCACAACACATAGCACAAAATCATGAATCGAAAGTAAGTACAAGTTTATAGTGAGATTACCCACCTCGAATAACCGTAAGCTCCTAAATATCCTCGGTACTGAAGAGCGTCTCTAACCGGTCCTAGAAGGTCCTACAATGTACAAGGAAGCTCGGGTTAGGATTAGACTCAAAGGTTGTTTCAGCAGAAACTAAACAGCACTCAGCACTTTTGCAGGAACGGCTATAACTCTCAAACCGCTCACTAGATATTAATCAAATTTGTACGCTAGTTAAATGACTCAGAGGACTACAATTTTACAGAAGACTTCGGAAGCTAGATCCAAACAGAAAAGGCTCAAAACAGGCTCACGAGACAAAATAGCTGAACCGAAAACTATCCAGCGAAGGTTTACTAAAACAGCAATAACTTTTAAACCGTGAATCAGATTAACGATCCGTCAGCGTCGTTGGAAAGAGGACTCAGAAACCTAGAGACCATCACAGGCCAAAAATCCAAAAACGTATTTTAAGTGTGGTAAAAACAGACGTGAACATAGCGAACAGATTCTGCCCAAGAATTCAGCATGACGTTTAAAACCCGGTTTGAATCCCGACATCAATCTGTTTATTCCCGAGACCCCCGATAGTCCAAAAATCACTTTTTATCACAGAATCTCATAATCATATAATCTCGTTGATTTATTTAGAAAAACTATTCAATTTAGGGAACCACCGGTGTTCGGCTAGCAAAACGTTTAATTTATCGACAAAAGGTTTTTCCCAAACCCGAGACCCGGCATCATACAAATTCAGTGGTTAACTCATGTGACCAAAACAGTTTACTTGGGCTCGATTAAAAACGAAAATGACAATTTTAGAAATTGATCAACGAGCCCTCGATACTACACTACTACACTCTATAGAACTCGCTAATCCACAAAACAAACTCAGTAACCAATTTCATCAAAATCCGAACCCTCACTGGTTCGTTCACAGATCCTACACAAAAAGGGATTAGACACAAGAACAAGAATTCTATAATCGGAAGAACAATAAAAGGAACAAGGATTAAAATTCTACCGAATGGGTAGTAGAATCGGGACAACGAACCTCTCCTTGTTTGATTACAAAGTACTGCTGGAGTGATCTTGTATCTGCTGAAGTTATTAAATCCCAAGGCAGCAAATAATTAAATGAGGACAATTGTGTCATCGAATAAATAAAAAAAATGACATATCCTCATTTGGCCAAAGAAAACCCACGCCCACAATTTTTGAATTAGTCAAAGCCTCCACCACCGCTTCAATCATACTCCCTCCACGTCTTGGACAATTTGATTTCTACTTCATAAGAAAAATAAGATGCCACCTCTTCGATTAATTAATCCAACCACCAATCACAATACTTCCACCGTCTCTAAATAATTGTTGTCGGACCACACTTGCTCGGTACTCTACTTTCTTCACCGATTGGCACCTCCACCAGGAAAAAAAGGATAGACGAACGAAGTGGGGAGGGATTTCTTTGGGCAGCCGACAATTGGAAGGAGGAGGGAAACGGCCAAAAATAAAGACTAAAGGTATTAGGGCAGATTTTTAGTTAAAGTATGGTATTAAACGGGCTTAGAGCTCTAATAACTGGTTGGGCTAAGATTTAATACAAGGACCAAAACATAATAAGCATAAATCGAAACAAGGGGAAGTGTGCGCTGGCTCGGGATTAGTCGTCACGATAAGATTAATTATTCTCATAACTAATTACATACAATTTAAATAATCCTCTGGTTATTTTTAATTAATCTCCATGATTATAATTACGCAAATTAATTGACACTCGTGTCATTTAAAAGAAGCACTACGTATTTAAATCACTTGAAATAAATACACATAACTGATATAAATCTCAAATAAATAAGGAACACATGATTTATTTAATAAAACGTCGATAATATATTACAATAATTTTTAGGGCGTTACAACTCAACTCCACTTAAAATAGACTTCGTCCCCGAAGTCATGATTCGGAAGAAACTCAAGATGGCAATCTCGGATCTCAGCCTCAGGCTCGTCAATGACACACGCTCATAATAGAAGAAAAAGATAAGGTTGCGAAATAATTAAACTCGTCAGGGCGATCCACTCGATTGAAATATACTCCAGCTCTCGCAGTTGCTCATATAAACCTTGAGTCTTTAGCGGCGTAAAATCATAAAGCTAAAAGAATAGAAAATCGAAGTGCTCTCTAGGGATCTCGATTTATCTCAAAAAGAAAAAGAATGTCGATAAAATACAAAATGATCTACGAGACTCTGTTAAAGACGTCTTCTTGCTCTCGTAGTCAGACACAGTTGTTGCACTCAGCGCTTGGTATTGCGTTGAATCTCCGATTCAACTCCACTTGGATATTTGTTACGGCTTGGTTTGTGGCGACATATGATCTTGGCGTAGTACTCGGTCGTCCAACTCGTGCTCACAATCATACTCGGCCCTCTCACGGCGATAAAAATAAGTTTGTATAGGAAGACTTTCCGCACAGTTCTAACAATGTATTACTTTTACATAATTTATCCCAGTAATTTTTTTTTTATTATTATCAATCTCCACCAAAAATGATATCTCAAGGTCATCTGCTCTATGGGACATCAGTTTGTTTTAAAATATAAGCAACAATTTAGTGATTCACACTACTACCCAAACCATACACAAACAAGCACAATATTCTCAAGAAATGTTTAATCACACATAAATCTTATATAGTAGGCAACTCATGCCTTTGACTCAATTTGCATATACTCAGAATGCATTTATCTCAAATTTCCACAACTTGCTTTTAACTCAACGCAAGCTATATTATTAATTTAAACTCAAATCTTGTTTAATGACTTCTCACCAGTCCACTTAATGTATACATTTACTCTCTATTATGATTTTTCACGTGATCAAATTAAATTATCAGACTACTCGAACAGATAATTCTTCTTTTAAACTGCGTTATTAGTTCTCTTGCTAACTCATATTTAACAATTTTCCGTTAACTCTCTAATATTACTCGCTCAACTCCTTTAATGATTTTATCATTTAGCTCTTTAATTAACTTCTCGTTTTATTCTCATTTAATTTGTCTCTTGATCACATCGACTAACTGTCCACTTATAAACCTCATTTTATTTTAATTTTGAACGCCCCAGTTAAATGTCTTCTCTTTACTCAATTAATTAACTCGTTAATTACTTACCTCATTCATTCTCGTGTATTCAGTTACACAATTAATTCTCATTCTCAGTATAAATTTTTCTCATTACTTTATATTTTTCGATTTAGAAACTCATAATATTTTAATAAAATCTTATTATTTGATACACTTATATATATATATATTTTTTGTGTGCTCATTTTAATAGCTATTATGAGTTTAGTAATTACTCAATAAAGTATCATGTTTGATGACATTCAGCTTAATATTTTAACTCGATATTCCCCTTTGGTTCAAATTTATATTTGATCATAAATAAAGTTTTGTCATTTGGTTCATTTTACGAATTTATTCGTTTAACTCGATTTATTAGTTTCTTATAGTTCGGTAATTTCTCAGTAATAATAAATTTTCCTTATAATTTTCTTCTCATGAGTGACTCATTGATAACATCCACATTACTCGAATTTCATAATTTCTCGTTATTTATATGATTATATATCTGCCACTTCTCATTTGCACCATTTCTCTCGACTTATGAATTTCTCACCACTTGATAATTATACAATCTCATGAAATTAATTATTCCCAATTATTCATGTAAATTCTCTAATCACATGCATATAAATTACTCAACATAATAATTTGGCTCAACAATTTTCTCGACTGGATTTTTTTTTTAATTTCTCCTTACAAACTTTTTTTTTTTTTACATTTAACTTGATTTATTAATCTCCATTAGCTCAATAATAACAATTCACAATTTATAATTATTCTCTATTCACACTTATTATATTGGCGGTTTTCCCTTTTAACTACCACTCAACTCCACTTGGAGAAAACTCATCCCCGAGTTTGGAACTGGCACTCTCTACCATCATAAAATAAACAATACATATTTTAAGGTTTCATTTATTTACTCAGAAATCAAACTCTTATGCACAAGTGTGAGTCGGTCCCAACGTATACTCTTTACGCCCCTCTCACACCCCTACTCATTAACTTTTTATCACTTTATAAAAATTATTCATTGCTCATATTAGGTGTCAGCTGTCTCATTAACATTCACTTGGATTCTCACATCCTTATTAGATTTTATCAATTATAACTCATCACTCTTTATTAGTCTCATTAAAAATTAGTCATTTTATGACTCCTCATAAATCAAGCTTGTTACAATTATTAGCACCACAAATCTTTATTTCGTGTTACACATTCACGATTATCTCTTGATCAAATCTGGGTATTAACCCTCATTTTGGTTTACTCATAGCATGCTTGGTATTATCATTACCATATAATAATTTTTATCGTAAATAGAATTCTCATTAAATTTGTAGTGAATAAACCTCGTAAATTTTCTTTTGTTGATTAACTCATTAGTTAACCCGTCTTGGGTTTCTGATCTCACTCAATTAGTGATGTCTCAATATTTATAACTTTTATTAACTATCTCTTGCTCAATTAACAGTCCTCACTTATTTCATATATTCGATGTTTTCCCATCGGTTACAAAATGTAAAATTAACTCCATAAATCTTCGCATAAAATTTTCTCAATTCACAAATCTTGTACTTATTTGCATTACCCCTCATGACTTCATTAATTAGTTTACTCATAGTTTCTCCTTTACTCAATTTAATGATTATGCATAATAAGATCTCTCTGTTCGGTTCGTTTTAGTTAATTGTCCAATCATTCTTGCTTTATAAATCTTATCGTAATTTCAATGACTTCTCAATTATAAGAATTAAATTATACTTAATCATTCTTACTAAATTATTATCTTAGCTTTTTGACCAATTAATATTACTCAATTTAACAATGTATCATTAGTGATTCTCATTCAGTTTGGTTTAATAACTTTCATTTGATTGGTTTGGATAACTCCTTATTCAACTTAAATCAATGATCTCTTATTTATTATTTTCCCATAGATCTCGATTTAGTGATATATTTGAACTTAACATTTTCCTTATTTTCTCGTTTATTTTGCTTTAACGATTGCTCAATCATTCTCGAGGTATTAATAACTCAATTAATCATTTTACGAATTCAACCCAATTTGATTTATTGTCTCTCTCTTGACATGTTTTGATAACTCTTTATCAATTCGTATTTGATGATTCTCTTATTCAATTGGTTGCACTGTTTTCTCATAAATCTCTTTTACGAATTTTATTGTCAACTTATATATAATAATTGAGGGTTTTCATAATACTTAGATGCTTGACCAATGGTCTCCTTGAATCCTTTTCGAAACATAGGCATGAGTCATGTGCGTATAATAACAGGGGCCCTATATTATTATCCGCACCTACCCATGTCATGGTTTCGAGCCAGTTTCAAAAATTCCATGATCTCCCATCCTCATACCATCCACATAACAAGTAGTTCACATAAACAAGTATAGTATATATATCTATGTATAGTCGCACAATTCACGCTCATCTCAAGTTGATTCTCTTTTATTCTCTTAGTAATCAATGTCACTCGCGACGTTTTAAATAAACTAAATAACTCATAAATCAGTACTAGAGGCATAAGGTCATCGTGATGCGCTGTTTCTCGATTTGGATTTGGACTCATTTTAAAAACACTTTTGAAAAACTCATTTTGAAAACTCGTGCTTCGACTTGAGTTTGGAATCCACCCCTTGTGAACCCAATTCTCTCAAGCCAAAGCTCTGATACCAACTTGTAACATCCCAGAAATCAGGGGAAATTTAAAAATTTTAAATAAACAAAATAAACCATTTTTCCCCAAAAGTACAAGTAACTCAAAGGTCCCAACTCATAAATAAAAATATAAAACCGGCTCGTGGTTTAAATGCGGAATAATTAAAGGTTTTAAAACAAAACATGTTTGACTCGAAATAAATGTTTTAATCCAAATCCATGAATATAAAAATAGAAACGCAGCTCATCAACCATTGACCTTCTCTTTGCCCTTGCTAGTACCTGAAAAATGGGGGAAGTGATTGGGGTCAGCCACCGCTGAGTGAATAATATCAAAATAAACAAGTAAATACAAACAACTCAAGCCACATAAATGATCCCTAGAGACTCTACTCAATTCTCAATTACTCAAGTTTATTTTCTCAGATTTTAAATTTATATAGCGCGCTTGTGTGACTTGGGACGAGAGATCAACCTCGACCCGCCTCACACAACTCAAGGCTCAACACCTGTACTCTTCGGTGTTGAGTCAAAACGTCTGGCACCAGTACTCTTCGGTGCCAAGACAACTCAAGTATATTATGTTTAATGTTTTAACTCAAGAACTCAAAACTCAGATAACTCAGGCTCCAGATAACTCAAATCACAGATAACTCAAATAAATCACCCAATCAACACTCAAGCTCAATCAACAATAATGGTGATTTTCGGTTAAAACAAGAACCAAAACGCAGTGGAAAGATTTAATCACCATGAACGGATCTAATATTAAATCATACAATTAAACTAATAAATAAATCAAAGAGATTGGATGAACATTTCATACCCTTGAAGCCTTTGATCTTGTAGGAATCGGATGGAGTTGGTGATGGATTGAAACCAAGTATTCAATAGGAATACCTCTAAAAGTAATCCACACAACACTTGCAAGAACACCAAATGAAGGATGCTAGTCCTTGTCTTGAGAGCAAAACGAAACAAAAACCTTAGAAAGGTTGTGTGTAGGGGATGGCCAAAAGAGGAGAAAAGAGGGAGAATTTATGGAGCCATTATGTGTCTTTAATGGTGCCATAAACACCCTTTAATGATTTCCAAAACAACATTTGTTTTATTTGCACTCTAGTCCCTAGCTTTTGTTTCTTCTAGTTTGCCCACAATAAAGTTTTAATATTAACAATTAATATTAAACTATATTATATACAAGCATGTAGCTTATATTAATATATAATGTAATTACCCTAATTACACTATATATCTTATGGTGTTAAGTGTTTAAGTGTGTGACCCTTTAGGCTCACAAACAACTAGCAATATAACCATATGTTATACGCGTGAAGCATATTCCAACAGCTCCCACTTGCGCACGTGATAACATCAAGTAGTTATACAAGCAAAGGTTAGAGTCTAGCAACCCGCCAATGCCCCTAGGAGTATATGAGGAGTTTCATAAAATCTTTGTTCAAAGTTTTTCAAGCAGTTATCCTTTTGTTACTGATACTATGTTGAATTTTAGACAAGGATCAATGTCAATCTAAAACTTCAACGATTCTGTTTCTCGATCTATATAATGAAATAGATTACCAAAACCAATCAAGATTCATCTTGATTACCTTTTGGGTGTGGCCACACATACATCTATTCAAAATCATCGAGGGGCCCAGTAGTATCTAATCCACATATGTGAAGGAACAAATTCTATATTGACTGCACGTGTCTGTCATATGCTTAATGATAAACCCGATAATGGTTGTCATAGCAGCCTTATTCAGGTCAGCGTTTAACCACATCAAAGTTTGCCCCTCTACATACACAAACCAACTTGCATCTCAAGTCAGAGGATAAGTGACAAAGCCTTTGTGAGATTCACTTGTGACATAAATCCAAGAAGTGATTTCTCATAGTTTGGGTCAGTCCAATCGTGCATCGTTATGAGCGACATGTGAGTTTGATTTCATCATCCTTAGTCATACTAAGATAATGTCATCAATGCCCTCAGATTTGTCTTAATAATATTCCCATATTATTAATATGACAATGGACAATTTAGAATATAAAACGCAGTAAATATTCAAGGATATAAACATGCAAATATAGAACACAGTAGATATTCATATAAAAACGATCATATCAAATATATCAATTTATTCCAATATAAACTGCTCACAGTTCCATTATCCAAATACTAAAACAGATTTACATGAAACTACTAGCTTGTCGAAGTCCAATGTTCCATTCATATTCAAGATGTTTGGTACAAGACATTGAGTTCGATAAAGCGTCAGCTAGTTAGTTATCTGTTTGAACTTTAAGTGTACGAATTTCACATATCTCGATAAATCATTCGAATGTAGTGAACCTTCGTAAATAGGATCTAGCGTCATCACGCCCTATTTCAAAACCAACATAAGTATAGCAAGTATACTTAGTTTCAGTTCAGTATCTCCACCATGACCAAGAAACATATCTCCAGTACTTTAAAATACTTCAATGTGTTCTTAACAGCAATCCAGTGACCTCTCATGAATTCTGTTGGTATTTTCTAGTAAGGTCCCCTAAGGACGTTACATTTGGCCTAGTGCTCCTTACAGCGTACATGATGAATGCAATAGCCGATTCATAGGGGATTACATTCATCCGCTTCACCACATCAGGTGTGGAAGGTCCTTGAGTCTCACTCAAGTTTACATTGTGTGGCATACGATGACTTCCTCGTTTGGGAGTACCACTCTAAACCATTTAGAATTTTGTCAATGTAAGCACTTTGACTTAAACCAATTAACCGCTTTGATCTATCATTATAGATCTTTACTTCAAGTATGTATGTCGTGTCCCTACAATCCATCATGTCAAAACATTTTCCAAGCCAGGATTTTCATCTTGTAGCATGGTATATTGTTTCACATGAGTGACATGTCATCAACATGTATGACTTGAGAAACGACAACGATCCCACTAGCTTTCATATATACACATACTCAGTTTGGGTTTTAGGTGAAACAAACATTTTGATTTCATCATCAACCAAATTTCATAGTCATAGTACACTACTTTGGCTATAAGAATCCTAATGTCTTTAGTAACAGGCGAGAAGGTTTCATCATTGTCAATCCAGTAGGATTGAGTGTAACCTTTTGCTACTATGAGAGATTTATAGGTGTGTATATTTTCATCCATGTCAACAGTCTTACTGTTTTGAGAAAGATCAACTAAGTTCAAAACTTGATTGTCTCTCATGGATTTTATTTTCGCATTCATAGCTTCAAGTCATTTTTCGAATTCAAAATTCGATAATGCAACTTGATAGTTAGGGGGTTCATAATGATCCTCGAAACTTGCTCCTCAGCATCGACATAAATCTATATCGTTCAGGTGCATGAAGTGTCCTTGCGGATCTATGAATGGGAACAACATCATCCTGTGGTCCAACATCTATATGTCCAGCCTCAGAATGATATTTGCTAGTGTTACCAGAAGGTTGTGTATCTTCACTTTGATTCTTGTCAAAGTCTATAGTGCTCCCACTTGCTTTGTGAAATGAGACTGTTCTCAAGAAACTCAGCATACCGAGTAACAACCATTTGTTCTCAGTTGGGAAGTAAAATAGTAATCGAAGATATACTTGATAGATATGGGCTCAAGTTTGTTCGGGATGTCTCGTTCCACGAGATCCTCACAACCCCAGATCCTCAAGTAAGACAAATTGGGACTTTCCCACACCATATCTCATATGGTGTCTTTTTAACCTTTTGGTCGGAACCATATCAAGTATTCGAGCAGCAGACTTCAGTGCATGCCCCTCAAAAGGATAGTGTAAGAGTAGTAGGACTCATCATAGATCGCACCATGTCGTACAGGGTCCGATATCTCTTTCCAGACGCACCATTATCTTGTGGAGTGTATGAAAGAGTGAATTGTGAGACAATCTCACGATGTGAGGGATGATCCAGAAACTCTTGACTCATGTACTTTCATCCTTAATCAGGACTGAAAGCCTTTGTTGTCTTGCTAAGTTGATTTTCTACTTTTACTTTAGAAAGCTTTGAACGTTTCAAAGATTTCATGTTTATGTCTAATCAAGTAAACATAACCATAGCGACTGATATCATTAAAGCTTCCATGTTGATGTTTAATCAAGTAAACATAACCACATCGAATGATATCATCAGTGAAAGTAGGTGGCACCTTCCCTAGTCTTAGTTCTAAAAGGGCCACATACATCAGTATGTATGAGTCCAAGTATATTTTTAGCTCTTTCGCCAACATGGGAGAAAAGCTTTCTTGTTATCTTTCCATAATATACAAGAGAGGCATTTTAAATGATTCATAATCATTTGTAAAGAAGCCCGTCGAGTTGTTTATGTGGAAAAGATGACGATGCTCTAGGTAAGTAGAATCCAAACCAATTTGGATTCTTGAGTGCTACATTTGTATATAGAACTATCGTTTGAATTAGGATCATGCATATTAATTTCAAACATACTATTATAAGGAATAGTAATAAAAAATGTTATTTTTCATAAAACAAGATATCATAATCCCTTATTCAACAAACGATAAAGCTAAACAATGCATAATTGACAATTATTCAAAACAATAATTAACACATTAGGAAGGATAAGATCACAGCTTCCATTCATTTAGCTTTCTACTTCACATTCAATCTTGCACATTTGTGTAAATGTGAGTTCCACAACTAGTGTCATACACTCAAGATTTATCACGAAAAGTATGGAGTTCTATAATGAAGATACCTAATGTGCTAACTAGAACACATTTGTCCTTCATCAACTCTGCCACGTAGGCAGGACAATTCCTCCTTCAATGGCCAGTTTCATCGCAATGATGGCAAGAAATATCCTTTGCAGGGTGCTCCTTTTTAGCAGGTGGGGGAATCGTAGGTTTGGAAAAGTAAACTAGCTTACCCTTACCTAGACTCTTGCCTTGTGCTTGCGGTTTACCTTCCCTGATTGCAAGAAAAGTATTGGGTAACCCTTGCTCAACCAGTTTTACCATAGCATGTTCAACGATTGTCTTCCCCATGCTATGTACTTTTAAAACACTTTTCAAACTGGTCATAGTCCTTGGATAGTGAGGTAAGAATCAAGCTCATTCCAAGAACTTGTGGTAAGGGGTAACCAAGACGTTCCATTGGATCAAGATAGCATTGCATATTCAAGATGTAAGTGCTTTCTGATTGGCCGTCCTCCTGATTGCAAGCATGGAATGCTTTAACTGTTTTGAACAGTTCAAGTTCTGCCTTTTGTTGAAATATTATTTTCAACTCGCTTATCATGTCATATGCTGTGAGTTCCTCGAAGTACTTTCGAATCTCGGGGTTCATGCTCACAAGCATATGAGTAGCAACTTCTTGGTGTTCGTTAAACGTTTTGGTAAAGGCTTGACGAACAACAGCAGAATCACTGACAGGAGGTGCCTCAGGTAAGGCCTCTTATAGGTATATCAACTTTCTCATCTCTAAGGACAATCCTTAGAATTCGATATCAGAAGATAAAGTTGATATTAGTCAGTTTCAGTTTTCAAGAACTGATTTTTGAGTGGAGATACTTAGGTTTTGATGTTGTTGTTATCTGTATAACAACCAAAGTTCAAAAAATGGTATTTTCAATAATAATTTCTTTTAATCAATTAACTACCCAATTAATTTTAATTAAAAGCTAAGATCCCATTGAGCTTCTATCACCGCATCAGTTGATCTGCTAGAGGTGATAGATCCAATAGGTAGGTGACGATCAACAATTGCATTACAAGTGCAACTCTTAGAGGTATGTGACTTCATGGCACCTAGTGAACAAGCATCTAGGGTCAAGTGGCATGTTTGTCGCATCGTCGCCTCGAGTCAAGGTCTCACCGTTAACTCGATTAAGTCATCCAATGTGAAATCATGTCAAAATAGCTCTAGGTCTCACGCGTAGAGAATAATGACCTCGGATCTAGATTCAAACCACGTCTCACGTGAATTCAGAAATAGAAGCAAGTGATTTACAACCGATTGGACGGCGTGACTTAAATTTTAGGTATGTTAAATTTTAATTAATAAAATTTTATTAAGATATGAATGAATCATGTACTTCATTCATATCACTTCATAAGTCGTTTAATAAACGGTAAAAACATTTAATAATTACTAAGGTTTAAGTTTTAAATCGTATTTAAACTTAGTTTAATCTCAAAACAATTTTAGATTAAAGGTTTAATCATCAATGATTAACTATTATTTTAAGTTTCAAATCATATTTAAACTTAGTTTAATCTCAAAACAATTTTAGATTAAAGGTTTAATCATCAATGATTAACTAGTAATTATCGATGATTAAATGTTTGGATGTTTTAATGTTTGTGTCAAAAAACCGTTTTTAATTGTTTTATTTACTTGTATCTAATAGGAAAAGAAAACAACCACAAACATAAATAAAACATGCAACAAATTTTGTGCAAACCTCGACCGATGAAATCCTAGGTTCGGTCACGTGAGTCATCACGACGGACCGAAGGGTCAAACTAGGGGACGGGCCAACATGAACCCAAACGGGCCTACATAAACCCAATGGGCTCCCACTTGCTCCAAGACATTCTTGAGCAAGTAGAACCCAAAATTGTGAAAAAGTGTAATCTGCCTGAAAATTCCAGCAGACTTTGAAGCCCGAAAAGTCACTGAAGGAGTCGTCGTTGGTCTTCCCGGCCTTCTGCAAAGTTGTAGCCCACGACCTTTCAAGTATTTTAGGCTTTTGAATCGCCCAAAACGGAGTCCGTATGCCTCTGGAAAACCTGTTTTCGTACAGCCCTCGCTTTTGTGACGGAAATTTGTTGTTTTCTTCATTAGTCTTCAATATTTTTTGTCAACAATTTACAGTAAAAAGATAAAATAAGTACAATCTATTCTATTACTTTTACATTACAAATTGCCCCAAAAATGGCACCAAAAATAAAAGAAAAAAAAAATGAAACAAATTACAACAATTAAGCCAAAAAACAAGGCTTTTCCCAAAACAACCAAACAACCAAACATCAACCACATTCATTCACAAAGGCTCTAGGCTTTCATCGGTTTGCAAAAACAAGCAACAATTGACAAGGCTTTGGCTTGGGATATGGCAAAAATACATGTTTTGCCATATCAACAAAATGGAATTAAAAATTAAATTCCAAGCCAAATAAAAAAAAAACAATAACAAGATTAATTTTTTTTTGATTTGATTTCGTAACAAGTGACAATAGGGTTCCAAAAATACCATATTTTAACCCACTTATTTAATTTAAAAAATCGAGGAAAAAAAAACAAAACCCGTGGGGTTTTTTTTCTTCTTCCGATCGGGATAAAAAAAACACCAAAAAAACTTGGTTTTTGCCACTTGTCACAAAATCTAGCTAATTATATGATTAATATAATGACTCGTGATACCACTAATGGTGATTTTCGGTTAAAACAAGAACCAAAACGCAGCGGAAAGATTTAATCACCATGAACGGATCTAATATTAAATCATACAATTAAACTAATAAATAAATCAAAGAGATTGGATGAACATTTCATACCCTTGAAGCCTTTGATCTTGTTGTAGGAATCGGATGGAGTTGGTGATGGATTGAAACCAAGTATTCAATAGGAATACCTCTAAAAGTAATCCACACAACACTTGCAAGAACACCAAATGAAGGATGCTAGTCCTTGTCTTGAGAGCAAAACGAAACAAAAACCTTAGAAAGGTTGTGTGTAGGGGATGGCCAAAAGAGGAGAAAAGAGGGAGAATTTATGGAGCCATTATGTGTCTTTAATGGTGCCATAAACACCCTTTAATGATTTCAAAAACAACATTTGTTTTATTTGCACTCTAGTCCCTAGCTTTTGTTTCTTCTAGTTTGCCCACAATAAAGTTTTAATATTAACAATTAATATTAAACTATATTATATACAAGCATGTAGCTTATATTAATATATAATGTAATTACCCTAATTACACTATATATCTTATGGTGTTAAGTGTTTAAGTGTGTGACCCTTTAGGCTCACAAACAACTAGCAATATAACCATATGTTGTACGCGTGAAGCATATTCCAACAAACAAGACAATTCACAACACATAGCACAAAATCATGAATCGAAAGTAAGTACAAGTTTATAGTGAGTTTACCCACCTCGAATACCGTAAGCTCCTTAATATCCTCGGTACTGAAGAGCGTCTCTAACCGGTCCTAGAAGGTCCTACAATGTACAAGGAAGCTCGGGTTAGGATTAGACTCAAAGGTTGTTTCAGCAGAAACTAAACAGCACTCAGCACTTTTGCAGGAACGGCTATAACTCTCAAACCGCTCACT
This sequence comes from Calendula officinalis, assembly GCA_963853835.1. Classification (NCBI taxonomy): domain Eukaryota; kingdom Viridiplantae; phylum Streptophyta; class Magnoliopsida; order Asterales; family Asteraceae; genus Calendula; species Calendula officinalis. The sequence goes on along the minus strand of OY970820.1, from coordinate 50,867,501 downwards.
AGATATTAATCAAATTTGTACGGTAGTTAAATGACTCAGAGGAAAACAATTTTACAGAAGACTTCGGAAGATAGATCCAAACGAAAAAGGCTCAAAACAGGCTCACGAGACAAAATAGCTGAACCGAAAACTATCCAGCGAAGGTTTACTAAAACAGCAATAACTTTTAAACCGTGAATCAGATTAACGATCCGTCAGCGTCGTTGGAAAGAGGACTCAGAAACCTAGAGACTAGCATAGGCCAAAAATCCAAAAACGTATTTTAAGTGTGGTAAAAACAGACGTGAACATAGCGAACAGATTCTGCCCAAGAATTCAGCATGACGTTTAAAACCCGGTTTGAATCCCGACATCAATCTGTTTATTCCCGAGACCCCCGATAGTCCAAAAATCACTTTTTATCACAGAATCTCATAATCATATAATCTCGTTGATTTATTTAGAAAAACTATTCAATTTAGGGAACCACCGGTGTTCGGCTAGCAAAACGTTTAATTTATCGATAAAAGGTTTTTCCCAAACCCGAGACCCGGCATCATACAAATTCAGTGGTTAACTCATGTGACCAAAACAGTTTACTTGGGCTCGATTAAAAACGAAAACAACAATTTTAGAAATTGATCAACGAGCCCTCGATACTACACTACTACACTCTATAGAACTCGCTAATCCACAAAACAAACTCAGTAACCAATCTCATCAAAATCCGAACCCTCACTGGTTCGTTCACAGATCCTACACAAAAAGGGATTAGACACAAGAACAAGAATTCTATAATCGGAAGAACAATAAAAGGAACAAGGATTAAAATTCTACCGAATGGGTAGTAGAATCGGGACAACGAACCTCTCCTTGCTTGATTACAAAGTGCTGCTAGAGTGATCTTGTATCTGCTGAAGTTATTAAATCCCAAGGCAGCAAATAATTAAATGAGGACAATTGTGTCATCGAATAAATAAAAAAAATGACATATCCTCATTTGGCCAAAGAAAACCCACGCCCACAATTTTTGAATTAGTCAAAGCCTCCACCACCGCTTCAATCATACTCCCTCCACGTCTTGGACAATTTGATTTCTACTTCATAAGAAAAATAAGATGCCACCTCTTCGATTAATTAATCCAACCACCAATCACAATACTTCCACCGTCTCTAAATAATTGTTGTCGGACCACACTTGCTCGGTACTCTACTTTCTTCACCGATTGGCACCTCCACCAGGAAAAAAGGATAGACGAACGAAGTGGGGAGGGATTTCTTTGGGCAGCCGACAATTGGAAGGAGGAGGGAAACGGACAAAAATAAAGACTAAAGGTATTAGGGCGGATTTTTAGTTAAAGTATGGTATTAAACGGGCTTAGAGCTCTAATAACTGGTTGGGCTAAGATTTAATACAAGGACCAAAACATAATAAGCATAAATTGAAACAAGGGGAAGTGTGCGCTGGCTCGGGATTAGTCGTCACGATAAGATTAATTATTCTCATAACTAATTACATACAATTTAAATAATCCTCTGGTTATTTTTAATTAATCTCCATGATTATAATTACGCAAATTAATTGACACTCGTGTCATTTAAAAGAAGCACTACGTATTTAAATCACTTGAAATAAATACACATAACTGATATAAATCTCAAATAAATAAGCAACACATGATTTATTTAATAAAACGTCGATAATATATTACAATAATTTTTAGGGCGTTACAATCTTTGATTGATTTGGAGTCCAAGAAAGAAGTTCATTGGACCCATTGAACTCATCTTGAACTTGATCTGCATTAAGTCTTCAAATTCTTTGCATAGATGATCATTTGTTGATCCAAAGATGATATCATCTACATATATTTGGATCAGTAGTATATCATCTTTGACCTTTCTTGTGAACAGAGTTTTGTCAATTGCACCTCTTTTGAAGTTGTTCTTGAGTAAGTATGAGGACAATGTATCATATCAAGCTCTTGGTGCCTGATGTAGGCCATATAGAGCTTTGTCTAGCATGTACACATAGTCATCATGTTCTGGATCTTCAAAACCTGGGGGTTGGCATACATACACTTCTTCTTCAATTTTTCCATAGAGGAATGCACTTTTTACATCCATTTGGTATACCTTGAATTTCTTATATGAAGCATATGCCAGAAATATTCTTATGGCTTCAATTCTGGCAACAGGAGCATATACTTCATCATAATCAATTCCTTCTTCTTGTGTGTATCCCTGGGCTACAAGTCTTGCTTTGTTTTTGATCACTATACCCCTTTCATCTTTCTTATTTCTGAAGATCCATCTTGTGCCAATATGTATTTTTCCCTTTGGTAGAGGAACAAGAGTCCATACAGCTTGTAGTTTGAACTGAAGGAGTTCTTCTTGCATTGCTATGATCCAGTTTGAATCTTTCATAGCTTGTTGAATCTTCTTAGGTTCTTCCTGTGACAGAAAACATTCATACATGCATTCATTAGATATTAAACTTATGTTACAAACATTTGAATCTAATGAAGAATTAAATTTGCTTCTTGTCTGCATGTTTGAATTGACATCACTTAGGACTAGGTCCAGAGGATGATTCTTTTCAGTTCTGGTTCCAGGGATTTTGTCAACAGAGATTTGAGAATCTAGATTTGACACATTTGATTCATGAATTTGTGCATCTGTCCATGTTTCTTCTTGATTGTTTGCATTTTGTGGAGTTTCATCATTACTACTGGTGTCAGTAGTAACGTTCTCTTCATTGACCTCAGGAGGATCATTGTTGTTACAGACATCAGTATTGAGTAGATCATCATTACAACTCTGAGGTTCGGAGTTACTACTGGGATCAGTAGTATCTTCAGAATTTGTGTTATTACTGGTTTCAATGAAATTAGGGTTACCAGAGTTACTACTGTCCTCAGTATCAACTGTGGGATCAGTATCAACCAAGATATATTTCATGATTTCTTGCCTTCCACTTGATGATGGTCCTGCTAGTTGATTTTGATTGTTTGAAGCTCCTGTATTAAGCTCATAATTGACATCAAAAGATTTGGTTAGATTATCAATATTAAACAACCAATCTGGACCATTTCCTTGTTCATTCATCAGATTTTCATTAAAGGATACATTTACACTTTCTTCAATGATCCTTAGCCTTTTGTTGAACACTCTGTAAGATTTGCTTTGGGTTGAGTATCCTACAAATATTCCATCATCTGCTTTGCAGTCAAATTTACCAATTTGTTCTCTTGTAATTAAAATAGTACAAGGACAACCAAATGATTTTAAGAAAATTATTGATGGTTTTCTTTTATTGAAAAGTTCATATGGTGTTTTAAAGTGAGGCTTAACTATTAATACTCTGTTCTGAACATAACAAGCAGTATTAACAGCTTCAGCCCAAAAAGTTATTGGTAATTTTGAATCTGCAAGCATAGATCTGGCTGCTTCAATGATAGTTCTATTTCTTCTTTCAGCTACACCATTTTGTTGTGGAGTTCTTGGTGAGCTGTACTGCCTGTCAATGCCTTTAAGATCACAAAAATCAATTAGGTTAGTATTTTTAAATTTAGTTCCATTATCACATCTAATTGCTTTCACTTTGAGATCTCTTGTATTTTCCAGCTTTACAATCAGATTCGTGATCATTTCACTTGTTTCATCTTTGGTCCTAAGAAAGAAGACCCAAGTATATCTGGAAAAATCATCAGTAATAACAAGACAGTATTGTTTCTTTCCAATACTCATTACATTTGTAGGTCCAAAAAGGTCCATATGTAAGAGCTGCAAAGGTTTAGAAGTAGAGTTAATTGCTTTGGTCTTATGAGAAGTCTTGTGTTGTTTACCTTTTAGACAGGCAACACAATGATGATCACACATAAATTCTTTTTGTGGTAGACCAACTACCAAATTTTTTTTAACTAAATTGTTCATATTTTTAAAATTTGTGTGACACATCCTTCTATGCCAAAGTTCTGATTCATTTGTGTTTGCCTTAGATTTAAAACAGTTGATCTCATTTGATGAAATGAGTTCTCCCCCTATATCCAGGTAATACACATTGTTTTTCCTTGGTGTTCTTAAAACAACAAATTTTTCATCTAAAATAAAATCAGGAGAAAGAATGATGCACTCAACATCTGTAAAAAGAATTTTGTTCCTCTTATCACAGACTTGTGAGACACTAACCAATTATATTTAAGCTCAGCAACATAAAAGACATCATCAAAAGTGATCTTACCATTTGATACTGTACCTTTACCTGTAATCTTACCACCTCTAGGATTTTCTCCAAAAGCAACATATCCTCCTTTAAAAGACTTGAAATCTCTGAGTATTTGAAGATTTCCAGTCATGTGTCTAGAGCATCCACTATCAATATGCCATGTTCTACCTTCTTCAGGGATCTGAATACTCTGCACATAAAGTAAAAGGATTAGTTAATTTTGGGAACCCAAGCTTGTTTTGTCTTGGGTTCATCCTTTGAAGAGTAAGTCTTTCTAACTGAATGAGCCTTATATGCAGTTTTGTACTTAGTACTGATGTTCTTAGTTACTACTGATCTATGTTTATACCTGTAGTTTTTGGCTTTTGAAAATTTTACTACTGATGGACCAGTAGTGTTTGGGTAATATGAATTTTGAGTGTCAGCACATGGTTTATTGAGTTCTTTTTGTTTTGGTTTTATAGATTTCTTTTCTTTTGATTCTTCAATTTGTTTTAGTTTTATGGCTTTTTCTTTTTCTTTGTTGATTTTGAATTCTTTAAATTCTTGACTGTTAATAGGATTGAAGTGACAATTTTTAGCTATGTGGTTAACCTTGTTACAAATTAAGCATGATAATTTTGTTGTTTTAGCACTTTCAGGTTTTCTTTGCTCTTTTAACTGATTTAGGCTTCTTTGATTCCCCTTCTTAGAATTGTAGGTATATTTTCTGAATTGTATTTTGGGGATTCAGTTTGACTTTGTGTTGTGTGAAAACTTGTATCATTTGATTCAGTTGTTTGATCATCATCAGAAGATTCATTTGATTCATTACGGGTTTCAGTTTCAGTCTGACTTTCAATTTTTAAATCATTTAAAACTCTTTTGGTACTTGATTTAAGCGGAGGAATAAAATTTGTTGGAGGTGGGACTGCATGATATCCCACTCCATGAACAACCTTTTCTGTGGTTTGATTACTAGTTAATTCATTAACAATTTTAGAACTTCTTTCAAATTTCTTAATAGTTAGTTTGTTCTGTTCTAATTCCATTTGACATTCTTCTAATTTGATCAAAGTTTCTTTTAGTTTTAATTCAATATGTTCTTTTTCATAAGTAGTTTGTAACAATTCATCTTTTATTTTTTGATCAGTTATTTGATAAATTTTAATTTGATTTTCTAAATCAGCTATACAACCATTGTATTCAATTCTTCTATTTCTGTTTAGTATCATCTCTTCAAGTGCTTCTTTATTAAGTTTTTCTAATTCTTTATATGCTTTAATACATTCAGGAGTGCAAGATTTAGAATTTACCTCAGTAGTAGAAGGATCAGTAGTAAAGGCCATGAGAGCTTGGTTCTGTGCATGTTCTTCTGCTTGAAAGCTCCAGTCATACCCTTGTCCTTCTTGAGATACTAAAGCAGTTGAATTTGAGGTACTGTTTTTGTTGTAGTTTGATCTTTGGTCTTTGTTTGGGCATTCTCTGGCAAAGTGACCCAGATTGCTACAATTATAACATTTGACCTTGGTTTTGTCAAATCATGCACGATCACCTTTGTTGTAAGACAGATTTTGTCTTCAAGTTCTTTTAAGAAATCTTTTGGTTCTTAAACTCAGCATAGCCATCTGCCACTTGATGTCCATCTCTTCCAAATCATCAGGATTGAGTTGTTCTAAATCCTCACTAATCAATGCAGTGTGCACATGACTAGTGAAGAATGATTCTCTTGCTACATCATCAATACCTGCATTCTTTGTATTGTCCTTCCCTGTTCCTGTACTTGACACAAAAGCAGCATTGTTTGAAGGTAAATTAGGAGATTTATTACTTACCTCTGATTCAAACACTCTTAACTCATTGTAGAGTTCATCAAGCTCCTTTTCTTCTAGTGCATCACCTTGTCTATATATCACAGTATACATAGACCATTCTTTACCTAGAGATCTGAGGAACTTCCTGTTGACATCATCATTGTCTGGTTGATAACCAACTTGATTTAGTTCACCAATGAGTTTGTTGAACCTATCAAATACTTGAGACAATGATTCATTCTTCTGTCCTTTGAAGTTTTCAAAGTCTTGTTTCAGAACAGACTTCAGGTTTCTCTTTGTGCTCTTTGTACCAACAAACCTCTTTTCCAGAGCCTGCCATAACTTCTTTGCATCATCATATTCAACAAAGAGATGTCGATAATCATTGGGAATGGCAAGCAAAAGAGTGCTTAAGGCTTTGAGCTCGATCCCTCTATCCTTCTTCTCTTTCTCATACTTGAGTTTGTCTACTTCAGTTGAAGTAGTGGCTATTTGAGTTTGAATAGTCTTGTTGCCTTCAAGAACCACTTCCCACATGGAATAATCATTAACCAGCATGTATTGCTTGATTCTGTTTTTCCACATCCCAAAGTTGTTGGGAGTGAGAATTGGAATCTTGTTTGCCTGAGTACTTTCATTATTATCAGACATGATTAACAATTTTGAGATCGAAAGTATGAAACTTTTTGCTGTTCTTAATTCGTAGATCTAGAACCGTAAAGCTCTGATACCACTTGTCAGGATCGATTAACCCAGAAGGATTAATTAATCACAGATCTACAAACTATTAGAAGTTACAGCGGATCAACACTTATAGTTTAATTGATTAAGAACAATGAATACTGTTAATGAATACGAATGTAAATAAGAACACAGTGATTCACAAAAAGCTATGTTTATTAATTTGATCGATCAATACACACGTATGTTTACAATTCATAAGGAACTATATATACTAGTCCTTGAAGCCTAAATTAATAACCTAGTTATTTTAGGAATCGATTACAATTGAATTACATTAAGATATATACATTTCGTAACTAACTATGCTAGAATCTCGTATGCGATCAGCACCAAAAATCGAACGTCAGTAGTATTTGTTGTCATCAGTAGTAACTTGAGATCAGTAGCATCAGTAGTAAATGTAGTTCTGACCCATCATTACTAATCTTCCGTAATCTTGAATCAGTACCAACTGCAGCATCAGTAATAGAATGATATATCTGTTTTATATCCCAACACCATTGCCTCAGACCAGCTAGGTTGGCCATCATTGGCAAAAAAAGAAAATAAGAAAATAAAGAAAAAATAAAAAAAGTTAATTTGTTCCATAAATAAAATTGATATAATATAAAGCCATAAAGGTATGAGTCTAATACATTAATTAATAAGAAAATAAAGAATGATTCAATGTTAGATATTAGAGTTAAATCCCTAGTGTTGAGGTAAAGGTTACTTTTGTTATTAGAGAAACTTGTGATTGTAGGGACAGCCGAAAAAGCCGTTGTACTTGTCATCTCTCTTTGCTATGCATATTTTGGCCATATATTTGAGACGATCCTGTTGTTGCACAAATGGTTGACGTGCATATTCCGATGCCATCCACTACACATCAAATAACCAAATTATTTAACACCAAAAAAAAAAAACTAAATTCAACACGAAGGTTGCAACATGCACATGAAGAATAAATCTGATTTGTCAAAGAATGACTTTTGGCTTTGTCTGCAAAACTAAGGGCAAATTAGTAAAAACGATTAAGGGCCCGTAACATGTAGAAAACATGTGCCGTATGAAAGTTACATTTGTATTAAAAAAAACAAACTTTAAAAAATGACCAAGAAAATGTAACAATTTCCAAATATTTTGCTTACATGAACGCTAATATTTCCACGAATGTGGTGTCAATCTGAAGCATAAAAACATTGAGCTAGTACTGAAAACGGGAGATCAATTTTAACTTTTGAGGTCAAATTTCCATATTCATTTTTAATTTAACAGAAATATATTAAGTGGTTGCAAGTTGCAACTTACCCCAATCTCCTCTTTTGCCTCTCTAACTGCTGCATCACATATATCTTGACCCTGTAGAAATTATTATCTTATAAAATATTAAGTCTATTTTTAATTATGATGCGCAACTAATTTACCAAAATGTGGTTACCTCATCAACAATTCCAGTAGGAAACTTTCATATACCGTTCCCTTTAAATTTTCCACTTTTCTCTTGAACCACCAAAACCTAAAACCTTAGAAAAATGGAATAATATATGAAGAATTTTACATAATTAAAATTATAGAAAATATGGAATGTAAATGTATAAAAAGTACCTGTCCATTTTCATTGATGACAAAAGCACCAATACCAACACGATGACTTGCATTTGCTGACAAAGTATTTATTGTTTCAGGAATCCAAGACACAATAAGCACCAGGTGTGTTGGTTCAGCATGGTGGTAATTAAATTTAAACCCTTTCTGCAACAAAATTAAATAAGATTTAAGATGTTTAAAACAAAGCTTCTGTGAATGTAACCGCCAAGCCAACTTACTTTAGCCACAGGTCTATGAGATTCACAAGCTCAATTGGCAATTTGATCCAAATACCCCTTTTACCCTGCACAAATGTTATGCAATAAATGTTACTTTAACCTACAGGAAATTCATAAATATGACAACACTGTTTTTATCCATGTCTAAATGGGCTACTATCATAAGGTTCATGTCAGTGATTATAATTTAAAGTTTCTTAACAAACTGGCTTGAATAATCAAAGGATCAGAAATCATGTAATGTATGATCTCAACAGGCATTCCAATAATCTCTTTCTCTTGGATATTTGATGCAAGATTATGTTAAGCCACAACCACTTTTAGTAATTAGGGTTTAGTAGTGGGCAACAACCCGTTTTAATCAGGTGTTTTAAGCGAGTACTGGTTCGATTTGTTGGTGTGTGATGACTCGCTCTGGAGGCAACAACCCGTTTTAATTAGGGTTTAGCAATAAGGAGTCATGTTGGGATGTAAATCAAAGATATTATTCTATTACTGATGCTGCAGTTGGTACTGATTCAAGCATAATTGAAGATTAGTATTGATGGGGCAGAACTGCGTTTACTACTGATGCTACTGATCTCAATTTACTACTGATGACAGCAAATACTATTGATGTCTATTTTTGGTGCTGATCATATACGAGATTCTAGCATAGTTAGTTACGGAATGTATATCTTTATGTAATTCAATTTTAATCGAATCCTAGAATAACTAGGTTAATATTTTAGGCTTCAAGGACTAGTATATGTAGTTCCTTATGAATTGTAAACATACGTGTGTATTGATCGATCAAATTAATATACATTGAAGCTTTTTGTGAATCATTGTGTTCTTATTTACATTCGTATTCATTAACAGTATTCATTGTTCTTAATCAATTAAACTATAAGTGTTGATCCGCTGCAACTTCTAATAGTTTGTAGATCTGTGATTAATTAATCCTTCTGGGTTAATCGATCCTGACAAGTGGTATCAGAGCTTTATGGTTCTAGATCTACGAATTAAGAACAGCAAAAAGTTTCATACTTTCGATCTCAAAATTGTTAATCATGTCTGATAACAATGAAAGTACTCAGGCAAACAAGATTCCAATTCTCACTCCCAACAACTTTGGGATGTGGAAAAACAGAATCAAGCAATACATGCTGGTTACTGATTATTCCATGTGGGAAGTGGTTCTTGAAGGCAACAAGACTATTCAAACTCAAATAGCCACCACTTCAACTGAAGTTGACAAACTCAAGTGTGAGAAAGAGAAGAAGGACAGAGGGATCGAGCTCAAAGCCTTAAGCACTCTTTTGCTTGCCATTCCCAATGATTATCAACATCTCTTTGTTGAATATGATGATGCAAAGAAGTGATGGCAGGCTCTGGAAAAGAGGTTTGTTGGTACAAAGAGCACAAAGAGAAACATGAAGTCTGTTCTGAAACAAGACTTTGAAAATTTCAAAGGACAGAAGAATGAATCATTGTCTCAAGTATTTGATAGGTTCAACAAACTTATTGGTGAACTGAATCAAGTTGGGTACAAACCAGACAATGATGATGTCAACAGGAAGTTCCTCAGGTCTATAGGTGAAGAATGGTCTATGTATAATGTGATATATAGACAAGGAGATGCACTAGAAGAGAAAGAGCTTGATGAACTCTACAATGAACTAAGAGTGTTTGAATCAGAGGTAAGTAATAAATCTCCTAATTTACCTTCATACAATGCTGCTTTTGTGTCTAGTACAGGAACAGGGATGGACAATACAAAGAATACATGCATTGAAGATGTAACAAGAGAATCTTTCTTCACTAGTCATGTGCATACTGCATTGATTAGTGAGGATTTAGAACAACTCAATCCTGATGATTTGGAAGAGATGGACATCAAGTGGCAGATGGCTATGCTGAACTTAAGAACCAAAAGGTTTCTTAAAAGAACTAGAAGACAAAATCTGTCTTACAACAAAGGTGATCGTGCAGGATTTGACAAAACCAAGGTCAAATGCTACAACTGTAGCAATCTGGGTCACTTTGCCAGAGAATGCCCAAACAAAGACCAAAGATCAAATTACAACAAAAACAATACCTCAAATTCAACTACTTTAGTATCTCAAGAAGGACAAGGGTATGACTGGAGCTTTCAAGCAGAAGAACATGCACAGAACCAAGCTCTCATGGCCTTTACTACTGATCCTTCTACTACTGAGGTAAATTCTAAATCTTGTACTCCTGAATGTATTAAAGCATATAATGAATTAGAAAAACTTAATAAAAAACACTTGAAGAGATGATACGAAACAAAAATAGAAGAATTGAATACAATGGTTGTATAGCTGATTTAGAAAATCAAATTAAAATTTATAAAATAACTAATCAAAAAAAATAAAAGATGAATTGTTACAAACTACTTGTGAAAAAGAACATATTGAATTAAAACTAAAAGAAACTTTGATCAAATTAGAAGAATGTCAAATGGAACTAGAACAGAACAAACTAACTATTAAGAAATTTGAAAGAAGTTCTAAAATTGTTAATGAATTAACTAGTAATCAAACCACAGAAAAGGTTGTTCATGGAGTGGGATATCATGCAGTCCCACCTCCTACAAATTTTATTCCTCCTCTTAAATCAAGCACATAAAGAGTTTTAAATGATTTAAAAATTGAAAGTCAAACTGAAACTGAAACCAATAATGAATCAAATGAATCTTCTGATGATGATCAAACAACTGAATCAAATGATACAAGTCTTCACACAACACAAAGTCAAACCGAATCCCCAAAATACAATTCAGAAAATATACCTACAATTCTAAGAAGGGGAAATCAAAGAAACTTAAATCAGTTAAAAGAACAAAGAAAACCTGAAAGTGCTAAAACAACAAAATTATCATGCTTAATTTGTAACAAGGTTAACCACATAGCTAAAAATCGTCACTTCGGTCCTATTAACAGTCAAGAATTTAAAGAATTCAAAATCAACAAAGAAAAAGAAAAAGCCTTAAAATTAAAACATTGAAGAAACAAAAGAAATGGAATGTAAAAAACCAAAACAAAAAGAATTCAATAAACCATGTGTTGAAACTCATAAATTTGGAAGAATTGCACCACTATTTGTGCAAAATATCAGTTATAAAAGTCCAAACAGAAGTAATTATTTCAAAAAAAATGGAAAACAAAATCAATTTCCTCAATATTCAAAATTTTCAAACATCAGTAGAAACTATTCTAGGTTTACTACTGGTAAAAACCCTAATTACAATGATGTCTGGTATAATTACAAAAACACTACTGATTATGCTCAAAATTCATATTACCCAAACACTACTGGTCCATCAGTAGTAAAATTTTCAAAAGCCAAAAACTACGGGTATAAACCTAGATCAGTAGTAACTAAGAACATCAGTACTAAGTACAAAACTGCATACAAGGCTCATTCAGTTAGAAAGACTTACTCTTCAAAGGATGAACCCAAGACAAAACAAGCTTGGGTTCCCAAAATTAACTAATCCTTTTACTTTATGTGTAGAGTAGCCAGATCCCTGAAGAAGGTAGAACATGGCATACTGATAGTGGATGCTCTAGACACATGACTGGAAATCATCAAATTCTTAGAGATTTCAAGTCTTTTGAAGGAGGATATGTTGCTTTTGAAGAAAATCCTAGAGGTGGTAAGATTACAGGTAAAGGTACAGTATCAAATGGTAAGATCACTTTTGATGATGTCTTTTATGTTGCTGAGCTTAAATATAATCTAGTTAGTGTCTCACAAGTCTGTGATAAGAAGAACAAATTTTTTTTTGTAGAGGTTGAGTGCATCATTCTTTCTCCTGATTTTATTTTAGATGAAAAATTTGTTGTTTTAAGAACACCAAGGAGAAACAATGTGTATTGCCTGGATATAGGGGGAGAACTCATTTCATCAAATGAGATCAACTGTTTTATATCTAAGGCAAACACAAATGAATAAGAACTTTGGCATAGAAGAATGTGTCACACAAATTTTAAAAATATGAACAATTTAGTTAAAAAGAATTTGGTAGTTGGTCTACCACAAAAATAATTTATGTGTGATCATCATTGTGTTGCCTGCCTAAAAGGTAAACAACACAAGACTTATCATAAGACCAAAGCAATTAACTCTATTTCTAAACCTTTGCAGCTCTTACATACGAACCTTTTTGGACCTACAAATGTAATGAGCATTGGAAAGAAACAATACTGCCTTGTTATTACTGATGATTTTTCCAGATATACTTGGGTCTTCTTTCTTAGGACCAAAGATGAAACAAGTGAAATGATCAAGAATCTGATTGTAAAACTGGAAAATACAAGAGATCTCAAAGTGAAAGCAATTAGATGTGATAATGGAACTGAATTTAAAAATACTAACCTAAGTGATTTTTGTGATCTTAAGGGCATTGACAGGGAGTACAGCTAACCAAGAACTCCACAACAAAATGGTGTAGCTGAAAGAAGAAATAGAACCATCATTGAAGCAGCCAGATCTATGCTTGCAGATTCAAAATTACCAATAACTTTTTGGGCTGAAGCTGTTAATACTGCTTGTTATGTTCAGAACAGAGTATTAATAGTTAAACCTCACTTAAAAACACCATATGAACTTTTCAATAAAAGAAAACCATCAATAAGTTTCTTAAAATCATTTGGTTGTCCTTGTACTATTTTAATTACAAGAGAACAAATTGGTAAATTTGACTGTAAAGCAGATGATGGAATATTTGTAGGATACTCAACTCAAAGCAAATCTTACAGAGTGTTCAACAAAAGGCTAAGGATCATTGAAGAACTGTAAATGTATCCTTTAATGAAAATCTGATGAATGAACAAGGAAATGGTCTAGATTGGTTGTTTAATATTGATAATCTAACCAAATATTTTGATGTCAATTATGAGCTTAATACAGGAGATTCAAACAATCAAAGCCACAAGCAGGACCATCATCAAGTGGAAGGCAAGAAATCATGAAATATATCTTAGTTGATACTGATCCCACAGTTGATACTGAGGACAGTAGTAACTCTGGTAACCCTAATTTCATTGATACCAGTAATAACACAAATTCTGAAGATACTACTGATCCCAGTAGTAACTCTGAACCTCAGAGTTGTGATGATTATCTACTAAATACTGATGTCAGTAACAACAGTGACCCTCCTGAGGTCAATGAAGAGAACGTTACTACTAACACCAGTAGTAATGATGAAACTCCACATAATGCAAACAATCAAGAAGAAACATGGACAGATGCACAGATTCCTGAATCAAATCTAGATTCTCAAATCTCTATTGACAAAATCCCTGGAACCAGAACTGAAAAGAACCATCCTTTGGACTTAGTCCTAAGTGATGTCAATTCAAACATGCAGACAAGAAGCAAATTTAATTCTTCATTAAATTCAAATGTTTGTAACATAAGTTTAATATCTAATGAATGCATGTATGAATGTTTTCTGTCACAGGAAGAACCTAAGAAGATTCAACAAGCTATGAAAGACTCAAACTGATCATAGCAATGCAAGAAGAACTTCTTCAATTCAAACTGCAAGCTGTATGGACTCTTGTACCTCTACCAAAAGGAAAAAGACCCATTGGCACAAGATGGATGTTCAGAAATAAGAAAGATGAAAGGGGTATAGTGATCAAAAACAAAGCAAGACTTGTAGCCCAGGGATACACACAAGAAGAAGGAATTGATTATGATGAAGTATATACCCATGTTGCCAGAATTGAAGCCATAAGAATATTTCTGGCATATGCTTCATATAAGAAATTCAAGGTATACCAAATGGATGTAAAAAGTGCATTCCTCTATGGAAAAATTGAAGAAGAAGTATATGTATGCCAACCCCCAGGTTTTGAAGATCCAGAACATGATGACTATGTGTACAAGCTAGACAAAGCTCTATATGGCCTACATCAGGCACCAAGAGCTTGGTATGACACATTGTCCTCATATTTACTGAAGAACAACTTTAAGAGAGGTGCCATTGACAAAACACTGTTCACAAGAAAGGTCAAAGATGATATACTACTGGTCAAATATATGTAGATGATATCGTCTTTGGATCAACAAATGATCAACTATGCAAAGAATTTGAAGAGCTAATGCAGATCAAGTTCAAGATGAGCTCAATGGGTCCAATGAACTTCTTTCTTGGATTCCAAATCAATCAAAGATCAGATGGTATCCCGATCAATCAATCTAAATATGTTAGGGACATTTTAGAGAAATTTGCAATGAAAGACAGCAAAAGTGCAAGCACTCTAATGGAAACTCACAAACACCTACATCCTGATGTTGAGGGGGAGGATGTAGATGAACACCTATACAGATCTATGATAGGTTCACTAATGTATTTACCTGCATCAAGACCTGACATTATGTATAGTGTTTGTGTATGTGCCGGGTATCAAGCAAGACCTAAGGAATTACACTTGCAAGCTGTTAAAAGAATCTTTAGATACTTGAAGGGAAAACCCTTTCTTGGTCTTTGGTATCCACATGCATCACCATTTGAACTAGTAGCCTACACTGATAGTGACTATGGTGGTGAATGTCAAGATAGGAAATCTACTACTGGTGGATGTCAGTTCTTTGGATCAAGGTTGGTGTCATGGCAATGCAAGAAACAAACCAATGTTTCAACATCAACAGCTGAAGCAGAATATGTAGCTGCATCTGCTTGCTGTGCTCAAGTACTATGGATTCATAATCAACTACTAGACTTTGGTATATCTATCCTTAAAACTCCAATTTTTATAGATAATCAAAGTGTTATCAGTATTGTAAATAATCTAGTAAAACACTCTAAAACAAAACACATTGAAATTAGATTTCACTTTATAAGGGATTGCAATGAAAAGAAATTAATTAAAGTAGAATAAATTCATACTGATAATCAATTGGCAGATCTTTTTACAAAAGCATTTGATGTAGGAAGATTCAGCTTTTTAGTTAGCAGTATTGGAATGATTTTAATAAGTTAAGTCTAAAAAGAAAATCATGTGTAATGTGTTTTGTACAATTTTATTTATTTTACTACTGGTTATTTATTATTACTGATTGTATGCTTCTACTATAATTTAGTGTTGATAGGGTTTCTCAGTAGAATTAGGTCAAGTATAAAAACAATGGTTACTACTGATGTTTCTACTACTGACACTTAGTTACTACTGGTAGACCGTTATCTGGAAAATACATAAATTACATTACTGACCCTCATGAAAATAGCCGTTGGGTTATTATTCGAAGGATATTTTGGTCTCTTTGCAGGTTAAATCGAAAAATATAAATAGCAGACTGAGATTAGTTTAGCATTATCTTCTCCTCGATTCGATAAACCCTACGCTAAACCCTAATCTCTGCAAAATCCGATCAAAACCCTGCATCAGTAACATCTCAATTCCTTTCACCAAAGTGAAATTCGTGCCAAAACAATCACTCTCTTTGAAAGATTCATAACAACAGATCAAAATCAAGCAAAATAGCAACCCTAAAATCACTCGAAATCAAAACTGATCTTAAATTTTCGGAATTTCACAACATGTGTGCTTTCTTGAGAAATCCAGATGGCACAAAGGACTTTCGTCCTATTATAATGTTCTTAAAGAACTCACATATAAAATTTGCTCTCACCATCAATCCAAGAGCATATCAACAACACTTGGTTGATTTCTGGTCCAATGCTGAAAGAATTGAAGATTCAACCATGTCCAAGATCAAATAAACAGTAGATGGAAAGTCTATTATTATAACTGAACAAACAATCAGATACCATCTTCAACTCAATGATGAGTCAGGTATGTTTTCTTTACCAAAGGAGGATCTGGTTGAAGTTTTACAAAAAATGGGGTATGAAGGAAGATTAGATATTGTAACATTTCAAAAGGGTCTTCTTTCACCCCAATGGAAGTTTTCAGTTCATACTATTCAACACTGCATCTCTCCAAAAAGAAGCACTTGGAATGAGTTCAACAAGTCAATAGCTTCTGCTATTGTTTGTCTGAGCACAGGACAAGTCTTCAATTTTTCAAATAAGATTTTGAAGGAATGCTTGGAAACTTATCATCCTCAAAATTTTTAATGTATCCAAGATTCGTAACTCATATAATAAACTGTGAATTACAAAATCTTTCAATGCCCAAAAACATTTTGTAACACCAGAATTAAACAAAAAGGTTTATGCAAATATGAGAAAAATGTTTAATTTTTCTGGTAAATAAACTCCATTATTTCCAAACATGATCTATGATCAACCCCCCACTGGAGAAGGTTCAAGTCACCCCATTGAACCCCAACCAACTCCACCACCAAATACAGCCCAAACAGAACCCATTCAGTCCAATCAATTAAATGAACCAACAGATGTCCTGCAAGTGTCCCAGGTACATGAGATTAATCCCCAGAGTGCTACTCTTCACTCTGAGGAAGACCAGACCATAGCCAAACACATTTCCAAAACTTATAAAAGGAAGAGAACTTCCTTAAAGGACACCAGGGGACCAATTGAGTCACACCCCAGGCTCCAAGAGTTGTCCTCCAAGGAGGAGAGAGGACATGAGGAAAGGGCTCTCACTACTGATGCCCCAAAGGTGGGTGCACAGGCTAGAGAGAACATAATTAGAACCCACACCTCGGCAACTCTCAGTGATGAATCAGAATTTAAGGAGTTACTGAGAGGACCCCGGTGCCAAGAAACCACAAGGGGGGGCACTACTGCTTCTTCTAGAAAGAAGAGAGTGTCCAAACAACCCAATTTATCACCAAGAAGTGATAAGGGTAGAACTGACCAAACTGAATTGACGGATAGGATGGAAAACCTTCAAACCAATGTACCAAATGAGCCCAATGATCCACCCAAATGGGCTGAGGGCAGTATTAAACAAACTAAATTGACGGATAGGAAGGAAAACCTTAAAACCACTGTACAACATTTCTGACTCTATTAAACAATCAAGGGAAAACCATGACCTACAAGAAGCACTATATTAACACTCTGAACAAAAGACAGAAGTGGTTCGAACATAGGCTTCAAAGGCAATCCAATTTGATCAGGAAATTACAAAGGAAGATTGCAAGTAGTGAGGCTCAACAAGTTGAGATCACTAAGGGGGAGAAAGATCAAATTCAAGGGATGATTGATCAATCAATTGTAGCAGCAGCCCTTCTAAACTTAAAAGAGGTCCATGGTGAAACAGGTCAAAGTGTTGGTGAGAACCTGTATAAAGAAATGGAAAATATGGATGATGATGTATTTGTGTCTGCAAACCAATCACAAACTGCAGAACAAATAAACTCACCAGTTACTACTGAAGTCATTGAGACTACTGATCCAATGGAAATTGAAGAAAACAAGGATCAAGAGGTTGTTACTACTGACCATATTGAAGAGAAAGAAACTCCAGTAGTAAATGCACCAGAAGAAGAGTTTATGGATACTACTGATGCCCTAGCAGTAGTAGCTCCAATAGCAACCTCACCACTAGTAAATGAAGAACAACAAGTTGTGGTGTATGAACCTGAAAGTACACCAGTAGCAATCACAACAGTAGAAACCACAGCCATCACACCAGTAGCAACCACCTTGGTTACTACTGAAGAAGAAGATGAAGAGATTCCTGAGCTTCTTGAAAAAGAACAGATCATCATTGTTACAAAACCTAAAACACCAGAACAGCCACTTGTCATACCTGATATTGATGACAATGTGAACTGGTATGAAGTAGATGAATATGAACTTCCACCTCACCCTAAAATACTTCCAGAAGATAAACTTCATCTATTCTCTCCATCAATTGTGTTCATTATTGTTCTTGATAATAAGTATACTCCACCTCCACCAGCAGTCTGTATTGGAAAAGGGAAAGAAAAATATGATGATGATTATCCAAAAAGAGCACTAGGTCACTACATGGTAAACAAAATAAACCATGTCAGACCTGCTAAACAAGATAAATGGAAGGTGAACAGGATAAGATACTTGAGAAAAGTTGCTAAAACTCAAGCTCTTGAAGACAAGAAAAAGGCTGAAAAAGAAAAATTAAACAATCCTGAAAATCAAGAAGCTGAAGTACAAATACCACAAATAGAAGGTGTCCTGGTAGAAGGTCAAAAAGCAGAATTTGAAAGACATAGAAAGATAGAAGAAGAACACTTAAATTATCTTGAAGACCTTGTAGCCGAATGTAAAAGGGAAAAGGCTGACCTACCAGATGACATATTTGAACAGAAAAAGAATATGATTGACTTTCTAAAGTCAAAGGGACATAGTGCTAAATCTTTTGGTAGAATGAAGATGATTACAATAGTAGACAAATATTGCACTGCCAAAAAGAAAGAATTAGCTGAATTGGAAGTTGAAGCTGAAAAGGAGAAAGTATTAGTTAAAATAGATCCCATGACAATCCTCACCGGATTTTCCAACAACTGGAGAATCTTCAATACCTCCTGAGAAAAGAAAAACAGATGAAGTTGAAACAGAACAAAGAAAGAAAAAGAAACAGGAAATACATGTATTTGACACTCCTATTGCTCCTATTGAAGATAATCCAATCATAAATTGGAGGATGGTTGGTGATGCTATTGAGATTATTAGACAAGACAAATCAGTTCAAAGATTTACTGGTTGGAAACCATTAGTTATGTCTTGTAGTCAAGCTGATATCATTAAATTCCTGATCATAGGCAAACCAAGAATGACTAAGAAGTCATGGAAGAATTCAGGAGCTGGTTACTTAACCAAAATGATACTTAACCAAAATGATAGATGCTGCATTTTATACAGATCAATATCCTGAAATATTCTCAAACAAAGAAAACGTATATGCTTGGAATGTGCTACCCACAATGAATATGTATTTCTTTGAAAGATCAAGCAAAAACTGTGAGCTGTACTTGTATGAAAGGGAATATCCTCATTCTGAAAAAACAATGTATCAGTTGTATACAAACACAATGATGAAACCCCATGATGTTGTAATGTTCCGTAACAAACTTAATTACTTTATTAAGAGAAACAGCAAGTATATCATTGCTCAGAGAAAGCTGCAAAATCAAAGAACACTTGAAGGCAGACAAAGAAGAGCTAAACTATTAGAAGAACAAGCTAAGAAGAATGAAGAGCAAAAAGAAACTTGATTAATTCAAAGAGAATTAATAAGTTTAGGGGGAGATTGTTGGGATATAAAACAGATATATCATTCTATTACTGATGCTGCAGTTGGTACTGATTCAAGATTACTGAAGATTAGTACTGATGGGGCAGAACTACATTTACTACTGATGCTACTGATCTCAAGTTACTACTGATGACAACAAATACTACTGACGTTCTATTTTTGGTGTTGATCGCATACGAGATTCTAGCATAGTTATTTACGGAATGTATATCTTTATGTAATTCAATTGTAATCGATTCCTAGAATAACTAGGCTATTAATTTAGGCTTCAAGGACTAGTATATATAGTTCCTTATGAATTGTAAACATACGTGTGTATTGATCGATCAAATTAATATACATTGAAGCTTTTTGTGAATCACTGTGTTCTTATTTACATTCGTATTCATTAACAGTATTCATTGTTCTTAATCAATTAAACTATAAATGTTGATCCGCTGCAACTTCTAATAGTTTGTAGATCTGTGATTAATTAATCCTTCTGGGTTAATCGATCCTGACAAGTGGTATCAGAGCTTTACGGTTCTAGATCTACGAATTAAGAACAACAAAAAGTTTCATACTTTCGATCTCAAAATTGTTAATCATGTCTGATAATAATGAAAGTACTCTGGCAAACAAGATTCCAATTCTCACTCCCAATAACTTTGGGATGTGGAAAAACAGAATCAAGCAATACATGCTGGTTACTGATTATTCCATGTGGGAAGTGGTTCTTGAAGGCAACAAGACTATTCAAACTCAAATAGCCACTACTTCAACTGAAGTAGACAAACTCAAGTGTGAGAAAGAGAAGAAGGATAGAGGGATCGAGCTCAAAGCCTTAAGCACTCTTTTGCTTGCCATTCCCAATGATTATCAACATCTCTTTGTTGAATATGATGATGCAAAGAAGTTATGGCAGGCTCTGGAAAAGAGGTTTGTTGGTACAAAGAGCACAAAGAGAAACATGAAGTCTGTTCTGAAACAAGACTTTGAAAACTTCAAAGGACAGAAGAATGAATCATTGTCTCAAGTATTTGATAGGTTCAACAAACTCATTGGTGAACTAAATCAAGTTGGTTATCAACCAGACAATGATGATGTCAACAGGAACTTCCTCAGATCTCTAGGTGAAGAATGGTCTATGTATAATGTGATATATAGACAAGGTGATGCACTAGAAGAAAAGGAGCTTGATGAACTCTACAATGAGTTAAGAGTGTTTGAATCAGAGGTAAGTAATAAATCTCCTAATTTACCTTCAAATAATGCTGCTTTTGTGTCAAGTACATGAACAGGGAAGGACAATACAAAGAATGCAGGTATTGAAGATGTAGCAAGAGAATCATTCTTCACTAGTCATGTGCACACTGCATTGATTAGTGAGGATTTAGAACAACTCAATCCTGATGATTTGGAAGAGATGGACATCAAGTGGCAGATGGCTATGCTGAGTTTAAGAGCCAAAAGATTTCTTAAAAGAACTGGAAGACAAAATCTGTCTTACAACAAAGGTGATCGTGCATGATTTGACAAAACCAAGGTCAAATGTTATAATTGTAGCAATCTGGGTCACTTTGCCAGAGAGTGCCCAAACAAAGACCAAAGATCAAACTACAACAAAAACAGTACCTCAAATTCAACTGCTTTAGTATCTCAAGAAGGACAAGGGTATGACTGGAGCTTTCAAGTAGAAGAACATGCACAGAACCAAGCTCTCATGGCTTTTACTACTGATCCTTCTACTACTGAGGTAAATTCTAAATCTTGCACTCCTGAATGTATTAAAGCATATAAAGAATTAGAAAAACTTAATATAGAAACACTTGAAGAGATGATACTAAATAGAAATAGAAGAATTGAATACAATGGTTGAATAGCTGATTTAGAAAATCAAATTAAAATTTATAAAATAACTGATCAAAAAATAAAAGATGAATTGTTACAAACTACTTATAAAAAAGAACATATTGAATTAAAACTAAAAGAAACTTTGATCAAATTAGAAGAATGTCAAATGGAATTAGAACAGAACAATCTAAATATTAAGAAATTTGAAAGAAGTTCTAAAATTGTTAATGAATTAACTAGTAATCAAACCACAGAAAAGGTTGTTCATGGAGTGGGATATCATGCAGTCCCACCTCCAATAAATTTTATTCCTTCACTTAAATCAAGTACAGAAAGAGTTTTAAATGATTTAAAAATTGAAAGTCAAACTGAAACTGAAACCAGTAATGAATCAAATGAATCTTTTGATGATGATCAAACAACTGAATCAAATGATACAAGTTTTCACACAACACAAAGTCAAACTGAATCCCCAAAATACAATTCAGAAAATATACCTACAATTCTAAGAAGGGAAATCAAAGAAGCCTAAATCAGTTAAAAGAACAAAGAAAACCTGAAAGTGCTAAAACAACAAAATTATCATGCTTAATTTGTAACAAGGTTAACCACATAGCTAAAAATTGTCACTTCAATCCTATTAACAGTCAAGAATTTAAAGAATTCAAAATCAACAAAGAAAAAGAAAAAGCCTTAAAACTAAAACAAATTGAAGAATCAAAAGAAAAGGAATCTAAAAAACCAAAACAAAAAGAACACAATAAACCATGTGCTGACACTCATAAATTTGGAAAATCTGCACCACGATTTGTGCAAAATACCAGGTATAAAAGTCCAAACAGAAGTAATTATTTCAAAAACAATGGAAAACAAAATCAGTTTCCTCTATATTCAAAGTTTTCAAACATCAGTAGAAACTATTCCAGGTTCACTATTGGTAAAAACCCTAATTACAATGCTGTATGGTATAATTACAAAAACACTACTGATTATGCTCAAAATTCATATTACCCAAACACTACTGGTCCATCAGTAGTAAAATTTTCAAAAGCCAAAAACTACGGGTATAAACCTAGATCAGTAGTAACTAAGAACATCGGTACTAAGTACAAAACTGCATATAAGGCTCATTCAGTTAGAAAGACTTACTCTTCAAAGGATGAACCCAAGACAAAACAAGCTTGGGTTCCCAAAATTAACTAATCCTTTTACTTTATGTGCAGAGTATTCAGATCCCTGAAGAAGGTAGAACATGGCATATTGATAGTGGATGCTCTAGACACATGACTGGAAATCTTCAAATACTCAGAGAATTCAAGTCTTTTGAAGGAGGATATGTTGCTTTTGGAGAAAATCCTAGAGGTGGTAAGATTACAGGTAAAGGTACAGTATCAAATGGTAAGATCACTTTTGATGATGTCTTTTATGTTGCTGAGCTTGAATATAATCTGGTTAGTGTCTCACAAGTCTGTGATAAGAAGAACAAAATTCTTTTTACAGATGTTGAGTGCATCATTCTTTCTCCTGATTTTATTTTAGATGAAAAATTTGTTGTTTTAAGAACACCAAGGAGAAACAATGTGTATTGCCTGGATATAGGGGAGAACTCGTTTCATCAAATGAGATCAACTATTTTATATATAAGGCAAGCACAAATGAATCAGAACGTTGGCATAGAAGGATGTGTCACACAAATTTTAAAAATATGAACAATTTAGTTAAAAAGAATTTAGGCAATCCAATTTGATCAGGAAATTACAAAGGAAGATTGCAAGTAGTGAGGCTCAACAAGTTGAGATCACTAAGGGGGAGAAAGATCAAATTCAAGAGATGATTGATCAATCAATAGCAGCAGCAGCCCTTCTAAACTTAAAAGAGGTCCATGGTGAAACAGGTCAAAGTGTTGGTGAGATCCTGTATAAAGAAATGGAAAATCTGGATGAGGATGTATTTGTGTCTGCAAACCAATCACAAACTGCAGAACAAATAAACTCACCAGTTGCTACTGAAGTCATTGAGACTACTGATTCAATGGAAATTGAAGAAAACAAGGATCAAGAGGTTGTTACTACTGACCCTATTGAAGGAAAAGAAACTCCAGTAGTAAATACACAAGAAGAAGTGTTTATGGATACTACTGATGCCCTAGCAGTAGTAACTCCAATAGCGACCTCACCAGTAGTACATGAAGAACAACAAGTTGTGGTGTATGAACCTGAAAGTACACCAGTAGCAATCATACCAGTAGAAACCACAACAATCACACCAGTAGCAACCACCTTGGTTACTACTGAAGAAGAAGATGAAGAAATTTCAGAGCTTCTTGAAAAAGAACAGTTCATAATTGTTACAAAACCTAAAACACCAGAACAACCACTTGTCATACCTGACACTGATGACAATGTGAACTGGTATGTAGTTGATGAATGTGAACTTCCACCTCACCCCAAAATACTTCCAAAGAATAAAATTCATCTATTCTCTCCATCAATTGTGTTCACTACTGTTCTTGATAATAAGTATACTCCACCTCCACTAGCAGCGTGTACTGGAAAAGGAAAAGAAAAGTTTGATGATGATTATCCAAACAGAGCCTTAGGTTACTACATGGTCAACAAAATGAACCATGTCAGACCTGCTAAACAAGATAAATGGAAGGTGAACAGGATAAGGTACTTGAGAAAAGTTGCTAAAACTCAAGCTCTTGAAGACAAGAAAAAGGCTGAAAAAGAAAAATTAAACAATCCTGAAAATCAAGAAGCTGAAGTACAAATCCCATAAATAGAAGGAGTTATGGTAGAAGGTCAAAAAGCAGAATTTGAAAGACAAAGAAAGATAGAAGAAGAACATTTAAATTTTCTTGAAGACCTTGTAGCTGAATGTAAAAGAGAAAAGGCTGATCTACCAGATGAGATATTTGAACAGAAAAAGAAGATGATTGACTTTTTGAAGTCAAAGGGACATAGTGCTAAATCTTTTGGTAGAATGAAGATTATTACAATAGTAGACAAATATTGTACTGCCAAAAAGAAAGAATTAGCTGAATTGGAAGTTGAAGCTGAAAAAGAAAAGGTATTAGTTGAAATAGATCCCATGACAATCCTCACTAGAATACCAACAACTGGAGAACCTTCAATACCTCTTGAGAAGAGAAAAAGAGATGAATATGAAACAGAACAAAGAAAGAAAAAGAAAAAAGAAATACAAGTATTTGATACTCCTGTTGCTCCTATTGAAGATAATCCAATCATAAATTGGAGGATGGTTGGTGATGCTATTGAAATCATAAGACAAGACAAATCAGTTCAAAGATTTACTGGTTGGAAACCATTAGTTATGTCTTGTAGTAGAGCTGATATCATTAAAGTCCTGATCATAGGCAAACCAAGAATGACCAAGAAGTCTTGGAAGAATTCAGGAGCTGGATACTTAACCAAAATGATAGATGCTGCATTTTATCCAGACCAATATCCTGAAATATTCTCAAACAAAGAAAATGTATATGCTTGGAATGTGCTACCCACAGTGAATATGTATTTCTTTGAAAGATCAAGCAAGAATTGTGAACTGTACTTGTATGAAAAGGAATATCCTCATTCTGAAGAAACAATGTATCTGTTGTATACAAACACAATGATGAAACCCCATGATGCTGTAATGTTTCATAACAAACTTAATTATTTTATCAAAAGAAACAGCAAGTATATCATTGCTCAAAGAAAGCTGCAAAATCAAAGAACACTTGAAGGCAGACAAAGAAGAGCTAAATTATTAGAAGAACAAACTAAGAAGAATGAAGAGCAAAAAGAAACTTGATTAATTCAAATAGAATTAATAATTTAGGGGGAGATTGTTGGGATGTAAATCAAAGATATCATTCTATTACTGATGCTGTAGTTGGTACTGATTCAAGCATAATTGAAGATTAGTACTGATGGGGCAGAACTGCGTTTACTACTGATGCTACTGATCTCAATTTACTACTGATGACAACAAATACCACTGATGTCTATTTTTGGTGCTGATCATATGCGAGATTCTAGCATAGTTAGTTACAGAATGTATATCTTTATGTAATTCAATTGTAATCGAATCCTAGAATAACTAGGTTAATATTTTAGGCTTCAAGGACTAGTATATATAGTTCCTTATGAATTGTAAACATACGTGTGTATTGATCGATCAAATTAATATACATTGAAGCTTTTTGTGAATCACTGTGTTCTTATTTACATTCATATTCATTAACAGTATTCATTGTTCTTAATCAATTAAACTATAAGTGTTGATCCGCTGCAACTTCTAATAGTTTGTAGATCTGTGATTAATTAATCCTTCTGGGTTAATCGATCCTGACAAGTCATTTAAACAGGGGATTTAGCCGACCATGTTCTTTTGTTACAAACTATATTTTGTTAATTATAACTTGCTCAGGGCTGATTACGTTATCCATCTATGCAGAACAACATAATTTCCCTTAATATAATTATACTCATTTAAACTAGTAACAACTATCATTCATACTTGTATCAGCAAAATGTCATGTGAATTTCAGATGAACATGATGCAAATCAATCCAGAAATCAAAATGAAATGAGGATTGAACAGAACAAACGCAGAGAATTCTAATAAGAAGAAAGGATTTTGAGCGAAGATTCCATGATCGATTCAATAGACAAATCGATACAAGCTTACAGAGTGAATTAGAGAGGGAAATCAAACAATTCAAAAATTAACTAAGGCTACAACAATCACGCCTTAAGTAACAACGAACAAGAAAGATAACAGCTAACTAATTTCCCCGCCTAATGATAACGGAAAAAACTAACAGCTTCTAAACGGATCACGTGCAAGGCACGTGACTTTTATTAATACATTTTATTCGTAACAATCGACTCTCCTTGAAAACATCCTTGACCTCAAGGATGGAGCTGACAATCTGGAAATCGCTGCAACATGTCTTCATAAACTTCCCACGTAGCATCATCCACTGAACAATTCATCCATTTGACAAGAACATGCACAACAGGGCGATTACCGCGATGACCCAATTTACGTTCCAAAATGGCCTCCGGAATCACAGAATTAACATCATCTGAATCAAAGTTTGGCAAGGACCCAACCACCAAATTCTGCCCTTTACATTCTTTAAGCTGAGAGATATGAAAGATTGGATGAATCTTTTAGGTAGGTGGAAGTTGTAAGCGATAAGCAACCTGCCTTATACGTTCTATGATCTGAAATGGCCCAAAAAACTTAGGTGACAACTTGTGATGCTGCTGCATGACAGTAAATTGCGGATACAGTTGTAACTTCAAATACACCCATGTGTTCACCTCAAATTGTTTATCAGTTCTGTGTTTATCAGCCAAATTCTTCATCCTGTCCTGAGCACGTTTTAAATGGAACTTTAACAACTGCATAGCTTGTTCCCGTGCTACCAAAGTGCGATCTACATCTTCCACCACACTCTCCCCTGCCACATATGGTAAATGAAGTGCAGGGGTCTGTCCATACACCACCTCAAAAGGTGTGGTATGAATTGTAGAATGGAAATTAGTGTTATACCAATACTCTGCCAGTGGTAACCATTGTAACCACTGTCTAGGCCTGTCACCAGTCATGCAACGAAGATAACATTCTAAACAACAGTTGACTACCTCAGTTTGTCCATCTGACTGAGGATGATAAGCAGTTGACATACATAATTCCACCTTCAACAGCTTAAATAAGGATTTCCAAAAAAGACTCAGGAAAAACTTATCACGGCCACTCACAATTGTACTTGGCAACCCATGTAACTTATACACATTGTCTAAGAATACTTGAGCTACCTGAGCAGCAGTAAAAGGATGGTGCAAAGGAATAAAATGAGCATACTTACTCAATCTATCCACCACCATAAACATCACAGTTTTTCCATTGGAATTTGGAAGACTTTCAACAAAATCCATGGAAATATCAACTCAAATTTTTTCAGAAATAGGCAAAGGTTGCAGGAACCCTGCATAAGCAGTTAATTTAGGTTTTTTTCTTTGGCAAATATCACAGGCATGAACTACTTTCTTGACTGATTTGATCACATTTTTCCTAGTAAAACACCCCTGCCAGTTTCTTATAGGTGACCAATACTCTATAATGCCCCCCAATAGCACTACTGTGGTAATAATGGATAAGTTCAGTCTTAAGGGTATAATCATTTCCCACTACCCATTTTCCTTTCCTGCAAAACTGATTATTGACCAGGAATATTTACTATCCACACCAGGGTTTGACTGCAATTGCTGAATAATCTCTTGTAGGCCAGGGTCTTGTTCCCTACTTTTGTTTAACCTTGACCATTAATTTCATTGGAAATAGTGGATAGCATCAGTTGAAAGAGTTCACCCCCTTGGTCTACCCCATACTCAATTCGAGATTGAGCATCAACAACTTTATTATCCACCCGCTTTTTATACACAATCTCATAATCAAATCCCAACAATTTAGGCAACCATTTAGCTTGGAATGATGTAGTCAACCTCTGATCTAACAAATACTTAAGACTAAAGTGATCAGTCTTAATTTTGAAATGCCTGTCCAACAAATAGCCTCTCCATTTTTCTAAGGCTAGGATAACAGCCATCAGTTGCTTTTCATATCTAGACGAACACTGGTGTCTCATAGACAGATTCTTCGATAGGAAGGCAATAAGATGATCATCCCGCTGTAGAACTGCTCCTAACCCAGTCCCAAAAGCATCCATTTCAATAAGAAATTCCTTGTTAAAATTGGGAAGTTGCGGGACAGGTGCATTCACCATTGCACCATGCAAATTTTCAAATACCATTTGAGCCTCTATGCTCCATTTAAAAGCATCTTTTTTGAGTAATTGAGTGAGTGACAAGCTGATTTGACCATAGTTTCTAATAAATCTTCTATAGTATCCTGTCAGTCCTAAACATCCTCTTAACTGTTTAAGGTTATTGGGAGATGGCCAATCTTTCATAGCTTGAATCTTGCTAGGGTCAGCACCCACTCCTTCTGCAGAAATAATATGGCCCAAATAATCCACCTGAGATGTTGCAAATGTACATTTGCTCTTCTTTGCAAACAGACTATGCTGCTTCATAGTACTTAGGATAGTCTGGAGATGGATTAAATGTTATGCCATACTCTTACCATACACTAGTATATCATCAAAGAATACTAGTGTAAATTTCCTTAAAAAAGGCTTAAAAACTTGATTGATGAGTGACTGGAATGTAGAAGGTGCATTTGTGAGTCCAAAGGTGTTGGATCTGGTCCGATCATTAATGATCTTCAACATGTACGAGGAGAGGGGAATATCCTTACCAGCTTCCTTCTTGGAGTTGAAGATGGTGTTAGATAAGGCACGAACCTCAAACCATTCCCCCTAAAGGTCGTCATAATCGATCTTCAGCTTCTCAAGCATCACATGAGCGATGCAAAGAGTGAAGAATCGAATATATGGAATGTTAGTTCCCTTGGCCTTGAGCTTGGTCTTGACCTCCTCGAAAACCAGTCTCCCATAATCAATCTGCTAAAAGGTGATTAGGGCTTCAGCAATGACCTGAAGGCTAGAGTTGCACCGGTTGTGAGACCCAGAGTTGCCACCTATGCACTGAATGATGTGCGTGAAGAAGTAGGCCCATGGTCTCGACAGCTGAGACTTCTTAAAGATTTGCACCCTGTCGTCATCCTTTTCTAATCGATATCCAGTGATACCAATTAGACTTGCTTTAGCATCATCAGAAGATTTCGTCTCCTGATAGAGCTCGACATGGAGCAAATAGTCGAACCCGCAAGCAGTTCGGAAGTCATCAACGGTGATGGTGATTTGATGACCTCCTACTTGAACAAAAATGTCGTCTCCAGAGATGGAGACAGACATCCAGAAATCACGCAAGAGTTCGTAAAAACTCTTGGTGAAGTGAAAGAAAGCACCCCTGATTGGACAGTGGCGAAAGAAATTTCCGACCGGATAGTAAACGTCTTGGAGGTTTTCCGGTGGAGATGTGTTTGCTACCAGGTTCGAGTTCTGAGTGA
Source organism: Calendula officinalis (assembly GCA_963853835.1). Lineage (NCBI taxonomy): Eukaryota > Viridiplantae > Streptophyta > Magnoliopsida > Asterales > Asteraceae > Calendula > Calendula officinalis. The sequence continues at coordinate 50,837,872 of OY970820.1, read as the reverse complement.
ACTCGATGGCAGCTCTAGTGAGAGGAGCTTTTGATTTCTTAGACATATTTAGGTTCGGCTGACTGATAAATAGAAAGGTTTTAGTCAGCTGAATGTACTAAGTGACAAGGTGATCTTATCAGCTGCTGATAGTATCTCAGCAGATGATTTAAGCATTTAACATACCCAGCTCGCTGATTAAAAAGTTGAAACATTTTTCATCTAAAGGTTTAGTGAACAGATCAGCCAGCTGAAGGTCTGTTGAAATGAAATGAAGTTCAACATCACCTTGTTCAATGTGATCTCTAATGAAATGATACATGATATCGATATGTTTGGTTCTGGAATGAAGAACTGGGTTGTTGCTGATTGCGATAGTACTTGTGTTATCGCTATAGATAGGAACCTTGCAAAAGTTCATATCAAAATCAACCAACTGATTCTTCATCCAAAGGACTTGAGCACAACAGCTTCCAGCAACAACATATTCTGCTACAGCTGTAGAGGTGGAAACAGTATTTTTTTCTTGCTTGTCCAGCTGACTAGCTTTCCACCTAGCAGCTGACATCCTCCAGTAGTGCTCTTTCTATCAATCTCGCAACCTGCAATGTCTGAATCTGAATAGCCAATTAGATCAAACCCGGAGTCTTTGGCATACCAATGACCTAGAATTCGCTTAGCAGCTACTAAATAAGACTCTACAGGATCAGCTTGATACCTAGTACACATACAAGTAGCAAACATAATATCTGGTCTGCTGGCAGTGAGATAGAGGAATGACCCAATGATTCCTCTGTAGAATTTGATATCAACTGATTTCCCAGTTGTATCAGCATCTAGGTTATTTGGAGGAGCCATTGGAGTTTTCATGGATGACGATGAATTCATATCAAATTTCTTTAAAAGATCTTTGATATATTTTTCTTGATTTATAAAAATTCCATTTTTAGATTGCTTAACTTGTAAGCCAAGAAAATATGTTAATTCACCCATCATACTCATCTCATACTTTGTAGACATAAGTTTTGAGAAATGTCTACAAAGCTTTTCGTCAGTAGCACCAAATATTATGTCATCCACATAAATTTGAACAAGAATGATATCACCTTTGATTTTACGAATGAATACGGTTTTATCAACCTTCCCCTGGTGAAATCATTTGCTAGAAGGAACGTGAAGAGAGTGTCATACCATGCACGAGGAGCTTGTTTCAACCCATACAACGCCTTATCCAGCTTATACACATAGTCTAAGTACATAGGATTTTCAAAACCTGGAGGGTGCTTTACGTAGACTTCCTCTTGCAATTTACCATTTAAGAATGCACTCTTCACGTCCATCTGAAAAATTGTGAAGTTTTTGTATGCAGCATAAGCTAAAAATATTCTTATAGCCTCAAGCCTTGCTACTGGAGCAAATGTTTCCTCGAAATCGATTCCTTCCTCCTTTCTATATCCTTGTGCAACAAGTCTAGCCTTGTTGCGAATAACCACACCTTATTCATCCATTTTATCCCTAAATACCCACTTGGTACCAATTATTGTCTTACCAGCTGGTGGAGGTACCAGCTGCCACATCTTATTGACCTCAAATTGGTTAAGTTCCTCCTACATCGCTTGAATCCAGCTGGAGTTTTCTAAGGCAGCTTTAATATTTTTCGGTTCTTCAGCTACTAAGAAACACAACCATAGGCAAAGATTACATGATGCCTTACTTCTTGTGACCACTCCTTGTTGTGGATCTCTAATGATTAATTCAATTGGATGTTCTGAGGTCCACTTGGATTGGAGAGCGGCTGAAGAGGAAGAGGATTAAGTAGAATTTGATCCTTGATGAGCGGCTGAATGCTCAGCAGGATTGAGTACTTCATTTTGAACTAATCTTCTTGAAGTATGAAGAGGTGGCTTAGAGTTAGCCTTGGATGATGCTCTTGCTGTTGGAATTTTCTTGTTGAACATCTGCAATATCTACAAGGTATGTGGGAGCATCATGGAATGTATCATCTGAATCATTTATTGGAACTTCAAAAAGATTCAAAGCATCAGAGAATGCTTCAGCTGTCTCATTAGAAGGTGGTTCAACTGAACTCTGGAATGCGTCAGATAATTCAGCAGAGGTGGGATTTAAGGCTTTAGAGTGTTCTTCAAAAGTAACATTAATAGATTCTTCTAATGTTTATCTTCTTTTGTTGAAAACTCTGTATGCCTTAGACACAGTAGAGTACCCCAAGAAAATTGCTTCATCAGCTTTAGAGTCGAACTTACTCAGCTGATCTCGTGTGTTTAACACAAAACACACACAACCAAAGACATGAAAGAAACCAATATAAGGTTTCCTCTGACGGAGAATCTCATAAGAAGTTTTCTTGTGTCTCTTCACATAGAGAGACATGTTTTGAGTAAAACACGCTGTGTTAACAGCTTCTGCCCAAAATTGTTTTGGCATGTTTGACGCAGCAAGCATTGTTCGTGCAGCTTCTATCTGCGTTCTGTTTCTTCTTTCAGCAACACCATTCTGTTGAGGTGTTCTAGCGGCTGAATTTTTTTTTGAGATCCCAACTTCTGAGCAGAAGTCTTCCAATGTACGATTTCTGAATTCAGTACCATTCTCTGATCTCAGCTGCTTTAATCTTGACCCATTTAGAAGTTCCATCTTCTTGATGAATTTGATAATTTCATCAGCTGCATCACTTTTGTTACGAAGAAATATAACCCAAGTATATCGTGAGTATTCATCAACGATAACTAGTGTATACTTTTTTCCACCTAGACTTTCAGTGCTCATAGGACCAAAGAGATCCATATGAAGCATGTGCAGGCAGTTGTCGATGGAGGAACATTGCTTTGATTTGAAAGAGCTTTTATGTTGTTTGTCTTGTTCACAAGCTGAACAAAGTTTATCTTTTTCATACTTGATCTGTGGCAAGCCATTCACCAGCTGTCCTCGGGACAGCTTCGATATATTTTTAAAGTTTAAGTGAGATAACCTTTTATGCCACAACCAATTCAGCTCTTCAGTGGAGTGAGAGAATAGACAAACTTCTTGATTTTGAGGATTCATGTCAAGTGTGTATACATGGTTGTTTCTTGGTGCGATAAGCACGACTTTTCCACTTTTATCTGTCACCGTTCCTCTGTATTTATTAAAGTTCAATGAGAACTCTGCATCACATAATTGGCTAATGCTGAATAAATTATGTTTCAGCCCGTTCACATAACCAACTCTTGTGATCTTTATAGATCCATTTGAGATGGATGCATAACCTTCAGTTGAGCCTCTACCATTATCACCAAAAATTACTCGAGGACCAGCACAAACTTCGAACTCTTCAAGCAGGGATTTGTATCCAGTCATATGTCTTGAGCAACCACTTCCTAGGTACCAGACGTGTTTGCTTTGATCACCCTGCACATAAGTTTAAAAGAGTTAGTTCTTTTTGGGAACCCACACCTCTGTGGGTCCTTGTGATTTCTTGCTGGAACTCACAGGGGTTGGGTTCTTAATGGACTCGCAAGATGAAATTGAAGAGGGTCTTAAGCTTGTGCTGTCACACTCATTTGCTATATGCCCACGATCTCCACACTTATAACATTTTCTGTTCTTTTGTAGTGGAGTGGAAGGCGAAGCAGCGGGGCTGGGTACTGGACCCAAAATCCCTTTCTGATTATCTGAGATATTCAGAGTTTGCACGAGTGATGTCAGCTTGTTGGCCTTTCCTTTCAGCTGTTTAATAGGACCAGCTGAAGAAGGACTTTGAGTGTTTTTGAGAACACTCTTACCTTTGTTCTTTGCAGCTCGAGTACGAACTCCAGCTGTCTCACCCTTGAAGGGTGTAAGAACAGTTTTCTTTCATGTTGTCTTGCTAGTCTTCCTTTGAGGTATAGCAGAAGAGACAGAAGGTGCTGAGCCCAGAATAGACTTGCTTGGCTCAACGATAACTACTGTAGGTGTCCTAACAACTATGGCTGAAGAGTCAGCTGATGACTCATCACCAATGGTTTCAGAAGGGTCTTCCTTGGACATTTCAGTAGCATAGGTTTTGGTAGACTTAACAAAGCAACCAAACACCAACTCTTCAGCTGGCACAGAAGCATCAGCTGACGAGTAGTACAGATCATCCATACTGCTGTCAGGTACAGCGGCTGCAGCAAGGAAATCTCCTCCTAATACAGCTTGTACTTGACTAGGAATCTGTGAGTTGCCACACTCACTCACACGTTTGGATGAACGAGACCATGATTCACAAATCTTTTTAATTGTTTCGAGTTCTTTAACCTTTTCATTTAGATCGTGTTGAAGAACTGAGTTTATAAATTTTGTTTCAGATCGTTCTTCTTTTAAAATTTTGTGATCAATTAATCTTTCTTTTAAAAAAGTATTTTCACGAAGAATAGCACTGTGTTTATCCAAACATTCACCTTTCAGCTGATCAATGAAGTGCAGGTCACAGATAATGGAATCAACAATATCTTTGGCTTCAGAAGCCTCAACAGAGATTAGAGAATATACCTTTTTGTGAACTATGTTGACCCATTGATATGAACCAGCATCATCAGCTGTAGTACTTTCATCAGCACGAGCCATCAAACACATTGTGGCCATTGGTTCATCATCATCAGATGAGTTGTCACTAGAGTCAGCCTAATCGTGAGTTTCAGCTACGAGACCCTTGTCAGCAACTTTGCCTTCAAGTGCCTTCTTTTCTTCTAGGATCTTTTTGGTGAAGGCTTGTAGCTTTTTGTACTTTTCTTCAATAGACTCACCACTTGAAGAGGATGAACTAGCTTTCTTTTGCTTGCAGTCGTTAGCATAGTGTCCCTTTTTGTTGCAGTTGTAGCAGGTTATCTCAGAGATATCAGGTGTACTTCCAGAAGGTCTGGAAGGTGCAGCTGATGAGATAGGTCTGCTACTTGAGCCTCTAGCTGAGGAGCCAAATTTTCCTTTGAAGAATTTTCTATTTTTGACAAGTAGGGCAAGCTCAGTTATAAGGGTTTCATTATCTTCGTCTTCATCGATCTCTTCGATGCTGACCTCAGGTATGTTGAACATATCAATATAGTTGTGTCAGCTTCATCATCTGAGGGAGGATATTCAATCCTGATGGGTTTGTTTAGAGAAACAAGAGTAGCTGAATTTCCTGAGGAGCTCACTTTAGAGTCCTTTGGAGGTTGAAATTTGCTGAGTACAGTTCTCTCATGGCTTAGAAACATGCCATAGAGAGAGGAAAGAGTGTAATCTTTTAAAGTAGGAGATGTACTCATGCAAGTTATAATGGTAGCCCATTTAGAGGGTAGAACTGCCATAAACTTACACATCTAGGACTATCGTCCTTTTCAACCCATGAGATTTCAGCTCGTTCAACAGAATGTTATAACGGTTGAATGTTTGAGCTATAGTCTAACTAGGCTTGGCTTTAAACGGCTCGTAGTCATGAATGAGCATGTTTTTGTTGTGTTCACGCACAACGGATGTGCCTTCATACACTTCAGCCAACCTTTCCCACATTTCTTTGACTAAGTCACAAAATTGAATGTTGTGATACAGTTCCTCACCAACTGCTTGAAAAAGCATATCCCTTCCTTTATTTTCAAGATGAACAAGACGTTTTTCAGTGTCTGTCCATTGTGCTTCAGAATTCACAACATAGTGTTCTGGTACTTCAGGGGTACCAGGAATAAGGGTTTTGGGAATGTATTTTCCTATCGTTATATTGTCTTGAAGTTTTGGATGATAGGTAATCATGTGGGATAACATACGAGTTTTCCACATGGGGTAGTTGGTTTGAGTGAGTTTGGGAGGTTTTCCAGATGATGGAAGATCAGATGATGTAGGTTCAGCCATAACAGATGCTCAAAGTTGATGGAAAACAACTTTGACACTTGCTCTGATACTAGTTGTTGGATCCCAACAACACAAATGTGTTGCGTTATGACAAATAAAGACGATAAGATAAAGAACACACAAGTTTTCAATGATTAAGAGTTTATTAAAACAACTTAATACAATACAAAGTTTGCGGAAATAGATAGTACACACTAACTAAAACTTTATACTTGAAGTGACACTTTTGCTCGCTCAAACTCGAAGACTATGCAAGGAGAGTTATATCAGCTGATATTGAATGCATGTGTAATTACTATGGGAGAGTTAATACCAGACAATAACAAACTCTCAGAGAATGTTCTTATGCTATGAATGCTAAAAGGTGTATGTAAATGCAAGCATTTGCGTCTCTATATATAGCCCAAGATCCATGTTCCTTTGTCCACAAGTTAATCGACATGTAAAAGTATCATTCGTCGATGTAGACTTGTCCACAGAAATATTTAATGCACTTGCATTGGTTATAGTCCCAATTGTACTTTGTGTCAACTTCTTTTGCTACCTTTTCTGACGTTCAGTGAAAATGTGTACTAAGATAGTACAAAAGTAGTTGAGTTTCCGTTTACATGCTTGGAGGGACAAACGATGATGTAATGACATATTATCTTCTATTCCAAAATAGAAGATCTTCATCATTTTCTTCTTCTTTGAGCGGGAAAGGAAAATGTTCAAAGTGTCAAGAACATTTTCCGCTAAGTCTTTTCTAGCAGCAGGTACCATCAGCTGATTCCACTATCAGTTGAATGGTCTTCTTCTGGTCTTTGTCCTTTGGCCATAGACTTCAAATGAACACTCTTCTATAGCTGCTGATTTGACTTGTTTCCTAGAGCTAAGTACGTACTCAGCTGAAGGATTATGAATATACTTGTACTTCAGCTGAAATACATACTTCAACTGATTTATTCTTCTTAGCTATCGATCATCAAATCTTATTTACTTAGTCTAGGGACTAACAAAATGGCATAACTAAAAATTCATAATGACCCTCATGTGTTTTGAAAGCTGTTTTGTAGATATCATCATCCTGCATACTTATTTGATGATATCCAGACCTTAAGTCTAATTTTGAAAAGATTGTGGATCCATGCAGTTCATCTATAAGTTCTTCAATAACAAGAATTGGAAACTTATCCTTGATAGTATACTTGTTTAATTGCCTGTAATCAATGCACATTCTCCACGTGCCATCCTTTTTCTTCACCATAACAATCGGTGAAGAAAATGGACTCTGACTTGGCCTGATTACACCCGCAGCCATCAATTCATTGACCATCTGCTCAATGGCATATTTTTGACTAGGAGGATACCCATAAGGTCTTATGTTGATTGGAGGATGCTCAATGGGACCTTTTTGGTGGTTATGTAGTAGGTATGGCAAATACTTTATCATAATGTGGCAATAAGGTCTGCAATTGAGGATTAATATTACTACCACTGTTTGGGTCATCTGCAGCCTGCTCCAGACTACAACAAGTGGCTGGATAGATACAGACCCACATTGATGATAATTCTACTTTAAGTGGCCCCACTTTACCCTGCATCCACTGAATTGGAGGCTGTTTTGAACCCCGAAGTAAGACTTTTTCATTTCTATGCATGAAGCCCATGGTAAGCTCCTTAAAATTCAATTGAATAGTACCAAGAGGTTCAAGCCATTGTATACCCAATACCAAATCACATCCCCCAATGGCAACACCATAGCATCATCTACATACTCTCTACCTTGCAACAACCATGTAAATCCCTTACACATTTGGTGAGTGGTCATATCAGGGCCTCCTTGTACAGATACTTGTATGAGACAGGTTGCATGCAGCTTACAACCTAATTGTTTTGCTATTTGCAAGTCCAAGAAGTTATGAGTACTTCCTGAATCTATGAGAATGTGGATCACCTGCTTACCAACATAGCCCTTAACTCTCATAGTACGGTAGGATTCAATCCTGATAATGCATTCAAAGAGATATGCAAATTTTCAGCAATTGTAGCATCATTTTCAGCAATTGTCAATTGTAGCATCAGTTTCAACAAAGTCATAAGTATCTTCACAAGCCACAACCTCCAATGTATACAATTGACCTGAACACTTATGGCTTGGAATATATCTTTGATCAAAATAGAAACACAGGTTCTTAGATTTCTTATATTCATTCTCCTTCTGTGTTAACTGCTTCCTTACAGGTGTAGTAGTTGCAGTTTTAGCAGGAATAAGTGGCAATGCTAAGGGAGTTGTACTATTTTGTGATGCAGTTTTAGCAGAGTAATTGTTACTAGCTTTATTTGTATTAGCAGTGTATTTTGATGTAGTCAGGATAGGACTATACCTGGCCTTAGAAGCTAGTATATTAGCTTCATGCATTTAGAGATGTATAGATGCTAATTTCACCCTCTGCTCATCATCTACACCATCCACATCGAAGAATTGCTTACTTTGATAGATCCATCCTTTTACATCAGTACCGTCAAACTTTGGGAACTCGAGCTTAGTCAATCGACCATATTGCTTACTGGTGCCTTCTCCGTTCTTCAATTGTCGAATCTCTCGATTTGTATATTGCTGATGTAAGAGTATATTGTCTAAACTCGTTCGAATTCCCACCAGCGTCTGACTTATCTCATCAGATGATGATTGCCATTCCTGACTGGAATTTTGAATCATCTCTGCTACCGCTTCACGTAATCCATCATCCATAGCACTCGCTCGCGTAACCACCATTGCTGATCGGAACTTCAACTAATAGGTGACCAGAAAAGAGCTCTGATACCAATTGATGCAAATCAATCCATAAATCAAATTGAAATGAGGATTGAACAGAACAAACGCAGAGAATTCTAATAAGAAGAAAGGATTATGAGCGAAGATTCCATGATCGATTCAATAGACAAATCGATACAAGATTACAGAGTGAATTAGAGAGGGAAATTAAACAATAATTCAAAAACTAAGGCTACAACAGTCACGCCTTAAGTAACAACGAACAAGAAAGATAACGGCCAACTAATTTCCTCGCCTAATGATAACGGAAAAAGTAACAGCTTCTAAACGGATCACGTGCAAGGCACATGACTTTTATTAATACATTTTATTCGTAACAGAACAACTTGCAGAGACTGACATCGATTTTACATTGAATTTCATCCCAAAACCCTTGTTCAATATGCTTTAAAAGAAGGATCCCTAATCAAAGGTTAGTAAGATTCGATTTCACAAATTAAAAATAAAAAACCTTGCACGGGAGGTAGATGTAACAGTGAATGATTGGTGCCTTGGTGGTGATGAAACATAGAATTAATGGTTTTGGAGGGTGTTTGGGTATTCATTTGAAAAGGGCTTATTAACTTATTGATTTTTTCAAGAAGCCAATAAGTCAAAAAGTAGTTTAGATAGAATAAAAAGTGTTTTTAAATGACTTTTGAAGAAGCCTTGAAAATAAGTTTTCGAAAAGTAAGAGAGCTCTTACTTTTTAATTAACTTTTTAACTCTTCACTTCAAATAAGTCAATAAGTTTAACCAATTATTATTTTCAAGGGTTTTTAACTTTTAACTTTAAGGGTTTTCATTAGATGAAGACTCGTGTCAAAATCAATAGATAATATTATGAGAGAATTAATGGAAGTAGGTAGACTTATGAGTAAGTCTAAATAGTAGAACTAAATATCATTTCTCTTTTTAAAATTACTTTTCAAAATCAAAAAGTTAATAAGCACTTATACTTTAAAGTACTTTTTGAAGTTAAATAAGCACATCAAAATATAAAGAAATCTGATTATCATTTTCTTTTCAATTTCTTATGTGTTAACAGCCACATTGGAAAAGAAGGGCAAGTGTTTTACGTGCAGCCAGAAGTCGAGAGAAAGTGGGGGTGGAAATTCGAAACGTGGCGGATAATTATCAAAGTGAATCGACTAATAATCACATGTTGCTAACTTATGAATTAAAATGTTTTTACGATTTAAAAGGGGTCGGTGTGGTGGTGTTACAAGTTACAACCACGGTAAAGTACCTTTGGCAGCATTTAAGCTTACCGAACAATACTCCGCCAAAAGCTCTGGCATTAAAGGTTTAACGCCGGTTAGAAAGAAAAAAAAAACTTAAATTGTGAATAAATTGAGATATTTTTTGGGTCTCAAATAATACGAATGTTAAATAAAGAAAGTAGATGATAATCTGAAGGTATATATTCAAATCATTATAAAAAACAAAATTGTTTTTAAAACGGGTTTAATACGCTCTATTATCCCTGCCTTTTTATTTTAAGTAGGGGTCTAAATAACATGAAGACTTGTTCGTCATTCATGTTTATGTTTATACCAATCTACACACTGATTTTTGTTAATATGTATATAGCCATAAACTGTTAACTTTAAATAAAAGTTTCAAACTTTCAATTCTAAATACTATCTACTAAGTTTGATATGGAGGAAGTATTATTATTACGAATAGGTTTATATGAGTCCTCCACCAGGTTTTCGAGCTCAGGGGTAGAAATAAATACGTACTTAAAATAGTGGAGATCGACTGAACCCTCTGCGGAGATGATACATAGAGTATGTAATTTTGGAATGGAGGTTAGATGGGACATCAATTGACATTTTAGTTTTTGTAAAATTAGCTTCACGTCAAGTTGACATTTAACTTAGACATTCATGACAACAATACTTCTTCACTTATATTCTATACATAAAATACGCACACATATAAAATACAAATACCGACAAAATAAGAGACAAATCTTTTCTCTCAATACATCGGCTATCCGAAGGAAAAAGGCGAGGAAATCAAACAAAGGAGTCGTGCCATCTATTTCAAAAAACCAACAAGACTTCAGTTTTCAACCGAAGCCCGCGTTCTAGTCTTATAGAATCAAAACAGCTATAACATTATTATTGTAAGTTGTAACGACTAGCTTCCACACCTGGCTTTATTAGACAAAATACCGACAAAATAAGAGACACATCTTTTCTCTCAATACATCGGCTTCCCGAAGGAAAAAAACGACGAAATCAAACAAAGGAGTCGTGCCATCTATTTCAAAAACCAAAGACTTCAGTTTTCAACCGATCTTATAGAATCAATATAGCTATAACATTATTATTGTAACGATTAGCTTCCACATCTGGCCCTATTAGACAAAAGGCTCCTCATGCTTTGGTAATTGGTATCACTTCAAAGTTCATACTGTGTGTTAGACCACTGCCAACGGCGGTGGTCATTTCCCGTCGGTTAGGTACTTTTGAGTCCTCCATCGTTGGCACCGGCCATTAGATAAGTTGGAGCTGTCTGTTTGTTGCGTGGGTTTGGGGACGACATGATGAGAGGGATCAATGGGTAAGGTGAGGCCCAAAGGGGTATTTTATGTGTGTGTATTTTGTAATGGTGGGTCCCAAAAAACTGAAGGGATGATGTATTGTTGGCATGCGTATGTTAGTTTAGTGTCGGTTGGAGGCTGAGCTGATGTGACGCTGATTTGGCAAAAACTGACGACGTCATTTTCTACCATTGTTGGGAGTGATCTTATCTGGATAAATAGAGAATGTTTCTAAAATAGCATTTTACCTTTTTATGTTCAAAATGCAGCAGTTTTGGTACTTAATTAAGGGTGAATTACATAAAAATTTGATGTATTTTAATTTTATATCATATTACTCAATATAGTTACAAAGTCCTATATTAGATGGATGAGCGGTTTAACCTGTAAAGCTTATTGATATGATCATATAATTTGGTTGGCTAATATTGGATATTTCTAAGTACGTTGGCTAAGGTGAGACAAAATGAAAAAGTAGATTTAGGTTATATGTTATTTTTCCAATTTTAAGGAGAAAGTAAATACGGCCACACATTTACGAGCCAAACTAGTGATACGATCGCATAATAAGAAAGCGAGACAAGAACAAACTTTGACTGGCCAATACAAGATATTCCTAAGTACATTACTAATACGAGACAAAAGAGAGAGTTTGAGATAAAACAAAAAGTAATAGGGATTTTATGTTATTTTCCCTTAAATATTTCCTTAATATTTTACTCCATTTGTCTTAAATTTATTGTTCATATTTCTCAAAATACTTTTCCATCTATCAAGCAATAAAAAGTTTCTAAGTGATAAAAATAAAACTTTATAAGTAGTAACGAAACATAAGACTGTGTGTAATGGGTGACCAAAATCTGCGCCACATCAGCTTTCTCTCTCCTGATCAAACACACGACCAGATAGCGACCAAATGCCCGTAATGGGTGACCGATCGACTTTTTTTTTTAAATTTAAATTTCATTAATAATTAAAACATTACATTAAAAATAATTTAAAATATTACATTAAACATAATTAAAAAAATATTAAAAAAACTATTGGTGGTTTTCTCGATTCCAAATGTGTTCCACCAAATCAGATCTAAGATTAAGATGAGTTTGTTGATTATTGATCTCCCTGATAACTTGCAATACTTCTTCATGTGATCGTACGGGGTCGGCTTCACTATGTCGCTCTTCCAGATGAAAATCGGGACATATTGCCCTGCCTTTGTCTTTGATAATCATATTATGTAATATGATACAAGTGTACATTATATCCCTTATTTTGTTAACATTTGGGGACCTTGCAGCCGTTTTTATTATACCCCATTTTTTCTTTAGAACGCCAAATGCTCGTTCTACGTCTTTCCTTGCAGCTTCGTGTGCTTTCTTGTAGTTCACCCGCTTAACATCATTCGCATTTGGGTGTGAAATGGACTTAACAAGAACAGACCACTCCGGATATATCCCGTCAGTAAGATAATATCCCCATTTGTAAGACACCCCGTTTACCAAAAAGGGTACCTCAGGTGCTTTCCCGTCTTTGAGATCATTGAAAATATGGGACGCTCGTAACACGTTGATGTCGTTGTTCGACCCGGTGACACCAAAGAACGCGTGCCAAATCCACAAATCTTGTGAGGCAACCGCTTCAAGTAAGATGAATGGTTCGTTCCCGTGATCCCCTCTAACATATTGCCCACGGTAAGCATTTGGACATTTAGCCCAAGGCCAATCAGTACAATCAATGCTTCCTAGCATACCGGGAAACCCATGTTTCTCCTCATGAAAAGCGTATAGCTTCGCCACATCAGTATGAGTAGGCTTTCGCAGAAACTCATCTCCATACAAGTGCATAACCCCTTTACAGAACTCTGCGAGACTATCACGGCTAGTTTTCTCACCAATTTGTAAGTATTCGTCTAGAGCATCAGGTACGGTCCCGTATGCTAACTGACGAATTGCAGACGTGCCCCTCATTAGCGGAGAAGTACCTGGGTTCCCAAGTGCATCATATCGTTGCGCAAATAATGGGACGGTATTAGTGAGATCGCGAACAATGCGTGTGAAAAGATCACGACTCATCCTGAAACGTTTGCGAAAATCATGCTCGTTATACGTCGGATTTTCAGCGAAGTAAGCTGCCACGAGACGGTCATTCGCACCGCCACGGTTCCTATTCACGTATCTTCTAGGAGTTCTAGGGATAGTAGAACTAGAACCTTCAAGAAACGCGACCGCCGTTTGTAAAAAACCGAGATGTATAACCATGTCCTCTTCCTCGTCGCCAAAAATGAAATTAGCGACATCCATTTCATCGTCGGAACTCATTTTTAGGATAGTGTGTGTGATGTGTGAATGTTTTTAGGATAGTGTGAGTAAGTATGAAGAAAAGAAATGAGAAGTGTGAATGTTTTTAGAAAATGATTGGGTATTTATAAGGTAAAAAAAGAGGGTAAAAATGGAAGAGATGTGGGGGCAAACTATCCGTTATAGCCGTTGCCCCATTAATTCCTTCGTTTTCCAGCCGTTCACCAACGGTCGACTCCCCGACCGTTCAAGGGGGTCGACGCGTCGAGCATGAGGCCTTGTAACGGGGGCGACGCGTCTAGCAAGCCTATGTAGCCGGTCGCGACCCCTAATTCGGTCGTGCATAACGGACGGTCTAATAAATTCATTTTTGTTATTATTATTTTTGTCTATTATATTAATTTTAAGACGAATAATATATAAATCTACTATCGTACTTCATATAGTTATTTTGGTTATGGAAAGCCCATCGTGGTCCAATTTGTATCATTGAAATAAGTAAACACATCCATGTGTGTTCATATTTTGTTTCGACCGTACAGACGTGATCACAATAGCGTACTCACATGAATGTTTTGACGTTAAATACCTCCATCTTTATTTTCACAAAATATAATTTGCGTCTTCGGTTTGTCCCATAAAATTTTAACTATATAGTACTGAGAAATGTTCAAGGTAGTTTACGAATTTTAGCTAGTCCCAAGGGATAATTAATAGTCATTGGATCAAGAAAAAATCAAAATTCAAGATCAAGATTCAAACCACACAAGCACATGTGCTTCAATACATTAATACCCCACCCACCTCCGGCGGCCGGAGACGGCGGCCGGCGGCGGCGGACGACGGTGGTGGACGGCGGCGAACGGCGGCAATGGGCGGAGGTCGGCGGCGGATGGCGGCCAGAGGTGGCCGCCGGCGGTGTTGACCGGTGGTGGTGGTCGTGACTGGAAGCACATGTGTTTGAAACACATGTGTTTTGAAAATAAAGGAGTGTATATATACAGCCAAACACATGTGTTTCAAGTAATAAAGCACATGTGATTCATAACGTCAAACACATGTGCTTCGTGATTCAAAGACAAAATGACTTGCTTGTAAGTTACATGTGTTAAGAAACAAAAACACATGTGTTTGGCTTTATGAAGCACATGTGTTTCATAATGATATGTTCGTCACTTGTTTTGATTTTTTTTTCTTGTTAGTGAAGCACATGTGTTTCATAACGTCAAGCACATGTGCTTCGTGATTTAAAGACAAAATGACTTGCTTGTAAGTTACATGTATTCAGGAACAAAAACACATGTGTTTGGCTTTATGAAGCACATGTGCTTCATAATGATATGTTCCTCACCTGTTTTGATTTTTTTTCTTGTTAGTGAAGCACATGTGTTTCATAACGTCAAACACATGTGCTTCGTGATTCAAACACAAATAACTTGCTTGTAAGTTACATGTGTTCAGGAACAAAAACACATGTGCTTCATAATGATATGTTCGTCACTTGTTTTGATTTTTTTTCTTGTTAGTGAAGCACATGTGTTTCATAAAGTCAATCACATGTGCTTCGTGATTCAAACACAAATGACTTACTTGTAAGTTACATGTGTTCAGTAACAAAAACACATGTGCTTGGCTTTATGAAGCACATGTGCTTCATAATGATATGTTCGTCACTTGTTTTGATTTTTTTTCTTGTTAGTGAAGCACATGTGTTTCATAACGTCAAGCACATGCGCTTCGTATGCCCCCTTGTGTGTTTAGAAACTCATTTTTTAGTGACTTGAAACACATGTGTTTCGTGACCTTAAGCACATGTGCTTCTAAGTAATATGTTGTGTTTTAGTGAAGCACATGTGTTTCAATACATCAATACCACTACCACCCCCATGACCACCATCACCTTCACTGTCAGCCACCACCACCTCCGCCAGACGCCGGCCACCGGCGGCGGCGGGCGGCGGCCGGTGGCCGGAGGCGGCGGACGGTGGTGGCTGTAGGTGGGGGATTTAATCTTGACCATCTTGATCAAATGGCTAGGATTTGTCCCTTGAGACTATGCAAAACTCTTGGACTTCCTAAAATACATCTCAGTACTATTTATTTTGTTTGATTATATATTATTAAACTCATAAAAGTTTAAACTCTACTACTAAATATATAGTATTATATCTTCTTTTATTTGTTACCATCAGACCACCCGTAACGGCGACCGAAAGTTCGGTTGTGACCCTCCACCTCAGGCACACCGACGCGTCCCCCACCGTTACGCCCGATCACCGCCGACGCATCGAGCCCCTCCAATGGTCGACTATTCGACCGTTCGACCCGACCTCCAAACGGCTCCAAAACATCCCAAACGGCTATATTTTCCACCACCAACACGCCTTTAAAACTTACTTTTTACCCCGTTTTTTACCTTATAAATACCCAATCTTTTTCTAAAAATTTTCACACTTCTCATTTCTTTTCTTCATACTTACTCACATCACACACACTATTTTAAAAATGAGTTCCGACGATGAAATGAATGTCGCTAATTTCATTTTTGGCGACGAGGAAGAGGACAGGTGTAACATCGCATTTTTGAAACCATTTTTTTTTAAAGTCATTAGGTAAGAATCTAAAGTTACAGAAGCATCTAGTTAGGTTAGGTTTACAAACCGTGGTCCCACAAAATGTTACAAAACAAGAGTTAGTTAAAAAGACGGTATTACGAACACGGCTCAATTACAAAAACAACAATTTAAAGCATGGTCAAACTTCCCGTCCAAGCCCGACCCGTTCAAGCCATCCAACCTGAAATGTGTCGATAAGGGAGGGATTAGCACAAAAGCTAAGTGAATGAACATAATCTACATATTATATAAAGCTCAACAAACAAGCACCAACATCTCCATGGTCGTTACTCCTTGTAACCACTTAACCACTATTCCACTGAACCACTGTTCCACCGAACCTGTAACCGCTAACCGGTCTAATCACTAAGCACGGAAGTAACTCTACATCTCCGCCTACTAAGTGTAGGATAACCTTGTAGTATTCACATGGCGGAACTTGAATACCACATTACTGGATCTCTACTAATCAATGAGATCACGAGAAGGAGAAGAAGATGAACATTACCTTTAGATTGCTAAAGAAGTGATCCACCTCTACTGCACCACCTGGACACGCTGCAAGACCGCGTTGTACCAACAAAGCAATACACAAACTTATGTATGTGTGTGTGTTACGATCGACGAGCAAGAACTCGAAGAACACTTTGGTGTTTTTCGTGCGTACGAACGAACCGAGGGTTCGAAACCCTTGGGGTTTCTTCGATCAGCCGAAGAGGAGAGGGAGAGGAGGGATTAGGGTTTTGTGGTGTTGTGAAAAGTGTAACCTGAAACCCTTACATAAGCCTTCTATTTATAAGGCTAGATGTTACGGTTTAGTCATTGGAGTTTAATTATGATTAATCTCATAATTAAACTTCCTATTAACACTTTAAACCCTTGGACTTTTAATAGTTAATTAATTAACTATTAATTAACTGTCCGTTAAAAACTTAACCTAATATTTAACCATCCTCAATAATAATTAACTTATTATTATTTATTCTCTTCTTAATAATTAACTTAACTAGTTAATTATTCCACACAACTTACTTTATTCGGTTGTCCATTATTGGGTGTGTAGTGGTGTGACCCTTTAGTGTCTTATAACATTGGACACGGTGACACGTGTACTTATCTGTGCACATAAATCCTTCAGACTCCCACTTGTGCAAGTTTAGAAACACTTTCTGATCATCGTTGGCCTAAAGCGGTCCCTAGCCAGACATTTAGGATAACAGTTCATAAGAACTCTTACATCCAGAGATAATATTCATAAAATGAATAACACTAACAGATTTTCCTTTCACATCACGATATTTCTTAATTTGAGTAATAGACATGGAGCAGGGATCTTGTTCTATATACTCGAATTTTCTCGACTCTGATTTCGACTTTCTGCAGTAACGGATTACCAAATGATCTAATCATTCTCCGAGCGCGGCCACGCATTTCAGTAGTCTTAATCGTCGAGCGGCCATGAAATATCTCTTCTAGTTAAAGAAGGCGCAAATTCCATCTTGACATTTGCGTTATCTTGCCCACGACTTCCGCTGTCTTAGTCAAGTTCCTTATGATCACCCTTTTACGGTGTGACGGTAGATAAATGCTAAAGATCAGAAGTCATCGTGTCTCAAACCATAACGTCTCAGGTCAGAGGACATCTACTCGAAATTACTCATGCTTGGGCTCCATGAAGTAATATCGATCTTTTGGTCACATCTAATGTTTAGCAAACTCTGTAAACATTTATGAATATTTATTTTAACAACCCTTGTTTCTCTATTCAATAACTATGAAATAGATAAATATTCATAATGGTATTAACCCTTGAATCTAGCTCCCACTAAATTCAAGCAACCACGGACAATTTAGATACTCAAAACTTTGTGTATCAAGGATAGGTTTAAAACATGTTAAGAATAGACAATGTGAAAATATTACGTAAAACTTTCTATTTCAATCCCACGAAATGTTATTACATAATGTATCGATTTCAAACATGTCTATGAATCTAATCAAAAATACTAGCTACCAATAATTAGGTACTGCATGCCTATAGCGTGCGCATGTTTGTCATGCTTTGGTCCAACTAGTGGTTTTGTCAACGGGTCAGCGACGTTGTCATCCGTTGGTATTTTCTTAATTATAATATCACCCTCTCTAACAAACTCGCGTATGAGGTGATATTTTTTGCGTACATGCCTGGTCTTTTGATGCTCTCTTGGTTCAACAGCTTGCGCTATTGCCCCACTGTTATCACAGAATATTTCGATGGGTCTAGAGATACTGGCAATAACTCTAAGATCATCGATAAAATTCTTAAGCCACATGGCTTCTTTCCCAGCATCATTTGCGGCAATGTACTCAGCCTCTGTAGTCAAATCTGCTATCGTATCTTATTTCTTACTCTTCCAAGATATAGCTCCTCCGTTTAGCGTGAAGACAAATCCCGATTGAGATTTGTAATCATCTCTGTCGGTTTGGAAGCTTGCATCTGTGTAACCAGTTACACGCAATTCCTCCATCTAACCTCCAAAGACCAAGAACATTTCTTTTGTCCTTCTCAAATACTTGAGAATGTTCTTGACAGCCACCCAATGGGGTTCACCAGGATTCTTTTGATATCTGCTCGTGAGACTTATGGAGTAAGCAATATCGGGCCTAGTACATAACATGGCATACATGATTGATCCAATTGCCGAAGCATATGGTACCAAACTCATCCTAGCTATTTCCCTTGCTAGATGTG
This sequence comes from Calendula officinalis, assembly GCA_963853835.1. Lineage (NCBI taxonomy): Eukaryota > Viridiplantae > Streptophyta > Magnoliopsida > Asterales > Asteraceae > Calendula > Calendula officinalis. The sequence continues at coordinate 50,819,058 of OY970820.1, read as the reverse complement.
GGACTCTGAGCTTTGCTCAGTGTAATGCCATGTCACATCGGAATGATTCCTCTCTTGGAATCACTCATACTGAATCTCTTCAGTACTTTGTCACCAATAAGCCGCCTAGATCTATCCCTATAGATCTTTATACCTAGTATAAATGCGGCTTCTCCCAAGTCTTTCATCTGGAAACATTTACCTAACCAGGATTTAACTCCTTGTAATGCTGGTATATCATTTCCTATGAGCAGTATGTCATCAACATACAAGACTAGGAAGATTACTACGCTCTCACTGAATTTTGTATAGACACACGCCTCGAACTCACTCTTGACAAAACCAAATTCTTTGATCTTTTTGTCAAAGTGTAAGTTCCAACTTCTTGATGCTTGCTTCAATCCATAAATGGATTTTAGCAATTTACATACTTTATTAGGATTCTTTGGGTTAGTAAAACCATCCGGTTGTATCATGAATACGTCCTCATTCAACTCCCCGTTAAGGAAGGCGGGTTTAACATCCATCTGCCATATCTCATAGTCGTAATATGCTGATATGGCCATAAGAATTCTAATAGACTTAAGCATGGCGACTGGCGAGTAGGTTTCAGAATAATCAACACCATGTGTCTGCGTGAAACCCTTCGCGACGAGTCGTGCTTTGTAAGTATGCACCTTTCCATCCATGTCGGTTTTCTTCTTGAAAGCCCACTTACATCCAACAGCACGAGACTGTGGTGGCAAGTCTGATAACACCCAAACTTGGTTGTCATACATGGATTGCATCTCTACTTGCATAGCCTCGAGCCATCTTTCAGACTCTATGCCGTCAGCAGCCTCACTGTAGGTTAATGGTTCCAGTAGACTTCCATCATCTTCATCGATCATGAACCCAAGATACCTATCTGGTTCTTGGCGTGGTCTACTGGACCTACGCGGATTGCGTGTCGCTTCTTCCTCAACCGGTGGGTCTGGTTGGGAATCAACAATTCTTTTTTGAATAACTAGTTCGACTGAAGTTGTCGGTGGATCTTCGTTCTCTTCAATTTCTTGAAGCTCTATTTCTTTTCTTGGAGTTTCAGTTCCTAGAAACTTCTCCTCCAAGAAGACACCTTTCCGAGCAACAAAGACTTTGTTGTCTTCTTGATGATAGAAATAGTATCCTAAGGTTTCCCTTGGATATCCAACGAAGATACACTTATCTGACTTGGGGTTTAGTTTGTCGGTGAAGTTACGTCTAACGTATGCTTCACAACCCCAAATCTTGAGAAAAGATAACTTAGGTTTTTTTCCTGCCCAGTGCTCGAACGGAGTCTTTTCTACTGACTTGGTCGGAACCCTATTCAGTGTGAATGCTGCAGTCTCGAGTGCATGTCCCCAAAATGATAGTGGTAGTGGGGCGCGACACATCATTGAACGTACCATGTCTAACAAGGTGCGATTCCTCCTTTCTGATACACCATTCATCTGAGGTGTATACGGAGGTGTGAGTTGTGAAACAATCCCACATTCCTTCAGATGATCGTCGAACTCTTGGCTCAAATATTCGCCTCCTCGGTCAGACCGAAGTGACTTAATTTTCTTGCCTAGTTGGTTTTCTACTTCCCTCTGATATTCTTTGAATTTGTCAAAGCTTTCAGACTTTAGTCTCATAAGAAAGACATAACCATACCTACTGAAGTCGTCAGTAAAGGTAATGAAGTAGCGGTATCCTCCTCTAGCTTCTGGAGTAAAGGGTCCACACACATCTGTGTGTATAATCCCCAACAACTCACCTGCCCTTTCATTGTAGTGGTTGAAAGGGTCTTTTGTCATCTTGCCAGATAAACAAGCTTCGCATATTGCATATGATTCCAAATCAAATGGCTCTAGATTTCCATCATCGTGGAGCGTCTTAATGCGAGTCTCGTTTATATGACCTAAACGACAATGCCAAAGATAAGTTTGATTCAAGTTACTCTTGGATCTTTTACTTATATGATAAATGTCTCGTTCTATGTTATTTAGATTTAACGTGTATAGACCATTATGAGAATTTGCGTTAAAATATAAAATGTCATCTTTTAAACATGAAATTGTTTTTCCATAAAACTCATAATAAAAACCACTGTCTATAAGTAAATCAAAAGAAATAACATTTTTAATAAGTCTAGGAACATAATAACAATCTTTAAGTTCCAAAACTCTTCCTGAAGGCAACTTGAGAAGATATGTCCCTACGGCTTCAGCTCCAACCTTGGAACCTTCGCCTACTCGTAGTTCAACATCCCCTCGTCCCAGCCTCCTGTTCTTCTTAAATCCCTGCAAATGATTGCAAATGTGATGACCACATCCGGTATCCAATACCCAGGATTCACTAGAAGTAACGAGACAATCAATCATAAAGATACCTGAATCGCTGACAAAGTCAGCGTCCAACAGGCCTACGTCTGACGTGTGCTCGCAAATATCCTTGCTGCCACAAGTTGGGCAACACAAATCAGCAAAGTCATTCAACCAATCACAGAACTCATCCTGCTGAATCTCGGGGAGAGATTCTTCTTCCAGCCTTTGAACATCGCGTATACACAAGAGATTCTCGTGTAGACATGCGACACTCAAATCAAAATTCCCGATCATACGTACTACCTTATCATGATAGTACTGAGTGAGAGATCCAAACAAGAACAAGACTTGTTCATGCTCGTTTGATGTGCCAGTAACAAGGGTGAGACAATCTAGTAACCTCCTTATGTTGATAAGGTGGTCACTCAGTGGTTGATCATCTGTCATTTTCGACGAAATGATTTATTGCAAAATGAACTGCTTGCTATCTTCAGTACTATCTTTAAACGTCTCCTCAAGATACTGGACAAACTCATAGCATGGTTTCTTACGTAGATTATCAGTAAGCTCTGATAATAAAGTAAGAATAAGAATCGACATAACTTGTGATTCATCAGCCAGATACTGATAACAAGCGTCAAACTCATCATCCTGGGCATCTTGCCCTGGTTATCCCTTGGGCACCTCGTCTATCACGTACAGTAGATTCTGTGCTTTTAGGTAACTCCTAAAATGCACCCTCCAAACTTTGTAGTTCAGACCAGTAAGCTTCCATTTTCCAGTGATGAACTTTCGCGATTCGATCGGTGAATAAAACGGAATTTCTGACAGTACAGGCATCTTTTAATAATAATAGTTAGACTAGGACCCATATTTCACGCCCTCTAATGCAAGGTTTGGGCACTTCCCATTAGAGCCACGCTATTTCTGGTAGGTATAGCCATACCGATCGCCTCTTGTGACAACCCTCGAAAAATGGACCAATTTAACCATCATCAATTGTAACCAAGCACCAAATGTTGAGCACATTCTTATTTAACGAGTACGATTAGGATATAAACCTAAAATATTAACTACGTTACGCGTGGATCGTACACACTTCGGTACACCGCGTTTACACGTCGACATATTAAATATATAGATACACACCTATATTTATAACAAAAATCATCACCTAAGAATTTACGATTAGTACATATGGTGCACTACAATGGAATACAAGTTCTACAAAATGATACAAAAATTTATAACATATATATCTTTTGAATAATAAAAACAATGGGTAACAGGATTCAATATTCATCCACCACATAATCATCTTCTAAATAACTATGTATAACAATTTGTAAATGACACCTTAACTAAATAACACTCTCTAACCATCTAGTTAACATTCAATGCTAAAATGTAACAAGAAAGTTACAAGAAAGTTAACTTTCTTGGAAGTCAACCACCAATACCCTGTCACCTTGTGCCTAACATTATCACCCTCAATTTCTTGTCTTTCCCTGACACTCTCGAAACCACCTACATCTTCAACAAACCTTGTACTTTCACTCAATCATAAAACAACCACCAATACCTGTTTGGTTCGCGTAATGTCTTCCAATGAAATTGGAATCTTGGATGGAATTGGAATTTGAAGGAATTTGAATTTGAATCCAATTCATTGCCTTTTGTGTTTGGTTGGGTCATTAGGAATTGGAATTTAAATATAGTTCTATCACTCCACAACCACCTAGGGGTGTTGTTCGATCTGAACTTTCGGGCCATTTGGGTCGGGTTTAACGGTTTTATTGTGGGTTTTTAAAATCATGTAATTTTTTTCGGGTTATAGCCGGTTAGAAACCGGTTTTGGTTCGGAATAACCGGTTTGGACCGGTTTCAACGTTCGGGAAGGGTGACCGGTTAGAAACCGACCGGTTTAAAAAAACCGAACCGGTTTGGGTCAAAACCGGGTTTGGCCGGTTCGGTTTTCGGTTTCGGGTCCGATTTCAGTTCGAGTTTTTTGTGCACCCGAAACCCAAATAACACCCGATCAGGTGAAGGAGAGGTCTGGTAGTCGGAAGGAATCTGAATTCCTTAGGGTGTGGGAAGGAATCTGAATTCCCTCAACTGAAGGAAAGTTTTGGTGTACTGGATTCCAATTCTATCCTGAAAATAGTGAACCAAACACAGGAAAGCTCTGAAATTAGATTCCAATTCCCAGTAATTCCAGGGGATTCTAACGAACCAAACGCCGCCTTAGGGTATTATCCCTTTTCTAACTTTTAAAAACCCACTTGAGGCTATCAGTTGGACACACCCGAAATTTCAAACAAAAGAAGTAAAACAACACTTGCTGAATTCCGGCTGCCTCATTTTCCGGCATAGACCCCTGCTCCGGTGTCTCAGTCCCTCCCTCATCTTGGTTTCACTCTCTTGATCGGTATAATCTTCTAACCCTCTTTAATATTGTTTCCATCAAACATGCATGGGTGTACGTAGACGGTGTCTCCACCATCTTCTCCGGCAAAGACACACACTGTGTGAACTGTGAACGACGGGTTTCGGGTGTCCTCTCGTTACTTGCATAGGTGAACTGTGTGGGTTGTGATGAGATGGTTAACCGCCACCGTAGGCGGTATACGCAAACTCCGGCGAAACCCGTTTTTCCGGCGACGAGGTCAACACCCACTCGGTCGCCGTACACACTGCACCACCGCCGCTACACTCATTCCCGACGGCACCCCGACAACGGACACCGGGAAACGCACCCCGTCGGAGCAACCGCCGCTGCTCGCCTGGTGCCAAACGCATGGCCGGAATCACGTCGTCCTAGTGGTGGGTTTCTCTATGCATGGGATCTAGTTGAACATGATGCTTCTGGGGTTGTACCCTGACCATCCACACTTGTACATAGAGTGTAGTTGTAAAATATGGCTTCAAGGGTTGTACCCTAGACATCCACACTTGTACAATGAAGTGCAGAAGTGAAATGTTGTTCTGGACTAGCCGATCCCATCACCACACTATTAAACCAATCAAGTATTTAATTAAAAGTATTTTAACAAAATTGAAAATACTCCCTCCGTCCCTAAATAAAGTTCTCATTTCACTTTCAAGTTTTGTCCCTAAATAAAATTCTCATTTCTCAAACTTAAGAGACCCACTTAATATAATAATATTATTATCAATACTTTCACCACTAACTATCTCTTAAAACATTTTCTCTCTCCAATCAAACCTTATATTTTAATCAAAAGTAATACCAAATACCCCACCACTAACTATCTCCTAAAATGTTGTGCCCAACACAAATGGGAACTTTATTTAGGGACGGAGGGAGTACAACTTTCATACTTTTAAACAAATAAATAAAATTCATGATTCTTTTAAAAGTAATAAACAGATAAAATTTATTTTATAATAAATTATTCAATAGATTTTATTTGGACAACTAATTAAAGTGTAGGTATTCGTTTATGTACGGATCAAGTATAAACACTTCCAAAAATTACCCGGACCAATCCAACGTACTAACTCTATCTGAGTCGTCATTAAATTCCGAAATCCTAGATTCTTACAAAAAGAATCTACGCACACCATGTAAATTGGTCACGTTATAAGATGATATAGTATTAACAATGAACACGCGTTTAGGACGCTAGAAATTGTGCGGGCGGACACTATAACTTGTGGAACCTTACTTTGGTAGCTTCACATCAGGTGAGTTTTCACAGCCCCACTTGTACTGTATTTTAACTGTTTTGGGGTGACAAAACATATTAACTGTTTTATAAATGCACGCAAAACTCTCATCGCGTATCAGGTGTATTTTAATTATGATGAGTCATGCATAAACAGTATTTTGGTATAACTAGTCTTTTGAAAGACATTTATGAACAATACTTTGGTACAACTAATCTTTATGAAAACTTGGATAAACTATCCTTTTGAGATAACTAGTCATTGAAAAGACATACTCAAACAAGTATTTTTACGAAAAGGTCTTCACCAAGACCTGTATGGAAAAACTATATTTTGCGCCATTAATCTTTGTATAACCGTGAGTTGATAGACGATCATCCTATCGCCAGATCGTTTAGATCTAACATTACTGTAATCATCAACTATAGTTAGCCAACGAATATATGAGTAGTACTATTCGGGATTGATCCCCCGCTCATGGCTAGTCGCTCTAGCCGTATAACATATGAGATATATATTCTATTAAAACGTCGTTGGTTCGACAACGTTGTGGATTCGACATGCCTAGGTTAAGGCGGATTTAGGTTTGATTCCAGGCTCATGAACTTATACTTTAACTTGTACGCCTAGCTAGCCTATAAGGGATTACGCACTAAATTAAACAATTTGGTTTCAGGGTTTTGAAACGCTTTACAACGATTATTTTAGTACACGAGTTGTACTGACAAACATTTTGGAATAAATCAACGATTTATAGTCATAAAACCTGTGAACTCACCAACCTTTGTGTTGACACTTTTTCTAATATGTTTCTCAGGTACTTTAGCTTGAAGTATTTTGCATGGCATTTGAACAAACCGGATTACCACTTTTGGAAAATCGTATTTTATCTAGTACGAAGTCAACTTGAAGTCTATATAATAGACATTTTACTCAAATCGATTGTCGTAAACAATTTACGTTGTATTTGTAAAATTTTAACGATTGGTAATCCATTTTTATGCTATGTTTTACTATGGATCGATTGTTGTGATATCCGATGTAAGTCGCACGCCCGTTCTTCCGCAAAACCAGTTTTGGCGGGGTGTGACAGATTGGTATCAGAGCTATTGGTTATAGTGAACTAGCAAGAGTCTAGTCTATAACCGAAAAGATTTTGGTCAAACCGTTTTCATTGCATATAGTGTCGCATTGCATATAGTCTACATGGATACAGTAGATGGAACATTATATGCCTTAGTTGTAGGTCACATGCTTATACACCTACACTACACGTTGTAGACTTATACTATACACGGGACACTGACACTATACACTACACATTGTACACTTACACAAAACCCTAAACTCCGTACACACTACGAGTCAAAATAACGACTAAATCAGAAAATTCGTTACACGTCATCGATCACTAAGGATGATTCCGAATATATCCTAGACGCGAATTGAATTACTAGAATATTTTATGAGAGTTGTATCATAACCGTAAATTCATTAATATAATCCCATAATTCCGTATGTTGAACGTACGACACGAGTACACGAGAAAGGGACTCTCATCCACGAATAACTATATGAAGTGATAATGATGACGATATATTGTACAACGATATTATAAAAACGGGTGGCCAACGTGTTTATAATTACATAGTACAATGTAGAATTATCAGAGTCATGGATTACCAAAAAGAAACTAAGAAAAATAAAAGAGAACTTGACATTTCTTTTGTCAACTTTGAAAAGCTACATCAATACACTTTTATCATCCTTAAAAAAAATGTCATGAAAGAAATCAAAACGTTATAAATAGAGACTTTGGTTCTCGTTACTTTATTAATATGAGCATAGCTTTAACCTCACATGCAAATAGTCATAATCAACTCACAACTTTAAAACTTAGTCAAAGATTAAGACAATATCTTTAAGGTAGAAACAGTAATTTATAATTGTTACCAATACACCTAACATGACATATATACCTTGTGTGATCAAATTACACAACTTGATAAAGAAATCAAGATGTCGCATATATCAATATACAAGCTTTTATAATCACAAACTTGAACAAATATAAGATTTGACATGTTGAACGTTTGAAAATAATATGGATAGAGAACCAAACCAAAATATACATTAATACATTAATAATTCGTAGATAGCATGTCACCAAACGAGCAGTGTTTGGTTAAAATTTTGATACTTTTGTAAAATTATTATATGTTAAAAAAAAACGAGAACTAAATAAGCGATGAATGGGATTATCTAATAATCTTATTTATTTAAAGTTTTTGACATATTATATATCTTACATTTGTAAACTTGATGAGCAGACTCCTGCTTTTCCAGCTCCATTTAATGACATCCACCTCATGCTGCTTTGCTTTGCCAGCTCCCTTTAACGACATCCTGCTTCAGTTTACCACTATGGCCACCTCATTCATCTGCATTTTTAGGTTTTTTTTAAAGTTCCCTTTTCAATTTTGAGGCTTCTTACTTTTGAATTAGGTTTTGGATTTCACCTACATGCATCAACAATTTCAGCTCACCTTCTTCAGGTAACATTCAATGACTTTTTCGAATTTGGGATTTCGGTTTTTGGAATTACAGTTCCCATCGTCAACAACGAATTACAGGAACCCGTGTAGGTTAGCTTCATCTGTCACCTTTTCCTTTTAAGTTTTTCCCCCAATTTCGTGCTTTTAGAATACGGTTTATTAATCTCCATTTATTGCTATACTAATTACACAGATTGATAATACTCTTTAGTAACTGCAAAATACATAGCATGTGAAATTAATAAGAGTCCTCTGTTTGATAATTTGGTGACTTCCTTTCTTCAATAAGGCAATTGAATTATTTAAGTTTCCATTCTAATTTATTTAGATTGCTATCGTTTAAGGTCAGTTAGGTCAATTCTTGGCTAATTACAACCATTTTAGGTACTAATTTCAAATATTTTTCATTAAATATTTATTTAAAATACTTACTACGTGTATAAATTTTGATGGAGTGGTATTATTTTAGTTTAATGGAAATCTATTTAAAAATAATGGTGAAAATCAATAACAAATGATATATGGATTTCCAATTAACGAAAAGAATGATTGTAAATTACGTTGAGGATTCCGATCATTATACACATCTATTATGTTGTGTTGTAGATTTGATGGTCTAATGAGGAGATTTATTATAATTTTGAAAATTTAGGCGTTTGCTTTCTCTCTTGGAAGATTTTCATTTATAGTTTGAGGATCTGGTGTTATTTGTTGAGTAATGTTTGCACAATGGTACGTTTTTTTCTTCCAATAATTTTTAGCAACCAACTTTTTACTTAAGTTAAAATGATTTGTGATACATAGAATCAACCAAAGACTTTGATATCCACCTAACTACTTAGTAACTTGCAATACCAGTAGCTAGCAACTTTTAGATTTTTCACAAGCATCAAAAGATAGCATAAGAAACAGAATTGTTACCTAGCTAAATTGGTAGCCCAGCATATTTCGAAGGTGAAAATAAATTAGCACAACATAATACTATTACACATTAGTTCTTAAACAACTGTAATTTGATTCGATTTGATATTTGTATAACTTTATCTAAACATTGGTTGCAGATTCATCATTTATCTTGGTTGGAGGTTCATCACTGCTTAGATTTAGATATAAAGTGGTTAATATGAAAGATGATTGCTCCAAGGAACACAATTTATATTCGTAAGTAATTCGTCTATGCTTCAGTTTGCTACAAAATCTTCCACAATTGTATCGTTATATGAATATCAGTATCCCCGCCGCATCGCGCGGGGTAAAACCTACTAGTTTCTAAACAAGGAGCGTATTGACCGCACTACGTTGGAGACATTACGTAACATACTTGTCTGAATATTTATATCCTTTAATGTTTTAATGATCTATATAAAACTATAATAAATAGATTTGGAAAGAAAGTAAAATAAAGAAATACTTGAAGCGGTTATATCTTACAAAATTATTTTAACGTTTATTATTTAGATTGAGAAAAAAAAAAGAAAAAAGATAAAAAAAGGGGTATATTTATTTGAGAGTGTAGTAATAAGTGGGTCTTTATTAAAACATTTTATGACCTATTTAGCAATTAGTTAAGGGACAACTATACATCTTCTTCATAACTAAAGAAATATCAAAATATATACCCTTTGACTCGTATAAAGCAAATTAGTTAACGGGCAACTATGAACCAAATCACAGAGACTAATGATAACATCAACGAAATCATCAGAACAGTTTTTTTTTTTTTTTACGTAGAAACTTACATCTCAAAAGAGACAAGACCCCCTTCCCACAAACCTTACCAACTAATGCGAAAAAAAAGAAAAAAAAGAGTAAAACCGTGTTAAAATTCGACAAGAATTTACCTCAGAACGGGAGGACCTCATGAAACACAAATAACCATACTTGTTTCCCTGAGACACAATCTAAAACTAGAAAAACTTGAATTCCGGGACGAAATTTTTTTAACAGGGGAGAATGTGACGACCCTCGAAAAATGGACCAATTTAACCATCATCAATTGTAACCAAGCACCAAATGTTGAGCACATTTTTATTTAACGAGTACGATTAGGATATAAACCTAAAATATTAACTACGTTATGCGTGGATCGTACACACTTCGGTACACCGCGTTTACACATCGACATATTAAATATATAGATACACACCTATATTTATAACAAAAATCATCACCTAAGAATTTACGATTAGTACATATGGTGCACTACAATGGAATACAAGTTCTACAAAATGATACAAAAATTTATAACATATATATCTTTTGAATAATAAAAACAATGGGTAACAGGATTCAATATTCATCCACCACATAATCATCTTCTAAATAACTATGTATAACAATTTGTAAATTAAACCTTAACTAACTAACACTCTCTAACCATCTAGTTAACATTCAATGCTAAAATGTAACAAGAAAGTTACAAGAAAGTTAACTTTCTTGGAAGTCAACCACCAATACCCTGTCACCTTGTGCCTAACATTATCACCCTCAATCTCTTGTCTTTCCCTGACACTCTCGAAACCACCTACATCTTCAACAAACCTTGTACTTTCACTCAATCATAAAACAACCACCAATACCTGTTTGGTTCGCGGAATGTTTTCCAATGGAATTGGAATCTTGGATGGAATTGGAATTTGAAGAAATTTGAATTTGAATTTGAATCTAATTCATTGCCTTTTGTGTTTGGTTGGGTCATTAGGAATTGGAATTTAAATATAGTTCTATCACTCCACAACCACCTAGGGGTGTTGTTCGGTCTGAACTTTCGGGCCATTTGGGTCGGGTTTAACGGTTTTATTGTGGGTTTTTAAAATCATGTAATTTTTTTTCGGGTTATAGCCGGTTAGAAACCGGTTTTGGGTTCGGAATAACCGGTTTGGACCGGTTTCAACGTTCGGGAAGGGTGACCGGTTAGAAACCGACCGGTTTAAAAAAACCGAACCGGTTTGGGTCAAAACCGGGTTTGGCCGGTTCAGTTTTCGGTTTCGGGTCCGGTTTCAGTTCGAGTTTTTTGTGCACCCGAAACCCAAATAACACCCGATCAGGTGAAGGAGAGGTCTGGTAGTCGGAAGGAATCTGAATTCCTTAGGGTGTGGGAAGGAATCTGAATTCCCTCAACTGAAGGAAAGTTTTGGTGTACTGGATTCCAATTCCATCCTGAAAATAGTGAACCAAACACAGGAAAGCTCTGGAATTAGATTACAATTCTCAGTAATTCCAGGGGATTCCAACGAACCAAACGCCACCTTAGGGTATTATCCCTTTTCTAACTTTTAAAAACCCACTTGAGGCTATCAGTTGGACACACCCGAAATTTCAAACAAAAGAAGTAAAACAACACTTGCTGAATTCCGGCTGCCTCATTTTCCGGCAAAGACCCCTGCTCCGGTGTCTCAGTCCCTCCCTCATCTTGGTTTCACTCTCTTGATCGGTATAATCTTCTAACCCTCTTTAATATTGTTTCCATCAAACATGCATGGGTGTACGTAGACAGTGTCTCCACCATCTTCTCCGGCAAAGACACACACTGTGTGAACTGTGAACGACGGGTTTCGGGTGTCCTCACGTTACTTGCATAGGTGAACTGTGTGGGTTGTGATGAGATGGTTAACCGCCACCGTAGGAGGTATACGCAAACTCCGGCGAAACCCGTTTTTCCGGCGACGAGGTCAACACCCACTCGGTCGCCGTACACACTGCACCACCGCCGCTACACTCATTCCCGACGGCACCCCGTCAACGGACACCGGGAAACGCACCCCGTCGGAGCAACCGCCGCTGCTCGCCTGGTGCCAAACGCATGGCCGGAATCACGTCGTCCTAGTGGTGGGTTTCTCTATGCATGGGATCTAGTTGAACATGATGCTTCTGGGGTTGTACCCTGAGCATCCACACTTGTACATAGAGTGTAGTTGTAAAATATGGCTTCAAGGGTTGTACCCTAGACATCCACACTTGTACAATGAAGTGCAGAAGTGAAATGTTGTTCTGGACTAGCCGATCCCATCACCACACTATTAAACCACTCAAGTATTTAATTAAAAGTATTTTAACAAAATAGAAAAATACAACTTTCATACTTTTAAACAAATAAATAAAATTCATGATTCTTTTAAACGTAATAAACAGATAAAATTTATTTTATAATAAATTATTCAATAGATTTTATTTGGACAACTAATTAAAGTGTAGGTATTCGTTTATGTACGGATCAAGTATAAACACTTCCAAAAATTACCCGGACCAATCCAACGTACTAATCCAACGTACTAACTCTATCTGAGTCGTCATTAAATTCCGAAATCCTAGATTCTTACAAAAAGAATCTACGCTCACCATGTAAATTGGTCACATTATAAGATGATATAGTATTAACAATGAACACGCGTTTAGGACGCTAGGAATTGTGCGGGCGGACACTATAACTTGTGGAACCTTACTTTGGTAGCTTCACATCAGGTGAGTTTTCACAGCCCCACTTTTACTGTATTTTAACTGTTTTGGGTTGACAAAACATATTAACTGTTTTTTAAATGCACGCAAAACTCTCATCGCGTATCAGGTGTATTTTAATTATGATGAGTCATGCATAAACAGTATTTTGGTATAACTAGTCTTTTGAAAGACATTTATGAACAATACTTTGGTACAATTAATCTTTGTGAAAACTTGGATAAACTATCCTTTTGAGATAACTGGTCATTGAAAAGACATACTCAAACAAGTATTTTTACGAAAAGGTCATAACCAAGACCTGTATGGAAAAACTATATTTTGCGACATTGATCTTTGTATAACCGTGAGTTGATAGACGATCATCCTATCGCCAGATCGTTTAGATCTAACATTACTGTAATCATCAACTATAGTTAGCCAACGAATATATGAGTAGTACTATTCGGGATTGATCCCCCGCTCATGGCTAGTCGCTCAAGCCGTATAACATATGAGATATATATTCTACTAAAACGTCGTAGGTTCGACAACGTCGTGGATTCGACATGCCTAGGTAAAGGCGGATTTAGGTTTGATTACAGGCTCATGAACTTATACTTTAACTTGTACGCCTAGCTAGCCTATAAGGGATTACGCACTAAATTAAACAATTAGGTTTCATCGATTTGAAACGGGTTAACTTGAACGTACATAGATTTGTACTAAACGACTTACCTTTCTAAAATCATGTTGAAATGGTTTTACGCACCGATCATATGCAAATTATGTTTTATAGAGTTAAAACATTTTACAAGAGTGTATTAAGCACTGAACATGTGCAAATTTGGTTTCAGGGTTTTGAAACGCTTTACAACGATTATTTTAGTACACGAGTTGTACTGACAAACATTTTGGAAAAAATCAACGATTTATAGTCATAAAACCTGTGAACTCACCAACCTTTGTGTTGACACTTTTTCTAATATGTTTCTCAGGTACTTTAGCTTGAAGTATTTTGCATGGCATTTGAACAAACCGGATTACCACTTTTGGAAAATCGTATTTTATCTAGTACGAAGTCAACTTGAAGTCTATATAATAGACATTTTACTCAAATCGATTGTCGTAAACAATTTACGTTGTATTTGTAAAATTTTAACGATTGGTAATCCATTTTTATGCTATGTTTTACTATGGATCGATTGTTGTGATATCCGACGTAAGTCGCACGCCCGTTCTTCCGCAAAACCAGTTTTGGCGGGGTGTGACACCTCTAGACTAGAAACGATTCCTAGATCCTCGGGATATCAAGTTGAACAACAAACTTGTACATGTTTTACTCCCTCTAGTGCATTTTGGGTCGGGACTCCCGATTATCACCAAAATAGATCGTACCATCTAAGACAATGCGAGGCCTTGCGCCGGGACTCCCGATTATCACAAGACCCTACGCACCCTAACACTCGCAATGATTTGAATCCACATCTAAGGTTCTTTCTCCTTACAATGTGAATATCGTTGAACAAGTGAGGTGTTCCATTAGATGGGTTGCACTCTGATCTAAGATTTTCTAAAAAGGATTTTCCTTTGTTCGAAAAGTTGGCCAGTTTTTAATTACTTGGTTTTATAAACTAATTGTTTATAAATTTCACCTTTTAATTTGTTTCATAAAACTCATTTTATAAACAAACTGTTTACTTTACCAATATTAATTTTAAAACTTGGTTTTCTAAACAAACTGTTTATAATCACCATCTTATTAATTTATACCTTGATTTTCTAAACAAACTGTTTATAATTACCATCTTAGAATTAAATCTTGGTTTTCTAAACAAACTGTTTATAATCGTCACCTTATTATTTTATGTTATAATAAATAAACGAAAATTAAAATAATACTTGCAATTTCGAAAAATTGCTATGTCATAACCCCAAAGACTTGGTTTTGTGTTTTGTATATTTTAAAAAAAAAAACTTTATATAAATTTCCGGAAAAATTTAAAATTCCGAAAAATATTAAGATAAACACAATATCAATCCTTTTGGGTTATGTTATTCTAATTAAATAAATAAACTGATAATTTGAATTACCAAACTGATAATTATTAAATTACCCATAAACTGGTTTCTTATTTCCTCCTTAATTTCATAATTATCTTGACCTTAAACTAACTGTTTAAAATCATTAGGTTTATTTTAAATGTTAATACTTATTATTATAATAAACGAATAAATAATGAAACTTGTCAAAAAAAAATAGACTTTTTAACATCCGATTTGATCCCGTGTACCCTATGTGCCCGAAACTGAGCCTTAGGTTAACGAAACTGGATCAAATACACAACGAGGGAAAAAACTGGATCGATTAAACGAAGACCGAACCGTGGCTCGGTTCGGTTCGTCCGTTCGGCCCCCTTCGTCCGAACCTTGCTCGACCGAAACTCGGTCTTGCTTGGTTCGACCGAAACTACCCCTTTTTTTTATTTAATACCGAAAATTATAATAAAACTAGTAATAACAAATAAATAAATGTGTTATTCTAATACTAAGAATAACACAACTTTCCTTATTTTGTCTAAAGCCTAATTTGTCCATTGATTCACCAAATCTTGGTTAATCAATTACTTGGACCAATTTTTCTAGGGTTTTTACCAGACAAAAAAAAAAAGAAACCTAATTCTTTTTATCTTGAAACCTATTCAATCCAATTGTTCATAAACTTGAACAATGTTCTTGGATCAAACTTACTAGGTTTCTTTCTAAGATAAAAAAACTTAATAATACATATATATATATATATATACGAAATTTCGAAAATTACAAGGAGGAAAAAGAAGCCTAATTTCTTTTTATCTAGAACCCCATTCAAACCAATTGTTCATAAACTTGAACAATGTTCTTGGCCGAAAATTCTAGGGTTCTTTTCTAGATCAAAAAGAAACTCCATCGAATCTCATTGAGATTAGTAGATCGCTCTGATACCACTGTAGGATAACCTTGTTGTATTCACATGGCGGAACTTGAATACCACATTACTGGATCTCTACTAATCAATGAGATCACGAGAAAGAGAAGAAAATGAACATTACCTTTAGATTGCTAAAGAAGTGATCCACCTCTACTTCACCACCTGGATACGCTGCAAGACCGCGTTGTACCAACAAAGCAATACACAAACTTGTGTATGTGTGTGTGTTGCGATCGACGACCAAGAACTCGAAGAACACTTTGGTGTTCTTCATGCGTACGAACGAACCGAGGGTTCGAAACCCTTGGGGTTTCTTCGATCGGCCGAAGAGGAGAGGGAGAGGAGGGATTAGGGTTTTGTGGTGTTGTGAAAAGTGTAACCTAAAACCCTTACACAAGCCTTCTATTTATAAGGCTAGATGTTACGGTTTAGTCCTTGGAGTTTAATTATGATTAATCTCATAATTAAACTTCCTATTAACACTTTAAAACCTTGGACTTTTAATAGTTAATTAATTAACTGTCCGTTAAATACTTAACCTAATATTTAACCATCCTCAATAATAATTAACTTATTATTATTTATTCTCTTCTTAATAATTAACTTAACTAGTTAATTATTCCACACAACTTACTTTATTCGGTTGTCCATTATTTGGTGTGTAGTGGTGTGACCCTTTAGTGTCTTATAACATTGGACACGGTGACACGTGTACCTATCTGTGCACATAAATCCTTCACTAACCTCGGAAGTAATTCTACATCTCCGATTGCTAAACACAGAAGTATTACTACATCTCCGCGTTGGGTAACCACTAAGAGAGAGGATCGACGGCTTTGCGGGCGTTAAACCATGGTCGGCCAAAACCACGGTAACCGATAGCACTTGTATCCAACACCCGGGCAACTCCCTCCCCTTAACCATGTAACGCATACAGGTAAGGTCGGATACCCTATTAGTCGATACACTTTGCCCAGTCGTTATCCTTCCGACACTGACCTCATCCCTATACTCGATTGCCACTAACCGAGTTGTTGCTACCAATCAAGCAAAACCTTTCCATCTATATGCACACATCCTATTTCGTCTAACCCGATCGAACAGGTACCAAACAAGCAAACTGTCAAAGACTCGCGCCCGAAAACGACCCGAAAAACCTGAAATCTGAAGTTCACGATCGTGAACAATAGTTCACGAACGTGAACTAGAGTTCACGAACGTGAATTAGAGTTCACGACGTGAACTAGAGTTCACGATCATGAACTCGCTACAGGGAAGTTTCCTGCATTTTTCCTGTATTTTCCTGCATGTTTCCTGTATTTTCCTGCACATTTTCCCAAACAGGCAATACCAAACCGATTGTAACCGAACACAAGTTTGAGGTTGAGTCCACTCACCGTTACTTCCACTTGTCGAACTCAGATGTCTAATGTTTCTGAGCCTCGATCCCAGTTCCTGTACATCAAAGGAATACCAAATCAGTAACCGGTATTTATCAATAATTACCCATATTGACAATTATAAACACTAACTGTCAACCTAGTGTTATAACACCATTTCTAACACATAAGCATATTAGAACTACTTATAAATCCACAATTTAACAATTGAGTCGTTCCACCACTTAATCACCCGAACGGGTCAAAACCGGATTAATAAACAATAATACCTTTTATAACTACAATCATGTTATCAACTTGCAATTCACCAAATGTTATCAATAACATTTCTAATTACATAAACCTAACAAAATGCTAATACCTTCACAATCCAAGTTCCTTAGTCATTTTACTACGAATTGGCCCAAACGGGTCAAAAACCCGAACATGACTACAACACTTCCAATTTCCATCAATTAGCACAAATTCTCTATAACTAACAAGGCATAATCATGTAACAATTCATCACATTCAAAGTCACCCACAATCCATGTATTTAACTTCCAATTTACTAGTTAACCATTTTAACCAAAAACATCCAAACACTAGTTAGCATTTCAACAATCTCACCAAATCAAGTCATAAACCACCAAAACATACAATACTTGATTTCTCAACATCCATAACTTACTAAACATGTTTTCTCAACCTAATAAGCAATTCCAAGCATCCAAACAACAAGAAATCCAAGGTTTGTCAAAACCCATAAAACCTACTTTTACATAAACACATCAACTTGTACACTTTGCTAAAATGGTTGTACCTTGTGCTAAATTACTTGCACTCATGCAACAATACATGTCAAAACTTGCAAGAATACATAATATACCATCCACAACAAGATTCACTATCAAAACCCCAAGAATCATAAACCCTAGTTTAATCAACTATCATGGAATCGAAAACGAACACCCATAGGTTAAAGCTTACCTAAAGAGCTATCCAAAAACGGGTTCGGATTAAAGATTGGCCAAGAAACAAGCTAGGGATCTTCAAGATGAACTCAAGAACTTGAAGAAGAAGATGGAGATTTAGAGAGAGAGAGAGAGAGAGAGGGACGTATAGAGAGAGAGAGAGAGAGAGAGAGAGAGAGATAGATAAAATGAAAAAGGATTGGGGCTTTCCCCCTTCAAGAGGCCGGCCAAGGGGAGGGGGGTGGGACCCACTTGACTTTTCCATCTTTTAGCAAAAACAATATAAA
The DNA here is from genome assembly GCA_963853835.1 of Calendula officinalis. NCBI lineage: Eukaryota > Viridiplantae > Streptophyta > Magnoliopsida > Asterales > Asteraceae > Calendula > Calendula officinalis. The sequence goes on along the minus strand of OY970820.1, from coordinate 50,800,462 downwards.
AGGTCCCGTTCGTAGTTAATTTATTTAAAATACCAAACGAACTCTGATTTTCACCACGAAAATATTTTCGGAAACGATATGAAAAGGAGAATCCAAAGATATAAAATTCATAAAATCCTTTAAACATTTCAGAAAACGGATATTTTAATCCCTTGATTAAAATATCACAAAAGGACAGAAGGTCAAACAATTTATTTAACAATTAGCCACTTTATTCCACTTATGGTCAAATAGATATTTATCAAATATCCATATATACCCTAAACTACTAGGCCGGTTTTAGGATATTACAACTCTACCCTCCTTAAAAAGGATTCTGTCCCCGGAATCCCACAACAATATTCAAATAGCAAGCATTTATCACAATAAATCTACGACTCTATTCCAATCAATTTCATACATACATACTCAAATCAAAACTCACATCCAATTTGTCATACACTTCATAGTATACCTAGCAATTCCAACTTTTATCTTAGTAACACACAATCAATATTTCATTTTATTTACTCTATACACTTAATTCAAGATTACCACGATACTCAAATAGTAATTACAATTCATTGTTCATTTAGCACTTCACATGATATAAAATAATCCACCATCACATGTAAAAACATTTATTACACACATGCACAATAACCATTTCAAGTCTCAAATACCTACTTGTGTTTCTTTGTTCTAACAAAATTTTCAATCTTGCACAGTTTAACTCGTTAAAAGACCCACAATTTTAGGAATTTCCAGATCAAAATTACCGGTCTTAATCAATTAATTTCAAAAATATACACCTTCATAAGATAATGCCACAACAATTTTGCATACTAAGCACAAACTGGTCAAAATCGGGCAATTTTCCGTGCCACTATCAAAGTCTCTAGTTAAACATACTTCTAACAATCATATACTATTCCATGCTTAATTGGCCATGTTACATAGATGACAAAATTTTACAAAGTCAAGTTGCACGTTTTGACAAACAAGTCAAGTTTACACAATTCAAGTCTACCCCACATATCTCATTACAATCATGGCAATACAAATAGCAACATCTTTTATACCCAATTGGTCATACATGTGACCTAACAGATCAAAACAAGTTTTATTATCCAAAATTTGTTTTTTATTACTTCCATAACATGTCGAACTCATGTGATGACTAATAAGCATTTTTAGTTACATGTCAACTTTTACTTAGACTTCAAGTCAACCAATCACAATTCAACTAGTTCTTGACTCTTATCTAATAACATCCAAATAGTAAGGTGATTTCATCAATTCAATTCACAATTACGCATAAACCATAGTTATCGTTTCTAACACGATATTTCATCTAGAAACATATTTCTTAAGACATAAAAGCTCAAAATCTCAATTTGACAACCTTCATTACAGTCCATAAAACATCATCATCACCTATTTAAATTATGATCAATTTTTATTAACATAAATCATTTCAATACAATCACTAAATCTAAACACTAGATTAAGGATAAATCACAGTTTCAAAGCCTTCTCAAATAATTCCATAATCAATGCAAATCATTTAACAAACTCATTTATCTTTAATTATTACTATCACAAGTCATCTCAAAAAGATCTACACATACAATTCATTAGTCACCTTTCAGACTCCAAATTCAACATATGAACAATTCGGTAATTTATCATAAACATTTCCGGTCATTCAGATATTTAACACTGACTAACTGTCATAATTAATGTCTATAACAAAACAAAAAGCATCAACTTATTCACATTGGACAGACATTTCTGACTCTCACTATACAAGTCACTACATGTGACCCAACAAGTTACAATAAAAGTTTCAACTTTAAACACACGAGGCACTATGTGTGCGCCGACAACAAGAAAAGAAGACTATCTTTTATAACATTTATTCGTATCTCACTAAACTTAGTCCAAGTTCCAATAAATAAAGACATGAAGGCATGCATCATTTATATCTATAAAACTCCCGACACGGGTGATGTATCCCAAATCAATAAGCAATCCATTATTCCACTTCAAGTGGCATAAAAACACCAAAGATACACAGTTCAGTTCATCACATCATTTCACAAGTCCTAATTAAGCGATCTACTCAATTACTAATTTTACATAAACACAAGTGTTGAGTTTATAAAAACATACCCGTGTAGTCACTGTCAGTGACGTCAGTACTCTTTCTTTTCCTTTCTACAGTTGATGAAGATTCCCCGACCGCCCCCGTACTTGACTTATAACCCACCTTCTTTTCCAAAGGACATTTTCTAGTCACATGCCCCTCACTTTGACAATTCCAACACACATCCCGTGGAAACTTACAATCCTTACCCTCGTGTCCTAATTGACCACAACTCTTGCATTTCCTGGTCTGAACACTGCAAGTCCCAAAATGAGCGGACTTACATTTACGACACAATGGGTTCTTTTGACCTGATCTGCGAGCAAACTGCTCACGACTCACGTTCACCGGTTGTTTATAAGCACCTTGGTGTCCTAACTCTAGATGTGACGGGATTTCCAAGTGTGGGTACGGATAAAGTCCCTGAGGTGGAAGCGGATGATTTATCTGAAGTGGAAAGGGTTGGTTCATTTGTGGTGGGAATGGATAATTTGCTAGTGGTCGTGTTGATGGGAAGGTAAGAAGCAATGGGGCGAGGATCGAGGGTGTCATTCCCTTGATTAGTCGTTGTTGTTGTTGTACCTGATTTCTCAACTCTTGCACTTGGTTTTCCAACGCCTTTATATGTACTTCCCGGTCAGTCTCCACATTGTTACTTGAGGTAGCAACATTTTCTGGGGTCAAGGGGGTCGGGTTCTCTTTATCTGTCATATCTGTAACAAAACACAACATCTCACGAAATCTTAGTTTACATCGTTAGTACCTACATACTAACCATGAACTAACTTCATTCACATTTGCTCTAATCCCACTCGTCCGGAATGTTTGACCAAAACACGAGCCACAATTTGGGAACGGAACACCAACCCCGTGCATCCATCGCCAAACCGAAGCTCTGATACCAAGTTGTAACACCGCATTTTTGAAACCATTTTTTTTTAAAGTCATTAGGTAAGAATCTAAAGTTACGGAAGCATCTAGTTAGGTTAGGTTTACAAACCGTGGTCCCACAAAATGTTACAAAACAAGAGTTAGTTAAAAAGACGGTATTACGAAACACGGCTCAATTACAAAAACAACAATTTAAAGCATGGTCAAACTTTCCGTCCAAGCCCGACCCGTTCAAGCCATCCAACCTGAAATGTGTCGATAAGGGAGGGATTAGCACAAAAGCTAAGTGAATGAACATAATCTACAAATTATATAAAGCTCAACAAACAAGCACCAACAACTCCATGGTCGTTACTCCTTGTAACCACTTAACCACTATTCCACTGAACCACTGTTCCACCGAACCTGTAACCGCTAACCGGTCTAATCACTAAGCACGGAAGTAACTCTACATCTCCGCCTACTAACCTCGGAAGTAATTCTACATCTCTGATTGCTAAACACGGAAGTATTACTACATCTCCGCGTTAGGTAACCACTAAGAGAGAGGATCGGCGGCTTTGCGGGCCTTAACCATGGTCGGCCAAAACCACGGTAACCGATTGCGCTTGTATCCAACACCCGGGAAACTCCCTCCCCTTAACCATGTAACGCATACAGGTAAGGTCGGATACCCTATTAGTCGATACACTTTGCCCAGCCGTTATCCTTCCGACACTGACCTCATCCCTATCCTCGATTGCCACTAACCAAGTTGTTGCTACCAATCAAGCAAAACCTTTCCATCTATGTGCACACATCCTATTTCGTCTAACCCGATCGAACATGTACCAAACAAGCAAACTGTCAAAGACTCGCGCCCGAAAACGACCCGAAAAACCTGAAATCTGAAGTTCACGATCGTGAACAATAGTTCACGAACGTGAACTAGAGTTCACGATCGTGAACTCGCTACAGGGAAGTTTCCTGCATTTTTCCTGTATTTTCCTGCATGTTTCCTGTATTTTCCTGCACCTTTTCCCAAACAGGCAATACCAAACCGATTGTAACCGAACACAAGTTTGAGGTTGAGTCCACTCACCATTACTTCCACTTGTCGAACTCAGAGGTCTAATGTTTCTGAGCCTCGATCCCAGTTCCTGTACATCAAAGGAATACCAAATCAGTAACCGGGATTTATCAATAATTACCCATATTGACAATTATAAACACTAACTGTCAACCAAGTGTTATAACACCATTTCTAACACATAAGCATATTAGAACTACTTATACATCCACAATTTAACAATCGATTCGTTCCACCACTTAATCACCCGAACGAGTCAAAACCGGATTAATAAACAATAATACCTTCTATAACTACAATCATGTCATCAACTTGCAATTCACCAAATGTTATCAATAACATTTCTAATTACATAAACCTAACAAAATGCTAATACCTTCACAATCCAAGTTCCTTAGTCATTTTACTACCAATTGGCCCAAAGGGGACAAAAACCCGAACATGACTACAACACTTCCAATTTCCATCAATTAGCACAAATTCTCTATAACTAACAAGTCATAATCATGTAACAATTCATCACATTCAAAGTCACCCACAATCCATGTATTTAACTTCCAATTTACTAGTTAGCTATTTTAACCAAAAACATCCAAACACTAGTTAGCATTTCAACAATCTCACCAAATCAAGTCATAAACCACCAAAACATACAATACTTGATTTCTCAACATCCATAACTTACTAAACATGTTTTCTCAACCTAATAAGCAATTCCAAGCATCCAAACAACAAGAAATCCAAGGTTTGTCAAAACCCATAAAACCTACTTTTACATAAACACACCAACTTGTACACTTTGCTAAAATGGTTGTACCTTGTGCTAAATTACTTGCACTCATGCAACAATACATGTCAAAACTTGCAAGAACACATAATATACAGTCCACAACAAGATTCACTAACAAAACCCCAAGAATCATAAACCCTAGTTTAATCAACTATCATGGAATCGAAAACGAACACCCATAGGTTAAAGCTTACCTCAAGAGCTATCCAAAAACGGGTTCGGATTAAAGATTGGCCAAGAAACAAGCTAGGGATCTTCAAGATGAACTCAAGAACTTGAAGAAGAAGATGGAGATTTAGAGAGAGAGAGAGAGAGGGATGTATAGAGAGAGAGAGAGAGAGAGAGATAGATAAAATGAAAAAGGATTGGGGCTTTCCCCCTTCAAGAGGCCAGCCAAGGGGAGGGGGGTGGGACCCACTTGACTTTTCCATCTTTTAGCAAAAACAATATAAAAGGTCCCGTTCGTATTTAATTTATTTAAAATACCAAACGAACTCTGATTTTTGCCACGATAATATATATTCGGAAACGATATGAAAAGGAGAATCCAAAGATATAAAAATCATAAAATCCTTTAAACATTTCAGAAAACGGATATTTTAATCCCTTGATTAAAATATCACAAAAGGACAGAAGGTCAAACAATTTATTTAACAATTAGCCACTTTATTCCACTTATGGTCAAATAGATATTTATCAAATATCCATATATACCCTAAACTACTAGGCCGGTTTTAGGATGTTACAACAGGGTTATACATCTTGGTTTTTTACAAACGGCGGTCGCGTTTCTTGAAGGTTAACAAAATAAGGGGTATAATGTACACTTGTATCATATTACATAATATGATTATCAAAGACAAAGGCAGGGCCATATGTCCCGACTTTCATCCGGAAGAGCGACATAGTGAACTTGACGTCGTACGATCACATGAAGAAATATTACAAGTTATCAGGGAGATCAATAATCAACAAACTCATCTAAATCTTAGATCTGATTTGGTGGAACACATTTGGAATCGACAAACCCACCAGTAGTTTTTTTTAATGTTTTTTTAATTATGTTTAATGTAATGTTTTTAATTATTTTTAATGTAATGTTTTAATTATTAATGAAATTTAAAAAAAAATGTCGATCGGTCACCCATTACGGGCATTTGGTCGATGTCTGGTCATGTGTTTGATCAGGAGAGAGAAAGCTGGTGTGGCGCAGAGGCGGTAGGGGTGACCAAACTTTTGTTTGGTCACCCATTACGCACAATCTCATATCGGTTAGGGTACCAGAAATATTTTTAAACCTCAGCAAAGTTTTAGGGTGCAAGTAAGTTTTTTTTAGTTTCAAATGGTAAACCAAATCAAATTAATTTTAATCGAAATCTAAATTTGCATGCAAAGAAAGTATAAAAATTAATGCATCTCAAAGTTATGTCTTTTAAACTTCTCAATAATTTAAATTTTTTTTTGAACAGCAAGTTAGTAAGTTAGTGGTTCGAGCCTAGACAGTGACATGTAGAAGGAGCAGTATGCCTTACCTCGAACCTTCCACCTTTTTCTCAATAATTTAAATAACATCAAGTTCAAAATTTTATGGATGATTTCTCTTTTAGTAGGTGGAGTTCTTCTGCACTCATATGTTTGTTTGTTTGAAATCATGCATTGCGGATGTAAGTTCCATGTTTGAAGACTTATTTTTAATAAATATTTACCTTGCGGATGTAAGTTTCATGTTTTAAGACTTATTTTTAATAAATACTAGCAGGGTACCCGCGCAATGCGGCGGCGGGTACCCAGAAACCATATTTCGTGGCGAGCAAGTGCTGTTCGTTTACACGGTAATAATTGTTGCTAGAAATAAATAATTAAACGGAAATGTGGATTTTGGTAAGAGTTGATGATCTACGGCGTCGTATATTTAATGTTATTGGGTAATATGGTTTTCGAGTAACAGACTTTTGTTATTAAGTGTGGGTGGTGTTACCAAAGTATAATGTATAGCAAGTGGTTAACACATAGTGATAAATTAGGAGAGGTCTTGGGTTCGAATCTTATTAGCCGCGATTTTTTTAAGGTAGAGAACTAACTAACAAAAGTGGAAAGGTCCTTAAAATCAAGTTTAAGGAGCTCCTTAAACTTGCCTAATGGGGTAGGCCTAAATGCTTTATATAGTAGTAAGATTTACCTGCATAAAACGTCTTTATTTTGTGGGTAGTGATTTTGGGACCACATAAATCACTCCAAACACCACAACTACTGCTTTACAGTACTTGTACAATATACTATGAATGTTGTACAGTATGATAGATGAAGTAATTTGTGTGTTACTAAATTCACTACCCTTACTCTATATTCTTTTGTTTATCCGTACAAGTTCCAAATGATGATCCTTCAAATTTAATAGCTACGTTTCATTTAATGCAATTACATAAACTATCACTTAATCATCACCGGGTATATTTGATTATTGAACTTCATCCAATTCCTATTTTATTGTTAAATCATATTATATCTAAGACCACAATTTTGGAAGTTACATTTGTTTTCACATGGAGAATTAGTAAAACAGATGCAAACTTTACTGATATTAAATGAAGAAATGGTTGTTTTGCTAAGTATTGTTATTAACATAAATTTAACAATGATTTCGGTTTCCTAAATCAGATTAATATTGATTAGCATTTCCTAATTTACTTGTAAGTCAGTCAACAAATCATTATCCTTTAGGCTTAATTTAAGCTTAATTTGGTTGTAATGTCTTTCTCATCTATATCTTATGTTACTACTATGTAATGCGTTTAGGACTTTAATTTCCAACCTTACTATTTCGATAAAAGTCTTAATTCTCATAAGCATCCAAAATATAAAACGCAAGCCACAAGATTGGAACCCATGACCTTGGGTATAGAGGTTCATGTTTTTTTTATCTCAACTACATGAGATTTTTGCTAATATTTCCTTTTCAAGGTACTTATTCACATCAAAGTATAATAACTGTTAAAATTTATGAGGAAAACAACTTTCGTTTTAGATAATCCTTTTAATTATCTTTAATTTTCAATATTTTGTTTTCTATTTAATTATCTTTTATTATATATAATATATATTTTAGACTTTGCCAATTTAGCAAGCTTAATTATTAGCCAACCAGGTTGTTATCTCAGGAAATATTTGTGTTTAGGAAAAAATTGACACCCCAAGGACTTGAACTTGCGACTTTCATGTTATTAGCAAGGAGCTTTAGCCACAAACTCATATCATTTTGTTGACCACCACCTACTACCATCCGCCACGACCGCCACTACAATCACTACCAAACACACCATCACTACTGCCACCGTCGTACAATCACCATCGTTATCGCAAAATATAGTTATATGGTACCCGACGCCGCATTGCGTGGGTACCCTGCTAGTACCTTATAACGCATTTAGGACTTCCTCTTATGGCATGTCTTAATTTGCAGCCTTAATATGTCGGGAAATGTCTTAATTCTTATAACCACCGAAAATAATAAAACGCAGGCCACATGATTCGACCCCATGACCTTGCGAATAGAGGGTTCATTTTTTTTTGAACAACAAAAAGAAGGCAACGGGTTGAGCTTCGACATTGACATCACCCCCCGAGGACCTCCACACTAACATTAAACACTTGAGTCTAGCAAAATGCTAGACAAAATTTAATACAAAGGGTTTTTAGCCAATCATCCCACGAAATCTTAATTTTATGATTTTGATGAGATAGCCACGAAAAAGAAAAAACACGAATACTATCAAACAACTCTGACTTTTTAACCCTACCACTATCAAACAAGATCGAATTCCGATATCTCCAAATCATCCAACATGTATTACTTCCGGTCACTTGAAACTTCACCTTGTTATTACGAACATTAGAGACATTAGCACAAAATTCACTCCATTGTTGGAAATTGTCCCCTACACCAACAGTCCCCATATCGCACCACCTGCTCACCATCTTCCAAAGATGAACCGCAAATCTGCACAAAAAAAAAAACAAATGGTACGTAGATTTCACACTACCTAGACATATTGGACACGAAATAGACTCTATCTCCAAGCCTCTTCTAGAACGATTAAGCCTAGACGGAAGCCTATCCAATGAAAGGCGCCAAATAAAAATATTCACTTTTATTGGCACACTCTTGCACCATATTGAATTATAAGAAACATCGGATACATTTTGTTGTCAATTACTCGCCATGCCCCTGCTACCGAAAAACCCGATTGAGGCTCTACCGCCCAAACCACTTTATCACTTCCTTCACCAAATTTAAATTTTCAAATTGGTTCAATTCCACCCCACCTCTCAAACCTCGTCTCCAACGCCAAACCCATACACCATTTAACCGTTTATGAATAATCAACCTATCATTCTCTAAATCAAGACGATATAAGCTTTTAAATTGAACACAAAGTGGCACCGAACCTAACCAAATATACGTCCAAAAATTGATTTTATTGCCACTCACGATATCAAACCTAATAGCATTCTTATCAATAATATCATTTTCATGTAAATACTTTATGGCCCCTGTTGGATCCCAACAACACAAATGTGTTGCGTTATGACAAGTAAAGACGATTAAGATAAAGAACACACAAGATTTCAATGATTAAGAGTTTATTAAAACAACTTAACGCAGTACAAAGTTTGCGGAAATAGATAGTACACACTAACTAAAACTCTATACTTGAAGTGACACTTTTTGTTCGCTCAAACTAGAAGATAATGCAAGGAGAGTTTATATCAGCTGATACTAACAGCTGATATTGAATGCCTGAGTAATATCTACGAAGGAGTTAATATCAGACAAATAACAAACTCTCAGAGAATGTTCTTGTGCTATGAATTCTAAAAGGTGTGTGTAAATGCAAGCATTTACGTCTCTATATATAGCCCAAGATCCGTGTTCCTTTGTCTACAACATACTCGACGTGTAAACATATCATTCGTCGATGTAGACTTGTCCACAGAAACATTAAATGCTCTTGCATAGGTTATAGTCCCAAGCGTACTTTGTGTCAACTCCTTTTGCTACCTTTTCTGACGCACAATGAAAGGTGTACTATTATAGTACAAAAGTAGTTGACTTTCCGTTTACATGCTTGGAGGGACAAACGATGATGTACTGACATATTATCTTCTATTCCAAAATAGAAGATCTTCATCATTTTCTTCTTCTTTGTGAGGAAAGGGAAATGTTCAAAGTGTCAAAGATATTTCCATTAAGTCTTTATCTGCAGCAGATACCATCAGCTGATTCCACAATCAGCTGAATGCTCTTCTTTTTGTCTTTGTCCTTTGGCCATAGACTTCGAATGAACACTCTTCTATAGCTGCTGATTTGACTTGTTTTCCTAGAGCTAAGTACGTACTCAGCTGAAGGTTTATTGCATATACTTGCTTCAGCTGAGATACATACTTTAGCTGATATTATTCTTCTTAGCTATCGATCATCAAATCTTATTTACTTAGTCTGGGGACTAACAATCTCCTCCTATTTGATGCAATCGAATAGCTGTATACGTATGACCTGTAATGATTCAGCTGCTTGGATCAGCTGAATGTCTATGTGCTTTGACTCTTTGGGTTCTTTTGTATATGTTTATCTTTTTACAATTTTTACAAGTATATTACAAAATTTTAATTTTCTATTGATATGAAGCTGATAAAATACAAGGACAATAAAAAAAAAAAATTCCAATGTCTAGGGCATTGCTTCCCTAGTGACATTGTGATACAGTGAGCTGATGGCTGAGTCGATTAATATCTTCATTTCTCTTCTTTCTTCAGCGGAGGAACTCAGCGTCTTGTGATAGATCAAAAGTTGATCAATATCACATAGATACAATTCATCAGCTCGTTGGAAGCAAGGCACCTCCTTCTCCAGATAGCAAAAACCATAGATTGGCTATTTGACGATCAACCCAGGGGCAAAGTCTACTCCCATGGGAATGGTTCTTGTGATATTGAGTCTTGGTCATTTTGAAAATATTATCGAAGACCCAATATAAAGTGTTCTGGAGTCAGTAAAGGGTTCGGGGAAAATAGACTTACGTTTCTCCCCTCTTGCCGAGGAGCCTTCACCAGCAGGTTCTCTGATAGCAGCTTCTTGAGATTCGCATAATTCAGCTGGTATGCGATATACTAAGTCAGGAGATTGTCTCCTGATTTTATCGCATAGAGCCTTGAAGGAGATGATTGCGACTCTAATCTCACTTTCCAAATCTGTTATAGTAAGCGATGGTTTTGCAGATTTGGTAGCTGCTAGCATCTCATTCCATTCATCATAGTTGAAATTGTTAAGGCAAAAAGCCTTGCCCCTTTGGATCTTAAGATAACAAAACAACCTAGACTAGCTTTGATTAATATGTAGAATAATATAGCTAAGTTTAGGTCTGATACTGAGTGATCAGTATTGGAACTCAGTATCAGTACTCAGTATCAGATAGTGATACTGAGTACAAGGACTGAGTAGAAGGACTGAGTTACCATATGTAACGGACTAAGATCAAATCCATTGATCTTAGTCATTTTCCTACCTTAGTCCTTCGGTTACTCCTTTGCTCATTATGTAAGATCTCTATATCATTATAAATAGAGATCATCTTGCAAAGGAGAAACCACCAATTTACTTTACACATTCACATCTTTTGTAATTGATCAGTGGTCTTGTTATTCCGCAACAAGCCACACTTAGTGGATTTATACATTGACTATATTCTTGTGTTATCACTCTAATATTTCTCTAAGTATAATAATCTATCAATTAACATTATAAACCACGGTTGTTGTGACCTAACAACTGGTATCAGAGCAAGTGACTCTGCAAGCAATCATTTTCATGCAAGGCTTTCAGGCATCACAGGCTGCAGGAGACCAAGTGACTATGCAAGCAATCATGCAGCAAATTCTGGCCATCCAACATACTCAAAGTATAATACTAGCCAGAATGGACAAGATGAGTGGTGATATTGACTCAATACAACAGTCAGTCTCACTACTTCAACAACCACATCAGCAACCACAAACTCCACCATTTTCACATGGTGACCACAATGAAGAAGGAGAAGGAGAAGGAGATGCTGGTGATACTGATCCTGCAACTGAGCCCATACCCTCCCCTACTCTTGAACAACCAGAAGGGGACATGGGTGGTGATACTGATCCTCTTCCCTCCTCATCCAATGATAACAAAAAGGGGGAGAAGAGACAAAGAGATACTGAGGTTGATCAAACTGAGCCATCTGCTCAGGGGGAGAAAAGAAGAAGATTGAATGAAGATCAACCTCCACAACAACAACAACAACAACAGCAAAGCCCTCATACTGAGCCACTTCGCATTCAGTATGAGAGAAGAAGACAAAGAACTAGGTCAGCATTACAAGTTCAAGAACCACTTGAGCCATCTGCTCAGGGGGAGACTCACACTGACCAACCACATCAAGCTTATACTGAGCCACCTGTTCTAGAAGAAAATAACTTGCAAATTGTGGTATATAAGCCTTTCATCTGGCCTATTGCTGATGATGAAGATGAAGAACCAGGTTTAGTGAACTATGCACTGAATCTGGTAGAACAAGAAAATTCTTCATCATCATCCTCGGATGATGAAGAACCAGAAAATCTGGTGATTAGAAGAAGGAGTTCCTTATCAAGAAGACCCATCAATGCAGTTCTCACCTCTTCTGAATCAAGTGAGGAACCTGCTCCCTTGGTAACAAGACAAAGAAGACCTGTTCATACATTGGACAGTGATACTGAGCAGGCTCCAAGACTGACTTCTCAACAACTCTGGGCAGAACAAGAAAGATTTTTATATGAGCAAGAGTTGGGAATCAAAGCTGAACCAGAATCTGACCCAGATACTGATACTCCTGGTCCTTCACATAGAATCTCAAGAAAGGGTCCAGACCATATTCAACATTATTGGAATATGGTTGCTGCTAGGACTCAGTATAAGGAGGAAAGGAAGGAGTTCTTGAGGACCAAAATATTTCCAAATGTAAGGGGGATACATTGGTTAAATCTGGATGTCAATAAAGTAAAAGTGAAGCTCAAAGAAGGAAGAATCACTATCACTTGTACTGGCTTAACCAGTCCTCCCATGAAGATATTTATTCATGATATTCAAAGAATTGGTCTTCAAGACTGGGTGAAGATCACAAGACTGATCAAAGAGCTTCCAAAGAAATCAACTTATGATCAAATAGTCTTGGATGAGATCTGTGCAGTAGCTGCAGTATGTTATGAGCAGGACTTACTTCATGAAATAGAGTATAGAACACTCAGTGTGATGACTGAGGCTTACTCAAACAACAGACCAGAATGTCTTCATACATACAAGTATCTTAAAAAGTACCCTCTTCCTCCTAACCTTGTTTTTCAGGATCAAAAGAGTGTCATATATCCAACTTCTGGATATATGTATACTGACTCAGAGGATAGAGAGTGCTTCATTTCTGAAGAAGATCTACCAAGAGCTCAAATCAGTCACCTTGTTGGACTGAAATGGATGATCACCAAGAAAGAAGACTCTTGGTTCAGAAAGAAGATTGTTGCAGTTCTGAATTGTAGAAGGGATGAACTCAAAAGCAGAGAATAGTTTGTCCACATCAAACAAGAAGTCTTCTATGAGAATGAAGCCATCAACAGCAAATGAAGAAGAAGATGTTGCTACCTATGTTGTTGTATTTTTTGTTTATCTCTTTGTAATTGTTTTGTTATCATTAGATAGGGGGAGATTGTTAAGGCAAAAAGCTTTGCCCCTTTGGATCTTAAGATAACAAAACAACCTAGACTAGCTTTGATTAATATGTAGAATAATATAGCTAAGTTTAGGTCTGATACTGAGTGATCAGTATTGGAACTCAGTATCAGTACTCAGTATCAGATAGTGATACTGAGTACAAGGACTGAGTAGAAGGACTGAGTTACCATATGTAACGGACTAAGATCAAATCCCTTGATCTTAGTCATTTTCCTACCTTAGTCCTTCGGTTACTCCTTTGCTCATTATGTAAGATCTCTATATCATTATAAATAGAGATCATCTTGCAAAGGAGAAACCACCAATTTACTTTACACATTCACATCTTTTGTAATTGATCAGTGGTCTTGTTATTCCGCAACAAGCCACACTTAGTGGATTTATACATTGACTATATTCTTATGTTATCACTCTAATATTTCTCTAAGTATAATAATCTATCAATTAACATTATAAACCAGGGTTGTTGTGACCTAACAGAAATAAGTGCTGATCTTGTTCAAAGGGACCCTTTCAGGAATGAAGACCCCTCCAGCTCTTTGTACGATGACTTCTGGTGGAGAGCTGGATGACGTTTTGGGGCCTCTGACGCTGGTGAGTTTTGGTTCTTGCCTTCGTTTATAGAGAACTTTATTGAACAACCTAATGTTCTGAGTTCTCTCTGCTTCATATGCTTGAAACAGCTCTTGTTGAGTTTTTCTTTGAAGAGCGACAACTGTTCCGAGTTCAGCAGAGGATCTGACTTCATCCAGAAGGCCAACATTAAACTCGGCAAGAATTAGCTCCCCCTCAGCAGGTTGAGGGTTCACTTGTACAATGGGCTGAGGGTTTTGGATTAGCGGGGCTTGGACTTGTGGGCCCTCAACTGATTCAAAGGAATCAACGATTTTAACAAAACCAGTTGAGGTGTCTTCTGTCCTGAGGCCTTCAGCAGCGATGAGTGTTGATTGCATGGTTGTCTCACCTGCTGAATTAGTTACCTCAGGTGTTTCAGTAGTGATGAGTGATGTTGGAATTTGTGTCTCGTCTGCTGAAACGTCTTCTTCTGGTATCCCAGCAGAGGTGATAGGTGGAGATCTTGGGGTATCACCTGCTGGAATGTCTTCTACATTGGCTCCAACAGCAGAGGTGATTATAGATTGTGAAACATTTTGTTCACCTTGTTGTTCACCTACTGAAGTAGCTTGCTCTTTCTCCCCCTCAGAGAGTGCCTGAAGAATTAAGGTACTCTCTGGTGCTGAAGCAGGATGGACAGCAGCGACACCCTCATTTAACTTTTGAAGAATGAGGTTGAGGGTGCCTTGAAGACCATCGACTTGGGAAGTCAGCGAGCTGACTTCAGTCTCCAGTTTGTCCATTCTTGTGGACACAGCAGAAGCGGACTCCTCAATAGCCTTAGAGAGGTGGCTATGAGTGTTAATCAGCAGAGACTCTTGCTTTGATTGTGCAAGAGCCAGACGATCGACAGCTGGTTGGAGAGGAGATACCTTGGAGGACAAGGTAGTCAGCTGTCTTTCGACCTCTGCTTCATATGCCCGAGCTTCGGAGAGAAGCTTGTCTTTTTTAACTATGTCAGAGTCGTGAATGGATTTCAACTCTCGATGAATATATTCTTTGAGAGAGATGAACTCGCTTGTGTTGCAGCGAATCTGATCAGCAAGAAGAGCCAGCTGAGGAGTCTGAGTGTGAACCTCAGTGTGCAGAGAAGTTATGCTGGAAGAGAGATTCTCAGCAGTTGTAGCAAACTTCTTTGGAACATCCCTGCGAAGGGTATCCATATGCTTACTCAGCATGGCCATCCCTGGTCGAATCTGGGATGATACAACTCTAGACATCAGAGCAGCAGCGGCTCTGATGGGAATGCTTCCTCCAGCTTTGCTGGATTCAGCATGGGACACTTGGACGCTTTGGGGGAAGGGGTCCAGTATGTCTCCAGCTGGAGGGGTAACCTCAGCTGTGGGAGTGGGTGTTCCTGAGTTAAGAGGAATCGCTCCTATGGGATGCTCAGAAACTATGGGGGTGAGATGGGTCCAGCTGAAACTTCTGGGGTCCTGTCAGAAGGGCCGACATCAGCTGTCGAATCAATTTGAAGCCAAGGTGCATCTACTTCTTCGTCAGCTGACGAATAGTAGGGCTGAATGGGCTCATCAGCCGAATCAAACATCACATGGAATGCTGTTTGATTACCTTGTGCTTCAGTCTCACCAGCCGGCGAAACTGGTATAGAGACTAGAGGAAGAGTTCCTCTGGGTTGTCTGTCAGCTGCCTCACAGCTCAGTTGGCGAATACGTTCGCGATCACTGGCAGCTTGGGTGAATGCCTCAGTAGCAACTTGGTCTAAAGTTGTCTCTTCACTAGTGGTGGTGGTTTCCTCGACCACCAGCTGGTGTGTGCTGGTGATGTTGTGGGAAACAGAAAGAACTGTTTCAAGATTGACTTGGCTTCCAGTCAATCTATCATCAACTACTGACTCAGAAAGTGATGAAGAAGTTGGTGGTGGTGTGTGTGCAGGTTACTCTCGGGTGGCTTGGGTTGAGCCAAAAACTTCACAAGCAGTCTGTTGAGAGACTGAGGTTGCTTGTGGAGTTTGTCCCCTTGTTACAACGACTGATAATGAATCAGTCGAGGAGCTACGCAGAAGGTTGGAGCCGACACTAACTCCTGAAGAACGAAATTGTCGTATTGAATTCTGCTGACTTGTTGAGAAATCAGCCAAATGGAGGTTGAAGAGCAAAAGAGAAAAAAAGAGGATCAGCCAGGAGTGTTTGACTAGGAGCTCCGATTGTTGGTGGAGTTCCTTGATAAACATTGCCAATCTGAAAATGAGAAGGACTATTCTCAGATGCTGACATAGCATCTGATCGTAATCCTTCCATTCTGGAACTCGAGTGAGTACCCAGAGGATCCCGACTGAATCCTGATGATGCTTCTTCCGCCAGGTCAGCATCATCAGCCACCACACTTTCTCCATGGGTAGCAGACCCTCCTACCCTCAGCTGAGGAGACGAAGGAGCACGTGAAGTGGGAGAAGATGGTGGAGAGAATGAAGAGGAAGAAGGAGAGCGATGAGCATGTCGCTTAACTCGCTTCTTCACCACCAGTGGAATATAATCCACATCCTCATTTTCCACATCAATGGGCATGGAGATCCCAGTGGAAGTGGTGGTTTTTCCATCAATAGTTTGAGGGCGTCCAGTTGAGGGAAAACACTTCAGATGAGAAAAGGACGTACCTTCTTGGAGGGCAGATTCCTCCGATGTAGTGCCCAGTGATCGATCCCTTTTGGATCTAGTCCGACTATCAATGATCTTCAGCATGTACGAGGAGAGGGGAAAATCCTTACCATCTTCCTTCTTGGAGTTGAAGATGGTGTTGGATAAGGCACGTACCTCAATCCATTCTCCTGGAAGGTCTTCATAATCAATCTCTAGCTTCTCAACCATCACATGAGCGATGCAAAGTGTGAAGAAGCGAAGATAGGGGATGTGATTTCCCTTTGCCTTCAGTTTGGCCTTGACCTCCTCGTAAACCAGTCTCTCATAATCAATCTGCTGAGCGGTGATTAGGGCTTCAGCAAAGACTTGCAAGCTGGAGTTCCACTGGTTGTGAGACCCAGAGTTGCCGCCTATGCACTGAATGATGTGCTTGAAGAAATAGGCCCATGGTCTCGTCAGCTGAGACTTCTTGAAGATCTGCACCTTGTCATCTTTATTTTGCTAATCGATATCCGGAGATACGGATTAGACTCTTTTTGGCATCATCAGCAGACTTCGTCTCCTGATAGTGTTGGACGCGGAGCAGATAATCGAACCCGCAAGCGGTTCGGAAATCATCAACCGTGATGGTGATTTGATGACCGTTCACCTGCGCAACAATGTCGTCTCCCGAGATGGAGGCAGACATCCAGAAATCACGCAAGAGTTCATAAAAACTCTTGGTGAATCGAAAGAATGCACCACTGATCGGACAATGGCGCAAGAATTTTCCTACCGGTCGATATACATCGACGACTTTTTCTGGCGGAGAGGTGTTGCCTACCAGATTCGAGTTCTGGGTGAACTCGATGGCAGCTCTAGAGAGAACAACTTTTGTGGATTTCTTCGACATTTTTGGGAGGGGAAGAAAGATAAAAGCTTGAAGAAGGGTTTTGTGAGAGGAAAATTGAGAGAGAAATTTGGGAGTGATGAAGATGAAGTGAGGGAAAGGATGGGTATTTATAGGGGATTTTGGAACGGTTTGGGTAAACTTTTGAAAATGGACCGGACCATAAATGGATAGTTACAACCCAACTATGGAAATGTTGGTTTTCGTGCGTAAAAGTTGGTTGGATGTGACAGAGAGGGGGTAGTGGAGCCGTTTCTGTGTCAGAGGTGTCAATCCCTCATAAATGCCAAATATTTTCACTCGAGTTGAAATATTTGCCACAGAGAACGTGTGGATAGGGATAAAAAAGATGCCTTTCAAAGAAAACCAAACGTTTTAACATATAAAACTTGATAAGTTATCATTTTGAGATGTTTTATTCAGTTGACTGATTAAATTGAAACATTTTTAGTCACCTGAATGTACTAGGTGACAAGGGGAACATATCAGCTGCTGATAGTACTTCAGCATTTGATTTAAGCATTTAACATACCCAGCTCGCTGATTAAAAAATGTTTTTCATCTAAAGGCTTAGTGAATAAATCAGCCAGCTGAAGATCTGTTGAAATGAAATGAAGTTCAACGTCACCTTGTTCAATGTGATCTCTAATGAAATGATACCTTATATCAATATGTTTGGTTCTAGAATGAAGAACTGGATTGTTGCTGATTGTAATAGCACTTGTGTTATCGCAGTAGATGGGAACTTTTCAAAAGTTCATATCAAAATCGGCCAGCTGATTCTTCATCCAAAGGACTTGAGCACAACAGCATCCAACAGCAACATATTCTGCTTCAGTTGTGGATGTAGAAATAGTATTTTGTTTCTTGCTTGTCCAGCTGACTAGCTTCCTACCAAGCAGCTGACAACCTCCAGTGGTGCTCTTTCTATCCATCTTGCAACCTGCAAAGTCTGAATCTGAATAGCCAATTAGATCAAACCCGGAGTCTTTGGCATACCAAAGACCTAGGCTTGGAGTACCTTTAAGGTACCTCAAAATTCTCTTAGCAGCTATTAAATGAGATTCTCTAGGATCAGCTTGATACCTAGCACACATGCAAGTGGCAAACATAATATCTGGTCTGCTGGCGGTGAGATAGAGCAACGACCCAATGATTCCTCTGTAGAATGTGATATCAACTGATTTCCCAGTTGTATCAGCATCTAAATTATTCGGAGGAGCCATTGGAGTTTTCATGGATGATGATGAATTCATATCAAATTTCTTTAAAAGATCTTTGATATATTTTTCTTGATTTATAAAAATTCCATTTTTAGATTGCTTAACTTGTAAGCCAAGAAAATATGTTAATTCACCCATCATACTCATCTCATACTTTGTAGACATAAGTTTTGCGAAACGTCTACAATGCTTTTCATCAGTAGCACCAAATATTATGTCATCCACATAGATTTGAACAAGAATGATATCACCTTTGATTTTACGAATGAATGAGGTTTTATCAATCTTTCCCCTGATGAAATCATTTTCTAGAAGGAATGTGGAAAGAGTGTCATACCATGCACGAGGAGCTTGTTTTAACCCATACAGCGCTTTATCCAACTTATACACGTAGTCTAAGTATTTAGGATTTTCAAAACCTGGGGGCTGTTTCACGTAGACTTCCTCTTGCAACTTACCATTTAAGAATGCACTCTTCACGTCCATCTGAAAAACTGTGAAGTTCTTGTAAGCAGCATAGGCTAAGAATATTCTTATAGCTTCAAGCCTTGATACTGGAGCAAATGTTTCATCGAAATCGATTCCTTCCTCCTGTCTATATCCTTGTGCAACAAGTCTAGCCTTGTTGCGAATAACCACGCCTTCTTCATCCATTTTGTTCCTAAATACCCACTTGGTACCAATTATTGTCTTATCAGCTGGTGGAGGCACCAGCTGCCATACTTTGTTGACCTCAAATTAGCTAAGTTCTTCCTGCATCGCTTGAATCCAGCTGGAGTTTTCTAATGCAGCTTTGATATTCTTTGGTTCTTCAGCTGCTAAGAAACACGACCATATGCAAAGATTACATGATGCCTTACTTCTTGTGACCACTCCTTGTTGTGGATCTCCAATGATTAATTCAATCGGATGCTCTGAGGTCCACTTGGATTGAGGAGCGGCTGAAGAGGAAGAGGATTCAGCAAAATTTGATCCTTGATGAGCGGCTGATTGCTCAACAGGATTGAGTACTTCATTTTGAACAGATCTTCTTGAAGTATGAAGAGGTGGCTTATAGATAGCCTTGGATGATGCTCTAGCTGTTGGAATCTCTTGTTGGACAGCTGCAATATCTACAAGGTATGTGGGAGCATCATGGAATGCATCATCTGAATCATTTATTGGAACTTCAAAAAGATTCAAAGCATCAGAGAATGCTTCAGCTATCTCATTAGAAGGTGGTTCAGCTGAACTCTGGAATGCGTCAGATGATTCAGCAGAGGTGGGATTTAAGGCTTTAGAGTGTTCTTCAAAAGTAACATTTATAGATTCTTCCAATGTTTGTCTTCTTTTGTTGAAAACTCTGTATGCCTTAGATACAGTGGAGTATCCCAAGAAAATTGCTTCATCAGCTTTAGAGTCGAACTTACTCAGATGATCTCGTGTGTTTAACACAAAACACACACAACCAAAGACATGAAAGAAACCGATATAAAGTTTCCTCTGACGGAGAATCTCATAAGAAGTTTTCTTGTGTCTCTTCACATAGAGATACCTGTTTTGAGTAAAACAAGCTGTGTTAACAGCTTCTGCCCAAAATTGCTTTGGCATGTTTCACTCAGCAAGCATTGTCCTTGCAGCTTCTATTAGGGTTCTATTTCTTCTTTCAGCGACACCATTTTGTTGAAGTGTTCTAGCGGCTGAGAAATTTTGTGAGATCCCAACTTCTGAGCAGAAGTCTTCCAATGTACGATTTCTAAATTCAGTACCATTGTCTGATCTCAGTTGTTTTACTCTTGACCCATTTAGAAGTTCCATCTTCTTGATGAATTTGATGATTTCATCAGCTACATCACTTTTGTTTCGAAGAAATATAACCCAAGTGTATCGTGAGTATTCATCAACGATAATAAGTGTATATTTCTTTCCACCTAGACTTTCAGTGCTCATAGGACCGAAGAGATACATGTGAAGCATGTGAAGGCAGTTGTCGATGGAAACACATTGCTTTGATTTGAAAGAGCTTTTATGTTGTTTACCTTGTTCACAAGCTGAACAAAGCTTATCTTTTTCATACTCAATCTGTGGCAAGCCATTCACTAGCTGTCCTCGGGACAACTTGGATATGTTTTTAAAGTTCAAGTGAGATAGCCTTTTATGCCACAACCAGTTTAGCTCTTCAGTGGAGTGAGAGAATGGACAAACTTCTTGGTTTTGAGGATTCATGTCAAGTGTATGTACATGGTTGTTTCTTGGTGCTATAAGCACTACTTTTCCACTTTTATCTGTCACCGTTCCTCTGTACTTATTAAAGTTCACTGAGAACTCTTCATCACATAGTTGGCTAATGCTGATTAAATTATGTTTCAGCCCGTTCACGTAACCAACTCTTGTGATTTTTACAGATCCATTAGAGATGGATCCGTAGTCTTCAGTTGAGCCTCTACCATTATCACCAAAAAATTACTGGAGGACCAGTACAAACTTCGAACTCTTCAAGCAGGGATTTGTATGCAGTCATATGTCTTGAGCAACCACTGTCTAAGTACCAGACGTGTTTGCTTTGATCACCCTGCACATAAGTTCAAAAGAGTTAGTTTTTTTTGGGAACCCACACCTCTGTGGGTCCTTGAGAATTCTTGCTGGAACTCACAGGGGTTGGGTTCTTAGTGGACTCACAAGCTGAAGTTGGAGAAGGTCTTAAGCTTGTGTTGTCACACTCGCTTGCCATATGTCCACGATTTCCACACTTATAACATTTTCTGTTCTTTTGTAGTGGAGTGGAAGGCGAGGCAGTAGGGCTGGGTACTGGACCCAAAATCCCTTTATGACTATCTGAGATAGTTAGAGTTTGCACGAGTGACGTCGGCTTACTGACCATTCCTTTCAGCCGTTTGACAGACACAGCTGAAGAAGGACTTGGAGTGTTCTTAGAGACACTCTTACCTTTGTTCTTTGCAGCTCGAGTACGAACTCCAACTGGCTCACCCTTGGAGGGTGTAAGAATAGCTTTCTTTCCTGCTGTCTTGCTAGTCTTCTTCTGAGGTCTAGCAGAAGCAGCAGGCGCTGAACCCAAGATAGGCTTACTTGGTTCAACAATGACTACTGTAGGAGTCCTAACAACTATGGCAGAGGAGTCAGCTGATGACTCCTCTTTAGTAGTTTCATAAGGTTCTTCTGTGGACATCTCAGTAGCATAGGTTTTGGAAGACTTAAGAAAAGAACCAAAAACCAACTCTTCAACTGGCACAGAAGCATCAGCTGTTGAGTAGTACGGATCATCCGTACTGCTGTCAGGTACAGCAGCTGCAGCAAGGAAATCTCCTCCTAATACAGCTTGTACTTGACTAGGAATCTGTGAGTTGACACACTCACTCACACGTTTGGATGATCGAGACCATGATTCACAAATCTTTTTAATTGGTTCCAGTTCTTTAACCTTTTCATTAAGATCGTGTCGAAGAACTGAGTTTATAAATTTTGTTTCAGAAAGTTCTTCTTTTAAAGTTTTGTGATCAACTAATCTTTCTTTTAAAAATGCGTTTTCACGAAGAATAGCACTGTGTTTATCCAAACATTCACCTTTCAGCTGATCAATGAAGTGCAAGTCACAGATAATGGAATCAACAATATCGTTGGCTTCAGAAGCCTCAACAGATGTTAGAGAAGATACCATTTTGTGAACTATGTTGACCCATTGATACGAACCAGCTCATCAGTTGTAATACTTTCATCAGCACGAGCCATCAAACACATTGTGGCCATTGGTTCATCATCATCAGATGAGCTGTCACCAGAGTCAGCCAGTCATGAGTTTCAGCTACGAGACCCTTGTCGGCAACTTTGCCTTCAAGTGCCTTCTTTTCTTCTAGGATCTTTTTGGTGACGGCTTGTAGCTTTTTGTACTTTTCTTTAATGGATTTACCACTTGAAGAGGATGAACTAGCTTTCTTTTGCTTGTAGTCGTTAGCATAGTGTCCCTTCTTGTTGCAGTTGTAGCATGTTATCTCAGAGATATCAGGAGTATTTCCAGAGGATCTGGAAGGAACAACTGATGAGATAGGTCTGCTACTTGAGCCTCTAGCTGAGGAGCCCGATTTGCCTTTGAATTTTTTTCTATTTTTGACAAGTAGGGCAAGCTCAGTTATAAGGGCATCATTATCTTCGTCTTCATCGATCTCTTCGATGCTGACTTCAGGCATGTTGAACAGATCAACAGCTGAGTTTGTGTCAGCTTCATCATCTGAGGGAGGATATTCAATTCTACTAGGTTTGTTGAGTACCGTTCTCTCATGGCTTAGAAACATGCCATAGATAGAGGAAAGAGTATAATCTTTTAACGTGGGAGATGTACTCATGCAAGTTATGATGGTAGCCCATTTAGAGGGAAGAGCTGCCATAAACTTACACATCTTAGACATATCGTCCTATTCAACCCCATGAGACTTTAGCTCGTTTAACAGATTGTTATAGTGGTTGAATGTTTGAGCTATTGTCTCACTAGGTTTGGCTTTAAACAGCTCGTAGTCATGGATGAGCATGTTTTTGTTGTGTTCACGCACAACGGATGTGCCTTCATACACTTTAGCCAACCTTTCCCACATCTCTTTGACTGAGTCACAAAATTGAATATTGTGATACAGTTCATCACCAACTGCTTGAAAAAGCATATCCCTTCCTTTGTTCTCAAGGTGAACAAGACGTTTTTCAGCGTCTGTCCATTGAGCTTCAGATTTCACCACATAGTGTTCTGGTATTTCAGGGGTACCAGGGATAAGGGTTTTGGGAATGTGATTTCCTATCGTTATATTATCTTAAAGTTTTGGGTGATAGGTAACCATGTGGGATAACATACGAGTTTTCCACATGGGGTAGTTGGTTTGAGTGAGTTTGGGAGGTTTTCCAGATGATGGAAGATCTGATGTTGTAGGTTCAGCCATAACAGATGCTCAAAGTTGATGGAAAACAACTTTGACACTTGCTCTAATACCAGTTGTTGGATCCCAACAACACAAATGTGTTGCGTTACGACAAGTAAAGACGATTAAGATAAAGAACACACAAGATTTCAATGATTAAGAGTTTATTAAAACAACTTAATGCAGTACAAAGTTTGCGGAAATAGATAGTACACACTAACTAAAACTCTATACTTGAAGTGACACTTTTTGTTCGCTCAAACTAGAAGATAATGCAAGGAGAGTTTATATCAACTGATACTAACAGCTGATATTGAATGCCTGAGTAATAACTATGAAGGAGTTAATATCAGACAAATAAAAAACTCTCAGAGAATGTTCTTGTGCTATGAATTCTAAAAGGTGTGTGTAAATGCAAGCATTTACGTCTCTATATATAGCCCAAGATCCGTGTTCCTTTGTCTACAAGATACTCGACGTATAAACATATCATTCGTCGATGTAGACTTGTCCACGGAAACATTAAATGCTCTTGCATAGGTTATAGTCCCAAGTGTACTTTGTGTCAACTCCTTTTGCTACCTTTTCTGACGCACAGTGAAAGGTGTACTATTATAGTACAAAAGTAGTTGACTTTCCGTTTACATGCTTGGAGGGACAAACGATGATGTACTGACATATTATCTTCTATTCCAAAATAGAAGATCTTCATCGTTTTCTTCTTCTTTGTGCGGGAAAGGGAAATGTTCAAAGTGTCAAGGACATTTCCATTAAGTCTTTATCTGCAGCAGATACCATCAGCTGATTCCACAATCAGCTGAATGCTCTTCTTCTTGTCTTTGTCCTTTGGCCATAGACTTCGAATGAACACTCTTCTATAGCTGCTGATTTGACTTGTTTTCCTAGAGCTAAGTACGTACTCAGCTGAAGGTTTATTTCATATACTTGCTTCAGCTGAGATACATACGTCAGTTGATATTATTCTTCTTAGCTATCGATCATCAAATCTTATTTACTTAGTCTAGGGACTAACAACCCCTATAATCCTTGACAACGTACCTTTAAAAATATTACTCGAATTATTAGATGAAAAACCTCCATCTTCACCATAAATGGCTTTAATAACTCGACACCATAACGCTCTTGGTTCACTAAGAAATCTCCACTTCCACTTAAGCAGGATAGCCAAGTTCAAAGCTTTAAGACTCGCAATTTGAAGCCTACCTTTATCTCTAGAAGCAATAACTTTATTCCAAGCCACCCAACTTAACTTCTTCTCTTGATCATCACCTCCCCATAAAAACCGGGCACGCATCCTTTCCAATTTAGAGATAATAACTTCAGGCACTCTAAATTGTAGGGATTTACTACGCACCATGCGACTGATCAACCACTTGGGTCGACCACCTAGTACACGAGTTCGAACCATACTGACCAAGAACATGAACTTGTTCTTGACCGGTTAAAACTAACTAGCTGATTTAATCCCTAAATGCGGAACTGGGATTAAACCTAATCCTTAAATCCTAAAGGATTGGGGTGTTTGAATTCTAGATTAGGTTAACAAGAAAGAAACCTTGTACGAAGAACTCGAACACACACACATACTTGTGTGTGTTCGTCGACTACTACCAAGAACCCTAGGGTTCTTGGTTCGACTTCGAACAAGAGGAGAAGAAGAAGATGTGTTCCATGAAACATACCTTAGGTTAATGCTTAAGATAAGTCCACTGATGATGAACACGACGAACGATCTTCTAGTTGATCACTTGCTTCGATCTTGATCTTCGAAACTCGAAGAACACGAAGAACGAACGAAGAACACGAAGAACACAAGACTTGTGTTCTTCCCTTGTTGCTTCGGCCAAAATAGAGAGGAAGGGAGGCCAAAATTTCGTGGCTAGGGTTTAGGGAATGAGCACCTTACAAGGGAACGCCAAGCCTTCTATTTATAATAGAAGGACTTTCACTTAGGGCCCTTCTAGTTTAATTAAGTTTAATTTCTTAATTAAACTTCCTTTTTACACTTCCATCCCTTATAGTTTTAACTACTTTATTATTGTTGAACTTAACTATTAAATGTCTAGTATTAACACACTATAATTTCGGTACCCATATACACGAAATATATAGACTTGTGTTTATACTTTTAATAGTTAATTATATAATAACCTTTATATAATTTACACAATAATATTATCCAATTAATATATGATTTAATAGCTTTAAATCATATCATGGATAACCTTTAATTAACACATTGTATATTTACTCAACTAGTAAATGTACAACTACTTGTATTTATTAGTTAGTTAAACTAATCTAGTAATAAGTTAAACTTAACTTAATACTTAACTGATTCATAATGACTATTATGAATCATTCCTCTTCGTAGTATCGTTGCATAACTTGTTCGTATTACATGTACTCACCGGTGTGACCCTTAAGTGTTTCGTAGGCATGGATGTATCATCATAGGTTGACTGACTGTGCACATAATTCCTTCATAAATAAGGACATCCAATAAATTCCAACACTTCCAAGAACCGACTTTACAAGCGTTAATCTACCCCCTATGGAAGGAAAGCATCTTGACTTTCCACGAGGACAATCTCTTACGAAAAGCATCCACAATACTATCCCCGCTATTTTTCCGCAACATATTACCAGCCGTAAGCAAACCTAAATATCGACAAGGTAACGAACCGGCAACACATCCCGTCCGCATCGCCATTGCTTCGATATCATCATTACTCATCCCCACACCATAAAGATTAGATTTTTGAACATTAATTTTTAGACCGGACACAAAATAAAAACCATTAAAAGTGTGAATAATACCGTCCATATCATCTTCATTCCAATCCGTCACCACAATTACATCATCGGCATAGAAAATATTAGCCATCCATCTCAACTACATTAGATTCTTGCTATTTTTCCCTTTACAATATAATTATTCACATTAAAGTGCAATAGGCCAATATCTTTAATTTACAATATTTCATTTTCTATTAATTATCTTCTATTGTGTATATTATATATTTCAGACTTTGTCAATTTAGCAAGCTTAAATTTTATCTAACGAGCATGCTATCTCGAGAAAATTTTGTGTTTAGGAAAAAATTGACACCCCAAGGACTTAAACTTGCGACTTGCATGTTATTAGCAAAGAACTTTAACCACAAACACATATCATTTTGTTGACCACCACCTGCCACTACGATCACTACCGTCACAATCACTGCCGAACACACCATCACTACTGTCACCATCGTACAATCACTATCGTTATTGCAAAATATAGTTATAGGGGATCCGCCACCGTATTGCGCGGATACCCTGCTAGTTCATGTATAAATAATGTATTATTGGACATGAAATCAGCAAGCAATTTAGCGTAATTACAATTGTGTGAGCTTTAAGTTGAAAAACGTGCTATTTGGTAGTTCATATTACGATATTAATTGTGTATAGCATTTTTATAAAGATTAAAACAAACTTACTTATTTTATTCTAAAATGTATATTTTTCAAAACATGATTTTCGGCTTATTTTAAAAATATCTTTAACTTTCTCATTTAAACACTCCTAAACATCCTCTAAGAGCATCCGGTATGCATGTATTTAATGAGAGTTAAAGAAGCACCGGCTGCGCCAAAGGTATCCAAGGTTGCGCTAAAGGTATTTATTTTACCTTTTTATTAAATGTGATTGATTCAGACTATTTGCATAAGTTTCATATGAATGTTATATAAATGTTATATGAGAGATACTAATTTTAAGATGTGTATTATAAAGTCACGTTATAAAGTTATTTTGGCATTGTTGTGCTCTAAAGTGTAAATTCAAGAGATTGGGTTAGGAAATATTAAAAATGCTATTTTACTAATAAGCTTAATAATTTTGTTAATGAATGGTAAACCTCAACAACCCACAACCCAAAAAAAGTAGATAAAAGGATGGGATACGTCAAAATGTCAAACAAACTTTCACCTTTTATTTTTGTTTTTTTACTACCAAAACAATGGAAACAACAAAAAAGGGGTATCTCAATATCTTTGTTTAATTTGAAGTTTAAAAAGCAAATGAGTCAATTTAAACGTGACATGTCTACTGCTAGAGAGAGAAACAGAACTCACTACCATACCAAGAAAGTTCGTCATACTTTTTTAGCACAAGAGAGAGAAACACTCTGGACTTCACAAAGCTTCAATCTTTCACCTAAATTTCTCATCTTTCTTCACAAATCTCGCAAATTTTTAACTTTTATTGGATTGTAATAACTAAATCTCAAATGGGTCTTGCTTCCCAAGAAGCAATCAATCAATTTAAGGTGTTAATGGATCAAGGTTTGTTTTTTTAAAGCAATTTTGCTAATCTGTCAAGATCTTGTTCTTAGCTTAACAACTTACTAACTTTGACTTTTTGTGGAAATATTCGGCAGTTGAAGAACCCCTTAAAAAAACATTCAAGGTCCGACAAACTCTCCCCCTTTTAGATCTATAATATCTATTTTCAAAATTCAAGATCTTTAATGTTTTAGGTAATTTTATAAGTTGGGTTTGACTAATGATCTAATTGGGAGCTTGCTTTAATAATTGTTATATATATCTCATGTTTTAAGCGATTTTGAGTAAATGACTGATTTAAGTTTGTGTATAATAATAGTTATTATTATTTTTTATTATTTGTCCAGAATGTTCATCAGGGGTATGTAGTTGAAACTTTGGAGAGATTTCTTAAAGCAAGAGAGGGAAATGTTACAAAAGCTCACAAAATGGTTTAATTTTGATACCCTAAAAATATATTTTTTTTTTGTAATTTAACTGATTTGAGTAGTAAACTGTGTAATATTACAGTTGGTAGATAGTTTACAATGGAGGCTGCAAAATGGGATAGATGACATATTAACTGTAAGTATTTTTGTTCTTTTTTACACTCAAGAACAATAGATTGTGTAATAGTAATTTAATGATATGATTTTTATTATGCAGAAACCGATAATACCTGCTAATTTCTATAGAGGAGTGCGTGATTCTCAACTGATAGGAGTGTCTGGTTACACAAGAGAGGTTACATTTATTCATTTTACATGTCTGAATACAAAAATATAAATTATATTTATATTTAATAATATATATTTGTGTTATATTGTATAGGGCCTTCCGGTGTTTGCTATCGGTGCAGGACTAAGTACTTTTGACAAAGCATCTGTAAGACTTTATTATTAAAAATAAATCTAATTTGTTTGACTTTTTATATGTATATATTTTTGTGTGTTGCAGATACATTATTATGTACAGTCACACATTCAAATTAATGAATATCGGGATCGTGTGATTCTGGTGAGAAGAATAACTAATATGAAATAATTTAGTTTTTTTTCACCAATTTAATTTTATCTTTTTCACTTGGTGAATTTATTTTTTAGCCGGCTGCAACGGAAAAAGCTGGAAGATATATAGGCAAATGTGTGAAGGTTTTAGATATGAGTGGGCTTAAACTTTCTGCATTGAACCAGATAAAGGTACATTTTAATTGATATATTCAATTATTAACTTTTAATTTTTTTGGTTTAGATGAAAAATGAAATTTTAAATCCGTTGAACTTTTGTCACTGCAGCTGCTGACAACAATCTCTACTGTTGATGATCTTAACTATCCAGAAAAAACAATCACATATTATATAGTAAATGTTCCATACATATTTTCGGCTTGTTGGAAGGTCAGCTCCAATATATTTTATAAAAACAAATTAAAAAAACAAAAAAGAAATTATTTTTAAGAACATTTTGCACATGTTTTGTATGCAGGTTGTGAAGCCACTGTTGCAGGAGAGAACAAAGTTAAAAGTTCGAGTGTTGCAAGGTGGTGGTCGTGAGGAATTATTGAAGGTATAATTTGATTTTAGGTTCAGGGTTAAAACGGGTATAAATTTAATTTGTTTGTTATATTTTGTGTAGATAATGGACCATTCTGCCCTCCCTCATTTCTGCAAAAGAGACGGGTCAGGATCCGGGTCATCTCACAATTCAAGTGATGATTGTTACTCATTAGATCACCCGTTTCATCAAGAACTTTACAGTTACATGAAGCAACAATCGGGCAATTTTGACCCAATTGAAAAACAAGGATCAGTGCATGTTGAAATCCCATCTGAAGAAGATGTAAGCAGAACATTGGAATCTGAGTTAAAGAAGCTTCGGAACCAGAAAAGTCTATCTGGGTCTTTTGAAAAAGTCAAAATCGCCGATTAGTCAAAGACGTATTATGAAGAATGATAATCAGTGATTAGTAGGTTAAGTTATGTGGTTGTATGTTATTAGGAACCAACTTATAAATCTATCATCCTAGACTTTTAGGTAGGAATGCAATAGAGATGCATTAGATATTGAATACGTCACCATCCTATTGCTTCTGCTAATGTTTGTAATCTATATTTTTAATTCCACTTATTATTATGTAGCATATGCTTCGCTTATTTTTGATTTATTTATGGTTGTTTTCTAATCTAAACATCTGGAAAATGTTTACACAATGAGGATTGAAGATAAAACTTCTAGGAAGTCATTAGGTAAAACATACAACTTCTAGGAAGCCATTCAGGAAAATGCTTGGTTTTATTATAGTAATATAATATCTTTGACCTAAAATACTTGGTAATTTCAGTTATTGTACCATAATAATTGACATAAATGATGATTTAGGCACTAGTCAGCCTCGCAATGATTGCTATCATGTAAAACATGACAAAAACACTATCTGGAAAATCCAAACCAGATGAGAGTGAAAGGATGTTGTTAACTATCTAATGATATACTAGCATTAGTTTTATACATGAAAAAGGTAAAATCTACATAAGATATGCAAACAAAAGAGTAAAAAACTACATCTGTATTTACATCCAAACACTTTGTAAATATCACATCAAATCACATCACATCACATGCGTGCTACGACTTCATATTTGCCATTTATTGATTCTTTGTAACTAAATGTCATTATTTGCTTTATCTGCTTTCCTAACTTGAGACTTCCATACACCCTGCAAATCCACCATTTTCTTAATACCACCAAAAAATAAAATAAAATAAAATAGATGGAGATAGGTACAAGTGGCATGTCATCCAGCTCAGCATCATCTTCATCACATTTTTCACTTGTTGATTCTTCCACATTTTCAGGATCACTACTCTCTGCATCTTCAACTTCTTCTCTATCACTTTCTTCTACATAAATACAAAAAATCAGTCAACTCTATAATATTTAATTTTTATTTGAAAATAATTATTTCATGCACCTGAATCCAAATTGTCAACTTTCGAGAAAGTGGCATGCTCGTGATCATAATCGGGCTCACTCTCAGATTTTTGTTTTCTTTTTTCTTCCATATATTCAAGACTTCTCGTAACTGTTTTTCGTCTTTTCTTAGTTCTTTCACCTCTTAATGGAGATCTGTAATTTTCATTCCATTAAACATTTATTTCTTCAGAAAAAAAACTTAATTATAACAATTTGTTACTCACATGTCGATTGAATCCATATTTTTCTTGGAATTATCTAAAGCTTCACTTTTCTTCTTTCTAGACCTGCAAAACAGTTGAGATGCACTTAAACGATGAAGTTAATAAATTAAAAAAATAATCAAATGTTTTTACTCACCCTTTTTTAGGACGTGGACTTTTGGACAATCTATTTCTCTGTAAAGATGGGTTGACCAAATACAAAAAGTCAATCATCCAAACTTTAAGCAAATGAGAAAATAAATTAATAATTAATACGCACATTTTTAGGTTTGGGAGTGTTGGCAATTAGCTCCCATTGCTCCTTATCCAAACGTATCACTTCAACATCACCATCGTTGTATAACACCTTCAACATAAAAACAATAAGTGAAAAATAAGACAAAATAAAATATAAAAATAAATAAATAAATAAACATGATTTGTTGTCAGCTTACCACATGTTTTTTCTTTTGATGGTCATAAGATTTTACTAATCCTTCATAAAACCTGCAAATTGGCAATTTAAAAAGTGAATACTTTATACTAAAAAATTAATACATTTCTTACAAAATATGAAAACATAAGAACTTACTCTCCATCCATTGGCCACCAAACTTTTATCCGTCTGCCAATCAAATCTGTTGTGTGTAATCCCTCTTCCTTTGATGTACACTAGAAACAATAAAATAAGTCAAAGTCAAAATCAACAGTCGATGCTACTAAATATCAAAAAGTCAAAGTCAAAGTCAACAAACCTTGGCTAATCCTGCGACACTTGCTCGTTTTCGCTTCCTAACAGGTCCTGACTTTTTATGCTTTTGCAGATTTATATTCTCATTTTCTTGTGTTTGTATATGATCTTTTTCATCCAATTCAGAAATTATATTTTGATCACTCATAATAATGTTATCAAAAGCTGACAACTCCTTTGACTTTTGACTTTTTTGTACAGAATAAGCCATTTTTTCAGTAGGAATTCTTTTCCTCTTAGGTTTTTCGTCGCTTTTTGTTTTTTCATGAATGTCGAATTTATTTGATACACCTAAAATATCCAGATTTATTTCTTTCACTGTTCCTAATATACTATTATTTTTATTATTTTGTGTAGCAGATCCATTTTCCAATGACATTTTTCTTTCCTTTGCTCCTTTAGCTTTTAGACGTTTTATTATTTTTCCTAAAGGCAACTCGTTACCATCTGTTTCTTCACTGTCCTTCAACAAATCATCCTCAATCTGAACAAAAAATAGATACAAATATGTCACTAACTTGTTGAATTTTAGATGATTTTAATGTGAATTTCAAATGATATAAAAAGGAGTAATTGTCCCTCTAGTTTGTATGAAATTATGGATTCAAAGTTAGGGCACTATTTGTATAATAAGAAAAGTCAAGGGACGAAATCCATAATTGCATACAAACTATGGGGACTATTTATGTAAATTACTCAAAAATTACTTACAGTCTCATTAACTTCCATATTAAGCAACTGAAAGTGGGAAACAACACTATCATCAGCCAACCATGTTTGCCCTTCATTCACATGTTTATTTTCTTTTTCTTTATCTTCTTCTTTCTTATCTTCTACTTTATTGTTTTCTACTTTAAAATCTTCTTGTATTTTATCCTCTTCTTTTTTGTCATGCGGTTTGTACAACATTTGAGGTAAAGAAACATGCACCAACGGTTCTTGAAGATGTTCTTGTTTTTGTGCTAATCGGTTGATAATCGAGAAGCAAAGGTCACATATCGCATATGAGCTCTGCATATTTAATAAAAATCCCACTTTAATATAACCATCTTATTTATAAAAATTCTATCTTTTTGGTTGACTTACCTTTGACTTTTTTGTATCTACCACATCTTCAGAGCTCCTGATGCTTTGAAGAACAGAAAGTACTGAAATCACCTCTTCTTTCTTTAAACTCTTACCAGGCTTCCCATCCTCATCTCCAATCGCCAACATATTAAAAAATAAATACAATTTCCTGCAAATATTTTCCATTCAAAAAACATGTTAAAAAATAATGTCCAAAATACATTCTAATACCCTATATACGGGGCTGACTAGGTATTCTACTACCCTGAATTATTAAAGGTGCAACATAATACCCTGAACTTGACAAAATAGTCGTTTTAGTACCCTGACTCATTAACTGGATCACGTTTTCTTACTTGACTTACTTTTGTTAGAGCTTTTGACAGACTAGAAAATATACATTCATCTCAATATATATAGATATTAGAAGTAAATTACGTGAGAAAACAAGACCAAATTAGTGAGTCGGGGTACTAAACCGACAATTTTGTCAAGTCCAGGGTGTCATGTTGCACCTTTTAATAGTTCAGGGTAGTAGAAAACCTAGAAAGCCAAGTTCAGGGTACTAAAATGCATTTTGGCCAAAAATAACCATCATACAAATGCAAACAATATGATAGACCTGTAGATTGGTTCATATGCTTTTACATCCTTGCATTCATCAATATTTGGAAATTTAGGATGATGAGAAATTGCATGAATCAAATAAGGAAGAATATACTCAGGATGAACAATTGCCTTTCCTTGCTGACTCATCTGAATGATGTCATTCAAATTATGATTCTCCTGCCAAAATATAATTGAAATATATAACTATTGTATCTTATAATACACACTTCCAACATAATATAAATACTAAATTACATAAATCATCCCAATGGTTTGTATGAAATTACGGATCTCGTGCATCGACTATTCTTGTTACAAACTTCAAAATTAGAGAACAAAAAAAAAGTAGAGGGACGAAATCCGTAATTTCATACAAACCACAGGGACCATTTAGTCTAATATAAAAGAGTGCATGAAGGCAACCTCAACTGATTGGTTAGATTCAAACCCTAATAAGAACGCACAAGCATATTTGGGGTCCAAACTTCGGTCCTTGATGTATTGATGAACTTTGTTGAGAAATAGTTTCCTAGCTTGAGGGAATCCAACCTACATGCATTTGAGATATATAATAAGTTATTTCTGTAACTGAATTACAAATAATTAAACAAACTTATATTATTAATATTTTTTTTTACCTCTGAAGTTGTTAAAGTGAGGTAGAAAACATCTAGAGGGATGTTTTTATCCCAATGTTTTGACAGACGAAGAATAGCCTTGGCTGAAGCTAGCTTTAAATGTGCCTTATTAAGACCACTAAGGGACAAAAAAAAAACAAACATTACATTAAAAAAAAATATATATTACATTCATTTATGCATTAAAATGACTAAAATGACCTTGATTCAATATCTTTTGAAATTTCTCCAAAAGTAAGTATGTTGGCTAGATCTTTTATCAGATCATCAATCCCAACACGAAGATGTGCATCTTTCACACCCAAATAGCTTTTTACCAGAGTTTTAATGCCATATATCTACACAACAAAATTCAAATATCAAAATTGGAACTATTAATTATACGGTAAATAATTATTATAAACTAACCTTCAATGAACAAAGTTCAGTTCTATCATTCCAAGATTCTTTTGTTTCATCTGTTATTTCCTGAAGGAAATTATACATTTAGTCATACTGAACAGCACAAGTAAATTAAAAAAATTATATATATATATATATATATATATAAGAAAAAAAAAACTGGCATACCTCACTGCACCCTAGAATATCTTTTTTTATGAATTTTTGAATTTTGGTTTCTTGAGTTTCAAAAACTGGCATTGCAATTTGTGCTATGCAACCTAGAGACTGTAGGACAGCTGGCAAATGTGTCTTCTTTTCTAACATATCCACAAGTTTCTGTATATTTTCCAACAACATCAAATAATAATGAATCAAGAATGTATATGCATATAACTAACACACACAGACACACATATATGTATATATATAATAAATTTGGAACCTTGTATAGAACAGATAGTGATTTGAGCCCATCATCCTTTGTTATAGCAGCTAACGCAAGTACAGCATATCTGGCCTGCCTTCTACCACCTTCTAAGCATATATTCTCCAATATTAAACCTAAATTACTGCAAAACAATAATATTAAAGTTAGAGACAAAAATCACCTTAAATAATAATGAATATCACCAAAATTGGTATTTATTTTCCCAACCTAGATGATTCTCCATGAATGATTCCACCAGCTTTTGCTAAAACATGCAAAACACCTTCCTTTATTACTTCATTATCATCTTCAAGAAGATGAACCAAATCTTTTTCAGTCCCACTAAGCAATAAAGGACTAAAAGACGCAAGAATCTAAAGAAAAACAATTATAAGAAACAAGATTTGTTAATTCATAATCATAATCACATAAATAAAAAGTAGTAGTGTAATTTTACCACAAGTATATTCATGCATGATTGAGTTTGCAATTTGTTTCCATAAGATTTGACCTCCAGAAGTATATCTTTAATATAATCCTTGTTAAAGAGTATATATGAGCATTTCATAGACAAAGTGCTCAAAAATCCATAAAGTGGATGTTTTTTACCAACTATTTTTAGTAATTCATCCTGTCAAATCAAACAAAATTGTTATAGATATGATATGTATAAATTAAAAAAATTTATATATATTGTTACCTGATATTTACAAGTTTGAAGAGAAGTCAAACTAGGGTCAAGTAGTGTGGTCAACATTTTCCAAACATTAGCATCTTTTAGCTGATGAAGGATGGGGAAATCTGACTCAGCTTTTGTGGGATCCGTGAAACACTGTGACATTATCCGAAAGCAAATTCTAACTTTTTTTTGGATTTCTGAACCACCATTTTCCTAAAAATTTAAATATAAATTATTAATTATTTAATTGCTAAAAACATAACCCCTATTGGCCCGTACACAAATAAATAGACCAAAAAAACTGCCATATATATTGGAAATAAGAGCAAACCTTGTACATCTGCCTAAGAGAAAGGTACTTTCTCAACTCTAGTTGTAACCTGCAAAATCAACGTACAAACTTTTAATTGTGTGTAATCGTCACACACATTAAAAAAAAAAATAATAATAATAAAAAAAAAATCCATTATTATAAGTTCATAACGAACCTTTGCTTCTGCTCCAGTATTTTCTCCAAAGCTTTAACCTCCACTTTATCAAACTTTGAGAATAATCTGACCCAAGTTAACACTTTATCTCTAACCGAAAAATTAGCTGGAAAAAGGGCTGCGGATAGAACATATTCAACTGTATCTGATCTGCAACTCAGAAAATATTTATAAAAAAAAATTAATCACCCTTAAATTCGAAATCAGTGTTGTAAAAATCGGTCTTGGCGGCCGCCTAGGCGGCGCCTAGGCGCTTGGCGGTCGGCTGCCGAGTGAGAAATTGCCTAATCGTTGGAGTTTGAAGGTTTTCGTCAAACTCGGTCCTAATCGGTCCTAGGCGGCCCTTGGCGGTCCTTGGCGGCCCTTGACGGTCAAAAAAATGGTGATGAAGAAGATTGGAGTGGGTCTGTTTTTTTGTTTCAGTCGTTATGTTGAAGAGGAAAAAAGACGGCGATGAAGAAATTATGTTTTCATTGGTATATTAATTGATAAATAAGTTGGAATGGGCCTGTTTTAGAATGATAGATTGGTTTGGCTCATTATCGGGCTTCTTTTTGTTATATTTCAAAACACCCTAATCCAACTTAAGTTTCCAAAATCCAGTATTCAAACTTATTGTTCGTATTTTATATATTGTTATTGACTAATTTAATTATTTTGTTAAGATATTATATATATTTTTCTAAAAAAATTAATTTTCTTTGTATTTAATAGTACCCGCCTAGAAACCGATTAATCGCCGCCGAGACCGATTAATCGCTTGAAGGTGGTCGACCGCCGAGGTACCGCCGAGCGATTTTTACAACATTGTTCGAAATAGAGATAAATGATTATAAAGTTATAAAAATACCTAAAATCTTTGTCATAAAAACATCTTAAAATTCTTCCAGGAATCCAATCGTATTCATCCTTCATCGTATCCGAGCAGCATTTGCAGTATATGTCACATAGTCTCTCCATGGTATACTTTTTCACAGGGAGCTGTACTTGTAATAATATAAGTTGATTTAATATTAATATGAAGTTTGATAAAAATAATAGGGTTCTTTATGTTTTAAATGCTCAAACTTTCACCAATTTGGCGTTGTAACCCTTCATACTTCTTTTTTGCATGACTTAATCCCTTAACTTTGGTTAACTTGTTAAAAAGGACATTGTGACCTGCCATCACAACTTGTTACTTACAAAAATCATTTTGACCCATAAAGTGTTTTTGACAATGGGTTAGTCCCTTGGACCTTTATAAAAAAATTACCAATTTTTATAATAATATTTAAGTGATAATGATGGGAATAGTAATAATAATGGAGCTATGAAGTTAAAAGATAGGTTAAACACTAAGGAGAAAGTTTGAGGGATAAACCATAACAACGTGAAAGTTTAAGAGTTAAACCATATTTGACCATAAGAAAAGTCAGACCTCAACATAAAATGATCGGTTTAGAGTTTAGACTTTAGACCTCAACAAAAGGGTTAAAAAAATCACGTCAACAGAAGTTTAGGGGTTAAACAATAAGTCAACCAAAATTTAGGATAAAACCACTGTCAAACATGGTTGAAGGATTAAAACGCCAAAACAATGGAAGTTTGAGGGTTAAAACATAACTAAACTCAAAATAATATCATAAGAAAAATAGAAAAAGAGGCAAGTTATACCGATTTGTCACGAAGTCGATCAGCTACAAGTTTTATGGTGTCAAGTGGAATAGAAGCTAACTCATGACATGCAATGTCACAAACTACTCCAACCACTTTTTGGCGGATATTTTCATCATAATCCAACAACCGCTCACATAAGGAACCTAATATTTAAAAATTAAAAAATAAAAAATAAAAATAAAATAATAGTGTGTAAGTGGAGCATGATATGTAAACAGTAAAAGAGTAAATTACATAAATTGTCCCACGGCTTTTTTTATTACACGGATTCCCTAATTTTAAAACTTGTAACATCGATGGTCCTTAATTTTGAAACTTGCAAAGTCAACAGTCCCTAAAAACTTGGACTTTTTTGCTTTAGGTACTATTGGTGTTACAAGATTCAAAATTAGCCAATTAGGGACAATATCTAAAATTTCATACAAACCACAGGGGTGGTTTATGTAATTTACTCAATGTAAAGAAAATGTAAGATTAACTGAGAATTACCAATTAACTGAGGAGATTCTGGTCTGAAAGGATTGGATAGCATACAAAGTTTGATATGTTCAAGGACCAACAACCGAATCTCAACAACTCTGTCAGTTAATCTCCTTAAAAACTCCAAAAAGATTGGGTGAAATGTTTCTGGGATAATACAGTTTGGGATAGAAAATAGGTCGCCCACAAGTTTGACTGCCTTTGACCGAACGTCTAGTTTATCTGTCTGTAAATACCATCACTTAACTCACTAAAACTTACAAATTTTACATGTAAATGAGAAATTTGTTTTGAAATTAATACTAAAATATGTGAAGATTCTTAGAGGGTGTTTGGATTTGCATTTTGAAATTAATTATTGTGATTTGAAGTTGCAATAATCACTTTTGGATCGTATTTCACAATAAAAATCTATCTTTTCTTCATAAAATGTCATTTTTTATCGTTTCATCCATTGATCCCTTAAATAATCAAAACTCGACAAACACTTAAAAAATTGATTATCTTACTCTAATTATTCAATATCAAACAATTATCTTCAAAACAACATCCAAACACCCCCTTAACTGCTAAATCCACATGTTTTAGGGTTAGGTTTGTAATAAATTTAGCCAATAAAAAAACAGAAAATTGATTACCAAAAGCTCTCCTGATAGGTAGGGCACAATTCCTGCTAAAGCCTGAGGGGCACAACGGTAAATATCATAAATGACTTCATGATAATCAATCTGAGCAAATGAAGAACTATTCTCATCTCCAGACATTGATTTTACAATAAATTGTTTTATTCCAGATTCAAGTTTTCCAGCACATTGCCCTATAACATTCATAGCAAGCTTCCTTGCAGCCATACTTATTGCCTATTAAATCAAGTTTTATTAAATATTAAAACAAAAATTGATGATTTAATGCAATTAAAAAAAAAAGAAAAAAAAAGCTTACATTCTTATCTCGCCCTAAAACAGAAAGAATAATGAGCAAAAGATCAATGTTAATATCCTCACTTTCTTCCAAAAGTACCACCATGATTGTCTTCATTGATGTGATAACAGACTCAGAATGTTCATCACTGCATGTATTTATTAACTATTTTTAATTAATAATAATGAAGATTAGGCTGTTTAATAATCAAAATTTAATAAAAATGAACCTGGCAACTGCAAAAAATGTTCTGAACATTTCATTAACTAAATCATCACATTCAAGATCCAACATCACAATGCATGATCTATATTTAGCTACAGTTTCCAAGATTGTAACTCTCCTTCCAAAAGATGGGCTTTTTGTATCTTTTAGCCCACTAAACGTGCTCACAATTAAACGAAATATGTCCTGAATCATATAAAAACAGCAATTTAGTAAAAAAAAAAAAAAAAAAGACCCATAAACATTTAGTTCTATAAAGCAAAATTATACCTTTAGAATATCATCATCATATGGTGCTTCAGGAGCAGTTACTCTGGTTATTTCACATGTACAGGTGGCAACAAGAAGCTTAACTTCTTTATCATGATGTTTTAGTAAT
This sequence comes from Calendula officinalis, assembly GCA_963853835.1. NCBI lineage: Eukaryota > Viridiplantae > Streptophyta > Magnoliopsida > Asterales > Asteraceae > Calendula > Calendula officinalis. Next base: position 50,760,352 of record OY970820.1, on the reverse strand, counting down.
TCTGGTCTCACAATGGCGTTTACAAACGGCTGCATAGATTCTAATACTGCTTTTGGTGGTGATTGCTCTATTTCTGACAGAGATGATGCAGCTTGCTGCAGAAATGCAAATCGTATGTATAATGTTTATAAATCATATTTTGAGTTCTTTAGTTTAGATTTCTAAAGTTGGGGGTTCAAGCACCAAATAAACAATTTCTGATAACTGTTCAAGTTAACTAAACCTAAATATCATGTACTGAACACTGATACTCAAAATCAGAGGCCAGAAAAGCATAATCTAATTAGTAATTGGACACAAGGATAATAAAATTAATGTAAACAGTTAAAAAGCCCAGCCCTAATTTCTACCACATTTCCACAAGATCTTCAGCTAACTCATGAATTCTCCCCCAAAAGGTATAATTTATCACTACAGTGAACTAATTAGGATACAGCAGTCGCAAAGAGAAGTTAATTCTTTTACAAGTCAAAATCGCTAAATTAAGACATCTCAGAGCAGCTTTTTTTTAATTGAATGCAAATTTAGAAATGGAATGAGGAAGAGTCTAATTATAGGACCAAACGAATGATATAGTTGAATCTATTCGCACTCCTTGAAACTGAGCCCTAGTTTTTAACACAATTTACAGAAATTCTCCATCACGTGAATGAATATCCCCAAACGACATTACAATTCCTCCACCGACAAACTGCAAACTCCATAACCTCCCCTCCACTAGACAACGAATTGAAATTTAAACCACATGAAACTGAATTCCTTAAATTGAAACGGTTAAATTGACGGTATCAGTTTCTCGTCAACCAAAATTCACAAGAATGAAGTAAAATAATAACAAATTCTAGAACAAACTATTGTTCTAAACATCCAGAAAACAAACAGAAGGAGTTGACGTGCAATGAGAAGTCAGAATTACCTTGAGGAGTTTGATGAGAGCATCTTTATTAGCAGGTGGATTCTCAAGTTTGGATCCGACTTCGTGTAGAAGGTTTTGAAGCTTTTCAGCCATTGTTAGTTTTATGGTTGGGTGTTTTGTGTGAATTTTGATTTTAAATCGCCATAGAAGAAGAATAGTGAGAGAAGAAAGAGAAGGTCTTTTTCGAACAAGAAGCGAAACGAGCGCACCTAAACTAAATTGTGTGTGTGTGTGAGAAAATTTGAAGTGTGTTTTGTTTCAGGAAGTATTTATCCACACGCTTGTAACTACGCTTGTAACTTCAGTGAATCGGATTTACCACGCCGAAGTGTTTTCAACTAAATAAACAAGGAAATTGATAATGAAAGCACTTAACACTATCTTTCAGAGTTTTTAAATGAAAGAAAAAAAGAGAAGGTGAGAGAAAAGAAGAGAAATTGAGAAGAAAATATACGAAGTATTTCTTTTTTGTGTTCCCGGGTTGGATAGAAAAGAAAGAAAAATTATCATGTTTTGTGTTCTTGAGTTGGAGAGAAAGGAAAAAAGTTAATACATTTACAATTCTATCCTTAAGATATAATTAAATTATGTAATATCAAGGGTGATTTGGTAATTCCAAATGTTATTATTTAATTGAAAGTTCTCTTCTCTTCAAATCTTCCCACTTTTGGGAGGAAGATTAGAAGATAAAAAATGCATTACATTTCTCTTCTCTTCTCTTCCTTTCTTTTAAAATTAAAACTCTGGAACACAATAAATGTTTTGTTTCTTTCTGTTTCTCTTCTTTTCTCTTGAAATTAAAACTCAGGAACACAGTGTTAGGCTGTCATAAGGCAAAATAACAAAAGACAACCTCCTGAATTTTAAGAATATTACTTTTTTAATCAATGTACAAGCTTTTATGCATGTTAGTGACAGCCTTAAGGGCTGTTATTAACGAAACCCAATAAATAATGCACGAAAGTACTATATACTTCGTATATTTCTTTTAGAAACAAAAATTTTGGATTATATGTTGACTATTTGTTTGCTACTTTGAATAATATTTGTATATATAGATTCGTTGTTAGGATCATATTTTGTGGCGGGTGCAAAGATTCATATCATATTCATAAAATTAATATATTATTAATTTCGTTAGGGTAACGTGGACAATTATTATCCTAATTGACATTTAAAAAACGTGCAAACATATTGGATTAGTTTCAAATTATTTAATATGTACACTACACTTAGTATAAAATAATGTGAATCAGTTACAATTTTAATTAATTTGTAAACTATAATTATATAAAATAATTTCAAATAATAAAATAAATCAAACAAACGACACTATAAATAACTACTATTATTGTATAAAAACGCACATTTAAATACCACAAAGAATAATGATATAATCATGTGAAAGTTTAAAGAGAAAACTATAAAATTTGCATTATATAGTCTATTAGATAGAAACTTTGGTGTAAAAATGAATATACTTCCAAAAAAACATTAGGCAACAAATAAATTAATTGTTATGTTATAACTGTTAAGAAAAGGAAAAATATTTAGGCAAAAGTCAGAAAGGTGTGAGTTTGAGCCTTTCAAGTTTTATCTATTTTTTCTCATTTCCCCGATATCTCTTATATTACTATTATCCTCATTAGCAATTTAATCTATATTTTTCAATAAAATATAATTTTTCTCTCTCTTACATCTACACAATCCAACCCAACCTAATTTCCACACTTAGAGAATGGGGTATGGTAACGAGGGGGTGGCTTCGCCGGATGCCACATAGGCTCGCGGGCCTCGCCACCACACCCCTCGTTACGTGAGCGAGGGGTACCGTCGGACGATCGACGAGAGCCACGAATGAATCAGGGGGCGCCACGTGTACTAGCCGTTACCCAACGGCTGAAATTCGAAAAAAATAATATTTTTTTCTTTAAATAAACCTTAAACTCTTATAAATACCACACTTTTTTATAAAAATGTTCACACACCATTCTCTCACCATTTCTCAAACTAAACCTTTTCACACAACATTTTCCACACAACTCTTTGACCAAAATGCTTCGAAATTTGATGGACCCCGAAAGTTATTCATCTGATATCGACGATGAGACATATATTTTCTTTATGACTCAAGCGCATCAGTACAGGCAAAGCCAACAAGCTCAACCAACCCGTACCCGAGTGCCAGTCAATCGAGATCGTGAAGGTGTCGAGCAACGTTTTTCGGGTTTTTTATTTATTTATTCGGTATTTGTATTTTTTTAATTTGTAGGTTGTATTTGTTGTTTTAATGAAATATTAAGTTGTTTGAAAAAAGTAAAAAAAAAAAAAAAGTTGGGGCCCAAATGGCTTAAGTGATGGTAGAGGGTGTATTTGGGGGTTTTGAATGTGAAATGTGAAATGTGAAATAGTGATGTGCCGCATAGGTGGCGCAAAGGTGCATCCGACTTAAGGTGACCGCATCTAATGCTCTTATTAGCAACTCAACCCAATTTAAACTAAAAATAAAAAAATTGATGACCCTTGTATGTGACCTATAGTCTCCTTTCACAACCTAGGTCACCCCTTTTGGTGACCTTTAAATTTTCTTATTATATTATTTTGGTGACCCAATTCTCAATCTTGCCAATGGGGATAGGCTTATGTTTTCTCAGCTTGGTAATTTTCCCCTGCATGAAGCTTCATCGTTGATTCAACCCTGGTCAACAACATTTATAGCGAACATAAGATGCAATTGATAGCTCTGCCATCAGCTATTAATATTCAATCAGCCGCAAGCTGTTTTGAGTTAGCTCAAAATGCAACTAATCTAGTTGTCTCTGCGGAGGTGTCATCCACCAACTTCACGTCCGGTTGAGTAGGTAAAACCCAAGAAACATGAATTTCTAAGTATAAAAGCACAGTAGGAAAGCCACATCCATTAGTGTGGGTAAGAATTTCTAATCCAAACATATATCATATTATGGGTTTAATCTGTAGAACCAAGAAATAGGAATCGGGTGTTGTGTTTACCTTAGTTTTGTTTTATGTGTTTGCTTGTAGAGGTTGAAGATATCATAAATTGGGCAATACTTACATTTTATAAAAACTAGAAAAAAAAAGAACAAAGAAAATCTTATTCATCTATGAAGATGAACTAGCAGGGTACCCGCAAAATGCGGCGGTGGGTTCTCCATATGGTGTCGGTACCACGTAACTATAATTTACTTCGAGCAATATTGTTCGGTTACACATTGTTCTACCAATAATAGTACAAACACATCAACATTTACAAACTAACGGCAATATGACGACAAACCAACAAAAAATAATACTCTTATGACTTATGTGCAACAAAGAAAGGAAACAAGTTTTCTAGCCAAACTTTCCTCAAAAAATCAATTGTGATTAGCTGGAAATAGTATTGTCGTAAACGGGTCAACAGAGTATACACGATAAAAGGGTCAAACGAGTCAACATGAAAAGTATGTTACATTACTATACTAGCTAGTAGTTTGTTCAAGGATGTCCAATAATATTATAAAGTGTGGGCCTTTAGATGAAGAAAGATCAATGGTCCAGATTATATCTTCATTTTAAAGGGTTTTTTTTTGCGTGGATGGGCAGTTTCGTCATTTAACTTGTAACCTTGACATGACCTTCCAAAATATTCATCATTGTTCCAGCTCTCTCTCTCTCTCTCTCTCTCTCTCTCTCTCTTGTTTCTTCCCCCACACTCCTTCGTTCTCCCAAAACTTCCAGACGAAAACTCATTCTAGATTTTTGGCAATTTCTTTTTGATTTTAGGTAAAATCCTTTGTTCTTCACTTATTCAACATCGTTTTTCTACTTACGAAGTCGGATCTACATCTTCGAATATGACTCGATTCGTAAAAACATTTGTAAGTTCGATCATGTATTTGTAGTTATTGTTAGATTTATATTTTCTATGCTCAAATATTTGTTCATTTGTTGGTTTTTTTTTCGAACTTTTCTAGGGTTTTTATTTGGTAATCCGTCGATCATATGTTGTTTTTTTGATAATCCGTTTAGTTAATCACATGTGATTTAGATTTTCAAAACCGGATCTACTTATATTTTAAGTTTTTATGTTTTGCATTTATGTAATTTTAGTACAATCACATGTGATTGTTAGGTAAATAGACACTTTTGTTTTTTTAAAACTCATGTTTTAGTGATTTGTAGTCTGTTAATTTATCAAAAACTGGATCTACTTTTATTTTAAGTTATTACGTTCGTATTGATTTTATTTTAGTACAATCACATGTGATTGTTAGGTAAATAGACACTTTTGTTCTTTGAAAACCCATGTTTTGGTGATTTGTAGTCTGTTAATTTATCAAAAACCGTATCTACTTTTATTTTAAGTTTTTATGTTTGTATTAATGTTATATTAGTACAATCACACGTGATTGATATGTAAATAGACTAAACACATGTGATTGTTTGTCTAATCACATGTGATTTCTTATGTTTTCTATTTTAAATCACATGTCTTTTTTCATTTAGTTTAGTTTTTAAACATATATTTTTTCTTTTTTTAGACGTGCTTGTAATTATTTGTCATAACTTATCTTCTTCTTTGTTTTTATAGTTGATGCTGACGAGATGGATATGTTATTATCTGAGGTTTACCATGAAAATAAAACAGAAAAAAATAAAAGGTTTAAACTAACTAAACATTCTGAACCCCACTCTGAACCAAAGAACCTTCCAAACCAAATAAACCTTCTTAATCAAAGAAAACAGATTTACCAGATAAACCCTCTGTACCAAATAAACCTTCTAAACCACAAGTTCACTATGTACCAAATAAACCTTCTGAACCACAATCTCCCTTTGTTTCAGAAAAACTCTCCGAACCACAAGTTGTTAAACCATGTAAATGGAAGCAGGCTGATGCTGAAGTTGAGTCAATAACTCTAAAAAAGTCAAAATAAAGTATATTAGAAAGGATGTATATGCACCTTTAGTTGAACCAGAAATCATCCCTAAGGCTGCAACGAAATCAAAACCAGCAGCAGCAAAGAAAAGTAAAAAATCAAAGCCTTTAGAAGATGTTTCTGTTTCTAAAGAACTTCCGTCCATTAGGATTCAGACAACTCCATCTCATGAACTTAACACCCATGAAAAAAAGGATTATTGACGAGGCTACAGTTTTATTCAATGAAAATTCCAAGTAAGAAATCCAAAAGATAATACTTTTAGCACGTTCAAACGAATCAAGTTACACGTAAAGCTTGATAAAGTTCTGGAAAAATAATGTTTATTTTAAAACAATTTGTACTTAATGCATTTCATCTTATGCCACAATGTGTTCCTTTTTATGTTTTCAACAATGTTGTACTTTAATGCCTCATGTGATTTAATATTAAGTAACATGTTCTGTTTTTTGTGCACTTGATGTTTACTTTCCAATCACTTGTGATTTTAATATGTGTATATGCTCCTCTGTTTTATGAAATAACTATGTTTTACTTAACTGAATCACATGTGATTACTAACGAAATCACAAGTGAAAGTTAATAAAATCACATGTGATTTAATACTAAGTAACATGTTCTGTTTTTGGGCACTTGATGTTTACTTTCCAATCACATGTGATTTTGTTATGTGTATATACTCTTCTGTTTTATGAAATAACTTTGTTTACTTACCAGAATCACATGTGACTGGGAACAGCATCACCAGTGATTTAATACTAAGTAACATGTTCTGTTTTTGTGCAATTGATGTTTACTTTCCAATTACTTGTGATTTTTATTAACAATCACATGTTTTTTTTTACCAGCATTAACAATCACATGTTATTGTTTCTATGTACATGTAACTGTTTTTGTGCACTTGATGTTTACTTTCCAATCACATGTGATTTTGTTATGTATATATACTCATATGTCTTATAATAAAAACTCTGTTTTACATAACAAAATCACATGTGATTTTTAATGAAATCAAAAGTGATATAATAAAATCACATGTGACTTAATACTTAGTAACATGGTACTTGTAACGACCGTAATTTTACATTTTTCATTTCGTGTATTTATTCGGGATTTATGTGAATTTCGTTATTTATGTTAGTTTACATTTCGAGTTGTGTTTTATCGAGTGTTTGAATGTTTGGGACTTGATATAACCAAGTACGGGTCAAAACTTAGATGGAAACAAGTTTAAAGGTCAAGAATATGTCTGGCTCAGCCCTCGCGGCGCGAGCCAGACACGAAGTCGAACAGTGAGTTCAGAAGCCCGACGCGAGAGACTCGCGCCGAGCTCGTGTTAAGTCTCACGTCAAGCTCACAGCGCGAGCGGGACGCGAGGTTAGCTTTCCAGCGGCGACCAAGATAGCATCCCGCGTCACCTCGCGGCGCGAGGGAAATGCGAGCGGGGCGCGAGGTCTGTCTGGTCTATATAAAGTTGTGTGAAGGCTAGGGCTCATAACACCTACGAACCCTAGACCTAGTGCATCCGTTTTTGAGGAGTTTTGGTCCGTTTTTGGAGCTAAGGAGCTCAAATCTTCATCATCTTGAAGGATTCAAGCATCAAGGGTAAGAATTCTTACATATCTTGCTTAGTTACCTTCATTTTGAGCTTAGTATGGGTAGCAATGGTGGTTTTGGGAACCCACCATATCATCTTTGGGGAAGATGAACTCTCATGAGCGTAAAACACTCCTTGTATACTTGTAATCAATGTGTACAAGTTAGATTTGGAATTGGTGATGGGAAATCTTGAACTAGGGTTTGAGATTCCACCAAGTTTATTGAACTTGGTGGTTAAGGAAGTTGAAATGGATTGTTTAGTGATTAGTTATAGATAATAACTAGTATTGTATTGATATTAATGTTAGGTCAAGAAGACCTTGTAATTGGAAGTACTTCTTTAATCAAGAAGTAAGGATTGTGTTGTTGAACACAAATGTTTGGATAGCTTCGCTAAGGTGAGTACATGTGATCTTTCTGAGTACATAGTAAACCATGTTTTATGAATTGAAATGATTTTAGAGTCTTTATTAGATAAATATTTATAATAAAGAAAAGATTGAATTGATAGAGTATGAATTTAATTTAGTTGAATTGAATTGTAAATTAATTGACTTGCTTAGTTACCACTAGTATGATTGAGTTGTGATATGGGGATTTGACTCAAGTTGATGATTTGTTATGTGGTAGCTAATCAACTGGATCCTAGATAACCCACACAAGTTGGGGGAGTTAGTGACACCTACTTGGGGCGGTACCACCCTGCGCAAGGGTAGTGTGTCGAGAAATAGATAACCCGGAAAACGGGGGAGTTTGAGATAACCCGGAAATCGGGGGAGCAAATAGATAACCCGGAAACGGGGGAGTTTACCTAGTTAACCCATATCGGGGGAGTTGTTTTGGGGAGGCCCGTTACGTATGTGATTGGCTTATGGCAAGCCTTAGAGTTTGATTGACTATGTGCAATTTGATAATTATTTAATTATTATTTTATTGCAAATTATTTCTACCCGGGTCTAAAACCCATGTTTCTCACGAGAAAATCTTGTCTCACGTACTACGTTAATTTTGGCTGTGTACTCAGGTGCGGGAGCTAAGGACTAGGCGGCCCGTAGTAGTTAGCATTTGGAAGTGATTTAGCTCGGTGTACTTATTTAATTCCCTAGACATTGTTTTGATATATTTGTAACACCGATTTTTGATACTAACAATTACTCCAAGTGTTTTATCTAAATTACATTTTTGGATATCCGGTTTGTAAAGACATATATTCTATATTTTAAAAAGTTTTAAATTTGGTTGAAAAATTGGTGTGTTACAACTTGGTATCAGAGCATTAGTCTAAGTGAATTAGGTTGGTTACCCACCCTAGACTTAGACTTTGCTTTTGGGACATTATGTTCTATAGGAAGTTAGGTTGACCTTTAAGGATTAGGGTTGACCATTGAGGGAATTGTTTTAAATCGAGCTTTTCTTATGTTTAATTTTGGCTTTTTAGTCAACTTAGTGGATTCTAATTGGGTTGACATCTTATTATAGTAAGATGGCTAGAACGAGAAGTGGTCGATTGCTGGATGGGGAACAAGCTTTGAATTTGAATCAAGATGGGAATGGATTGGCCAATTCGGGTATCGGGAATAACCATACTCCGGTAACAATGGAGGCCATTCAATCCATGCTCACTAATATGAGAAATGTGGTGCAACAAGATGTTAAGCGGATCATAATTGATCGGTTGAACTTAGGTGGTGGTGATGAAAGGGAGGAGGAAGAACGTCTTTATGAGGAAGAGAGGGAGGAAAGTGAAGATTCCCCACCTCTCACAAAGACTAAGTCAACGGATGCTAGTGTCCCGACCGAGAAGTCCTCCAATGAGGAAAGTGGTGAAGAAAGAAAGATTGAGCGTGAAGGATGTTCTTACAAAACATTCCTTGCATGCCGACCTGACTTCTATCTTGGAAGTAAGGAACCGAAAGTGACGGTTCAATGGATTCGAGAAACGGAACGTGTGCATGAGAGTAGCAAGTGCAAAGAGTAAGACATGGTGACTTATGCCTCACGATTGTTTAAAGATGATGCTCTTACATGGTGGGACACCGTGTATGAAACTTTGGGAAAGAAAGCCATTTACAAGATGTCGTGGGATGAGTTCACTAGAAGACTCAAAGAGAAGTATTGTCCCGAAAGGGAGTTGGAAGAGTTGTTGGAAGAATTCTTGCACTTCAAGAAAGGCAATTTGACCTTGGATGAGTATACCAAGAAGTTCACGGGATACCTCCTGTTTGTGTCAAGTACTTACCCAACCGAACGTAGTCGTGTGGTTTGGTTTGCTAATGGGTTACCATGGGAGTATGAGCTCGAAGTGAAGAGGGCGACCACTCTTGATGAGGCGATCAATGTCGCCCGAAGTGTTGAAAAAGTTAGCAAGAGAAGAGCGCAAGAAAGGTCGGTTGGTAATGAAAAGCGGAAATTTGAGAGTTTTTCGGGACCATCCAAGAACAGCAAGTTTTCTCCGAGCGGGTCAAAACAAGGAAGTGTCGGTGGATGTAGAAAGTGTGGTAGGGACCACAAGGGGGAATGCAAGGCAGATTCCAATGGTTGTTTCAAATGTGGTCGTTTCGGCCACAAAGCTAAAGATTGCAATGTTAAAAGCCTTGATGAAGTTGAGTGTTACTCATGTCATGAAAAAGGGCATTATAGCAATGTTTGCCCAAAGAAAGGAACCGAAACGTTGGTGTCAACCGCTCACAAGAAACCGGAGCCGTTGAAAGTCAAAGGACGTGCCTTCCAACTCACGCGTGAAGAAGCCAAGGAGACTCATGATATCGTTTCAGGTACTTTATTCATAAACTCCATACCCACATATGTATTGATTGATTCGGGTTCTACTTATTCTTTTGTGTCTCATGAATTTGGTGCTAAGTTTAAGGTTCCACTAGAGTTACTTGATGATTTGTATGAAATAGAAGTAGCCGATGGGAAAACCTCTATGGTTCAACACATCTATAGAGATTGTGAGTTAGATATCGATAGTAAGAAGTTTAAGGTTGATTTGATGCCTATGGGGATTAAGGCTTTTGATGTGATTATTGGGATGGATTGGTTGGGGATCCATCAAGCCAAGATTTTGTGTGGAAAGAAGTTAGAGTCGATCAAGTCTCCCGAGAATGAGAAGGTGTACATTTATGGAGAAAAGAGGCATCATATGCCAAACTTGTTAACCGCCATTAAGGCAAGGAAGTGTTTATTAAAAGGATGTTCATCCTTTATAGCTTATGTCCTAGATGGAAGAAAAGAGAAGAAGACGGTTGAGAATGTGAAAAGTATCCGGGATTTCCCCGAAAGTTTTCCCGATAATTTACCCGGTTTGCCACCGGAGAGACAAGTCGAGTTTCGTATTGATTTAGTCCCGGGGCGACGCCGATTGCCCGAGCCCCGTATCGTTTAGCTCCCACCGAAATGAGAGAGTTGATGGCTCAACTCCAAGATTTACTCGATAAAGGTTTTATCCGTCCTAGTTCGTCACCATGGGGTGCACCGGTTTTATTTGTGAAGAAGAAAGATGGTTCGATGAGAATGTGTATTGATTACCGAGAACTTAACAAGATGACGGTTAGGAACCGATATCCTTTGCCAAGGATAGATGATTTATTTGATCAACTTCAAGGAGCCGATTATTTTTCCAAGATTGATTTGAGATCGGGTTACCATCTAGTTCATGTTAAAGAAGGTGATACCGAGAAAACGGCCTTTAGAACTCGTTATGGGCATTATGAATTTTTGGTGATGCCATTCGGTCTAACGAATGCCCCGGCGATTTTTATGGATCTCATGAATAGGGTTTGTAAACCATTCCTCGATAAATTCCTCATCGTGTTCATCGATGATATTCTTATCTTTTCCAAAACCGAAGAAGAACATGAAGAACTCTTGAAGCAAACTCTAGAAGTTTTGAAACGAGAGAAGTGGTATGCAAAATTCTCAAAGTGTGAATTTTGGTTGCGGGAAGTTCAATTTCTGGGTCATGTAGTATCTAGAAGCGGGATAAAGGTTGACCCGTCTAAGATTGAAGCGGTGAAGAATTGGGAAGCACCAAAGACTCCAACCGAAGTTAGAAGCTTTCTTGGGTTAGCCGTTTATTACCAAAGATTTATTGAAGATTTTTCCCGAGTGGCAGTTCCACTCACTTGGTTAACGAGAAAAGATGTGAAGTTTGATTGGGGGAAAAAGCAAGAGGATGCTTTTGCCTTGTTGAAAGAGAAGTTGTGCAATGCACCGATCCTCACTCTACCCGATGGTATGGAAGATTTTGTGGTGTATAGTGACGCCTCGAATAAGGGTCTCGGTTTTGTTTTGATGCAAAGGGGAAAGGTGATAGCTTATGCTACAAGACAATTAAAGAATGCGGAAGAAAGGTATACAACACATGATTTAGAGTTGGCGGCGATCATTTTCGCCTTGAAGATCTGGAGGCATTACTTGTATGGTACAAGATGTATTTTGTACACGGATCACAAAAGTCTTAAGTATGTGTTTACACAAAAAGACTTTAATATGAGACAAAGAAGGTGGATTGAGTTGATTAGTGACTATGATCGTGAAATCGTTTATCACGAGGGAAAGGCTAATGTGGTAGCCGACGCCTTGAGTAGAAAAGTTTATGAAAAAGCGGTTAAGGCTAAATTGATGCGGATTGATGCTGTATCTAGTTTTATTGAAAGTATAAAAACCGCGCAAAAGGAAGTGATGGGAAAAGACGAGTATAGGCAAGGGAGGTTGGGAAAGAACCAAGTATTCGAAGAAAATGTTCAAGGGTTAAAAACCGTGAATGGTCGGATTTGGGTTCCGAAAATCGGTGGAAACCGAAAAGTGTTGTTGAATGATGCTCACAAGTCCAAGTACTCGATTCACCCCAGGAGTACAAAGACTTATCAAGATTTGAAGAAAATTTATTGGTGGCCCGGGATGAAGTCGAGAGTAGCAAAGTACATATCAAAATGTGCCACGTGTGCACAAGTGAAAACCGAGCACCAAGTGCCATATGGCGTTGCGCAATCGTTGCAAGTGCCGGCCGGGAAATGGAATGACATCACAATGGATTTCATTTTTGGTCTCCCAAAGACTAGTAGAAACCATGACGCCATTTGGGTGATTGTTGATAGGTTAACGAAAAGTGCGTTATTCCTAGCTATTCGGGAGACCAAGCCACTCGAGAAGTTGGCAAAATTGTATGTTGATGAAGTTGTTCGTTTGCATGGGGTACCATTGTCGATCGTGTCCGATAGGGATGCAAGGTTTACCTCGAGATTTTGGAGATCACTCCAAGAAGAGTTGGGAACAAAGTTGAGATTGAGCACGGCTTACCATCCGCAAACCGATGGTCAAAGTGAAAGAACAATCCAAACGGTCGAAAATATGTTGAGATCGTGTGTATTGGATTTTGGTGGTAAATGGGATGAGCATTTACCGTTAGTTGAATTTTCATATAACAATAGTTATCACTCGACAATTAAAATGCCGCCGTTTGAGGCATTGTATGGGAGAAAATGTCGAACGCCTTCTTGTTGGTTAGAGGCGGGTGAGACGAAACTCACGGGTCCCGAGATTGTGAAAATAACGAATGAGAAAATCGGAATAATTCAAAGGAATATGAAAGTGGCACAAGACTGCCAAAAGAGTCATTCGGGGTTGAAAAAGCGACCTTATGATTTGAATGTTGGTGATATGGTGATGATAAAGGTATCGCCTTGGAAAGGCGTGATGAGATTTGGTAAGAAGGGAAAATTGAGCCCAAGGTATGTTGGCACGTTTAAGATTTTGAAACGGGTCGGTTTGCAAGCATTTAAGTTAGAACTTCCACCCGAGTTGCAAGGTGTCCATGACACCTTCCATGTTAGTAATTTGAAGAAGTTCTTGGGTGAAGTGTAGAATATTATCCCACTTCAAGATTTGCGGGTCTATGCACCCAACCGATTGATTGAAGAACCCGAGGCCATATTGGAGGCCAAAACGAAGAAATTGAGGAACAAAGAGATTGAGCTAGTGTTGGTCAAGTGGAAGCATTCCCTTGGACCAAATTTGACTTGGGAAGTCAAAGATGAGATGAAGAAACGCTACCCGGATTTTGAAGATTATGAGACAATTCCGAGGACGGAATCCTTTTAAGGGGTAGATAGTTGTAACGACGGTAATTTTACGTTTTTCATTTCGTGTATTTATTCGGGATTTATGTGAATTTCGTTATTTATGTTAGTTTACATTCCGAGATGTGTTTTATCGAGTGTTTGAATGTTTGGGACTTGGTATAACCAAGTATGGGTCAAAACTTGGATGGAAACAAGTTTAAAGGCCAAAAATATGTCTGGCTCAGCTCTCGCGGCGCGAGCCAAACGCGAAGTCGAACAGTGAGTTCAGAACCCCGACGCGAGAGACTCGCGCCGAGCTCGTGTTGAGCCTCGCGTCGAGCTCGCGACGCAAGCCAGGCGCGAGCGGGGCGCGAGGTTAGCTTTCCAGCGGCGACCAAGAGGGCATCCCGCGTCACCTCGCAGCGCGAGGGAAACGCGAGCGGGGCGCGAGGTCTGTCTGGACTATATAAAGTTGTGTGAAGGCTAGGGCTCATAACACCTACGAACCCTAGACCTAGTGCAGCCGTTTTTGAGGAGTTTTGGTCCATTTTTGGAGCTAAGGAGCTCAAATCTTCATCATCTTGAAGGATTCAAGCATCAAGGGTAAGAATTCTTACATATCTTTCTTAGTTACGTTCATTTTGAGCTTAGTATGGGTAGCAATGGTGGTTTTGGGAACCCACCATATCATCTTTTGGGAAGATGAACTCTCATGAGTGTAAAACACTCCTTGTAGACTTGTAATCAATGTGTACAAGTTAGATTCGGAATTGGTGATGGGAAATCTTGAACTAGGGTTTGAGATTCCACCAAGTTTGATGAACTTGGTGGTTAGGGAAGTTGAAATGGATTGTTTAGTGATTAGTTATTATTGTATTGATATTAATGTTAGTCAAGGAGACCTTGTAATTGGAATTACTTCTTTAATCAAGAAGTAAGGATTGTGTTGTTGAACACAAGTGTTTGGATAGCTTTGCTAAGGTGAGTACATGTGATCTTTCTGAGTACATAGTAAACCATGTTTTATGAATTGAAATGATTTTAGAGTCTTTATTAGATAAATATTTATAATAAAGAAAAGATTGAATTGATAGAGTATGAATTTAATTTAGTTTAATTGAATTGAATTGTAAATTGACTTACTTAGTTACCACTAGTATGATTGAGTTGTGATACGGGGATTTAACCCAAGTTGATGATTTGTTATGTGGTAGCTAATCAATTGGATCCTAGATAACCCACACAAGTTGGGGGAGTTAGTGACACCTACTTGGGGCGGTACCACCCTGCGCAAGGGTAGTGTGTCGAGAAATAGATAACCCGGAAAAGGGGGAGTTTACCTTGTTAACCCATATAGGGGGAGTTGTTTTGGGGAGGCCCGTTACGTATGTGATTGGCTTATGGCAAGCCTTAGAGTTTGATTGACTATGTGCAATTTGATAATTATTTAATTATTATTTTATTGCAAATTATTTCTAACCGGGTATAAAACCCATGTTTCTCACGAGACAATCTTGTCTCACGTACTACGTTTATTTTGGCTATGTACTCAGGTTCGGGAGCTAAGGACTAGGCGGCCCATAGTAATTAACATTTGGAAGTGATTTAGCTCGGTGTACTTATTTAATTCCCTAGACATTGTTTTGATATATTTGTAACACCGATTTTTGATACTAGCAATTACTCCAAGTGTTTTATCTAAATTACATTTTTGGATATCCGGTTTGTAAAGACATATATTCTATATTTTAAAAAGTTTTAAATTTGGTTGAAAAATTGGTGTGTTACGGTACTGTTTTTCTGCACTTGATGTTTACTTTCCAATCACATGTGATTTTTATTAACAATATCATATTATTGTTTTTATGTACATGTGATCGTTCTGTATTACAATTTTAAAAGATTTTATTCAAATATAGGGTTTTTAAAGTGTTACAGATTATCTTAATCAAGCAAAATAAAAAACCAAAAAAAAAAAAATAGAAATAATAAGTGTAAGATTTGTTTCACTCTTTGTTCACAGTGGCTTCAGAATCACAATAGTATGTCAAATCCTCCATTATACGCATAGTTTCGATACATTTCAATACACTCATAAACTAAATTAAACTTTTGCCCCTTAATTGGTAGTAGTCCCTCATTAATAACTGGAACACAAAATATAGATTCTCCTGATGTATCCATGTACAATGTTTTAACCAGTTTTTGAGTGATGTTCATGTCAGAAGCTGCATATTAACATAATCAATCAGAACATAAAATCACATGTGTTTCTATAAAGTTATTCACAATCTCATCCAATCACTGTCAAATAATACATAGCTTACAATCACATGTGTTTGGTAAGAAGATCACATGTGATTCGCTATTCAGTAAACTCCCATGTTTTATAAAATTAAATCACATGTGATTCTATTCACATTTTCATTCTATTACAGTCAAATAATACATAGCTTACAATCACTTGTGTTTGGTAAGAAGATCACATGTGATTTTTTATTCTATAAACTCACCTCTTTTATTATAAAAAAATCACATGTGATTCTATTCACAATCTCATCTAATCACAGTCAAATAATATATAGCTTACAATCACATGTGTTTGGTAAGAAAATCACATGTGATTCGTTATTCAATAAACTCTCATGTTTTATAAAAGAAATAACATGTGATTATATTCACAATCTCATCCAATCACAGAGAAATAATACATAATTTACAATCACATGTGTTTGGTAAGACAATATCACCTGATCACACTCAAATAATAAATAGTTTACAGTCACATGTGATCATTAGTTAGATCACAAGTGATCTGTTACTTAATAAACTCCTCTGCTTTTATGAAAAAAAATCACATGCGATTGTACTCATAATCTCACATGAGCACATTCCAATCACATGTGATTCATAAGCTAATCACATGTGATTCGCTTTATCAATCTCACCTGAGCGTATTCAGTTAACGCACAGCTTGCAATCACATGTGATTTGTAAACAAATTTCTTGTGATTTGTTATCTAATAAACTCCTCTGTTTTACGTAAAAAAAACTAAAACACATGTGATTCGCTTATCGATCTCACCTGAGCGCATTCAGTTAACGCACAACTTGCAATCGAATGTGATTCGCAAGCAAATCACTTGTGATTCGTAAGCAAATCAGTTGTGATTTGTTATCTAGTAAATTTCCATGTTTTATGCACAAAAAAAAACACATGTGCTTATCGATCATGCCTGAGCGCATTCAGTTATACATATTACGTTCCTGAATCATCGATTTTTATCTTCTTCATTGCTATTAACAAATTTTTGATCCAGATTCATTGATAACTTCATATATTCCGATTTCGTAACTAATTTCTGATCTTGATTATGCGATTTCATTCAATCGCGATTTTGATCAGGGCTCGAATTCGTGAAAAACATGATTCGATGTTTTTAATTAAATTGTTGCAGTCGATTCGATGAATTGTTGCCTTAGAAATCGCCGGAAATCTCTATTATTCTTGATTCCGATCGCTAGAGAGATGAAGTGAAAGGAAAGCTCAGTTAAACATGATGAATTGTTTGTGAAATGTCTGAGAGGTGATGAAGGTTGTTCCAGGAGTTTTCACGTTACCCCTCCATGTATAATTTTTGGAGTAATTTTGATCATTGATTAGGTTTGATCCGATGGTTATGGTTTGTCCCTTGGGACTTTATAATTTTGATGAACTTCCTAGAACACAACTCTACTATACTAACTTCATTTATAAATAATAAAATTTTGAAAAGAATGGGTCAAATCTTTATTAACCGAAACGAGTCATATGTGTATTACCCAAAACGGGCCAGGGATTATTATTACTACTACAACTAATTTTATTAGAACGTCATTAGAATCTAGTAAACTTCTAAAGCCACCTGAAGTTCATTTTTCTCTATCTACTTAAAGCATTGTGAAATATTTAACCTTAAGATAACTCTTCTCCTTTTCCAAGGATGTTATAATTCTTTTAAGACCCTCTAAAGCATTCTTTTCTGTCTTCTCCCTTCTATTCAATTCCATTGTAAATGTTTTATTTCAGGTAATCTTTTGCCCAAGACATCTCTTAATCCATGTAGTTGAGACGGCAAAGCATCAGCCTATTAATCGCAAGGTCACCCATTCGAATCCTGTGGCTTACATTTTATCTTGAGTTCGAAAAATTAAGACATTTCTTTAATTGGCAAGCAAGATTAAGACATGCCATAAGTAGAATTGTCCATTATAAATGAGTGAGATATAGAGTGAAAACAATAATTTTAGTTGACCAATATAGACAATTTTGAAACTTTATTATTATTTTATGGAATTAACCCTTCAGGCACCTTCGCATATTCTGGAGACTAAAGGAGAATGTTTTCAGTTTAAATCGGTAACCCAAAACCCTAAACCTTAACAGCAAATCATGCATAACTGCAATACATTCAACAACAATCAAACAAAGTATTCGTTGCAAAAGTATAGAAATTCAAAAATTTAAAAATCTGTTAACTGCCAAAAGATGGTTTTCATTTAATTAACAAAAAAAGAAATGTTGGGTCGCTGAAAAGCATCCCCCGCTGAAGTGATTTAATGAAGGCAAAAAGGCAAATAGTTAGAAGACAATCTGAGGATTAGTTCCTCAGATTGTGGGTAACTGAATTTGATCAGTTCGGATTTCAGTTACCCAGCTACACTATCTGATCACTATTTGAAAGAACGACTAGTTCCCCGAGCGGAATCAGATACTGGTTAACATATCAGATAGTTGTAGCAGGTTCAGCGCACATTGGACAATAACGTTGAACCATTGAACAAATACTTCTCTAAGCAAAACTTTTAGTGAAGGTCACTGAAGCTGAAGGTCATCTGAAGAAGCATGAGTATCGAAAGACTCATGGCTACTCAAAGTGTACATAGGCCCTAAGTTTAAGTGTCACAGAAAGACACAAGAAAAGCACAAGTTTGTGCATCGCTGATTATGGGAATATCTTGCAAATCTTCTAGAAGATATCGACGATCACAAGACGACAGAAAGTACTATCAGAATTCCGTTAGTCGTGCTCGTCCCATGAAATATCCTCTGCACCAACGGAATTCTCACACGTGGAATCGATCGATCATTCCTTTGGCACCACGTTTCCCAATGCTATAAATTGAGGACTTAAGCGATCGATTTCTGTGTGCACCCAACAAGGTTACACGCTGCTGAAATTACTTCAGAACTTTATTCCTTTGATCAGAGTGTAAACCACCAGTTAACCTTAGTTATCTTATTCGAGAATTGAATCTTCATAACAAAGGTGTCTGGTCTTGTGTTTGATCATTTGTTGATCAAAAACTTGTCTTAGATAATATATGTTGTTATCTATCACACATTCACATGCAAACAGTTTAGTTAGGATTTGTTCTTAGCTATTTCGCAAACTGCTTGCATCTTTATTGTATCATTATTGATTAGCAAGGAAAAGTTTAGAAAGTGTTGAGTGTTATCATTTATTTTAAATTGATCAGTGAAAACGTATGGGTGTAGAAATTCACCTATGAGCGGGACTAACAAGAAAAATAAATAAAAAGTAGTTAATTTTTGATCAGATGCATGAGAGAAACTGCATGCCATACAATTTAAGAGTTGTTTGGCAATCTCGTGAACTTGGTCAATTGGAAATGATCGGTAATTGTTCTTGCGAAGAAAATCATATAAACTTGATCCAAGCTTCTCAAAATCTTGTTAAGACCATTTATTTAAATGTTAACCGAGTTGTTACAAAATATAAATCTCGATCATTGCTGCTTCACGATATTTCATTATTCTCCGGACAATTTTTATAGCAACCATTTCTTTTCTTTCTTTGGCCCAACATTCCAAATTCCCAATACTTGCCCAAATGTGCCTGAATTAAATATATATAAATATCCTAACGAGTAAATTACACGGAAGGTCCCTGTGGTATACCACTTATTACACCCTCAGTCCCTGAACTTCGTTTATTACACTGGGCGTCTCTGGTGTTTACACCTTGTTGCACCCGGAGTCCCTAGCCCTAACGTCTGTCCAATTTGGACGTTTTCCTGCTGTACACAAACAAAATCCTAAATGGCGATAGAAGGAATGTGAATATGTGATCTAACGAGAGAGTGAGAAAGAGAGAGATCCGGCGAGAGAGGGATAAAGAGAAAGATCCAGCGAGTGAAAGAGTAAGATCCGACGAGATCTGAAAATCAAACACTAAATGACAGCGAGGATGGTGGCTGTGGAGGTGGTAACTATGGTGGTTGGGTTGAATAAGAGGTAGTGGTTGTGTTGGTCGGTCGGTCGGTGGTGGTGGTGATGGTCAGCCAGCGGTGTTGGGAAGAAGAAAGACCGAATAATCATATTGAATCCAGATCTCTTCGGAGGCGTCGAAGATGGTGAATCCAGATCTCGTCGGAGCGATGATGCTTCTAGTGTTTTCTACAAATCGATTCAGAACCCGTCAAGCCATGGATCATCTCTGTTCAGGGCAACTGTTGGGATGTAAATCAGATATATCATTCTATTATTGATGTTGCATTTAGTACTGATTCAAGATTACTGAAGAATAGTACTGATGGGCCAGAACAGCATTTACTACTGATGCTACTGATCTCAAGATTACTACTGACGATGGCAAATACTACTGACATCTATTTATGGTGCTGATCGTATTCTAGATTCTAGCATAGTTAGTTACGGAATGTATATCTTTGTTAAATTCAATTGTAATCGAATCCTAGAATAATTAGGTTAATATTTTAGGCTTCAATGACTATTATAAATAGTTCCTTACGAATTGTAAACATACATGTGTATTGATCGATAACATTAATATACATTGAAGCTTTTTGTGAATTACCGTGTTCTTATTCACATCCGTATTCATTAACAGTATTCATCGTTCTTAATCAATTAAACTAAAGTGTTGATCCGCTGCAACTTCTTATAGTTTGTAGATCTGTGATTAATTAATTCTTCTGGGTTAATCGATCCTGAAAAGTGGTATCAGAGCTTTACGGTTCTAGATCTATGAATTAAGAACAACAAAAAGTTTCATACTTTCGATCGTAAGATTGTTAATCATGTCTGATAACAATGAAAGTACTCAAGCAAACAAGATTCCAATTCTCACTCCCAATAACTTTGGGATGTGGAAAAACAGAATCAAGCAATACATGCTGGTTACTGATTATTCCATGTGGGAAGTGGTTCTTGAAGGCAACAAGACTATTCAAACTCAAATAGCCACCACTTCAACTGAAGTTGACAAACTCAAGTGTGAAAAAGAGAAGAAGGATAGAGGGATCGAGCTCAAAACCTTAAGCACTCTTTTGCTTGCCATTCCCAATGATTATCAACATCTCTTTGTTGAATATGATGATGCAAAGAAGTTATGGCAGGCTCTGGAAAAGAGGTTTGTTGGTACAAAGAGCACAAAAAGAAACATGAAGTCTGTTCTGAAACAAGACTTTGAAAACTTCAAAGGACAGAAGAATGAATCATTGTCTCAAGTATTTGATAGGTTCAACAAACTCATTGGTGAATTGAATCAAGTTGGGTACAAACCAGACAATGATGATGTCAACAGGAAGTTCCTCAGATCTCTAGGTGAAGAATGGTTTATGTATACTGTGATATATAGACAAGGCGATGCACTAGAAGAGAAAGAGCTTGATAAACTCTACAATGAGTTAAGAGTGTTTGAATCAGAGGTAAGTAATAAATCTCCTAATTTACCTTCAAACAATGCTGCTTTTGTGTCTAGTACAGGAACAGGGAAGGACAATACAAAGAATGCAGGTATTGAAGATGTAGCAAGAGAATCTTTCTTCACTAGTCATGTGCACACTGCATTGATTAGTGGGGATTTAGAACAACTCAATCCTGATGATTTGGAAGAGATGGACATCAAGTGGCAGATGGCTATGTTGAGCTTAAGAACCAAAAGGTTTCTTAAAAGAATTGGAAGACAAAATCTGTCTTACAACAAAGGTGATCGTGTTGGATTTGACAAAACCAAGGTCAAATGCTACAACTGTAGCAATCTGGGTCACTTTGCCAGAGAATGCCCAAACAAAGACCAAAGAACAAACTACAACAAAAACAGTACCTCAAATTCAACTGCTTTAGTATCTCAAGAAGGACAAGGGTATGACTAGAGCTTTCAAGCAGAAGAACATGCACAGAACCAAGCTCTCATGGCCTTTACTACTGATCCTTCTACTACTGAGGTAAACTCTAAATCTTGCACTCCTGAATTTATTAAAGCATATAAAGAATTAGAAAAACTTAATAAAGAAACACTTGAAGAGATGATACTAAACAGAAATAGAAGAATTGAATACAATGGTTGTATAGCCAATTTAGAAAATCAAATTAAAATCTATAAAATAACTGATCAAAAAATAAAAGATGAATTGTTATAAACTACTTATGAAAAAGAACATATTGAATTAAAACTAAAAGAAACTTTGATCAAATTAGAAGAATGTCAAATGGAATTAGAACAGAATAAACTAACTATTAAGAAATTTGAAAGAAGTTCTAAAATTGTTAATGAATTAACTAGTAATCAAACCACAGAAAAAGTTATTCATGGAGTGGGATATCATGCAGTCCCACCTCCAACAAATTTTATTCCTCCTCTCAAATCAAGCACAAAAAGAGTTTTAAATGATTTAAAAATTGAAAGTCAAACTGAAACTGAAACCAGTAATGAATCAAATGAATCTGATGATGATGATCAAACAACACAAAGTCAAACTGAATCCCCAAAATACAATTCAGAAAATATACCTACAATTCTAAGAAGGGGAAATCAAAGAAACTTGAATCAGTTAAAAGAACAAAGAAAGCCTGAAAGTGTTAAATCAACAAAACTCTCATGTTTAATTTGTAACAAAGTTAACCACATAGCTAAAAATTGTCACTTCAATCCTATTAACAGTCAAGAATTTAAAGAATTTAAAATCAACAAAGAAAAGGAAAAAGCCTTAAAATTAAAACAAATTGAAGAAACAAAAGAAAAAGAATTAAATAAAACATGTGTTGAAACTCCTAAATTTGGAAGAACTGCACAAAGATTTGTGCAAAATATCGAGTATAAAAGTCCAACCAGAAGTAATTATTTCAAAAATAATAGAAAACAAAATCAATTTCCTCAATATTCAAAGTTTTCAAACATCAGTAGAAACTATTCCATGTTTACTACTGGTAAAAACCCTAATTACAATGCTGTCTGGTATAATTACAAAAACACTACTGATTATGCTAAAAACTCATATTACCCAAACACTACTGGTCCATCAGTAGTAAAATTTTCAAAAGCCAAAAACCATGGGTATAAACCTAGATCGGTAGTAACTAAGAACATCAGTACTAAGTACAACACTGCATACAAGGCTCATTCAGTTAGAAAAACTTACTCTTCAAAGGATGAACCCAAGACAAAACAAGCTTGGGTTCCCAAAATTAACTAACCCTTTTACTGTATGTGCAGAGTATCTAGATCCCTGAAGAAGGTAGAACATGGCATATTGATAGTGGATGCTATAGACACATGACTGGAAATCTTCAAATACTCAGAGATTTCAAGTCTTTTGAAGGAGGTTATGTTGCTTTTGGAGAAAATCCTAGAGGTGGTAAGATTACAGGTAAAGGTACAGTATCAAATGGTAAGATCACTTTTGATGATGTTTTTTATGTTGCTGAGCTTAAATATAATCTGGTTAGTGTCTCACAAGTCTGTGATAAGAAGAACAAAATTCTTTTCACAGATGTTGAGTGCATCATTCTTTCTCCTGATTTTATTTTAGATGAAAAATATGTTGTTTTAAGAACACCAAGGAGAAACAATGTGTATTGCCTGGATATAGCGGGAGAACTCATTTCATCAAATGAGATCAACTGTTTTATATCTAAGGCAAACACAAATGAATCAGAACTTTGGCATAGAAGGATGTGTCACACAAATTTTAAAAATATGAACAATTTAGTTAAAAAGAATTTGGTAGTTGGTCTACCACAAAAAGAATTTATGTGTGATCATCATTGTGTTTCCTGCTTAAAAGGTAAACAACACAAGACTTTTCATAAGACCAAAGCAATTAACTCTATTTCTAAACCTTTGCAGCTCTTACATATGGACCTTTTTGGACCTACAAATGTAATGATCATTGGAAAGAAACAATACTGCCTTGTTATTACTGATGATTTTTCCAGATATACTTGGGTCTTCTTTATTAGGACCAAAGATGAAACAAGTGAAATGATCAAGAATCTGATTGTAAAGCTGGAAAATACAAGAGATCTCAAAGTGAAAGCAATTAGATGTGATAATGGAACTGAATTTAAAAATACTAACCTAATTGATTTTTGTGATCTTAAGGGCATTGACAGGCAGTACAGCTCACCAAGAACTCCACAACAAAATGGTGTAGCTGAAAGAAGAAATAGAACCATCATTGAAGCAACCAGATCTATGCTTGCAGATTAAAAATTACCAATAACGTTTTGGGCTGAAGCTGTTAATACTGCTTGTTATGTTCAGAACAGAGTATTAATAGTTAAGCCTCACTTTAAAACACCTTATGAACTTTTCAATAAAAGAAAACCATCAATAAGTTTCTTAAAATCATTTGGTTGTCCTTGTACTATTTTAATTACAAGAGAACAAATTGGTAAATTTGAATGCAAAGCAGATGATGGAATATTTGTAGGATACTCAACTCAAAGCAAATCTTACAGAGTGTTCAACAAAAGGCTAAGGATCATTGAAGAAAGTGTAAATGTATCTGTAATGAAAATCTGATGAATGAACAAGGAAATGGTCCAGATTGGTTGTTTAATATTGACAATCTAACCAAATCTTTTGATGTTAATTATGAGCTTAATACAGGAGATTCAAACAATCAAAGCCAACAAGCAGGACCATCATCAAGTGGAAGGCAAGAAATCATGAAATATATCTTAGTTGATACTGATCCCATAGTTGATACTGAGGAGAGTAGTAACTCTGGTAACCCTAATTTCATTGATACCAGTAATAACACAAATTCTGAAGATACTAATGATCCCAGTAGTAACTCTGAACCTCAGAGCTGTGATGATGATCCACTCAATACTGATGTCAGTAACAACAATGACCCTCCTGAGGTCAATAAAGAGAATATTACTACTGACACCAGTAGCAATGATGAAACTTCACAAAATTCAAACAATCAAGAAGAAACATGAACAGATGCACAAATCCCTGAATCAAATGAGTCAAACCTAGATTCTCAAATCAATGTTGACAAAGTCCCTGGAACCAGAACTGAAAAGAATCATCCTTTGGACTTAGTCCTAAGTGATGTCAATTCTAATATGCAAACAAGAAGCAAATTTAATTTTTCATTAAATACAAATGTTTGTAACATAAGTTTAATATCTAATGAATGCATGTATGGATGTTTTCTGTCACAGGAAGAACCCAAGAAGATTCAACAAGATATGAAAGATTCAAACTGGATTATAGCAATGCAAGAAGAACTTCTTCAGTTCAAACGGCAAGCTGTATGGACCCTTGTTCCCCTACCAAAAGGAAAAAGACCTATTGGCACAAGATGGATCTTCAGAAATAAGAAAGATGAAAGGGGTATAGTGATCAAAAACAAAGCAAGACTTGTAGCCCAAGGATACACACAAGAAGAAGGAATTGATTATGATGAAGTATATGCTCCTGTTGCCAGAATTGAAGCCATAAGAATATTTCTGGCATATGCTTCATATAAGAAATTCAAGGTATACCAAATGGATGTAAAAAGTGCATTCCTTTATGGGAAAATTGAAGAAGAAGTGTATGTATGCCAACCTCCAGGTTTTGAAGATCCAGAACATGATGACTATGTGTACAAGTTAGATAAAGCTCTATATGGCCTCCATCAGGCACCAAGAGCTTGGTATAACACATTGTCCTCATATTTACTGAAGAACAACTTCAAGAGAGGTGCCATTGACAAAACAGTGTTCACAAGGAAGGTCAAAGATGATATACTACTGGTCTAAATATATGTAGATGATATCATCTTTGGATCAACAAATGATCAACTATGTAAAGAATTTGAAGAGTTAATGCGGATCAAGTTCAAGATGAGCTCAATGGGTCCAATGAACTTCTTTCTTGGACTCCAAATCAGTCAAAGATCAGATGGTATCTTGATCAATCAATCTAAATATGTCAGAGATATTTTAGAGAAATTTGCATTGAAAGACAGCAAAAGTGAAAGCACTCCAATGGAAACTCACAAACACCTACATCCTGATGTTGAGGGGGAGGATGTGGATGAACATCTTTACAGATCCATGATAGGTTCATTAATGTATTTAACTGCATCAAGACCTGACATTATGTATAGTGTTTGTGTATGTGCCAGGTATCAAGCAAGACCTAAGGAATTACACTTGCAAGCTGTCAAAAGAATCTTTAGATACTTAAAGGGAAAACCCTCTTTTGGCCTTTGGTATCCACATGCATCACCATTTGAACTAGTAGCATACACTGATAGTGATTATGGTGGTGAATGTCAAGATAGGAAATCTACTACTGGTGGATGTCAGTTCTTTGGATCAAGATTGGTGTCATGGCAATGCAAGAAACAAACTAATGTCTCAACATCAACTGCTGAAGCAAAATATGTAGCTGCATCTGCTTGATGTGCTCAACTTCTATGGATTCAAAATCAACTACTAGACTTTGGTTAAATCAAAAAATATAAATAGCAGACTGAGATTGGTTTAGCATTATCTTCTCCTCGATTTGACAAACCCTACGCTAAACCCTAATCTCTGCAAATCCGATCAAAACCCTGCATCAGTAACAACTCAATTCCTTTCACAAACTTGAAATTCTTGCCAAAACGACCACTCTCTCTGAAAGATTCATAACAAAAGATCAAAATCAAGCACAATGGCAACCCTAAAATCCCTTACTGTTAAAACCGATCTTAAATTCTCTGAATTTTCATAACATGTGTGCCTTTCTAAGAAATCCTGATGGCACAAAGGACTTTCGTCCTATAGTCATGTTTCTGAAAAACTCTCCAATCAAATTTGCTTTAACCATCAATCCCAGGGCATATGAACAACATCTCATTGATTTCTGGACAAATGCTGAAAGAACTGAAGACTCAAACATGTCCAAGATCAAATCAAATGTAGATGGAAAGTCTATTACTATCACTGAACAAACAATCAGACACCATCTTCAACTCAATGATGAGTCAGGTATGTTTTCTTTACCAAAGGAGGATCTTGTTGATGTTTTACAAAAAAATGGGTTATAAAGGAAGATTAGACATTGTCACATTTCAAAAGGGTCTTCTTTCACCCCAATGGAAATTTTTAGTGCATACTATTCAACACTTCATCTCTCCAAAAAGAAGCACTTGGAATGAGTTCAACAAATCAATAGCTTCTGCTGTTGTTTGTCTGAGCACAGGCCAAGTCTTCAATTTTTCAAATATGATTTTTGAAGGAATGCTTGGAAATTTATCATCCTCAAAATTTTTAATGTATCCAAGATTCCTAACTCATATAATAAACTGTGAATTACAAAATCTTTCTATTCCTAAAAACATCTTTATTACACCAGAGTTAAACAAAAAGGTGTATGCAAATATGAGAAAAAGATTTAATTTTTCTGGAAAAGATACTCCTCTATTCCAAAAGATGATCTATGATCAACCTCCAACTGGAGAAGATTCAAGTCACCCCATTGAACCCCAACCAACTCCACAACCAAATACAGCCCAAACAGAACCCATTCAGTCCACTCAATTAAATGCACCAACAGATGTCCTGAATGTGTCCCAGGTACATGATATTACTCCCCAGAGTGCTACTCTTCACTCTGAGGAAGACCAGACCATAACCAAACACATTTCTAAAACTTATAAAAGAAAGAGAACTTCCTTAAAGGACACCAGGGGACCAATTGAGTCAAACCCCAGACTCCAAGAGTTGTCCTCCAAGGAGGAGAGAGGGCATGAGGAAAGGGCTCTCACTACTGATGCCCTAAAGGTGGGTGCACAGGCTAGTGAGAACATAATTAGGACCCAGACCTCGGCAACTCTCAGTGATGAATCAGAATTTGAGGAATTACTGAGAGGACCCCGGTGCCAAGAAACCACAAGGGGGGGGGGGGACTACTGCTTCTTCTAGGAAGAAGAGAGTGTCCAAACAACCCAATTTATCACCAAGCAGTGATAAGGGTAGAACTGACCAAACTGAATTGACGGATGGGATGGAAAACCTTCAAACCAATGTACCAAATGAGCCCAATGATCCACCCAAATGGGCTGAGGGCAGTATTAAACAAACTAAATTGACGGATAAGAAGGAAAACCTTAAAACCACTGTACAACATTGTCTGACTCTGTTGAACAATCAAGGGTAGCAAGAAGCCCCAAATCCTTGATTTGGCCAGGAAAGACTGCACTGCTTTGGGCCCAGGAAGCGTACATGAAGCATTACATAAATACCTTGAACAGAAGACAGAAGAGGTTCGAGCTTAGGCTTCAAAAACAATCAAATTTGATCAGGAAATTACAAAGGAAGGTTGCAAGTAGTGAGGCTCAACAAGTTGAGATCACTAAAGGGGGGGGGGGGAGATCAAATTCAAGGGATGATTGATCAATCCATAGCAGCAGCAGCCCTTCTAAACCTAAAAGAGGTCCATGGTGAAACAGGTCAAAGTAATGATGAAAACCTGTATAAAGAAATAGAAAATCTAGATGAGGATGTATTTGTGTCTGCAAACCAATCACAAACTGCAGAACAAATAAACTCACTAGTTGCTACTGAAGTCATTGAGACTACTGATCCAATGGAAATTGAAGAAAACAAGGATCAAGAGGTTGTTACTACTGATCCTATTGAAGAAAAGGAAACTCCAGTAGTAAATGCACCAGAAGAAGAGTTTATGGATACTACTGATGCCCTAGCAGTAGTAACTCCAATAGCAACCTCACCAGTAGTAAATGAAGAACAACAAGTTGTGGTGTATGAACCTGAAATTACAACAGTAGCCATCACACCAGTAGAAACAACAGCAATCACACCAGTAGCAACCACCTTGGTTACTACTGAAGAAGAAGATGAAGAAATTCCAGAGCTTCTTGAAAGAGAACAGATCATAATTGTTACAAAACCTAAAACACCAGAACAACCACTTGTTATACCTGACATTGATGACAATGTGAACTGGTATGAAGCTGATGAATGTGAACTTCCACCACATCCCAAAATACTTCCAGAGAATAAAATTCATCTATTCTCTCCATCAATTATAATCACACCTGTTCTTGATAATAAGTATACTCCACCTCCACTAGTAGCCTGTATTGGAAAAGGAAAAGAGAAGTTTGATGATGATTATCCAAACAGAGCACTAGGTCACTACATGGTAAACAAAATGAACCATGTCAGACCTGCTAAACAAGATAAATGGAAGGTGAACAGGATAAGGTACCTGAGAAAAGTTGCTAAAACTCAAGCTCTTGAAGACAAGAAAAATGCTGAGAAAGAAAAGTTAAACAACCCTGAAACTCAAGAAGCTGAAGTACAAAATCCACAGATAGAAGGAGTCCTGGTAGAAGGTCAAAAAGCAGAATTTAAAAGACATAGAAAGATAGAAGAAGAACACTTAAATTGTCTTGAAGACCTTGTAGCCGAATGTAAAAGAGAAAAGGCTGATCTACCAGATGACATATTTGAACAGAAAAAGAATATGATTGACTTTTTGAAGTCAAAGGGACATAGTGCTAAATCTTTTGGTAGAATGAAGATGATTACAATAGTAGACAAATATTGTACTCCCAAGAAGAAAGAATTAGCAGAAATGGAAGTTGAAGCTGAAAAGGAAAAAGTGCTAGTTGAAATAGATCCCATGACAATCCTCACTAGAATACCAACAACTGGAGAACCTTCAATACATCCCAAAAAGAGAAAAAGAGATGAATCTGAAACAGAACAAAGAAAGAAAAAGAAACAGGAAATACAAGTCTTTGATACTCCTGTTGCTCCTATTGAAGATAATCCAATCATAAATTGGAGGATGGTTGGTGATGCTATTGAAATCATAAGACAAGACAAATCAGTTCAAAGATTCACTGGTTGGAAACCATTAGTTATGTCTTGTAGTAGAGCTGATATCATTAAAGTCCTGATCATAGGCAAACCAAGAATGACCAAGAAGTCATGGAAGAAATCAGGAGCTGGATACTTAACCAAAATGATAGATGCTGCATTTTATCCAGACAACTATCCTGAAATCTTCTCAAATACAGAAAATGTGTATGCTTGGAATGTGCTTCCCACAGTGAACATGTACTTCTTTGAAAGATCAAGCAAAACTGTGAATTATATTTATATGAAAAAGAATATCCACATTCTGAAGAGACAATGTATCATTTATACACAAACTCAATGATGAAACCCCATGATGCTGTAATGTTTCATAACAAACTTAATTATTTTATCAAAAGAAACAGCAAGTATATTATTGCTCAGAGAAAGCTGCAAAATCAAAGAACAATTGAAGGCAGACAAAGAAGAGCTAAATTATTAGAAGAACAAGATAAGAAGAATGAAGAGCAAAAAGAAACTTGATTAATTCAAAGAGAATTAATAAGTTTAGGGGGAGATTGTTGGGATGTAAATCAGATATATCATTCTATTACTGATGCTGCAGTTAGTACTGATTCAACTGAAGAATAGTACTGATGGGGCAGAACAGCATTTACTACTGATGCTACTGATCTCAAGATTACTACTGACGATGGCAAATACTACTGACGTCTATTTTTGGTGCTGATCGTATTCGAGATTCTAGCATAGTTAGTTACGGAATGTATATCTTTGTTAAATTCAATTGTAATCGAATCCTAGAATAACTAGGTTAATATTTTAGGCTTCAAGGACTATTATAAATAGTTCCTTATGAATTGTAAACATACGTGTGTATTGATCGATAACATTACTATACATTGAAGCTTTTTGTGAATTACTGTGTTCTTATTTACATTCGTATTCATTAACAGTATTCATCGTTCTTAATCAATTAAACTAAAGTGTTGATCCGCTGCAACTTCTTATAGTTTGTAGATCTGTGATTAATTAATTCTTCTGGGTTAATCGATCCTGACAGCAACAGTTACTACAAAGAATACTACAAAGAACGTGGGTACAAATCGGGCCCTTCAAATCCCTAATTACCATGTTTTGATATCCATCAAGATACTGATTTTATATAATGTACTCCACAAATATATCATATTTAGCTGGGTTTATCTACTGAAATATGTTTTATCCATCATTTTGTATTTGGAATTTGTGTCATCATTCATGATTGGTTCAACTAGCTAGGTTTATTTGGAATTTACCTTTTTATGGGTTAGGGAGATGGTGGCAGGTAGAAGTATTGCGGTAGAAGACAAACGGAGGGGTGGATTGCCGATTGGTGTCAGAGAAGATTGGAGCCAAGTGATTTTTCTTTAGCCTTGGTTAGGGAAGAAGAAGAAACCAGGTGCTGATGTACAACTGGTTTTGCAAGTAGTACAATAAAATACAAATTTAATGTTAATGCAGGTGGGAAATTACTTTTATGCCCATCACATGCCTCTCACATGCACATTTTAACGTTAGGGCGAGGGACTTCGGGCGCAACAAAGTGTAAACATCAGGGACGTCCGGTGTAATAAACGAAGTTCAGGAACTGAGGGTGTAATGAGTAGTATACCACAGGGACCTTCCGTCTAATTTACTCTATCCTAACTTTAGAGTGAATTGCTCAATCTAGTCCAACTTTTAATCATAATCTCAATGTACTAATCTCCGTCATTAGATTAATACTAATTAATGATCAAGATTAGTTACATGCTTTATACATGGAGTATTTTTGAAATTTGGTACTCGCATAATTTTTTTTTATATTTTTATCTATTATTATTAGTTTTTTTTCAAATAAAAAAAAACAACAACATTATGTGATGTTCAAGTGTGAACACGTCAACTTCAACTCTGTTTAAAAGCTTCCTCAACGTCTTGATTGACTGCCCTTAAATTTTTGTAAACAAATGATGTGTTTTTTATGAAAAAAATTTTAATGAACCCTTTAAATTTATATGTGGCTTTGATTTGTAATAAAAATCTTAATTTTTTTAAAGAGATAATAGTTTTTTAAGAAATAAAATTAATAAACTCTTTATACGCATATCTGATCTCTGATTTGTAATAAAAGCCTTCAAATTTTTTTAGACCAACAATGTGTCTTTTTTAAGAAAAAAAATTAAGGAAGCCTTTATATACATATGTGTCTTGTAGTAAAAAAAAATAATTTTTTTTACAGATTATGTGTTCTTTAAGAAAAAAATTAAAATCATTTATTTGTAATAAAAGCCTTTAACTGTTTATAGGCAGATGATGCGTTTTTTAAGAATAAAAATAAGAAACCCTTTATGTATACGTGGCTTAGATTGGTAAGAAAAATCTTATATTTTTAAGGAGATAATATTATTTAAGAAAGAAGTTAATGAACTCTTTATACGCATATGTGACCTTTAATATTTTTAGTAAAAATATTTAATATTTTTAGAATGATAATGTGTGTTTTTTAGAGAAAAAAAATTTAATGAACCATTTTGTATGAATACATGGCTTCTAATTTGTAATAAACCATTTAATTTGATTTAGACAACTAACTAGGTTATAACCCGTGAAAAATCACGGGCTATCAATAATTTTACTGAACATAATTTTTATAGAATATAAAAATTTATCGTTAATTGAATGATTATTGCGATATGAAAATATATAATTATTTCTAAATCATTTATATTTTTATTTATTTTTTTGGAAACGGCAAATGAAATAACGGAAGCCTGCTCGCAATTTTTCAGCGAGCACCCCGAGTTCGAGCTCCGCATAAGCGGGCAAACCCAGCCCCCAAAGGGATTTCTAAGGAAAATTCCCCATATGTGCCCGTGTGAGGTATGAGTTAAATTACTCTAATGCAACGCTCCCAAAGGGATTCGAACTCACGACCTGCAGCCCATATGGGTATAAACCCAGTGCCTCAGACCAGCTAGGCTGGCCATCATTAACATTTATATTTTTATTAGTGGGGATTATTTTTAAAATACAGGGAGTAATTATTGATTATTGTATAAATTTTAATGCATGTCTTGATGTCTTATTATTATTATTTCCCTTATTTAAATGACTTGTAATAATTACGTAAATTGCAATAATTACCATAATACCAACGAACATGTAAATTATGGTCTTAATTTGAATGTACTTACTGTAATATACCCACTCTGAAACCACTCAACAGAATCCTAAGAGCATTTATAATTAATAAGTGTTTTTAAGAGGTTATTATTATTTGAATAACTTTTGGAATAATTTTTTATTATTGGAATACATGATTATTTTAAAATATCACTCAAAAGTCAAAACACATATTTTTCTGTAACCTCTTAATCAACTTTCAATATATTTTTTTTCTTTAGTCTATATTTTTAATAATTTTACATTTTAAACCGTATATGTATTTTTATAATTATAAATAGATTTTTAATTCATCAAAATATGATATAATAAAAGTAATAATCTATTATGAAGTTAACGATCGGAGATGCTCTAAGAGCATTCACAATGGTTAACCTCTCTAATGACTTATTACTTTAACCACATAATCTAATAACGTATTAATTAAAAACCTCTCTAATGGTTAATCTTTTCAAAGACTTTTTCTTATTAATATTACTAATTTACCTTTAACTATATCAAATGTTTTATAAAGACCCTCACTTATGTAATTTCATAATTTTTATAGCATTACAAACTTAACATTTTTTTAAAAATGTCTTAATTATCATGTGTGATATTTCTTAAAAAGTATTGAAATATGATAAAAGTACGCCATGTACACCGGACATAAGCAATTAAATCAAAAGGTGGTGATTTTTATACCACATATTTTGACTCATCTACCACAACAATTGTATTATCTACTTGTACAGTATGCAGTATTACTTGTACACTGTGGTATAGACATCAAAAAATGTGGTAGGAAACTTAATTCCCTAAATCAAAAGCTACCTCCAAATTAAGATGGCTCACAAACCACCAAAATTTTCACCAAATGGACAGGGGCTATTGGGCCAGAGGACTTCAACACAGTAACGTCATCAAATCACTACACCAAAGATACTTCAGTAGTGATTTGGGCCAGAGGACTTCAACACAGTAACCTCATCAAATCACCCTTGATTTTTATCCTTTATTTCACAAAGTTGTAAGCAATCATTTTCCTTTCAAGTTTCAACCTCATTAATTTCTTCTTAATCGCCATTACCAAAGACCTTTAACCACCATTTTCCTGCACGTTTTTTTTAACTATATGCTTCCTTCCGTCTCAAACCCACCGGAACTCGACGACGGCGTGCGAATAGATTATGAAGTAGAGATAGATATATATATATGTACGCATCCTGACGTTGTTGATTGCTTACATAAAGTTATCTATTGGTCATTCAAATCGGGTTGAACATTTTGAAAAAAATATTTTACATCAAGAAAAATCCTTCAAACAATATTTGTCCGGTAATTTCGTTTATAATTGATATCCAAGCATTGATGAGAAAGGGTTTACCTCATTGTTGAATTTGAAAATCTTTGTAGAAAACGAAATATGGTTTGTATCAATAACCTGATAATTGTGAACTAAAACTAAAGTTTGACAATTGCTTGTTGCTTATATAGAAATAAAAAAGTAAATAATTTGATTTGAATTTTATAATTATCCGTGTTTATACGTTACCTTATAATTTCCGGGAATTTTGTCATTTATTAACATTGTAGTTAACGAATATGCAGGGAAATTGTTAGGGACTCACCAATTATTTAAGGTAACCGTATGATTTAAAAATCTGATATATTTTAGATGTTATTAGGCTTTCACATAAAACAATAGAATTCCTAATATATTGGTTTCTATAATATTAAGTGCTTCCTAAATTAGAGGCGGTTAGTAACTAAATTCCGAATTTAAAGGCAGGTATTAGTAAATTCTGAATTCACTTGGCTCGAAATGTAAAACAGATTTTAAGGCGGGAAAATAAGACAACTAACCAATAAGAAATTTCCATGTGTCATTTTGGCTTCCTAAAAAGTGCCATGTGGCACCTAAATGTTTGTTTTATTATAATTATAGATAGATTTACGAAAATTATGGAATGACTCTTAATAAGCTGTAACAAAATTTGGGCGGGAATTTACAAATTGAGGTGGTTTATAAAGTTGCCACATGGCAGTGGAGGGCTTAGAAGGTGCCAAGTGGCCATTTAAAACCTTCTTTTATTATAATATAGATGTCTTTTTAAAGAAAAATATTGTGAACCTTATCAGGATATGTGGTGTCTGATTTATAATAAAACCTTAAATTTTCTTTAGACAAATAATGTGCTTTTAAAAAATTAAATTAAATTAATGAACCTTTTATATGGAAAAATGTTCAAGGAGATCCATCATATTTACGAAGTCGCAATAAACAGATCACAACCATTGATCAATAAGATCTAATGGTCAAGATTAATCACATAGTTTATACATGAAAGAGTATATTGGTTATTTGACACTTAAAAAAAAATTCAATTTTAATTATTTTTATTGTAAATTTTTTCTTTTATTTTTTTGTTTGTTAAAAAAAATATTTATTTAATAATTACGTGTAGTACTTACTCACATGTGGTTTTAGTGTAAAATCACATGTAATTGTATTTTTAATCACATTTGATGTTTTAGTTCAATCACATGTAATTCAATATGCAATCACATTATGTGTTATTAGTGAAAAAATAAAAAAAATAAAATAAAATTCTAAAATACAAAATACAAAAAATAAAAAAATATTTTTTTAAAAAAATGACCAAAATACCCCCTCAATGTACAAAATATGTGATTAATCTTGACCATTAGATCTTATTGATCAATGATTGACATTTGTTACTCGAGATTTCATAAAAATGATGGATACCCTTGAACACAACTCTATGAAAATATGATCTCTAATTTTTAATAAAAACCTTTAATCAATTTAGAGTTTTAAATGATGTTTGTTTAGAAAACAAATTAATGAACCCTTTATATGCATAAGTGGCCTCAGATTGTAATAAAAACCTTCACAAAATTCTTTAAAGATATAATTTGTTTTTTTAAGGAAAAAGAATTAATGAACCCTTTATAATTTGTTTCTTTAAAGATATAAAGTTTATATGCGTATGGAACCTCTAATTTGTGTTAAAAACTTCTATAACTTTTAGACAGGTGACATGCTTTTTGAGAAAAAAACAATTAACGAACCATCTTTATGCATATGTGGATAGATAATGTGCTTTTTTTTAGAAAAAAATTAATGAACCCTCCCTTTATATGCATATGTGACCTTTGATTTGTAATAAAAAAAATCTTTAATCCCTTTAGACAGATAATTTTTTTAAGAAAAATATTAATTAACCATTTATATGGATATGTAGTCACTGGTTTATAATAAAAACCCTTAACTTTTTTTCAAAATATAATGTGTTTTTTAAGAAAAAAATTAATGAAACATTTATTTGCATATGTGGCATACGATTAAAATAATAACCTTTAATTTTTGTTTGAAAGATAATGTATTTTTTGAGAAAGAAGAACTAAGGAACCCTTTATGTGCATATGTAGCCTACGATTTGTAATATAAACCTTTAATTTTTTTAGACTACGAAATTACATGAGTTGGTTTGGGTCTATTTTAACCTAATACTGCACTTTTAACTAAAAGTTTGATTAACTAAAAACCGTACCAGTTTAACTTATGTTAATTAGCAGATTTATCATTAGTTAATATTAGTTGATCGATTATAGTTTTAGTTAACATTCTTTATTTTGGCATATTTATTGTATACCGATTTTTTTGGCTGATTTATACATTCTCAACTCATTTTTTTAATATTTATTTGCATTAATTTGTTGATATAATGATAAAAAAAACCAAACATAATTTAACATATAATAAAATTGGGATAATTTTGAAACGGATAATTTCAAAATTAGATAAGTATGAGTTAGTCAAATTCCGAATACAAACTTTTAAATAATACACAAAGAACATAATAATATAATCTATAATAGATTATAAATTTTAAAAAAGTAAATTAAATTAAAATTACGGGAGGGTACGGTTATAGCGGACCGATTATCTCATTAAAGCCATAATGTATAATTTTTCGGCTAACCAAAATTTAAATATTGAACAATTGGTTATCAAAACAGTTCAATTAATTTGAGGCGATTAATTTGGTTATGGGTCGGTTAATCATTTATTATACTTACCCATAGTTTAAAATAAACTCAAGCATCAAACCAAAATATATCAAAAGTCTAAGACAAATTCATTTATTATATTGAAAGTGGATCCATAGTGTCTTTAACATTATTCTAGTCTATCACAATTATTCTAAGATAAAACCATAAATTTTAATTATCAAAATAATTGGATCCCCTTATAAATTCATCAACAGTTGTAAATGCAAACACAACCATAATGACCAGGATTAGGAGAAGACTCCACACATGTCCCATGGCCATTGTAGAGGTTAGAACACTGTTGACGACAAGCTGAAAGATCACAACCATCGCGGGACAACAATTTGTTACATACGTGTTGGCCATCCACTATCAAAACTCCAACTGGAAAATGAAAAATATATATTAAAAAAGTAAACAAATTAAATGATAATATAAAGCAAATTGACAGGCAAACAAATAAATGTTATTCAGTGAAACGTAAACGTTATACACTGTCTGGTATGTTATATTACAACTTTTTATAGCTCAAAATAAGACAATACAAGAATTTCTCGTGTCCCAACGAAATTTTTACGCTATATCGACGAGTCTGTGGCGACGACTTGTCGTCGGGATAAGCTATACCGATGCCTTGTCGTCGTCATATGGACAAAAGATGTCGTTGCTACATGGGTAATTCCTTGTAGTGAGATTAAAATTCACTATTAAGTTAACTAACCTGTAATAACAATAATGAGTAGCAAAAAATAAGCGTATGTAGACTTAGCCATGTGTATGCAAGTACAGTCACAAGCAATCACTACAATGTGAAGTTTGAAAATGTATATCATTTGTGGGTGGGTTACATTCATTTATATACACAGATAGTGTATCTATTTTTTTTATTCTTAGAAATAAATTAATGACCATTTAATTGTATATGTGGCCTCTTTCCATACCTTACCCATATACATATAAGTATATAACATAATCACCTACCCAATATGAATTTAAAATTTATGAATCATTAAGTATTAATAAACTTTCTATTTTAATTAACGAGCCAGCATGGCACGTGCGATGCACGGGCTTCGTTCACAATAATGAGTTATTTTGAGTGCATATCGTGTACAATTTACTGGTATCACCAGGAAAGTACGAAAAGCGTGATCGGTTACATGTTTAACATTGATTGCGGGTATTCTACTAAATGAGCAAAGTTGTTCTTTATGTGCATTGATGTTTAGGGTTTGTTGTTGTTTATTGAGTCATATGGATTGTGGATGTTAATTGCAATTATTTCTTTAGCTTGATATAGATTTCATATGCGTAAGTAGGCCTGTGCAAATTGGACAGAGAACCGACCGGGATCGCAGACCGGACGAACCGAGCTCCATTGTTTCGGTTCTCGGTTCTAATTTTTATGAAAAATCAGTACCGGTTCCAACCGGTTCAGTTCTGAGCAGTCCGATTCGGTCAAAAACCAAGAAAAAACCGAAAAAATTCAAAGGAATTGCCTCAGTTCTCGTTTTGGTTCGGTTCTGAGCATCATCTGTTCGGTCCTCGGTCCGTCCAAAACTATTTTTTCGTTCAGTTATGGTTTTTTTTAAATAAATATCTGTCATCGTGCATTTTGTTTATATTGATTGATTTTAATAAACCTATAAAGTTTGTTGCTATATAATTAATATTTAACCATAATCTAGATATTCAACTATTTTTTGTGATTCAGAAATGCATTGACATTATTTTGTTGTGTTTATTAAATATTATTTATAATAAAACTTTTGATCTTACAATTGATTAATATATTATTTTATATAAACAGATCTATATAATATTATTATTAATATTAAATGCATGGTATTAATTGCAACTTCAAAGTTGGACTCAATTTTTATAAATGGATGTTTTGTTAGGGTAAAAGATAATATCATCTGAAAACTCAACATCATTTGCACCATGATATTGTGATATTTATAGTTTATAATATGTAACTTCTAATTATATGAAAAGAGTATTATTTAATTTTATTTACTACAATTATTTTTCTGTTAAATTATTTGTCTTATTTAATTAATATGTAACTTCTAGTTAAATGAAAAGAGTATTATTTAATTGAATTTAATTACTACTATTATTTATGTTAAATTCTTTGTATAATCAATTACATTTCCTCATGAGCATCATTTATAACAAACACTTGTTTTTTTAACATAGAATTCAATACAACATGAACCATAAAACTCAATTTTTATATGATTTATAGATTTATAGATATGGATATAGATATAGATATAGATGTTAAGGTATCATTAAGTTATATACTTGATAAAAATAATTAAATAAATTAATAGCAAGGAAAAGAACAAAATTGCTAAAGGTCTTTGTTGTTACTTCACTTATTAAATGTTTCTTTTGGATGCACCTTTAGAGTGTTAAAATTTTGCAACAAGAAAATAAGTATTTATAGATCCTAATGTGTAAGATTCATAAATCTTGAAAAATCTCTTATTTTATAGAACTTTTTATTATTATAATTATTACAAAACTCTTGGTCTTACTTTTTAATGAGTTTGTCAAATTGTTATTAAAATGAATTTAATGCTATAGAACTCAATAGAACTCAATTATAATAAATGCAACATAAAAGTAGAACTAAGTTTTTATATTTTTTTTACATATATAAAAGAAGTAAGCATAAATTTAACAACCATCAATATATTTAATTAATATTTTCCTACTAATTAGATAATCTCAATTTATGTTCAAACTCTTGATTTTAAAACTATTGAGCTTCTCAATCTTTATTAACATGATTTATTTAATATTATAATAAATGCAACATCAACATGAAACTCATTTTTTATATTTTACGAGACAACATGACTCATGCGATGCACGGACTTTGTTCATTATAATGAATTATTTTGAACGTAAACAATATCGTATACATTGTATTGGTGTCACAAGAGAAACACAAAAACATGATCACTAACATGGTTAGCTCTGATATTGGGTCCTCTACTAAATAAGCAAAATGTGTGAGAAAAATGCAAAGTAACAACACCATCGTTTCTATTAGCGTAACACAAAAATAATTATTTATAACATAGATGTGATACAATGATTTTTTTTATTTATCTTTTAGAAGAACAACTATTAATGAACGACGATATATCTTCAATCGATGCTGGTTATTTAGTAGTTCCTAAATATTAATATGTCAAAGATTATTAAAAAAGGGATAATTGTAGCTTATTTCTTTGCAACATAAACTTAATAGTTAATAGTTAATAAGTAATTAGAATTATTTTATGTGTTTATAACAAAAAAAAAACAATTAAAAAATGGTCTTTGTTATTAGTTTTTATTATAAACATACATGAGTTTATTATTTATATTCATTTATTAATAATTATTTCAAGAGTTTTGATATGAGAATTTGATGGATTAGAACTTAATGTTACTTTGTACATGGAAATCAATTTTTATTATAAAACAATTTGATACGTTAGGAATCCGTCGATATAACAATTTGGAAGATATATTAGTTTATTAATCATATTTATAACTAACCATACATGAGTTCATTACTCATAATCATTTACTAATAATTAATTTAGGTCGATTTAATAGTTTTTATTATAAACATACATGAGTTTATTACTTATATTAATTTACTAATAATTATTTCAAGACTTTTGATATGACAATTTGATGGAGTTATTAGTTTTTACTATAGTGAGTTTGTCAAATTATTAATAAAATGAATTCATTACTATAATTTATGTTAAAACTTTTAATTTTACAACTTTTGAGTTTCTCAATCTTTATTAGCATGATTTATTTAATATTATAATAAATACAATATCAAAATGGAACTCAATTATGAAATTAAATGTTACATCAACCATGGAACTCAAAATATAGATATAGATAAAGACAACATCAAAATGAGACTCGATTTTTATATTACATGGTTTATTTAATATTATAATAAATACAACATCAGATCAAAACCTATTGGATTAAAAGTAAATAACAAATCAAATGAACAACAATTGTAACCATTAGCATGATAAGACATGATTTATTTAATATTATAATAAAGACAACATCAAAATGAGACTCAATTTATATATAACATGATTTATTTAATAGTATAATAAACACAACATCAAATCAAAACCTATTAATTGGATTAAAAGTAAAATAACAAATCAAATGAACAACAATTGTAACCATTAGCATGATAACACATCCATCTTAAATTTTGTGTGATAAT
This sequence comes from Calendula officinalis, assembly GCA_963853835.1. Classification (NCBI taxonomy): domain Eukaryota; kingdom Viridiplantae; phylum Streptophyta; class Magnoliopsida; order Asterales; family Asteraceae; genus Calendula; species Calendula officinalis. The sequence goes on along the minus strand of OY970820.1, from coordinate 50,719,149 downwards.
ATTACACACAATCTCATATACTATAATGATAACTATTAGATCATTATATAATATCATTTTTATACAAAATGTACATAAACAACGAATAATAATTTTATACATATACAAAAGAGGTTGTGTAATTTTAAACAAAAACAACAAACATACTCTCTTTAAAACAATACCATAAACACCTCATCTTTATGAAGAACATAATCACTAAAGCTCTTTGTTGTTGACTCCACTTGTTAGATGTTTCTTTTGGATGTACCTTTAGATTGTTAAATTTTTGCAACATGAAAATGAGTATTTATAGACCATAATGTGTAAGATTCATAACTCTTGAAAAGTCCTATTTAATGAACTTTTTATTATTATCATTATTTATATTTATTTCAAAACTCTTGATCTTATAATTTAGTGAGTTTATCAAATTATTATTAAAATGATTTCATTATTATAATTTGTAACTATTAATTTTAAAACTTTTGAGTTTCTCAAACTTTATTAACATGCTTATTAATAGATTAATCATAAATTTTTAATAGATGATAATTAATGCAACTTCAAAAGTGGAACTCATTCTTTATGTATACAAGACAACTTGGCCCGTGCGATGCACGGGCTTTGTTCATGATAAATAGCTATTTTGAAGATAAATCATATACATTGTATTGATGTTACAGACAAAATATCTAAAACGTGATCACAATTTACCTTTATCCTTTATTTATTTAAATGTGGCGGGCAAAAAAAATATAATTTTTCGGGTCAACCGTTTCCAAAATTGACTAAAATCATAATTTAGTGGAACTCAATTTTCATATATAGAAATGAAAAATTAGTGGGTTTAAACATTAGGAATAATTAAAAATGAGGGTGGCATGGATTTATACATATATAATTGGGTTAAGAATTATAAATGAAGGTGGCATGTACAATGCGCGGGTTGAAAAAATAATAATTGAACCGGTCAAATGGTTAATATTATTTTGCTTAAAAGCTTGGATTTAGTAAAAAACAATCAACTTCCTTACCCATGCATATTTTCATATTAATGAAGCATTTACCAATTTGGACCTCCCAAATTTATCATAACAAAATTGTGACACAAAGCAATTATGGTGATCAGCAATAGAAATAGTTGTTGCCACTGTATAAACACTTAATCATTATATAATTTTATTCGACGCATTTGACTCGTTTGAGGTTAAAATCAATCAACTCACTTATGTTCCAACCAATGTTAATGTAGATCATGAATAAATAAATCAAGATAAGAGTCTTAAATTTCCATAAAAAAAAATTATTAATGATATAACATAGATATTATGTTTGATTAGTATATAAAGAGGCACATAATACCCCAATACATTCATAGGAATCCCAATGGTTCTACATAAGTGTATTTTGTTGGTTGGAGATGTCCGTTAGAAATGGAGAGTAAACGGGTCAAAATGCATTGTGAAAAAAAATCGATAGTGTAAACGGATCAAATATATGAGTGGTCTTAATGAAATTAAAACACTTTCAGAATCACTCTCCATTTGGAAACTTCAAGTTCAAGCTATTTGATGAACAAAAATGCTAGAAATTTATAACTTCAAAAACGCTTTAATCTTCTTCAAAAACCTCATCTGCTTACACCCAATTAGGTTCCAAATTCGATTATGATGATAACGCAAAAGTGTAATTCTATCTGGTAAAAGTTCCACTTTGGAGATCTATTTTCAAAATGGTAAATCAAGACACTCAATAAGTAAAAATAAGAACTATGTAAGAAATATTAATGAAATTTACAGAATTACAAACAAAAACTAACGATATTAAAATTACGTTAACCGAAGATTGAAACTAAACAGACGCAATGAACCATATAATCAGCCTTCAAATGTGCTCTGGATTTGTGAATTAACAAAGAGTGTTGCCAAAAGATTGTTAATTATGAAATCCAACAGAGGGATTTATGAGCATGGCAGTAGAAAATCCAACGGAAGAAACAAATGTGAAGTGATTTTATTTCTACTTCTCATTGGTTTAAATAATAGTTACGCATGTGTAGCAAGTAGCAACTATTAATTCTAGGAGGTGGATGGGTGGTTAACGGAAGAGACGGTTTGTGTGTGATGGGAAGGAAGTTATGAAGGCACGGTGTATTGCATTCAAGGTTGTTAATTGCATTCAAGACATCTAAGCCATTTAATAAAATTTTGAAACTTAATTTTTAAGCCATGGTAATAAATGCTACTTCAAGTTGGAACTTAATTTTTAAGTATATATAGATAGATATATAGATTATACATATACAAACGAAAATAAGCATCAATTCAACAACCACCAATATATTTAATTAAGATTTTCCTACTAATTAGAGAATCGCAAGATGTGAAAAATGGCGATCAAAACCTATTAATTGGATTAAAAGTAAAATAAAAAATCACAAATAATTGTGATAATATCATACACAATCGCAAATACCATATAATATAATTTTTATATAAAATGTAAATAAACAACGAATAACAATTTTATACATATATACAAAAGAGGTTGTATTTTAAACAAAAATAACTAACATACCCTCTCTAAAAAAATCATAAAGATTATGTTGGATTACCAATTAATAGCGACGATATATAATAAAAGCCCTATAGATCTTTGTTGTTGACTCCATTTGTTAAGTGTTTCTTTTGGATGCACATTTGGAGTGTTAAAATTTTTGCAATATAAGAATGAGTATTTATAGATGCTAATGTGTAAGATTAATAAAACTTGAAAAGTCTGTTATTTATTGAACATTTTATTATTATAATTATTTATATTTATTTCAAAACTCTTGGGCTTACAATTTAAAAAGTTTGTTTTAATTATTATAATATTATTAATATTAATTGCATGGTATTAATGGCAACTTCAAAATTGGAACTCATTATATATATATATATATATATATATATATATATATATATATATATATATATATATATATATATATATATATATATATATATATATATATATATATATATATATATATATATATATATATATATATATATATATATATATAAGGTATGGATCAATAGAAAATGGTCCTTATTTGAAGAAGTTGAAGAAGCAATACATTTTCGTAAAATATACATATATGTATACATATATGTATATATACATATATATTCATCCCATAGATATATATGTGTGTGCATATTCATGCCCGATATATATATGTACATATACACATATATATACACATGCATTTTACGTAACTTGCATTTTCAGTCGTAACTTGCATTTTCAATCGCAACTTGCATTTTCATTGACGAAAATGCATATGCATACCGTATATATATATATATATATATATATATATATATATATATATATATATATATATATATATATATATATATATGTGTGTGTGTGTATATATATACATATATACGGTATAAATATGTAACGCCCTAAAAAATTTTGTAATTGAATTAATTGTATCGTATTAAATAAATTATGTGATATCTATTTATTTGAAACTTATATGTGTTATGTGACGTGATGTGTATTTAATTCGAGTAATTTAATTACTTAGCGTTTCAATAATGACAAGAGCGTCATTTAATTAATCACGAGGATAGGATTAATTGATAATAACTAGTGTGTTATTCGATTATCTATATATATATATATATATATATATATATATATATATATATATATATATATATATATATATAATGAGTTTCATGGATGAAGTTGCATTTATTACCATCTATTAAAAATTGAGTTCAATTTTCATATTGTTTTATTTTAATATGAGATAAATCATGTTAATAAATATTGAGAAGCTCAAAAGTTGTAAAATCAAGAGTTATAATTATAGTCATAAATTCATTTTAATAACAATTTAACAAACTCACTAAATTGTAAAACCAAGAGTTTTGAAATTAATTAAATAATGATAATAATAAAAAATTCAGTAAGTTATGACTTTTCAAGTGCTATAAATCTTACACATTAGAATCTATAAATACTCATTTTCATGTTGAAAAATTTTGAACACTCTAAAGGTGCATCTAAAATAAACATTTTTGCTTACAATGGATTGAGTCCTTCATCTAATAAAGTTGTAAGCGTATGTATTATCTTTATTGTTTAAGTTTTTGTTTTATCTCTAAATATTATTTTTCTTGGATAATCCAATTGTGGTGTTGCTAATATTGTTTATATTGTAATCAAGTTTAAGGTGCATCCAAAAGAAACATTTTTCCTTACAATGGATTGAGACCTTCATCTAATAAAGTTGTAAGCTTATGTATTATCTTTATTGTTTAAGTTTATGTTTTAACTTTAAGTATTATTTTTCTTGGATAATTCAATTGTGATGTTGCTAATATTGTTTATATTGTAATCAAGTTTATTGTTAAGGCAAAAAGTCTTGCCCCTTTGGATCTTAAGATAACAAAACAACCTAGACTAGCTTTGATTACTATGTAGAATAATATAGCTAAGTTTAGGTCTGATACTGAGTGATCAGTATTGGAACTCAGTATCAGTACTCAGTATCAGATAGTGATACTAGTACAAGGACTGAGTAGAAGGACTGAGTTACCATATGTAACGGACTAAGATCAAATCCCTTGATCTTAGTCATTTTCCTACCTTAGTCCTTTGGTTACTCCTTTGCTCATTATGTAAGATCTCTATATCATTATAAATAGAGATCATCTTGCAAAGGAGAAACTACCAATTTACTTTACACATTCACATCTTTTGTAATTGATCAGTGGTCTTGTTATTCCGCAACAAGCCACACTTAGTGGATTTATACATTGACTATATTCTTGTGTTATCACTCTAATATTTCTCTAAGTATAATAATCTATCAATTAACATTATAAACCAGGGTTGTTATGACCTAACAACTGGTATCAGAGCAGGCTAAATAAACTCTTATTTAGTCGATCTTTAACCCTGGCAGCCATCCCCTATACTTATCCTTCCCATACTCCAAAATCAAAAATGTCTACCATTGTTGCACCAGTTATGTCTGGAAAGGGAATACCCATCTTTGATGGAAAAGACTTCTATCAATGGAAGCTAAAAGCTCAGTGGTATCTTGAATCCATTCATCATGAAATGCTCACTGTGCTATATGATGGTCCCATCATTCCACAAACTGTGGAACCTGTTGCTGCTACTGATGATGCTCCTGAGGGCATAAGAACTGTACCTAAACTAAAGCACAACTGGACTGATACTGACCGTCAGTTGTATGCTTTAGACTCCAGAGCTAAAGGGGTGATTGGTAATGCTGTTACCAAAGAGATACTTAATGCAATTATGAAATTGCCAACAGCAAAGGCTATGTGGGATAGTCTATCAGTCACCTATGAAGGCACAGCAAAGGTGAAGTTGCAAAGAAAAAGCAACATGAGAAGGAAATATGAAAATTTCTTCTCAACTCCTAATGAAGACATCACCACTCTCTATAACAGGTTCAATACTGTTATCCATGATTTAATCAGTGTAAGCATTGTGAAAGAGGAAGGAGAGCTTGTTCAAAAGTTCCTGGATAGTCTTCCTCAACAATTTCTTGACATGACAAACTCTGTCAATGCTGCTAACAACATTGAGTCATACACTCCTCAAACTTTGTATGGTCTAATGTTGAATCATGAGGAGAATAATGCTGCAAGACTGATCAACTGGAAGAAAACTGACAAGTCTTCCACTGGCATGGCTCTAGTTGTGCAACAGGCCTATACTGTGACTGAGCCAGATGAACCAGAAGTTGATCTTGCTGATGCTGAGGCAGAATAGCTTGAAACTCAAATGGCTCTTATTTCTATGAAGTTGGATCAGTTGAAGAAGAAGAGGCTTTGTGTTAGATCTTCTAATACTGACCCAAGATCAGGTCTTTGCTATAGGTGTGGAAAGCCTAGACATATTGCTGCAAATTGTCATACCAAGTCTTCTGAGACTGACCAAAATGACAAAATTGCATACCGAGCAAAGAGGTATAGAGACAAATATGTCAAACTAAAGAATTGGAGCAAGGGCAAGAGGGCAGAAGGGAATGGAGCACCTCATCAAGCACTTTACTCAGAAGCCTGGATGGATGAAGACTTAAGTGATGATGATGAAGAGATTGAAAATAAAGCCTTTATGGCTTTCACTGAAGATGATTTGAAGAGCTCCTTTGAAAAGGATATCAAAGAGGTTGAGAGGATGAGTGTTCATACTGATTGGGATTCCACTCAGTTGTACAAGGTAAGTTCCTTTCAAACTTATTCAGTGAATGAAAAAACCAAGATTTTTGAGTATATGATTGTTGATCTTAAAACTTCTGTACAAAAAGAAAAAGCTTTAAAATTAACAATTCAAGAACTTGAAAGGGTAAATAATGAAAACTTGGATAAATTAGCAAAATATAAAGATTTAGAACTAAACTTTTCAGATTTAAAAGACATTAACCAAAGATTAGCTGATAAAGCTCATTTACACAAACTTGAAAAAGAGAAATTTGAAAAACAGTGTAAATCTTGGGGAAATGCTTCAATAAAATTAAATAAATATTTAAATCAACAATTCCCAAAAAATGTGAGGGCTGCACTTGGTGTTGATCCTCAATTTAAAAATAGGAACAATTTTGCTGATTTATTTGAAGAGTTTTCTACTATGAACCCTATTAATTTTGTAAAAGCTAAAACTTTATGTGAAGTTGGATGTCAAACTGAGTCAGATGATGAGGAAAATGAAATTTTAGAAAAACCTATTGGTCCCTCCATCTGCTCAAAGTGCTATACTGAGCTACAAGAACTCAGTATTGAATTTCATATAACGGAAATTTCTGATACCGAGCTACCAATAGTTCAGTATGACACTTCTGCGGTTCCACCTTTTGAATTATTATTTAATACAACAACTTTTGAATTATATAATGATAATAAGACAACTTCTATCTCAAATGCTTCATCTAATACAGAAGTTGCAGGAACAGAAACATCATATACTGAGACATCTAAAGAACCTGTTAAAGTTGTTTCTTCAAAACATGATAAACAAAAAACAACTTCAACTAGGTCTTTAGTTGGCAAAGACAAGAAGTCTACCACTAATAATATTAGAAAGACTTCTCTGCCAAATAAAAAGAAGCAACCAGATCCTCCATCTCCTAAACCAGTTAAAAACAATGTTAATACACCTATTAAAAATGACAAAATTAACATTTTAAAAACACATGGTGATCAGGTCAAATCTTTAAGTAAAAAATTTGCAAAACTCGTTCATACTGACCTACCAAAAGTGAAACATTTTTCTAAAATATCGTATGAAAATATGTTTAGAAATAGACCTAGAAAATGTTATAGATGTCATCATACTGGTCATAAGGGAGATGAATGCTGGACTGATCTCTCAAGTCCTAGGTACTCAGTACCAAAGAAAAGGAGAGAAACTAAGTCAGTATCACCAAAGAAAACCTCAAAAGGTTTCACTGAAGTGATACTGACCTCTCCACATAAGGAGATCAACCCAAAATATGTTTATCCCACCAAAGGTCCCATTCAAAAATGGGTTCCTAAAAAGAACTAACTCTTATTTTGTGTCTTGTGCAGGGTGACAGAAAATGGTATTTAGATAGTGGCTGCTCAAGACACATGACAGGCAGTATGGAGTACCTTCTCAATTATACTCCAGAGAAGGGTCCTTCTGTTAAGTTTGGAGATGACTCGGTGGGAAAGACAAGAGGTTATGGTGTGATCAAGGCAGGCAACATAACTTTTAAAAGAGTTGCCTATGTAGAGGGTCTTAAACACAATCTGCTCAGTATCAGCCAGATGTGTGATGATGACAATGAAGCTCGATTCAGGAAGGTTGCAGGAATCATCTACAATGATAAAGGGCAGCCTGTACTCATTGCTAGAAGAGAAAAGGATGTATATGTAGTCAACCTATCTGAAATAGACCCAACTATTCGTGTATGCCTGCTTTCTAAAGTCAAGCCAGAATTGCATTGGCTATGGCATAAGAAACTCTCTCACATCAACTTTAGAAATATCAACGAGCTCAGTATGAAGAAACTGGTGAGAGGGTTGCCCACTACACTAGTACAAAATTAGCTTTTAGCCACGCTTTTTTTTAACAGTCTCGCCACAGTTTGACTTGTTCGTGTGGCTAAATCTCAAAAATAATGTTCTAATGTTATTTTAGCCACATTTTAACTAAATTACCGTGACAATTGCAAATTAGATTTGAACACTTTCGCCACGATTTAACATGATAAACGTGTCCATTGCTAGCCACGGTCATGTAGCGTGGCCAAATGTCAGACTTTTCGCCATGATTTTTTTGTTAAAATGTGACATTATTTTGCCACGGTTAATACGTGAGGCAAAAGACATATATTTAACTACATGAATCAACTATTTGTGTGTCCAAAAATTGGTATTCGTTCGCCACATGAATTCATTGTTGTTGAAAGAAGTATACAGCCACGATCATTATTGTGTGTGTCATGTGGCTATACGATAAACAATACTCACTCAAAAATTTCTTTTTTCTGTGTGGCTATATGATGGATATTTGCCACATCCTAAAACAAGTCATGATAAAACTAAAATTACGTGTGGCTATAACCTAAATAATAGCAATGGTAAAGGTAAGGTTAAAATTTTGTCTCTATAATTAGTTTATAACCACGATTTAATTGTATATGAATGTGTGTCTACAAGTACCAAATTGTCACGTTAATGATGTTAAATGTGGCTAAATCTTATCACGGGTCACATATATGTGATAACGACCTATGTTGCTAAAGGGCAAACAATAGCCATGATTAAGTCGTTGTTGTTGAAAGTTAGTATACGGCCACTATTATTATTATGTGTGTCATGTGGCTATACAACAAACAATAGCGACATATTTTTTGTGCACTTACGTGGCTATATAATAGATATGTTCCAAAAATTAATATTCATTAGCCACATAAATTAATTGTTGTTGAAAAAAGAATATATCCACGGTCATTTTTGTTTGTGTTATGTGGCTGTACGATAAACAATAGTCACTCAAACCTTTTTTTGTCTGTGTGGCTATATGATGGATATTTGCCATACGCAAAATCAAGTCACGATAAAACTAAAATTACATGTGGCTATCATCTAAGTAATAGCAAGGGTAAAAGTAAAATTAAAATTAGGTCTCTATAATTAGTCTATAACCACGATTTAATTGTATATGTATGTGTGTCTACAAGTAACAAATTGTCACATTAATGATGTTAAACATGGCTAAATATTACCAAGGGTCACATATACGTGATAACGACTTATGTGGCTAAAGAGCAAACAATAGCCATGATTAAGTCGTTGTTGTTAAAAGTTAGTATATGACCACGATCATTATTATGTTTGTTATGTGGCTATACGACCAACAATAGCCACATATTATTTTTTGTGCTTGTGTGGCTATATAATAGATATGTTCAAAAAATGGTATTCATTAGCCACATGAATTCATTGTTGTTGAAAGAAGTATACAGCCACGTTCATTATTTTGTGTGTTTTATGTTGTTATACGACAAACAATGGCCACATAATTTTTTGTGTACTTGCGTGGCTATCTAATAAATATGTGTCATACCCTACAAAACAATAGCCACAATAAATCTAAACTTATGTGTGGCTATAACATAAAAAATAGTCACGATACAACTAAAATGCGTGTTTGTAATTAGTCTATGTGTGTATAAAAAATCATCACGATACAGCATAGATCTAACCTTATGTGTTAGTATTAATGCAAACATCAAATATTTGTCACAAACTATAATACAAATATCAAATATTATAAATAGTCAGAGTTTGTAATAAAATCGAAGAAATGTTACACGTAAGTTCTAATTTAGAAGCATAAGATGTTTTTAATAGAAATTATAACACCAACCTAAAAAAAGAAAAGACAAAAAGAATATGATAATATCGCTAAAAACTTGCAACTCTAAAAACATCAATAAAACACGGTTCTTCAACTTCTATTTCCAACTCCCTTATTTGAGCTAACCATCATCTGCAATAAACAAAAGTAAAAACAATATAAAATACATATTTGACTTTTTAAGGGTCAAATGAGGTTCTTTTTTAGTATCAATTTGCAAATATTGGTGCATGGTGAAGAAAATATTAAAATCAGCAATTACCCAAATGGGTCAAAATTTTCGTTTCATTTTAGTAACAAATTATTTAAATCACATGATACAATCCCTTAGTATTAAATTTCCCAAACGGGTCGTAATGTCCCAAACGGGTCGAAATTGCACAAACGGGTCGAAATTGTCCAAACAAATCAATATTTCCCAAACGGGTCAAATTTTTACTATTGTACATACGTAAATCTTCATTGGAGGTTCTATTTCAACATCTCTTGTTTCAAAATGTCCAATTCTATAATCCAAGAAAAATTATTACCTGATTTACTCTTGTAGGAAAATGAATGTCCAAAAGAATGAAGTTAGCTAAAATGATTTCTGCATAAAATTGGTCACATTGGTCACATGTTAGGCAACCATAGCATACTAACTAAAATTTCATATTAAAAATAAAATAAAATAAAATAAAAACAAAAATGTTGTAGATATAATAGAGATAGTATACTTGCCTACGTGTTGAGCATTATCATTTGGTTTTACGTATTGTTATACCCTCACCATCGGTCCGAAAGTAATCATTGCGAGATTCATTACCCAAGTCAAGTGGATCTACACGCGGAAATATATTTTCATTCTGAGGAAGAACTACTGTACTGAATTCTTCATCAACATCATCATACGCATCTCTATAATTTTTAGGAGGCATTTTAAAAACAATAGATTTTTTCTTATCAAGTTGGTCTTTCACATAAAATACTTGTCGAGCTTGTGAGGCTAAAATGAATGGATCATCCTTGTGTCCTAATCTGTCAAGTTCAACTAAGGTGTAGCCAAGATTATCTATTTTAACACCATATTTATTGTCAACCCAATGACACTTGAAAAGAGGAATTTTTCTTATATGATAATCTAGCATCCATATCTCTTGTAAAATACCATAATATAACGTTTTGTCATATCTTATACCCTCTTTAGAAATGTGCATGTCTGTGGCCTCTACGCTAACCCCGCTATTCTGGTAAACTCTACCTTCACGAGATTTTGTTCGAAATAGGTATCCATTTATGTGATATACATCATATTTAATTATGTTTAGATGTGGACCATGTGAAATCCACCTTACGGTCTCTAATATACTTTCTTTGGAGACAGCTAACTCTCTCTCAACCTGAAATTCATTATAAGGATAAGTTTTATATTGAATGAAAACAAAAACAATTCAAGAACAATGCATATCAAGGATATTTTTTATTTTTTCTAATTTTTTTTACCAATCCATTTAGTTATATATCGATCGATATGGATTAGGTTTTAAAAAAAAATTAAAAAATGTTTAAAAATCATGAAAATAAAAAAAATTTAACATAGGGATGTTTTTTATTTTTTCAAATTATTTTCAATTTTTTTTACTAATATGTGTAAAATGAAAATAAAAATTTAATATATAAGGATAGGCTTTATATTGAATGAAAAATAATGTAGAATCCATAACTTTTACCTCATTTTTTAACCATTGACCAAACATTTTACTATGCTCTTTCTCCAACCATGCGTGTCGTTGAGAAGGATGTCGTTGTTCCAAAAAGGCCTTGTGCCGCCTACAAATACACGAATGATTGTTAATTATACTTGGGTGAAAAAAATTGAGAAATCAAAATACGATAAATATAGAGATAAATCATACTTACTCGATATAATGCTCAAGTTCAGGCGTATTTTGCATTACAAAGAAATGCGCTTTCAAGAACATTTCTGGAGAAATTTCAATTGATTTACCAATTGACAGTGGTTTTCCTTCGCTAGAAAAATTATAATCTTCACCATTCTCGTCTTCTAATGTAATATTTTTGTCGTGTGGAATACCAATTGTCTTCATGCTTTTTTGGAATTCGCTAAAAAACTCAATCGTCTCTTCTGCAACATTCTCTTCGGCAATGCAACCTTCTGGTTTGTTTTTGTTTCGCACATGCCCTTTAATAACCTTCATACACCTTTCGAATGGATACATCCATCGAAAACATATTGGACCACATAGTTGCACTTCCCTAGTAAGGTGCACAGTTAAATGAACCATGATATCAAAGAATGACGGGGGAAAGTATTTCTCGAGCAAGCATAACGTGACACAGAGTTCTTGTTGCAACTTCTCTAGCTCTTCTACTTTGATTTCTTTGCTGCATATTGACCTGAAAAAGAAACAAAACCTGATGATAGCATATCTTGTGGGTTTCGGCATAATTGATCTTATTGCAATGGGCAGAAATTGTTGCATTAGCATGTGATAGTCATGTGATTTAAGTCCGATCAACTTCCGATCCTTTAGACTCACAAGGCTTGAAAAATTCAAACAATACCCTTGTGGAACCCTTAACTCGTACAATGTTTCACAAAACTTGTTTTTTTCTTCTTTCGTTAATGTATAACATGCTGCAGGAAGTATTGTTTTGTTGTCACGTGTCTTAGGTTCCAACTCCGGTCTTAACCCAAAGTGGACCAAATCCATTCGAGCCTGCAATCCATCTTTCGTCTTCCCTTGAATATGTAGCAATGTTCCGACAAGACTCTCAGCTACATTCTTTTCAATATGCATGAAATCTATACAATGTTGGACTGAATTATATCTCCAATACCTAAGGCGTTGATGCCATATGTTGTACTTTTTCCAATAAGGGGTTTCTTTTTCTTCCGCAATTGAACTACTAGCTGCATTTGTTGTTTTCCTTTTTCTCTTCACCTTCCCACCTCTCCCGGTTGAAGTTTCAGCATCCTTACCTCCCTTTCCCCATTTATTCCGTATAGATTTTATATCATCGTATATTTCTTCCCCAGTCATTGGTGGTGGATTAGTGCCATGTTCTTGCTTTCCATTGAACGCTTTTTTCTGCCTTCGAAATGGATGATCATATGGTAGGTATCTTCTGTGACCAACATAACTCTGTTTGCCGGAGTAAGGAAGTCTTATACACTGAGTTTGTTTCCGACACACTACACAACCTTTGTATCCGCTATAAGGGCAACCGCATAAGGTACCAAGAGCAGGGTAATCATTAATTGTCCATAACACAACTGCTCTTAGAGTAAACATCTCTTGTGCATATGCATCATATGTTTCAACCCCCACCTCAAATAAGTGCCGAAGATCATCAATTAATGGCTCTAAGAAAACATCAATATCGTTACACGGTGTGCCGGATATTAATAATGACAACATGATGAACTTTCTTTCATACATAACCACGGAGGAAGGTTGTAAATCACAGCTAAAACTGGCCATACACTGTGATGTCTGTTGCCTCTGTTTACATCAACTCCATCGGCTGAAATTCCTAACCGCAAATTTCTTGGATCGTTACCAATTTCTGGAAACTTTTCATCTATGGAACACCATGCATGTGAATCTGCCGGATGACGTAAAACACCATCTTTTTTTCTACTTGTCTCGTGCCATATTAGATCTTTTGCGATTGTCTTTGATTGGAAGAGTCGTTTAAATCGTGGAATGATTGGGAAGTACCACAAGACTTTTGCCGGTATACAATCATATATTTTTTTTGACTTTTCGTCCATCTTCCATCTTGACTTTCCACAAGTAGGACATTGTTTCAAATCTTTGTACTGATTCCTATAAAGAATGCAATCACTGATACATGCATGAATCTTTGTATACCCTGATCCCATTGCTTTCATTGTTTTCTTAGCCTCGTATGTGTTGTTTATCATTTCATTTCCTTCTGGTAGCATATTTTTTAACAAAACTAGTAGTTCGTTAAAGAACTTGTCTGATACTCCGTACTTACTCTTCAAGTTAAAGAGTTGAACCAACGCGGAAAGCTTTGTAAATGTGCGACATCCGTTGTAAAGGGGCTTTTCGGCATCTTCAAGTAGTTCTTGAAATTTTTCTGGGTCTTGGATGAAATTTTCTTCTATAGCTTCAACCATTTCAATTGTTTCTGGGGCATCAGTTGGAGTTCCCGTTGTAAAATCAAGAACGTCTGGATAATGCACATCGTTGTTGTCAATCACATTCTTAACTATTGGTGGCTTATCCTTTTCCCCATGCATAGTCCATTTGGTATAGTTTGGATTGATACCCTTGCTGAATAGGTGATCATCTACGTCTTCCACATCAAGAGAGTAGTGGTTTAAACAAAAGACACATGGACATGGAATTTGAATTCTTTCGTTTGTGTTTAGTGGGTCAATATTCCTCAAAACCTTCAAATTCCGGACAGCATACTCCAGAAATGCTGCAACTCCAACCATATATGGTTTTTTGGTTCTATTTGTACGCATCCAAGACTTGTCCATGATTATATCACGACCTAATATTTTAGATGGTCACCTGCAAAACAACAAATTATGGTAAGAATGAGATTATGGGTCAGATTGGTGAAACAAGTCATTTTGGTCAAACGGGTCAGTTCGGTCAAACGAGTCAGATCGGTCAAACGGTCCAGATTGGTCAAACTGGGTTGATACGGATTATGTTTTAAAAATATTAAAAAAAAAAACTATAAAAATAGTAAATAAATGGGTCATTTTGTTATGTCTAGCGAGTCAGATCGTTCAAATGGGTCAGATCGGTCAAACGGGTCAGATCAGTTGAAGGGGTCAGACTGGTCAAACATGTCAGATTGGTCATACGGGCCATTATGGTGAAACGAGTCAGACTGGTCAATAGGGTTAGAGTTGTCAAACAGGTTCTGGTTAAACGGGTTAACATATTCATTTTTCTTAAATTTCTATTTGAAGTTATATAATGTGTAATACAACAAACCTGTGTACCCGAAAACACATAATCACCTGAGAACTAAACCGATTCTGTTTTGAGCTGCTAGATTCATATAAAATTTATCAGTATTTGGAAAAAATAGTCAGATTTCTTGAATGGAGAACAACAGTTACAAGTCCCAATGGTCCCAGTACTCTATATGCACACGCCTATTCATCACTATGTGTTCTAAAAACTTGATGTTCTTTTTCTTTCATCATTTGTGCAACAGATTATATAGTTTAAAAACTAGCTGCAACCATTTATAGTTTAAAAACAGATTTGTGTAAGAGTTTCTGGTTTTAACCTGCTGATTCAGCGATCCAATTTCCAATTTCAGGTCATTCTTCTCATTATTTAAAACTAGATACATTTATCTTAAATAACCAAATTTTGATAACCTTAAGTGACCACAAGTAGAAGCTCCCACTTTGTTAATCTCGACGACAATATTGGGGATCACAGCAATGGTTATGAAATATGAACAACAACACTTTGCTTTTCAGAAGATCTAAAAGAAAATTAGTTGCAGGTACAGTAAATCAAATATTACCCAAACTTAACTCAGTTTTGCAAGAACTGATTTAGTAATCGGAATTCACTTACCAGATAGCCGAACTGATTCACTAAATCTGTTATTCTGCAAACAGTAGAGAGAAGGAGAGAAGCGACAGTCGATTAATCTGCAAATAGTCAATTAATCTGTAAATTGACTCATTCAAGCAGAAAGCGAGAGTCGAGAGTTCGATCGAAGGATTTTTAGAAGATCCGTAATTTAGTCTGCCCCTTCCGGCTTCAGGCTCAATGTTCGCATAGAATAGAATATATTGGGTATTTTTGGCTTATGTGAAGAACAACTTGGGACAAATTTTGAATATGGCCTAATTGGCTAATTCCTACAAAATTAGGGCTTATATAATATCGGCCTAATTGGCTTAGAATGGTCCCTAAAATCCTAATTATGAAAATGGCCCTATTATTATAAATGTTTACAACTATTACGTATATATTATTACATAGTAATTATTAAAATACATAATTGTGTAGTTAGTAAGTTTTTAGTATTAGCTAAGCCAATTTGTAGTAATTTTTAGAAGTTAATATTTGAAAGAGAAATGATATTTTGTCTTACTATTTATCTTATTCTTAGTCTTACCCATTTGATAGGATGACATGTGTACTCCACTAATTCCCTCTCTTACTATTATCTATTGATTTTGACACATGTTCTCATCTAATGAGTAGGACTATAAGTATAACTAAATGGTAGGCCTAAATACCATTACTCAATCTGAAATTACTTTATCTTTTGTAGTTTATCTTTTGTAGTACGTTAGTATCTTTGTTTAAAAAAATAGTTTTAGTTTTGATAAGCATCTTATATACATGCACAATTTGTAAGATGTTATGACCGGGTTGTATGGTAATTGTATTAAAAGAGGAATATGTATGTTTGCATGGGCAGTACGAGGAAAGTTTGTGTTATGTGAAGTGTTGTGTTTGGTGATCGAGTTGGATTATTTTTATGTTAAATCATAAACTAAAATATATGGCCAAGAGGTCATGAGTTCAAGGTTAGCCTTTGTATGTTTGTTGAGTTTATAACCTTTCGTTTTAGGTGTGGAACTATATAACCCAACCAACCTGGTCGAGCCCATTTAATGAAGACAAAAATCAAGAAAGAGAAGAAGAAACGTTTGGTCTTCGAGTGTCATCGGTTTGGTATTCGGTCCTATCCGGCTGAAACTCTCAAATACTCTTTCTTAACCACACCTTTTATCAAATGACATGTAATTTAATAAATAATCTCTTAACCACAACCTTTATCAAATCATATGTGATTTAAATACACAACCACCATCACCGATCATCACCACCGACCACCGCCGCCGGCCGCCACCGCCATCCGCCGTCGGCCGCCGTCCGCCACCGCCATCCGCCGTCGGCCATCAGCAGTGGTGGTGGGGGTATTGGTGTGTTGAATCGCATGTGATGGTAGTTGTGGTGTTGGTTGTGTTGATTTTGACCTTTGACTTTTTCTTGATTCAAGGGTCAATAATTATCTCATATGACTTTATATATTTCTTAGACTACCTAGAACAAACTACTATACTAATAATTAAATTACATTAAAATATATAGTTTACATTACATGGTGATATCAAATTTTTAATTGTGTCATACCATAAGTAATACTATTTGTGCTTTTTTTAGAACCGTAACTTTGTTCCTCTAACTGCCGCCCCCAACATCTTTAATTGTGTTCATCGCAATGTTCCTTCATAACTTAAAAAAAAAAAAAAAGAATATTCTAGTCGAAGATTATGCAAGCAAAGTTGTGAAATAATGAAATTACATATAAAAAATAGTCATGATAGCTGCTGTAACCACGCATATAACTTTTTTAATAAAAATAAATTTTGGAGCCATTTCATTTCCCCAAATTGAAAAACAAGATTTTGGAGCCATTTCATTTCCCCAAATTGAAAAACAAGATTTTGGAGCCATATACATATTAGGAATTAGTTGAGATATTAGGAATTAGTTGAAAATTTCCGATCTATTCTCCATTTTCCATCGGAAGTTTTATACTTCTATATTATTTGCCCTAGATGGCAGCGGCTGCTATAGAAAAACGTGTGCAGCAAGATCAATTTCGTAAACGTCTGCATCAAGATCAATTTCGTAAACGTCTGCATCAAGATCAATTTCGTGTTGCTCGACTCTTTGCTATAGGTATCTAATCCAACTCATTTTCTCTGTTTCGTATCATGTTCTCCGTTTTATTTGATCCGTACAGTATTGATCTCTCTTACGATTTTAATTGATCCATCGCCTGAACCTACGTGTATCTGTGATTGTATTTGTTAATCTGTTACGAATTTAGGGTTACTGTATCTAGGTTTAGTAATTTTGATGTAGCATTGTATATACAGTCAATCTGATTATCAGAATAATCTGATTTCAAACTAAGATTTTAAATCATTCTATGATTCATCATTCTGATTATAGGATTTTTAATTTTTGTTGCTGTTAAATGCATTTTTAGTGAATTTAGTATATCTTGAATTAAATCAACGAGCTACTAAAATAATTGTAAATCACAAGGGGCTGCTTAAAATTTTTAATTGTTTTTTGTTCTGCTACTGTATTTTTTTTCCTGCTAAATCACAAGGGGATGCTCAAAATAGTATATCTTGAATTCGATGTTTGCTGCTAACTGTAAATCACATAGCATTTCTTTCTGCACAAAATATTAAATAAGTTTCTATGGTAAATCAATTTGAAATGAGCAAATTGGGATGATCGGTTCAGGTCAAAATGGCAATTGTTAAGTTTTCTGAATTATTTTTTTTATAAAACTAGTCAAATGCAGAACGGGCCAAAATAAATGTCTTAGAGCTGCTGGTCAACCCATGTAACCCGACAGCCCGACCCGATCCAATTTATATATCATCTTTATATACAATTCTGAATTATATGACATAAAAAGTTGTTACACATTTTTTTTTTGTTTTTTTTTTTGTTTTTTTTTTTTTTTGCAGTGAAGTATCATGGGAAAATCTATGAATTTGATTGATGAAGAGTCTGAATTCGAAGATGATTATTACCATGAAGGTGAAAAAGACAATATAGAATCAGACGGAGACATCAGTATAGAATCAGGAGAAGACAACAATATGGAATCAAGCGAAGATGATCATTCCGGTAGTGACTCTAATGAATCTCTAACACGTATGGATCAAAAAAATGGTAATGCTCGAAATATTCTCCTATTTAACTAATTTACAATATACATGTTAAGATTTTTATTTTTTTTGGTATTTCATGACTTTTAGATAATGTCGAGGAAGAAATTGATAAACTAGAACAACACATGGTGAATCGGAAAAAAGAAAAAGGAAAACATGTTGCGACAACCAATAAAAGAGTTAGGGGCTTGACAAGGTTACGAAAGATGATAAGAGATTTTGAAGATTCTGGTGGTGAGAAACATGTAGTTAACTTTGATGAGAGTAATAGACTTGTTGGAAGGTATAAATCTGAGTTCTCTAGTTATTTGGGTGACTTGGTAAGGCGGGATGTTGGACTTAGTATTTTGACATGGAAGAAGGTGACACCGGAGATAAAGGATATGTTATGGGATCAAATAACGGTATATATCTACTTATATTTGTATTTAAATTTTTTTTTTCCTATTGCTTTTGAGTATATGTAACTAACTTATGTTTGAAATATTCTTGTAGCGTTATTATGAAATAGATGAGTCGAGAAGAGCACTCATAATGCATCATTTAAGTGAGCATCTACGCGACTTTCGAAGAAAATTGTATTCAAAGTTCATAATGCCAAATTTGAGTAAACCTCAAAAACTTAAAATTGTCCCTAAACAATACCGTACGTTTTTTCAAATAGAAAAATACTGGGATCAGTTCGTACAATGGACACTTTCAGACAAATTCAAGGTTAAATATTTATAATTATATTAATAATCATTTTATTTTTGTTATTTAGTCTAAATTTTCTATGGATCGTTTGAATCCCTTTTAAGGTTGCGTCTCGCAAGGGAACTGAAGCACGTGCAAAAAATAAATATCCACATAGGATGGGACGAGCCGGATACTCGGGGCTACAAGAAAAACTTGTAAGTTCATCACCTAATTCTCAAGCTTCAAAATTCATATTGTTGAATGTTTATAATTCTATGTGTTTGATAAAATACAAGGTCAAAAATAAAGAAATTGCAGAAGACGAAGTCCCCTTACGATCTTTCATGTGGAGGAAAGGACGTGAAAACAAAGATGGAGGATACGAGGATGGTGAGCTCGGGGTTCTGGCAAATAAAATAGTAAGAAACACGATTTTTTTGTTTTTTTCGTTCGTTAAAGTGGGTCAAACGGGCATTTTGGTCAAACGGGCCAGATTGGTCAAACAGTTCATTCTGGTCAAACTAGCGATTTTTGTTACGTGCAGAAATATAAATGGGCCATTTTGACCCATTTAGTCAATAATGGGTCGATCCGTATTGTGTTTTACAAAAGTTCAGAAAAATGTTTAAAAATATATGAAAACAAAACAATTCTTATCATGGATGTTTTTTTATTTTTTCAAATTTTTTAGCAATGCATTTAGTTATAAATGGGTCGATCCGGATTATGTTTTAAAAAATTCAGAAAAATGTTTAAAAATATATGAAATTAAAAACAATTCATATCATGTATGTTTTTTATTTTTTCTCATTTTTTTGAATTTTTGAATTTTTTGTTTTACCAATACATTTAGGTATAAACGGGTCATTTTGACCCATTTAGTTATAACAGGTTTTGCACATATAGAAGTTAGGTCAATTGTTAATTATTATAAATGTATTTTTTTTTTGTATGCAGACTCACCATGAAAATGAGATTAAAGATGGGTCTAGAAAGGTTGATCAAGGCACTGATGCCCTCACACTTGTGTTTGGGAAAGATCGTAGTGGACGTGTTAGAGGGGTTGGCACGGGAGTTACTCCAGGTCAATATTGGAAACTTCCATCTCGTAAAGGTTCATCGAAAGAACTTATTGTTCAACTACGCAAACAACTAGAAGATGAAAGGCGTGAGCACGAGCTAAAGGATAAAGAAGTTGTGGAGTTGCGACAAAAGATGAAGGAACAAGAAAAGAAGACGATGGAACAAGAAAAAAATTTTGATAAATATGATAAACTATTTGCTCAATTAGCCTCTGAAGGAAAGAAATTACCGAACCTCCCATCTACTTCGAATAGCAGAGTTAGTAATTTAATTGAAATATTTACTTCTAATAATTGCTAAATTATATCTCTAATATTTTAATGTATCTTTAATTGTACGTTTCAGGATTCGTTAACAAATTGCCAACAAGTAGTCTCATCTGGATCTAAGCATGACACTCCTAACCCTATGCTGCATATTGATGTTAATACGTTGGATTTTGAAAATACGACAACTGAGGTAGCCGAACAGGAAATTGTGGCATTGGTAAGTAAACTGATCGGGGCTATATGTGTTAATTTTAATAAATTTTCCTGCAATGTATTATAATTGTGTAAAATCTTAGGATTCTTTGAAAGGTGACAAAAATGACATTAGATCTGGGAAAGACACTTCAAATGCTACAAAACCGAAAGACTCATTAACAGAAGTCCAAAGAGTATGTTTTCATGACTATTTTACCTATATTTTCTTTTATAATTTCAATTTATGGTTTTGATATGTCATATATCTTTGTAGACCGCAAAGTGTAATTTGGCATATCCAAATTTAAGAAACATTGTTGCACGTGGAACTATTTACTATTCTTCGGGAGAACAAAAGATACACGGCGTTTCACTTAAAGATAATTGTTATAGAGTTTCAATTGATGAACTAGTAAAAGCGGCCTCCTTTTTACCCATTCAAGTTGGTGAGCACAAAACGGTAGAGGATGCTCTTGGTGGTTTCGTAGCTTGGCCCAAAGACCTTGTCATTTCTGACTCAAAGGTTAGTTGTTTAAGTAGTTTTAATTTATTGTATTGTTATTCCATAAATAAGCTTTTCAAACTAATCCCTTTTCATTGTTACAAAAAATTATATTAGGATCCACAACATAACGCGATACACGGTGTCAAGAAGAGGAAGAAACAGTACACAACATTACAAGATATGAAAAAGAGAACAAGGAGCAAATGTAAAACAACAAAGTAGGAATTGTCGTTAGTATTTGAACATCGGATTTATTTAAATGTCTTATGCACTGGTTTTTGTTTTAAACTTCGTTTGAAGAATTATATCGACGGTTTTTTATTAGTATTAATAGCATTTCATTTTAGTTATATATGATTGTATTTATCGCATTTCAAGATAACTACATGTGACAATAAAGTACACATTAGCCATCATTAATAAGAAAATATGTGTGTTTATAAGTAGGATTGTGGCCACAGTTAATATAACTACATGTAGCTATTTGTCACGATTTGCCATATTGTAAAAACATTTGTGTATCTAAAAGTACGCCTATGGCCACAATTTTCACAAGTAGATGTGGCTATATGGTAAACCTAAGTCACATTATAGAGAAAGTGTGTGTCTACAATGGGGTTATTGCCACATAACTATATGTTACTATACGGTATACAATAGCCACGTTGTATATATAATTACGTGACTACAATCGGGATTATGGTCACCATCAGCATAATTACATGTGACTATATGGTGGCCATTAGCCACGGTATATTAAAAATAGTGTCTCTAAAAGTAGGATTACAAATACCGCACTTTAATTATACGTGGCTAAAAATTATGAAATAGCCACGATTGTACGTATAATTATGTGTCTACAATCGGACTTATGGTCACCACCAGCATAACTGCATGTGGCTATATGGTGACCATTAGCCACAATATATAAAAAAATAGTGTCTCTAAAAGTAGAATTATAACTATACCCACTTTAATCATATGTGGCTATATATTACGAAATCGCCATGATTGTACGTATAATTACGTGTCTACAGTCACCACCAGCATAACTGCATGTGGCTATATGGTGACGATTAGCCACAGTGTATAAAAAATAGTGTCTCTATAAGTAGGATTACAACTACTGCCACTTCAATTATGTGTGGCTATATATTAAGAAATCGTCACGATTGTATGTGTAATTACGTGTCTACAATCGGGCTTATGGTCACCACCAGCATAACTGCATGTGGCTATATGGTGACTATTAGTCATGGTGTATAAAAAATAGTGTCTCTATTAGTAGGATTATAACTATTGCCACTTCAATTATGTGTGGCTATATATTACGAAATCGCCACGATTGTATGTATAATTACGTGTCTAGAATCGTGCTTATGGTCACCACCAGTATAACTACATGTGGCTATATGGTGAGCATTTGCCATGGTGTATAAAAAATAGTGTCTCTAAAAGTAGGATTAAAACTACTGCCACTTTAATAATATGTGGCGAAATAGTACGAAATCGCCACAATTGTATGCATAATTACATGTCTACAATCGCGCTTATGGTCACCTCCAACATAATTGCATGTGACTATATGGAGATAATTAGCCACGCTGTATAAAAAATAGTGTGTTTAAAAGTAGGATTACAACTACAACCACTTAAATTATACGTGGCTACATAGTACTAAATCGCCACGACTATATGTTATGGCCACACTTTTCCTATGATATGACCCGTGTAGCCATAAACGTACTTTAAAACGCGAGAGAATAGACTACGCTTTTGATGTAAAATAAAACTGTGGCCAATCATTTATAGCCACGGCTTTTTGTAGTGGCGATAGGTTAATTTTGTACTAGTGCTATTACTTATTCAAAAGATAAGTTATGCTCAGCATGTGAAATGGGCAAGCAGAAGAAGAGTTCATTCAAGTCCAAAGTCAATCATTCCATTAATGAACCTCTTACTATGATACATATGGATCTTTTTGGCCCCATCAGCACACCATCTTTGGCCAAAAAGATCTATACTCTAGTCTTGGTTGATGAATTTTCAAGATATACTTGGGTCATCTTCCTCAAGACTAAGTCAGATGCAACAACAGAAATCATTGCCTTTATAAAAAGAGAGGAACTTCAAAAAGGCAACAAGGTCAAGCAACTTAGAAGTGACCATGGTACTGAGTTTAAGAACTCAGTATTAGCAGATTTCTGTGAAGAAAAAGGAATCATTCAAAACTTCTCTGCAGCCTACACACCACAACAAAATGGTGTTGTAGAAAGAAAGAATAGAACACTGATTGAAGCTGCAAGAACTTTATTATGCCATGCTGGACTGGCACTGAGTTTCTGGGCTGAAGCTGTAAACTGTGCAAACTTCACTCAGAATAGAGCTACTATAGTCCAAAGACATCTGAAGACTCCATATGAGTTATATAATGGCAAGATTCCTAATGTGGAATACTTCCACATCTTTGGGAGTAAATGCTTTGTACTCAGTACAAAACAAAATCTCAACAAATTTGCTCCCAAAGCAAATGAAGGTGTGTTCATGGGCTACTCTCCACACTCTAAAGCTTTCAGAGTGTATATCATCTCAACCAAGATGATTGTAGAATCCATTCATGTCACATTCGATGAAGATCAGAATGAGAATTCTACCTCAGCAAGTGAAGACATAAGTGGCATAGATATTCTATGCAATCCAGAACACTCCATTGCTGAACAGCCCAAGTTTCATCCACACTTTATTCCCAATAAGTTTAATGAAACTGATCAAGTTCAAACTCAGTATCACTATACTGCGACTAATACTGAGGTTCCCATAACAGAGGACCTCCATACTGAGTTTCCAACTAATGATCTGAACCACTCTACCTATGAAGAAGGTGAAACATCCAACACTCACAAGAATCCATATCCACTCTGCAAAATGAAACTGAACAGCAACCTCCGGTGTCTAATACTGACCAGAATTCCACTCAGTATCAGACACACAACACACCAAATCAACAAGATATTGTTGACCCTATTTCAAATGCTTCCTTAGGAAACAATTTAAGGGAACACAGAGACCATCCACACTCAAACATTATTGGTCCTATTGAAGAAGGTATCCAAACAAGAAGAAAATTAGAGTTTCCACCCCAAGCAACTGCAAATTTTTGTTTCTTCTCAAGTTTTCTATCTACCATTGAACCAAAGAAAGCTGATGAAGCTTTATTAGATGAAGATTGGGTAGAAGCTATGCAAGAAGAGCTCACAGAGTTTGAGAGAAACAAAGTTTGGAACTTAGTACCACCTCCTACTGGCAAAACTATTATTGGTACTAAGTGGGTGTTCAGAAACAAGATGGACAAGGATTGTGTTGTCATCAGAAACAAAGCAAGGTTAGTTGCTCAAGGTTACAGGCAAGAAGAAGGCATTGACTATGATGAAACTTTTGCACCAGTTGCCAGAATTGAAGCTATTAGGTTGTATCTTGCATATGCAGCCTTCAAAAATTTCAAAGTTTATCAGATGGATGTCAAAAGTGCTTTTCTAAATGGAAAACTCCAAGAAGAAGTTTATGTTAAACAACCACCAGGTTTTGTTGATCCTAAATTTCCGAATTATGTTTTCAAGCTTGATAAAGCTCTATATGGGCTCAAACAAGCTCCAAGAGCCTGGTATGATACCCTGTCCGAGTATCTTATTGAAAATAAATTTACAAGAGGTAAAATTGATAAAACATTATTTTCAAAACGGAACGGTTCTAACATCTTACTCATTCAGATATATGTAGATGACATTATCTTTGGTTCCACTGACAAGTCAATGTGTGACTGGTTTGCTAAGATAATGTCAACTCAGTATCAGATGAGTATGATGGGAGAACTTACTTATTTTCTTGGTTTACAAGTTGAACAAAAGCCTGATGACACTTTTATAAATCAAAGTAAGTATGTGCATGATATGTTACAGAAATACAAATTTGAAATTTTATCTTCCATGCACACTCCTATGGGTACTCAGGATAAGATAAGTAAGGATGAAACTGGTAAATCAGTTTGTCAATCCACATATCGAGGTATGATTGGTTCCTTACTTTATTTAATTGCTAGCAGGCCTGATATCATGTTTGCAACATGTTTGTGTGCTCGGTATCAGGCTGATCCTAAAGAATCACACATGAAAGCAGTTAAGCGCATCTTTAGATATCTTACAGGTACTCCTAACCTGGGTCTTTGGTATCCCAAAGACTCAAACTTTGACCTTGAAGGGTACACAGATGCAGATTTTGCAGGTTGTAGATTGAACAGAAAAAGCACAAGTGGAGGATGTCAATTCCTCGGTGGAAGACTAGTTGGTTGGTCATCCAAGAAGCAAAATTCGGTAGCAACTTCCACAGCAGAAGCAGAATATGTTGCTGCAGGAAGTTGTTGTGCTCAATTATTATGGATGCAGTATCAACTCTTAGACTATGGGTTCAACTTTCATAAGACTCCCATTCATTATGATAACAAGAGTGCTATTGCTATCACAGAGAACCCAGTCTATCACTCCAAAACCAAGCACATTGATATCAGACACCACTTTATTCGAGATAATGTGGAAAAAGGTAAGGTTGAGGTAGATTATGTATCAACAGATGAACAATTGGCCGATGTGTTTACTAAACCTCTCCCTGAGGAAAGGTTTATGTATTTACTAGGGCAATTAGGTATGTTGAATCCTTAATCTTTAAAACTGAACGCTCAGTTTCACTCATGTTGATACTGACCACTCAGTATCACTAGTCTGTTATCATCAAAATTTGAAATTTTTATTTTTTTTATTCATTTCCAGAGTAAATTAATTGTTTTTATATTTTTATTATTTTTTTTAATAATTTTTTTTACTCAGTATTGGGGTATTACGGCGCTCAAACCGAGCTTATTCCTCATACTGCTCAACGGTAACCTTTCTTAATAGGAAAGTTACCGTTGGCAGAGGATAAGGCAGTCAAATCAGCCGTTTTTACTTCCCAATACCTTAATTACCTTTAAATAACCGTTTTTTTAACCTTCAAATATTTTTTCAACAGTTATTTCATTCTTTCATCTAAAATTCTCTCTGCGATTAACGATTTCACTCTTTCTTAGCAAGCACAAACAATTAAATCAAAATCACAGATGGCAAATTTCACTTTCGTCGCTCCAGAAATTGAATCGGAAATCAAATTCCGAAACGATGAACTGCCCAGGTTTGCAAGGAACAACATAACAGCAAACTTCAATATTCCTCAAGCCTGGGCATGCCAAGAATTCACAAACATTGTGACTTTTCTGAAGAATTGCCCAATTGCTCGTGCACTGACCTTGTCTCCTCGAGTAATTTACCCAGAAATGCTATGCGAGTTTTGGTACTCTGCTACACTCGATTCTCCAGATATGATTGCTGGGTGGGTAATTAGAGATCAAAGAAGGGCATTTGTTTCTACTGCCATCATTCGTGAAGCACTCAGGCTTCCTGCCCAAGCTCAGTATGATCCATTCGTTGATAGATCAGAGGCACGCTCAGTCTTACCATTTTTGGGTCGAAGAGGAACAACGGGAACAATCAAAAGAAATGAATTTGGTCCTATGTGGGGTATTCTCATTACAACAATAATTCGGTGTATGACCCACAAGACGGGAGCTTTGGACCAAATAAATGAATTTGGGATGCAAATAGTACATGCCTTGTACTATGGAAGAAACATTGATTATGCACGGCTCATTTTCAATGAATTAACTGCTCTGGTTCGGGCTAACACAAGGGAATGCAATGTCCCTTTCTGCAGATTTTTATCACTCATCTTTCAACACTCAATGCCCACACATATTTATGATGAGTTTCACAGTCCAAGGGTTGATCTTCCTCCTCTTAGTGAGAAGATTTTCTTTTACAGGCCAAGAGAAGGAGAACCTCTTCTAAGTCCTCCTATGTGGGCCATTGTTCAAGAACACATCGATGATGAAGAAGACATGTCTGATACTGAGTCAGACAATGATGATGATGATGATAATAATGATAATAGTGGTAATGGAGCACAGGCCGGTCCAGAAATTGAGATGCAGGATGTTCCACAAGTTCAAGAACCTACTCAACAGCATATCTCTCCACCTGCACAGGATCTTGATGCTCCTCATATTGAAACAGCTTTTGATACTGAGTCCTCAGAAGACACACCACTGGTCCTCCAAAGAAGAAGAAGACATCTTTCCCCTGTTATTATGGGAAACTTATCATCTGA
Source organism: Calendula officinalis (assembly GCA_963853835.1). NCBI lineage: Eukaryota > Viridiplantae > Streptophyta > Magnoliopsida > Asterales > Asteraceae > Calendula > Calendula officinalis. Next base: position 50,691,524 of record OY970820.1, on the reverse strand, counting down.
GGAGGTGCAGCCTGCAAATGTTCCATCATTAACTGCATCTCTTCAAGCCTAAAGCCTAGTTGCAGCCACCGCTGACCTTCCAGGTCCAGAACTAGTCCAAACTGCTCAACTAATTGAGGAACCTCATGTTCCTCTTGATGTGGAGATTCAATATGCACAAACTACACTGGAAGGTGCTCAGCATGACAGAGAGGTCGGTATTGAAGATGTTGGTGCTGCACATCAACAAACACATGATCCTGCACCGACCTCTGCAGACGCTAGAAGGGAATCTGACAGAGTCTCAGGTATGAATTTCTAAAAAGCCCTTAAACTTATATATATATATTTCATTCCCAAATAGAGACTAAGTATTGGCCAGTACCAACTCAATACTGACCAAAGTCTCAAACGATCTTTCAAATATATATCCTTTTATGGCCAACATAGCTAGCCCACTGCTGCTATGCAAAATTCATATACTGAGCACACAAAATTGATCATTGTCAGTCTACAGTTGTCTCAACATTTAAAGAGACAATGGTGGTTGATGTCATACTGACACCCACTGGTGCTGCTTGAATTATGTCCAACTTATTTTTGAGTTGGGTAGCATCATTCAAGAAATGATCACAAACCCTTAAGCCACAAAATCCAAAAACTTTCCATGGGGTTTAGCCACATTTCTGTTATCACTCTAATACCGAGTGATAAACATTGAAAATAACTAGAAGCACATCCCAGGCTTCGAATTCCCAAACCCAAACCTTTTAGTAAATGTGACTTATCCTATACTGAGCTACTTAAATTTACACACTCACTTTTACTAAAACCTTCTTACACATGCTATGCACAAGTCCACAATATTTCATCATAAACCAGATGAAATACAGACTTCACAAACTCTGTTTATATGATTATAGAATTAAACAACACCACAATTCTATTTGATAAACCTTTTCTTTTAACCAGTTTTTTTTGTTTCTTTAGCACCATCTGTGCAGGGCATTCAGGCATCACAGGCTGCAGGAGACCAAGTGACTCTGCAAGCAATCATGCAGCAAATTCTGGCCATCCAACATACTCAAAGTATAATACTAGCCAGAATGGACAAGATGAGTGGTGATATTGACTCAATAAAACAGTCAGTCTCACTACTTCAACAACCACATCAGCAACCACAAACTCCACCATTTTCACATGGTGACCACAATGAAGAAGGAGAAGGAGAAGGAGATGCTGGTGATACTGATGCTGCAACTGAGCCCATGCCCTCCCCTACTCTTGAACAACCAGAAGGGGACATGGGTGGTGATACTGATCCTCTTCCCTCCTCATCACATGATAACAAAAAGGGGGAGAAGAGACAAAGAGATACTGAGGTTGATCAAACTGAGCCATCTGCTCAGGGGGAGAAAAGAAGAAGATTGAATGAAGATCAACCTCCACAACAACAACAACAACATCAGCAAAGCCCTCATACTGAGCCACTTCGCATTCAGTATGAGAGAAGAAGACAAAGAACTAGGTCAGCATTACAAGTTCAAGAACCACTTGAGCCATCTGCTCAGGGGGAGACTCACACTGACCAACCACAGCAAGCTTATACTGAGCCACCTGTTCTAGAAGAAAATAACTTGCAAATTGTGGTATATAGGCCTTTCATCTGGCCTATTGCTGATGATGAAGATGAAGAACCAGGTTTAGTGAACTATGCACTGAATCTGGTAGAACAAGAAAATTCTTCATCATCATCCTCGGATGATGAAGAACCAGAAAATCTGGTGATTAGAAGAAGGAGTTCCTTATCAAGAAGACCCATCAATGCAGTTCTCACCTCTTCTGAATCAAGTGAGGAACCTGCTCCCTTGGTAACAAGACAAAGAAGACCTGTTCATACATTGGACAGTGATACTGAGCAGGCTCCAAGACTGACTTCTCAACAACTCTGGGCAGAACAAGAAAGATTTTTATATGAGCAAGAGTTGGGAATCAAAGCTGAACCAGAATCTGACCCAGATACTGATACTCCTGGTCCTTCACATAGAATCTCAAGAAAGGGTCCAGACCATATTCAACATTATTGGAATATGGTTGCTGCTAGGACTCAGTATAAGGAGGAAAGGAAGGAGTTCTTGAGGACCAAAACATTTCCAAATGTAAGGGGGATACATTGGTTAAATCTGGATGTCAATAAAGTAAAAGTGAAGCTCAAAGAAGGAAGAATCACTATCACTTGTACTGGCTTAACTAGTCCTCCCATGAAGATATTTATTCATGATATTCAAAGAATTGGTCTTCAAGACTGGGTGAAGATCACAAGACTGATCAAAGAGCTTCCAAAGAAATCAACTTATGATCAAATAGTCTTGGATGAGATCTGTGCAGTAGCTGCAGTATGTTATGAGAAGGACTTACTTCATGAAATAGAGTATAGAACACTCAGTGTGATGACTGAGGCTTACTCAAACAACAGACCAGAATGTCTTCATACATACAAGTATCTTAAAAAGTACCCTCTTCCTCCTAACCTTGTTTTTCAGGATCAAAAGAGTGTCATATATCCAACTTCTGGATATATGTATACTGACTCAGAGGATAGAGAGTGCTTCATTTCTGAAGAAGATCTACCAAGAGCTCAAATCAGTCACCTTGGTGGACTGAAATGGATGATCACCAAGAAAGAAGACTCTTGGTTCAGAAAGAAGATTGTTGCAGTTCTGAATTGTAGAAGGGATGAACTCAAAAGCAGAGAAGAGTTTGTCCACATCAAACAAGAAGTCTTCTATGAGAATGAAGCCATCAACAGCAAATGAAGAAGAAGATGTTGCTACCTATGCTGTTGTATTTTTTGTTTATCTCTTTGTAATTGTTTTGTTATCATTAGATAGGGGGATATTGTTAAGGCAAAAAGCCTTGCCCCTTTGGATCTTAAGATAACAAAACAACCTAGACTAGCTTTGATTAATATGTAGAATAATATAGCTAAGTTTAGGTCTGATACTGAGTGATCAGTATTGGAACTCAGTATCAGTACTCAGTCTCAGATAGTGATACTGAGTTCAAGGACTGAGTAGAAGGACTGAGTTACCATATGTAACGGACTAAGATCAAATCCCTTGATCTTATTCATTTTCCTACCTTAGTCCTTCGGTTACTCCTTTGCTCATTATGTAAGATCTCTATATCATTATAAATAGAGATCATCTTGCAAAGGAGAAACTACCAATTTACTTTACACATTCACATCTTTTGTAATTGATCAGTGGTCTTGTTATTCCGCAACAAGCCACACTTAGTGGATTTATACATTGACTATATTCTTGTGTTATCACTCTAATATTTCTCTAAGTATAATAATCTATCAATTAACATTATAAACCAGGGTTGTTGTGACCTAACATTTATGATAGGACTTCATGGTTTTAATTCAAAATAATTGGGAGCTAATTTCACATTTGCATATGAGGTGAAATTTAAGAAGGTGGATCAAAAGGAAACATCTAACAAGTAGAATCAACAACCAAGACCTTAAGGGATTTTGTTATTTATCCTCTCTATTAATTGTCAATCCAACATAAACTTTATATTTGTATTTTTGTAGTAAAAAAAATGTCATAGAGATGAACTATTTATGGTTTTGTTTTATAGATAGTATGAAAGTTGTTTTTGTTTAAAATTACACAACAACTTTTGTATATGTATAAAATTGTTATTCGTTGTTTTTGTACATTTTGTATAAAGATGATACTATATAATGATCTAATATCGTTATAGTATATGAGATTGTGTGTAATATTATCACACATTATTTAAGATGGATGTCTTATCATGTTAAATGTTACAATTGTTGTTCATTTTATTTGTTATTTTACTTTTAATTCAATTAATAGGGTTTGATTTGATGTTGTATTTATTATAAAATTAAATAAATCATCTATATATATATAAAAATTGAGTTCCAATTTGAAGTTGTAATAAATACCATGCATTAAATATTAATAATAATAATATAATAAATATCATGCATTATATATTAATAGTAATATTATAATAAATATCATGCATTAAATATTAATAATAATAATATTATAATTGAGTTTCAAGTTTTAAGTTGTATTAATTACCTTGCATTTAATATTAATAATAATAATCTAATAAATACATTTATAAAAAATAATAATAAGTTAATCTATTGTAAGATCAAAAGTTTTACCATAAACAAAATAATAATAATGTAATAAATCCATTTATAAGAAATAATAAATTAATCAATTATAAGATAAAAAGTTTTACCATAAATAAATCATATTTATAAACATAACACTAATATATATAAAAACACTAATATATATAAAAATCAATTATAAGATAAAAAACAATTTAATAATTATTTTAGAAGTCTTAATAGGTCGATTTATTAGTTTTTATTATAAACATACATGAGTTTATTACTTATATTAATTTACTAATATTTAAATTAAATTGTTATACTTAATATATAGGTTTTAGTTCAAGTAGATGAAGTGTCCCAATTTAAGATTAATAAATTTAAATTAAATTGTTATACTTAATATATAGGTTCTAGTTTTTAGCATGTGTAAAGACACATATTAAATGTATTAATTAATTTAAATTTTTCATAAAAATTAAAAATGATACATTTAGTATAAATAGGCAAGTGTGGTTGTTAATTTCATTCATCTATTCTCTTATTATGAATTTCTAAGTCATTATTCTCCTATTATGAAATATGTCATGATTGTTTTCTAAGTGATTTATGTGTAATGATATATCGTTTAATTTAGGTTTGTTTATTTTGTAGGATCGACTATCTCCGGCGGTGCTACTATGAAGATTTCAAAATATCTTATACTCAAATCGGTATGATTTAGTTCCTCATAATTCTTTGATGATATCGACTAATTCTTTGATTATATAATTCTTTAATTGTATCTTATACTCAAGTGTTAAAGCCTAGATAGTATATATGACACACACCAATAGTTAAACATGTGGGTTGACGATATGATCGTTGGGCAACTCAAGGCATGACGACCATGCAAATGGGAAAATAAAAGGAATAAATGATGATCGAAGGTGAAGGCAAGTCACATTGTACATTACTTTAATAATCAATATGTAGCAAAGCATATAATAAACAATATCATTTATTTTCATATAAGTGTTCGCTTTGTAAATATAAATAAATTAATATATTTAAAAGTTGAGTTTTGTCATAAAACTAAGAATTTAATGTAATAAAAAGGTATAGTAAAAACTAATAACTATATCAAAAGTCTTTAAATAATATTATTAGTAAATGAATATAAGTAATAAACTCATGTATTTATAATAAAATCTAATAAATTGACTTATCATGAGTTTTAGAATAATTATCAAAAAATGATTACGAGTAATAAACTAATATATAGTTTGTCATAAATATGATTAATATATTAATGTAATAAAAAAGACCATTGTAATAAAAAATATATAATAAAAACTAATAACTTCATCAAATTGTAAAATCAAAAGTCATGAAATAATGTGTAAACTAATATAGCATTTAATTACATTTATTTATTTAATATATAATAAAGTTGAATTTTTGTCATAAATATGAATAAGAAATAATTATGACTAATAAACTCAATTTGTCACATGAAAAGTCATGAAATAATTATAAGTAAATTAATATAAGTTATAAAAACCATTTTATAATAAAATTATAAGTAGAATTTAATTATCATTATTTAATATATTTAAAAGTTGAAGAAATAATTATGACTAATAAACTCAAATTATCATATGAAAAGTCTTGAAATAATTATTAGTAAATTAAAATAAGTACTAAAAACCATTTTAGAATAAAAATAAGTAGAATTTAATTATAATTATTTAATATATTTAAAAGTTGAAGAAATAGTTATGACTAATAAACTCAAATTGTCATATGAAAAGTTTTGAAATAATAATCAATTTACCATTTCAATTCAGTATTAAACATCCTTATTCGTTTTTAGAAGCTCAGAGGTTGAATGGTGCTAGATAGGAAGAATTACAATAAATATAAATATTTAAACCCAATATACGATAAATATCCGAATTAAAAGATGAATTATTGTAGTATCGTTTCACTTCATATACAACCTAATCAATTTACCGTTCAATAACCATTTCACTTCATATATACAATAAATAAATATCACAATCTACAATAAACATGTACCTTTTGTTGGTTTGGAAGAACTAGATGTTGCATTTAATTAAAAACAAGTTTGAAATATAAAAAATAATCAAGCCTCAGTTAAATAAGACAAAGAGTTTAACATAAATAATAGTAGTAAATTCAATTAAATAATAGTCTTTTCATGTAATTAGAAATTACATAATATAAACTATAAATAGCACACTATAAAGATGTAAATGGTGTTGAGTTTTCAATTGATTTTAGCTTATTACCCCAATAAAACATCCACGTAAAAATAGAGTGTGGTGATAACGATTTTGTTAGTATTTTATTAGAGAGATACATGTTTTTTGTGTATTTGTACGAATTTCTATTTTTTATTACGTACTTTTGGAGAAAAATGTACAATTAGAAGTCTGACATAATGTTTGCATTAATCGACATTAGTTGAAAATATATTTTTATTGATTCATAGTTTCGCTTATAAAAGACAAACCATGAAGTTTTTCATAGTACCACTTATATGTTATAAATAACATGTTTTGTATTGCACTAATAAAAAAATGACAACGGTTTTGTTACTTTGTATTTTCTACCAACAAACTTTTCTTATTTAGTAGAGCACTCACAATCAACCTAAACATGTTAGCGATCTTGATTTTAGTACTCTGCCCGTTACACCAATACAATGTATACGACTTACCTTTAAATAACGTTTTATCATGACCAAAGCCCGTGCATCGCACGAGCCATGTTGCATCGTGTTAATTAAATTATGAGAATTGATTAACCTAGTTAATGTGTAAAGTTTTTCCCGAGTCTCACAATTCTATTGCATGTGGTGTGTGATTCAAACTCGAGGTCGGCCTTTTGGCCAAGGCCTCCCTTAATCATTTCCTGATCCATCTCCAAGTCTAAACTCGTGTTTTCCTTCTTCAAAATCCGGTCCCTTGCTAGGCTAAGTTAAATTATTTAGTTTTCTTGAAGCCCGACTTTTATTTGCTCACTTCTAGCCCAACCGGAAAAATTAAAAGGGCTTGAGGCCTTGGCTCGTTTCCTTGCATGCTAAGTATTTCCTTCTTCCCTTGCCAGCTATCAAGACCGACACCTCCCTAAACCCTAGTATTCATTTGGCAATTCCCTCACCACAAACCCCCAAACAGCCGTCGTCTTCCTCTTGGCTGATTGGGGTCGTCGATTGCAAGCTGTCAAAGGAGAACTCCATCGTTTTTGTTCTTTCATCCGATCGCAAGTGAACCATGGCATCTATTTCTTGTGGTGGAAGGTTAAGCAAATTGGTGATAAAATGGAAGCAGCTCACGTGTTATTCTTGTGAAATCTCGAGAGGTGCATAACGTTTTTTTAGATGGTGGAGGATTTATCTAAGGTGTGGCGGTGATTGTCTTTGTGGTGACACATGGAGGCTTTTCAAACTCATAAAGATTGTAGCAGGCAAGTAGGTCACGAAAGTCAAATTCGATGTCTTTTTATTTTGTTTCTCCTGCTGGCAAAAGACAATGAATCATGGATTAATTTCATGGTGATTTATTGATTAGCGTGCATGGATTTTATTTAACCAAGCTAGATAGCTCGTCAAGCATTTCCCTTATGTGCAATAACGAGTGATTAGAGTGTCGGGTTTCTTGTTGATGGGATCGACGGGTTTGTTCCATAAGTAGGAGTGGTTGAGCAATTGATCAAGCCGGGAAGAGAGTTTCGGTAGTCCTCAATCTTCTTATCTATTATCCTGAATTTTATCATGTATTGGGCAGGTTTGAATCGAGCAGGGCAGAAGCGGGCTGAATAGTTATCGTGATTGTTTATTGATTCCTTGTTGTCGAGTGGGGCAAGATTAATTCTTTTTTTTTTATGAATTGATAGTGGTGGTTCGGTTTTTGGCGTTCCTAGGTCATCCAAAATATGAGTCTTTGTTTCATTCAGTTTGCCGGGTCTAGGGTTGGGTAAAAGCTGTAGTCGAGAGGCTAAACGTTTTGATAACCGAAAAACCGGGAACCGAACCCGTAGGGTTCTTGGTTCCCTAAACCGATATAGATTTCAAAATAAAATAATAGATTAATGGCAAACATGTTTCTGAGATTAAAAATGAGTTTTGGGACTGTCGGGTGTCTCGGGAATAGACGGGTTGTTGTCGGGATTCAAAACGGGTTATATTTAACATGCTGAATTTTGTCAGAATCTGTCTTCTGAGTTCGGGTCTGTTTTTATCATAGTTAAAATATGTTTCTGGATTTTTGGCCAAAGAAGGGGCCTAGTTTTTTGAGTCCTCTTTCCGTTGCCACTGACGGCTCGTTAGTTCGATTTACAGTTTAAAAGATATCCCGGTTTTCGTAAATTGTCGCAAGAGATTTCGCTGTTCAGCTATTCTGTCTTGTAAGCATGTTTCGAGCCCTTTCTGTTTGGATTTAGCTTCCGAGGTCTTCTGTCAAATTTTAGTCCTCTGAGTCATTTAGCTACTGCGAAAATTTGAATAAAAACTAGTGTGCGGTTTGAGAGTTATAGCCGTTCTCGCGAAAGTGCTGTGTGCTGTTTAGTTTCTGCTCAAATAACCTTTGAGTCTAATCCTAACCCGAGCTTCCTTATACCTTGCAGGACCTTCTAGGACCTGTTAGAGACGCTCTTCAGTACCGAGGATATTTAGAAGCTTGCGGTTATTCGAGGTGGGTAATCTCACTATAAACTTGTACTTACTTTCAGTTCATGATTATGTGCTATGTGTTGTGAATTGTCTTGTTGATTGAGCTTGAGTATTGATTGCGTGATTTATCTGAGTTATCTGAGATCTGAGTTATCTGGAGACTGAGTTATCTGAGTTCTGAGTTCTTGAGTTAAAACATTAAACATAATATACTTGACTTGACACCGAAGAGCACTGGTGTCAGATGTTTGTCTTGGCACCGAAGAGTACTGGTGCCAGACGTTTTGACTCAACACCGAAGACACCGAAGAGTACAGGTGTTGAGCCTTGAGTTGTGTCAGGTGGGTCGAGGTTGATCTCTCGTCCCAAGTCATACAAGCGCGATATATAAATTAAAATCTGAGAAATAAAATCTGAGAAATAAAATCTGAGAAATAAATTTGAATAATTGAGAATTGAGTAGAGTCTTTAGGGATCACTTATGTGGTGTGGATTGTTTGTATGTGTATGTTTGTTGTGTTGATAATTCACTCAGCAATGGCTGACCCCAAACACTCCCTCCCATTTTGTAGGTACTAGCAAGGGCAAAGAGAAGGTCAATGGTTGATGAGCTGCGTTTCTATTTTTATATTTATGGATTTGGATTAAAACATTTATTTCGTGTCAAACATGTTTTGTTTTTAAAACCTTCAATTGTTCTGCATTTAAACCACGAGACGATTTTATATTTTTACTTATGAGTTGGGACCTTTGAGTTACTTGTACTTTTGAGAGAAAATGTAATATTTTATTGATTAAAAAGTTTTAAATTTCCACTGAATTTTGGGATGTTACAAAATATGAACATATGTATATCTATGGTATGAATATATATGTATATAAACGTATATGTATGTATATGTATACATACATGTATATTTTACGAAACTGAATTGTTTCTTCAACTTCTTCAAATAAGGATGCTTCTTTCTTGATCCTTATTCTATATATATATATATATATATATATATATATATATATATATATATATATATATATATATATATATATATATATATATATATATATATATATATATATATATATGTATTTAATTTGTGGATGATTTACATTCTTTTAAATACACAGATAGTGTATCTATTTTTTTTCTTAGAAATAAATTAATAACCCTTTATTGTATATGTGGCATCTTTCCATACATTACTTATATACATATAACATAATCACCTACCCAATCTCAATATAAAATTTATGAATCATTAAGAATTAATAAACTTACTATTTTTATTGTTAGAAAACATTTATGAACCCTTTGATTGTATAGGGAAGATTCTTTTGAAAATTGAAAATTTTGCGAGAATGTGGGAAATTGTATTCATGCATGATTAAACTAGAATACACATAGTGTATTCATGTATGAATACACTATGTAATACTGTATGAATACACTATGTATTCATCAATGAGTACCCTTGAATCATGCATGATTACTAAGGGAACTTTCGCGCCGCGAACATTCATGCATGATTATCCCACGTTTTCTCGCGCCGCGAACTTTCGCGCCCACTCTTGAGTAATCATGCATGATTCATATGTATTCATTGATTAATAAAATACAATTCCGCCTCCAAAATGAACGGCTGAGATATATTCTCGCATTCTCACCTAATATCACTACTCTCACCATTTATTATGCACCACCATCATCACTACTCCCCCACACACAATTACTATGCACCATCACCTACCACCATCACTACGTACTACATCACCATCACTATTGACACAGCGCCGCGAGTACCTGCTAGTTTTATTTTGGTGACCCAGCCTCAATCTTGCCAATGGGGATAGTCTTATAGTACCACCTCAAATTTTCAAACACATGTTTTAAAATAATATTTAAAGTTAAATATTACAAAATCCATCAATCCCAAAGTACATTAAACAACAATATTTGGAAAGTGTATCAGTGTATCAAAAACGGTGTTACAATATATATCAAATCCATAGTCTAAGGGATTTAAATAAGTACAACGAGTTAATCACTTCCAATGCTAACTACGGGTCGCCTAATCATTTTGCTCTCGAACCTGAGTACATAGCCAAAAAGAAAACGTAGTACGTGAGACAAAATAGTCTCGTGAGAAACATGGGTTTTAGACCCGGTTATAATCATTTGAAATAAAATAATATTTAAATACATAACTACATTGCACATAGGCCAATCATACACTAAGGCTATCCATAAGCCCACACATACGCAACGGGCCTCCCCGAAACAAACTCCCCTGATATGGGTTATCATAGGTAATCTATCAAGGCAACCGGGGAACTCACAATTAGACAAGATTTATCACTCCCCCGTTTCCGGGTTATCATTACTCCCTTGTTTTCCGGGTTTAACATAAACTAGACAAGCTACTCTTGCGCACGTTCGTACCGCCCCCAAGTAGGTGTCACATAACTCCCCATTTGTTGGGTTATCATTAATCCGGATACTTAGCTACCACATAAACAAATCATCAATCTTGAGCCAATGATCCACATCAGTAGACATATCATACTTGTGGTATTTAAATCATTTCAATCAACAATTCAATGCATACATATAACTAGTCAATCAATTTATTTATTAAAACATTTATCTAATAAAGACTCGTTTAATCATTTAAACCATGAAAACCATTTTACTATGTACTCAGAAAATCCCGTGTACTCACCTTAGCAAAGCTATCCAAAATTGTGTTATCAAACACAAATCCTTACTCCTTAATCAAAGGAGTATCTCCAATCTTTAGGCCTTCTTGACCTAACATCATACCATTCATAAAATCTAGTTATTATCTATAACTAGCTACCAATCAATTCAAAATAACATTCTTAACCACCAAGTTCATCCAACTTGGTGGAACCTTAAACCCTAACCCAAGTTTTTTCATAAAATTCCATGGCTACAACCAATACATATTATAAACATGTTTCCTTTACCAAAATACCATCGATCTATGTTATTTACCTTCCATTTCACCATCCTTGATAAACCCTCAAACTATGGTTTATGGTTTCCAAGCCAAAAACACCCAAATCTTACATCCATAAGTAAAGAGAGTTGAGATTTACCTTCATCTTCAACAAAAGAGTGAGAATCCACAAGATTGAGTGAAGAATTCAGCTCCAACACCCTCTTTGCACTTAAACACACACACACACACACACACACACACACACACACAATATAGTGAGAGTTTTAGGGTTTGAAATGAGCTCAAAACAGTCAAAAACTCGTCTCATAGTGTGCACCAGCCTCCCTCCAATCGACCACCAGCATCTCGCGCCTCGACCGAGCTCCGTTCAAACTCGCACCCTCGACAGGGGTGGGTTCATGCCCTCGACAGAGATGGGCTTAGGCCCCTCGACCATCCCCTTGCACAAGCGAGGGGTCCTCTGTCAGAACATCGATTTTTCTGGTCTCCCTCGCGACCCGAGAGTCGCCCCTCGCGCCGGGTGTAACGACCGGAAATTTCGAATCTCAAATTAAAAGGAAATATTATAAATTAAATGTAGTTAAAATTTAAATGGGAGTCTTGAAATTGCTAAAGTAGGTAAATGATCGGTTTAGACTCATGGTATTCAGATTTGGGTCAAAACTTGGCAAGTATCTGTTGGAATTATGTGCACAGTTAGTCAACCTATGATGATACATCCATGCCTACGAAACACTTAAGGGTCACACCGGTGAGTGCATGTAATACGAGCAAGATATGTAATGATACTACGAAGAGGAATGATTTATAATAGTCATTATGAATCAGTTAAGTATTAAGTTAAGTTTAACTTATTACTAGATTAGTTTACTAAACTAATTAATACAAGTATTTGTACATTTACTAGTTAAGTAAATATACAATGTGTTAATTATAGATTATCCATAATATGATTTAAAGCTATTAAATCATATAATGTTTGGATAATATTGTTGTATAAATTATATAAATGTTATTATATAATTAATTATTAAAAGTATAAATACAAGTATATTTCGTGTATATATACCGAAATATATTAGTGTATTAATACTAGACATTTCATACTTGAGTGCAACAATAATAACTAGATAAACTATAAGGGTTTAATGTGTAAGAGATAAGTTTAATTAAGAGATTAATCTTAATTAAACTAGAAGGGCCCTAAGTGAAAGTCCTTCTATTATAAATAGAAGGCTTGGGGTTCCCTTGTTTTGTTACACCATCCACACGAAAACCCTTGCCCCCATTTCTCCTCCATTCGGCCGAGATCAAGGAAGAACACAAGCTTGTGTTCTTCATTCGTTCTTCGTGTTCTTCAAGTTATGAAGAACAAGTTCATCGCAAGGATCTACTAGAAGGTCGCTCATTGTGTTCATCATCAGTGGACTTTCTTAAGCAAACATTAAGGTATGTTTTGGGAAACCATTTTCCCCTCTCCCCTCTTGTGCGAACGGACGAACCAAGAACCCTAGGGTTCTTGGTCAGTGTTCGACAAACACACACAAGCATTGTGTGTGTTCGGGTTATTCGTACAAGGTTTCTTTCTTGTTAATCAAGTTTGATTTCCAAGTTCCTAGAATCCTTTAGGGTTTAAGGATTAAGTTTAATCTCAGTTCCGCTTTTAGGGATTAAACTAGCTAGTTGGTTTTAACTGGCAAGAACACTCTCATGTTCTTGTCAGTATGGTCGAACCAAGTGACTAGGTGGTCGACCCAATGGGTTGATCAGTGTTATGAAACCCTACAGTGGTATCAGAGCGGTGGTTTAGAAATCTAAACAAGAATAACAAAGTTTTTTTGTTTGTTTAATTTCCAAGCTTTTTAATTTTTTGTTCCTTCTTCTTTTTCTTCCTATGGATTTTGAAAAAGGGTAAGAACCCTACACCAAGAACATTAAACTAGTTTAGTTTAATTGGTCATAAGGATTCAACCCTAGAAATATTCGAAAACCATAAAGAACCCTAGGACCAAGAACATTAAACTAGTTTAGTTTAATTGTCAAAAGGATTCCTTCCCTAACCCTAAAATTTTCGAAATTTAGGAAGAACCCTAGGATCAAGAATGTCAAAGTTTTTGGTCAAAATGATTATTTCCTTTTTCCTTTTATCTTCAAAATCTAGGACCAAGTATATTAAACTAGCCTAGTTTAATTGGTCAAAAGGATCCTTTCCTTTCTTCCAAGATTTTCGAAAATCATGAGGAAACTTTGGCACCAAGTTTGTTAAACTAGTTTAGTTTAATTGGTGGAAAAGTTTATTAGGCTTAAGGTATTTTTCGAAATCCCTAGAAGTAACCTATGACCAAGAACATTAATCTAGTTTAGTTTAATTGGTTAATAGGATTAATCAAGAACATAATCTAGAACCTAGAAAATTAAACAAGTTTATGTTTAATGAGGTTTGATTATTGTTTTAATGAGTGTATTAAAGCTAGTTCTCTAAATCTAAAAATATAGACAAAGTTTTTGTTTAGAAGATTTAAATGAATAAGTTTAAATAAAAATTATTAAAGTTATAATCTATCCTAGAATTTAACCAAAGTTCATAATTGTTTGAATAGGATTGATTAGGATTAATCTTTAACTAAGATGTGTTATTGATCAAGAAAATTGAAACCTAGTTTTTAATTGATCAAGAACAAGTTAAGGGTTTAATTAATTAAATTTAATTAAGGATAAAAGAGAAGTGTTAATTTTAAAGTCTTAAAACTAACAAGATGTATTTATATTATATATATATATATATTCGGAATTTTTAAATATTTAAAAGAAAATGAATTTTTAAAAGATAAAATAGTTTGTACGTATTTTAATTAGTCTAAGTTAAAATACATATGTACAAATTAGGTGTAACATTCTTACAAGAATGTTATAAGGTTTTAAGGATATAAATTATATATATTTAAATACAAGATAAAATAGAACATTAAATATAAATGTTATTTTGATCATTTAGTTGTAATATTAAGTAACTAGAAATTTGTATTAAGTTATAATTAAACTAGAAATGTACAAAGTTGTACACAACTAGAAATTGTACAAAGTAAGATTTTATTATAATTAGATAATAATACGAAAGTTATAAATATTACATTGTATAAAGTTATAAGTAATTATAACTAGTTATTTATACAAAGTATATTACGAGTTACGTAAAGTACTAGATTAATGATCAAGGGTTAAATAACATAGGAAATTTAAGAACCTATATTTTACTAAGTCTAATTTGAATATAAGAATGGTTCAAACAAACTAAGATTATTATATATAGTTTTATATAATAAGTATATTAGTATTCACCAATAGATTTTAAAATGTTATTTTTATAATTTTTAACAAGTAGTCTACTAGTATTTATAACAGGTTTTGGAGGATATGGATCTGGTTTCTTCTTTTTATTTGGCAAAGAAGTCTTATTCTGATTAGACTTCTTAATTTTGCCACTTAAAGATCATGTTGAAGTTGATTTTTGATTATTATTTTTTAAAGTAACAACTTTAACAGGTTCAATTTTGGTTCCTCAGTACATGAGTCATCTGTTCCTGCAACTTCAGTATCAGTTATTATAATAGGTGTAGAAGTTGATTCATTTGTATTATATTTTTCAAAAGTGGTAGTATTAAATAATAATTCAAATGGTGGAACAGCAAAAGTGTCATACGGTACTACATCGGGTTCGGTATCAAGAATTTCTTTTTCAGGAAATTCAATACTGAACTCTAGTAAATCAGTATAGCACTTTGCACAGATAGAGGGACCAATGGTTTGATCAAAAATTATTTTGTCCGCATCATCTGACTCAGTTTGACATCCAACTTCACAAAATGTTTTAGATTTTACAAACTGAATTGGATTCACGTCTGAAAATCCCTCAAATAAATCAGCAAAATTGTTTCTATTTTTCAATTGAGGGTCAACACCAAGTGCAACCCTAACATTTTCTGGAAATTGTTGATTTAGACATTTATTTAATTTTTTAGAAGCATTTCCCCAAGATTTACATTCATTTTCAAATTTTTCTTTTTCCAGTTTATGTAAATGAGCTTTATCAGCTAATCTTTGGTTCATGTCTTGTAAGTTTAAAAAAATTTAATTCTAAATCCTTAAATTTTGCTAATTTATCTAAGTTTTCATTATTTACCCTTTCAAGTTCAAAAATAGTTAATTTTAAAGCTTTTTCTTTCTGTACTAAAGTTTTAAGATCAACTGAGTTTGAAAGACACTCACCTTGTACAACTGAGTGGAATCCCAATCACTGTGGACACTCATCCTCTCAGCCTCTTTGATATCTCTCACAAAGGTGCTCTTCAAATCTTCTTCAGTGAAAGCCATAAAGGCTTTGTTCTCCACTTCTTCCTCATCACCACTGAGCTCTTCATCCATCCAAGCTTCAGAGTATAGTGCCTGATGAGGTGCTCCATTCCCAGCTGCACCTTTTCCCTTGCTCCAGTTCTTCAACTTGGCATACTTGTCCCTATACCGTTTAGCTCAGTATGCAATCTTATCATTCTGATCAGTTTCAGAGGACTTGGTATGACAGTTGGCAGCAATATGTCCAGGCTTTCCACACCTGTAGCACAGACCTGATCTTGGGTCAATATTGGAAGAGCTCACACCCAGCCTCTTCTTCTTTAACTGATCCAGCTCCATAGACATGAGAGCCATTTGTGTTTCAAGCTCTTCTGCCTCAGCATCATCAATATCAACCTCTGGCTCTTCAGGCTCAGTGACAGTATAGGCATGTTGCACTGGTTTAACAATGAGGGCCATGCCAGTGGAAGACTTGTCAGACTTCTTCCAGTTGATCAGTCTAGCAGCATTATTCTCTTCATGATTCAACATCAAACCATATAGTGTTTGAAGAGTGTATGTTTCAATGTTGTTAGCAGCATTGACAGAGTATGTCATGTCAAGGAATTGTTGAGGAAGACTGTCCAGAAATTTTTGACATAGTTCTCCTTCTTCCTTCACAATCCCAACACTGATAAGATAATGAATAACAGTGTTGAATCTGTTATAGAGAGTGGTGATATCCTCATTAGGATTTAAGAAGAAGTTTTCATATTTCCTTCTCATGTTGCTCTTTCTTTGCAACTTCACCTTTGTTGTGCCTCATAGGTGATGGTTAAGCTATCCCACATAGCTTTTGCAGTTGGAAGCTGCATGATTGCAGTCAGTATCTCCTTGGTAACTGCATTACCAATTACACCTTTGGGTCTAGAGTCAAGACTGGACAGCTGTCGGTCAGTATCAGTCCATGTGTGCTTCAGTTTTGGTATGGTTCTTGTGCCAGTAGGAGCATCATATGTGGCTGCAATGGGTTCCACAGTTTGTGGAATGATGGGACCATCGGTCAGCACAGTGATCATCTCACAATGGATAGATTCAAGATACCATTGTGATTTTAGCTTCCATTGATGAAAGTCTTTTCCATCAAAGAAGGGCGCTCCCTTTCCAGACATAAGTGGTGCAATTATGGAAGACATTTTTGATTTTGTGGGTTGGGAAGGGTATGTGTATGTAATGGTTGCCAGGGTAATAGATCGACTAAATAAGAGTTTATTTAGCCTACTCTGATACCAGTTGTTAGGTCACAACAACCCTGGTTAGCTTGTTAATTGTTAGATTATAATTTACTTAAGACAATTAAGGTGTAGAACACAGTAATTAAGTCAAACGTATATTATTCCAGAAAGTGTGGCTTGTAGTGGAAATACAAGATCACTGAACAATTACAAGGATAATGAAATGAATGTGTAAATTGGTTAGTACTCCTTTGCCAAGTGATCTCTATTTATAGTGTTATAGAGATCTTACAAGATATGCAAGGAGTAATCAAAGGGATTTGATTTAGCCAGTTAAACATGGAAATGTTTAACTCAGTCCTTCCACTCTGTATTGGGTTTCAATACTGAGTTCCCATACTGAGTGGCTGATACTGCCTACTCAGTACGAGTTCCAATACTGAGTGGCCAATACTGCCAACTTAGTATTGAACCAAGACTTAGCTAATTTAATCTATACAATATTCTAAGCTAGTCTAGGTTGTCTTCTTATCTTAAGATTCTAATGGGGTAAGGCTTTTTGCCTTAAAATTTAACATAAGGCTTAAAAGGGTTTTCAAGTAAATAAAACAAGTACGTTTAATTAAGATAAGGTTTTTCACAAAGCTTAGTAATAACTTTTTGTACACCTCGTTTTAGGTATACAAATAAAATCGAACAAATTTAAAACTTAGAGTTTTAAAGGTAATTTTAGAAAGGCATCTTGTGGAACTAAGTACACGAATCGCAAGTTTTTAAAATTAAGGATTAAAATTGGAATAAGGTTTAAGTTTAGTTTAAGACTTAAACAAACCCAAGAAAATCTTAGATCGAACTACTATCCACCTAATGGAACACCTCACTTGTTTAACGATATTCATATTGTAAGGAGAAAGAACCTTAGATATGGATTCAAATCATTGCGAGTGTTAGGGTGCGTAAGGTTCCGTGATAATCAGGAGTCCCGGTGCAGAACATTGCATTGTCTTAGATGGTCTGATCTACTTTGGTGATAATCGGGAGTCCCGGCCCAAAAAGTACTTGAGTAGAATAAACATACTAGACTTCATTGCAACTTAGAATTAGAAATGTACGATTAAAATTGTACAAGGTTGTAGTAAGTTATAAGTCTAAAGATTCTAGGACCCCTGGGAATCGTATCAAGTCTTGGTACGATCGGTAAGGATGTTACCTACCAGAAACAACATGCCTCGTCGGGAAGTGCCCAAACCTTGCGGAGAGAATGTGATATATGGATCCTAGGCCTAAAATATTAATTATGGGTTTATAATATATTTTAGAGAATGTTTATTGATGATTACATTACCTACCAGAAACAACATGCCTCGTCGGGAAGTGCCCAAACCTTGCGGCGAGAATGTGATATATGGATCCTAGGCCTAAAATATTAATTATGGGTTTATAATATATTTTAGAGAATGTTTATTGATGATTACTAATTAAACTGGGTTTGATTTGTAGATGGCAGCAACAACCATAACGACAAGTACCAACAATCTCTCACTTTGCTCAATCCTCGAAAAGGACAAGTTGACTGGGTCAAACTTTCTCAATTGGGAGCGCAATCTTCGTATTGTGCTCAGGCATGAGAGAAAGTAGTATGTCTTGGAGAGAGCAGTACCAAATGTCTCTGCCGAAAATGCTAGAGCTGAAACGAGGCAAGCTTATGATAAGCATGTTAGTGATGCACTCGATGGGAGTTGTCTGATGCTCGCCACTATGAGTCCCGAGCTACAAGCGGGACTTATGGATGTGTCTGCATTTGAGATGATCCAGCAACTAAGGGATTCATTTCAAGAGCAAGCTCGCACTGAGAGGTTTGACATCAATCGACCATTCAACTCGTGCAAGATGGTCAAAGGAACACCGGTGAGTGCCCACATCATGAAAATGAAAGGGCACATGGATCACCTCGCTAGACTTGGCACCCGATTCCGTTGCAGATGGCAACGGACACTATACTCAATTCGTTGTCCGATGACTACAAGCCTTTTGTGGTCAACTACAACATGTATAATATGGAGAAATCCATTCCTGAGCTACATTTTATGCTCAAGACAGCTGAGTTGAGTTTGGGATCAAAGTCTAAAGATGTTCTGATCATCGGTAATGGCGGTGGCAATGGGAAGAAGAATAGAAACAGGCATGGTGTTTAGGGTAAGACCAATCCCAACAAAGCAATGCCGAATGTTAAAAGTGTCAAACAAACGGTCAAGAAGTCGAAGCCTAACACAGCGACGACCGAGAAGCGGTGCTTCAAATGTGGCGAGGCTGGGCATTGGAAAAGAGATTGTCCAAAGATTGCCAGTGGTGGAGGACTTGCTAGTTCTTCAGGTAACACCACTGAACTTCTAAATCACTTTAAATGACTTGTAAAGTACATTACGAGTAATCTAACTTTTGCCATCGTTTATTGCAGAAGGGAATGGAAAGTGATGATGACCGGCATGAGATGAAGATCCCACGAGCACCATTTTTTGATTCAGTATTTTTCGTATGGATTCAGTAAAACAATTTTAGGTTTTTAGTTGTTTTGAACAAAATACAATTTTTATTTTATGATAAATTTCGGGGTTTAAGTTTATCATCATTGAATCCATGGTTGAATTATATTGTGTGTGCATGTGTGTCGATTATGCTAGTCAAGATTTATGACTAGATTATAAAGTCAAGTATTGACTTAATAATGATCTCATTGTTTATATTTGTTTGATTGTTGAATAATATCTTAGAAGCTCAAACTACTTAGATACTAATTGTTAGAAAGTTTTTCTAATATAAGTATTTAAGAGCTTTTATGGAAATCAAAAAGTTCAAGGTACATTGAACTTATTTAAAACATCTTAAGTAATGGTTACTTATGATAGTAAGTTTTAAAGTATTAGTATTAATATAGTATGATTATATTGGATATAATCAAGATAGACTTTAAAGAGTATTGTTACAAGTATTTCACACTTGTGATAAAGGAATTTAATGAAGTCATAATTCTCTAATAGGAATAACTTGATATTCGTATAATCCAAGGAAAATGACTTAGACATTAAATGAACTCTTAAAAGATAGAATTATATTAAAGTATTTAAGAATTAAAAGGTATTGTTGCAAGTCTTTTATACTTGTAGTAAATACAATATTTAATCAAGTCATAATTCCCTAATATGAATAATGGATATTTGAGAAATCCAAGAAATAACTTTGGCGTTAAAAAAAAGGTTCTTAAAAGGATACTGATACATTTAAGAATTGGAAGTATCGTTTCAAGTGTCTTATACTTGTTAGATACGTTGATCAATGAAAGTCATGATTCCCTCAAAAGGAATTTTGGATATTCATAAATCCAACGAATGACTTTAATTGATGAATTCTTAAATGGTTAAACTATAAGATTTTGACTAGGTCAAAGTAATAGTTTAAGTGATGCTAATTTCCATAAAATTAAGTGGGAGCTATGACTAACGTATTCATTAGAAGTATTAATGAATATAGCAAGTTGGTAGGATATTAACAACAAGGTTTTACCAAGTCGTTTGCCAAAGAGTTAAGAGAAATAATAAATTATCATTAATTAGATTATTTCAAACCTAATAGTGTGATCACAAGTCTTGTGATTAAACATTGCATATCTAATAGGTTATTCACACTCCACTGGATAACATAATCATTTAAGAAAATTTCTTTAACTAGTAATAAGATATCTACAAATCCAGTAACTAAAAGAGGCTTTAATTACAAGGTGAATTTTATGAATTCAAGAAACTAAGGAGTTATTTTCCAATACTTCTATGTTTACGGAATTGCATAAAAGGAAAGACTAGAATATGTTCTAGAATGTTGCAAGAACAAAATCTAGCAAAGACAAAAGTAATAGTGTTTTTCAAATACTTGTCTTATGTCTTTAGTTTAATAGGAATGACTAGATCAGTGATAAAGTTACAAGTAAAATTGTAAAAGTCATTAAGTAATCAACACGAACGAAAGGAATAAGTAATGATGCAGTATTAATTATGTATCTATGTCCAGTGAGGAATAATACATGAGTTAGTTTCATTGTTATTCAAGACTTTGTATGTTTTACAATATCCATGAATAAAAGTCTCTTTATTCAAAAGATATAATCCGTGACTACTCGTCTTGGTGGGAACCTTGATGAGACGTTAACGTCATTGCGGTATTTGGTGGAGATTCGAGTTTCTCGAAGATAGCTACAACAAGTGTTGTTGTGGACCAAATATCGGTGATATTCTATTGGAGGCTCGACGAATATTGGATTGACCACCGTGACAATACTTCGTCGTTGAAAAGTTCAAAAGTATTGTTCACTAGGATTGTCCTTAAGCCTGAGGTATTTGGTTTAGGATAGATACAATGACTAATTTACTTTGGTTCGTCTTAGACAAGTCTGAAATATGATTGTCATACGAGGCCTTAGTGGGTACAGAGGTAGTTGTATTTTGAATCGGAATATAACAACACGGTAATTGCGCCTCCCTATTAGGAGAGATATTTATGGGTCCCTTGACATGATGGAAAACTGCTAAGTGCATGGCCATGCCCAAATGAACTGATTTGTTCTTTGTCGTTTATCACAACAGTTTGGATCAAGAAGTCAAGAAATGATTTCGAATACGGGAGTTGATATCTTCTACCATGCTCGTATTCGTTATCATCAAATATCGTGCTGCAAGGGATGAACCTAACAACGTTACCCAAGAAGTAGAGACAGGGTGTTCTTTACTAGGAGACGCTATTAAAGGGTTTTTTCGAAACTATACCTGGGTTACATAAGTTGTTTTTATGGGGTTGGTTACCTACATGCCTATCTAGAGGGCCACTGTAGCTCGTGTCATCAAGCTAAGGTTACAAACTTGCACAAGTGGGAGTCTGTTGGAATTATGTGCACAGTTAGTCAACCTATGATGATACATCCATGCCTACGAAACACTTAAGGGTCACACCGTTGAGTGCATGTAATACGAGCAAGATATGTAATTATACTACGAAGAGGAATGATTCATAATAGTCATTATGAATCAGTTAAGTATTAAGTTAAGTTTAACTTATTATTAGATTAGTTTAACTAAACTAATTAATACAAGTATTTGTACATTTACTAGTTAAGTAAATATACATTGTGTTTGTAACACCTCAAAATCTGAACCATTTTTTTTTTTTTACAACAAATGCGGAAGCGTTTCAAAATCATATATATAACTTGTTACTCACAAGTTATAAAAAAACATAAGATATATAATTTTACAAAAGTTAACTTTCCAAAATCGTATTACTTAACATTACGGCTCGACATCAAAATTATTTTTTTAAGTCTTGGTCAATCATTCTTAATCTCAATCTCTAAAAGACTCATCCATCTACAACCGGTAAAAGATTCAACATAGTGGGGGATTAGCACGAAGCTAAGTGATTGAAATTATAACATTTTATATTGTCTAAGTACAACAATCTCGATTCACAATCTTCACAGATTCACAACCTTTACAGATTCACAATCTTTACAGATTCACAATCTTTATCACTTAATCACATATAACGAGAGGTACGGCGGTTTTGTGGAACCTTACAACTGTTGTGGGCCTAACAACAGCTTACCGATAGCCCTTTACTCATTAGCAATGGTAAAGCTTCCTTAAGACACAACGAATATGCCAAGGTACAATTACCGTTATCTAACAGTAAACGAAAGCCCAGCCACCTAGTCAAGCTGCCTCTATACTTTTCCATGTGCACATATCATTCAGTTAACACATAGCCAGTTAATTATCATTATACTATTAATACTGGTCCAGAAATAAGGGAGCAGTACAAACGGATCAGCACTAACTAAATCAACACTAACTAATCAGCACTAACTGATCAACACTAACTGATCGGCACTAACGGGATCAGCACTAACGGAGTCAGCACTAACTGATCAGCACTAACGAGGTCATAACTAACTGATTTCTAACTGATCAGCACTAACGGGGTCAGCATTAACGGGATCAGCACTAACCACTTTCAATTGCAACCAAAACCATTGCAATTTAAACAATACAAAGGTTATAAATCCACTCACCTTTGCCAAGTCTCTTTCCACTCAGTTGTCTACTATCACTGAGCCTCTTTTCCCTTTCCTGCAATCACAAGTAACACTCGAATTAGTAATCGTTTGACCCGAAATGTGTAAAACTACACAATAACACTATAAAGACATAACGACAAGTGTACTAACTCAAAATCTGCACTACAATCCTGCACATTGAGACTTCGACTCACCAAAGTCAAACCCGATCAAAACTTACACAGTTGGTCCAATTTAACCAAAAATACCCAAACGGGTCAAAAGCCAATTTCATTACCTTACTATTACTACTAATTTACAATACAATTATCAAATCATAATTATCATCAAATTAATAATAAAATCTCAGGTTTGACCTAAAACAAAGTCAACCATTTAAATTATGACCATAGAGAAAACCCAGAATCTGTCTAACCCGCGACAACTCACCACAACTGCCATAACTTTCAAACCATTTTTCTTTTTGTTACCAAATTTTCACAACTTACTCTAGGCTCATAATTCTACAACTCATATTCAGAACGCTCAGCTCGAGTTTAACCCGAAAGGCCTAGAAACTGCCTCACAACACTGCAGAAACGCACAATGTTTTCAGCACTGCTACACTTCACGAAAATTGTCATAACTCACAAACCGTAAGTGATATTAACGAGCGGTCAGCGGCCACTGAAAGATAACTCATCGGGCTACAATAGTCCAGAAGACTCGGAGCCCGAATTCTGTCCCGAACAGGGTCGAAAACAGACCCGAACATGATGACAGCAAGCTGTCCCGAAACACAACACTTTATGTAGTTAAAATCATTTTGGCCCAAACGGGTCAAAATCCGATTTTTATCTACTACACTCCTAAATAGCAACCAATAACTTTACAACCTTCTAATTACGATACAATTACCACTTTGACTTTATCAAAGTCAAAATCTAACATCTTTAACAACTTACTATTATTTTAGCCCAAACGGGTCAAAATCTCCAGTTTTGACTTTGTCAAGTCAATTTCGACCAATTTCTTACCCTTTCACAATTAAGGTACCATTTTGACCCAAACGGGTCAAATTTCGTTTTCTTTAATAAACACACTTACAATACCAAATAACAACTTTATAAACATCAAACTATTATATATCATACCCAATATCAATTTACAAAACTTTGACCTTCTATTCGGTCAAAAGTCAGTCAACTCAACTTACTAGTTTTTTTTTTTTTTTTTTTTCACTTGATCAACTTTATCCAAATTTAACAATTCAATCAAATTTATATTATAACTAGTTATCAATATCAATTATAACCCAAAACACAACCACTTAACCTAAACAATCATAATTAACCCAAAATACCATAAATTAGGGTTCTAAGTTTTCTTCCTCAAATCACCATTAATGGTGATTCTTAAGACAAGCATCAATTCAAGATTATAACTATCAAAGAATCATAATCAAAACTATTCTTACTCATAGGAACTTAGAAAATTCTTTCATTCACAAATTTTAATAAAAATCTTCAAAACCCTTAAAACCCTAACTCATGTTTTGATCAAGAACTTTAAAGCATGAAACAAAGGAACAATCACTTACTTGATTTCTGCACCACAACCGAAATTAGGGTTGAAATTATAGAGATTCTAGCTTGGTTTGGTCAATTACAAAGAAAAACACAAAATGGTGTTTTTGGGTGTGGAATACGTGAAAAACAAAGAAACCAGACAAATGGGTTTTTGTCTACTTAACCAACACGTACACAATACGTGTACTACCTATATTGGACTAATATTTCATTAATACAGTATTACACTGTATATCTGGTTCGCAATTAATTCATCTAAACTACCTAACTAACTTTGTTTCCAACAACGAAGATATATTTGGAACTTTGGTTCAAAAATGAATCTAATGATATAAAAATCATTAAAATGCCTAAATATTTT
The DNA here is from genome assembly GCA_963853835.1 of Calendula officinalis. Classification (NCBI taxonomy): domain Eukaryota; kingdom Viridiplantae; phylum Streptophyta; class Magnoliopsida; order Asterales; family Asteraceae; genus Calendula; species Calendula officinalis. The sequence continues at coordinate 50,666,098 of OY970820.1, read as the reverse complement.
AATGTCAACTAATTTTAACCCCTTGGTTAAAATATAAATTAATTCAAATAAATTATATAAAATTTAAATAAATTAATAAATAATATTTATCACTAACCGAAAGTGATAAAATACTAGGACGGGTTTCGGGGTGTTACAAATTTACCCCCCTTAAAAAGATTCCGTCCTCGGAATCTCAACACACTAAAACTAACAACGTAATAATTTTCACATCGGTCTTAATCTGTCACCTCAACCGAGTACCTCCTTAAAAACTCTTGACTAGTTTCAACTTACCTAAATGGTATTTTTCAATCTCTTTTAACCGGTGCACAATTATGATCTTATCCAACAAGTTGTGCAACATTTACTATCTTTCTTTTCTTTAATTCACCAATAAAGTCAAATTCAAGAACTACCAAGTATCGGTACTCAATATGATATTGATCAATCTTTACTCCTCTTAATTATCAAATCAATCTCTTTTTGTCAAAATTTTATTTCATCCTCACGTTTGAATTTGTTCTAATTCAGGTAATATAGTTACTTTCCCTTGATTTCTTGTATCTCAAAGCATAGGCAATAATGTTTCTTTATTCATGTAATAATAATCCACACGGTTCCTCCATTCTGTTAACATCATCATAATCGTTTATGTAATCCTCTTTGTCATAGTTTTAGTCTATCCAGTAACTCAAAACTATCTTAACTTGTTTCAAAATAAATAATATCAATAGTTCTTTTACAAATCAAAGCATAGGCATGAACTATTTTTCTTCGAGTTAACAATCAGTTTCATAATTTATAATCCTCTAATAAACCATACCCATCTCCTTTGTAACACTATACATTCTTTCGTAGTTCGTGTAAACAGTGCATCTCATATTATACATAGACAATGTCCCAGTTTCCTTGCATACGGTCACAATAATCGTTTAAAAGTATACAATTTTTACATCCTGTTCATCATTCCATCAAAATTTCGTACACTTTTACGATCTAATATTGTCTCGATACTCAAAATTTTTAATCACCACTATCAAACTTACGATAAAAATCCATTAAACTTCAAATTATATCTTTTTAAATCAAAATTCGCATCAATTATCACATGAAACAGCGTCCAATCTCATCTTGTCTAACACTTCTCTCAAGTAATTTTCATAATTAAATCCAATTTTATAGCATGTTGAGGATATCACCAATTTATCATCCACAAAACAACCCGAAATAGTCGCCAACCTAGGTTCATTAAGTCAAATTTTCATACTCCAATTCAAGTTCGAGAGATATTTTAAGCAAATTTTATCATATATCCTTTCAGGTCATTCAGATATCTATCATTATCTATCCTTCATATTTTACACCCATAACAAGGTAATAATATATTCGCATTTATGGAACTGATACATTCAGCCCTTACTCTACACATCACTACATGTGATACAACATGTCATGGTAAGAATTTCCTCTTTCTTATACCAACCGCTAGTCTTTTAGACTATTTAACCAACCTCTATAATTACATCAGTTTTAATTATAAGCTTCATATTTCAGAAGTTTACAATAGTTACTATTATATTCATAATGATCTGCAGTCACATATATTGTGACTAAAACAACATATAACTCATCATATTCACTCCTCGTGAAGCAAGGGAACAACCTAAACAGTTAATTTCCACTTATCAACAATTTACACAAGATATAAATGAGTTATCTGCTCCAACATTGAGTAACACGAACACTTATTGAGAAACTCACACCCCGCAAGTCACTATGTGTGACCCAATAGTCCACAGTAATGATTACTCTTTCCCTTACTCTAATCACTAGTCCCACCCGGACCACTCGGTATGTACTTATGATTACACAAATCTCAGTTATACACGTTTATTCAGGAATTTTACAATATTTATTATCAAAATCAAATTCAACTTCAGTCTCAGATATTGTGACTGAAATTAAACACTACCAATCATCTTCACTTCTCTTGAAGTGATGGAACACAAGAAAACAATTAATTCTAATTTAGCACGGTTTCTATCAAATCATTCATGAAATTATTATTTTTTTTCTCTAATTTAAATAACATAAGTATAGTATCGAGTTTATTAAAAACATACCCGTTATATCATTATCACTGGCAGTAGCATCATCCACCGTCATCCTGTAAGCTCTACTCCCAAGTGAAGTAGGATTCTTTTGCTTTTGACCCATTGATGTCGATTCCCCCGTACGCCCTAGTCCTTGACCCAGTTTCCACTTCTTCTTCTCCTTCTTTTTTATTGGCATTATTCTCAACACACTTAGCAATTGCAACAGCTTGTGAAATATCATCGTATACCCACCATTGCATAAATTTCAACTTCAAATTAAATGATTTTTTTTTTCTCAGCAACTGTCATTTCCTCGGTCATCTATAGTTCCATAACCTCTTTTCTGATTCAGACCATCATAAAAATACTACAGTGTCGTTCATAAGGTTTGTCTTCAAATTGATTCCAAGTATTGAAATCCTCTAATTGTTTATAAGTACATTATTGTTCCAATCTCATATGTAATGGAAATCCCAAGTAATGATATGGTTATGATCCCCGAAGTAAAGATGAAAAATATGATTGTGGTCGTGTTAACTTAGGTGTAAGATGTAACGATGCTGAGATTGAAGGTATAACTAACTAAGTTGTAACAACTGTAGAAACCTACACTCGTGTAGTCTAAATTTGTTGTTTTAATTCATGCACTTTATTTCTGAATCCATGTATCTGATGCACCAACATTTCCTGGATTAAGGGGTCGGGTTTTCTTTACCTGCCATACCTGTAAACTCAATCACAACATCTCACAAATTTTTAGTTTAAACCGTTAGTACCCTACATACTAACATCTATCACACTACTCACACTTTCCTAATCCCCACACACTAGGAATGTTTGACCAAACTCGAGCCAAGATTTAGTTTAAACCGTTAGTTTAAACCGTTAGCTACACCTAACTATGTACACACCGCCAAATCAAGGCTCTGATACCAAATTGTAACACCTCAAAATCTGAACCATTTTTATTTTTTTTTACAACAAATGCGGAAGCGTTTCAAAATCATATATATAACTTGTTACTCACAAGTTATAAAAAAACATAAGATATATAATTTTACAAAAGTTAACTTTCCAAAATCGTATTACTTAACATTACGGCTCGACATCAAAATAATTTCTTTAAGTCTTGGTCAATCATTCCTAATCTCAATCTCCAAAAGACTCATCCATCTACAACCTGTAAAAGATTCAACATAGTGGGGGATTAGCACGAAGTTAAGTGATTGAAATTATAACATTTTATATTGTCTAAGTACAACAATCTCGATTCACAATCTTCACAGATTCACAACCTTTACAGATTCACAATCTTTACAGATTCACAATCTTTATCACTTAATCACATATAACGAGAGGTACGGTGGTTTTGCGGAACCTTACAACTGTTGTGGGCCTAACAACAACTTACCAATAGCCCTTTACTCATTAGCAATGGTAAAGCTTCCTTAAGACACAACGAATATGCCAAGGTACAATTACCGTTATCTAACAGTAAACGAAAGCCCAGCCACCCAGTCAAGCTGCCTCTATAGTTTTTTATGTGCACATATCATTCAATTAACACATAGCCAATTAATTATCATTATACTATTAATACTGGTCCAGAAATAAGGGAGCAGTACAAACGGATCAGCACTAACTAAATCAACACTAACTAATCAGCACTAACTGATCAACACTAACTGATCGGCACTAACGGGATCAGCACTAATGGAGTCAGCACTAACTGATCAGCACTAACGAGGCCATAACTAACTGATTTCTAACTGATCAGCACTAACGGGGTCAGCATTAACGGGATCAGCACTAACCACTTTCAATTGCAACCAAAACCATTGCAATTTAAACAATACAAAGGTTATAAATCCACTCACCTTTGCCAAGTCTCTTTCCACTCAGTTGTCTAATATCACTGAGCCTTTTTTCCCTTTCCTGCAATCACAAGTAACACTCGAATTAGTAATCGTTTGACCCGAAATGTGTAAAACTACACAATACACTATAAAGACATAACGACAAGTGTACTAACTCAAAATCTGCACTACAATCCTGCACATTGAGACTTCGACTCACCAAAGTCAAACCCGATCAAAACTTACACAGTTGGTCCAATTTAACCAAAAATACCCAAACGGGTCAAAAGCCCATTTCATTACCTTACTATTACTACTAATTTACAATACAATTATCAAATCATAATTATCATCAAATTAATAATAAAATCTCAGGTTTGACCTAAAACAAAGTCAACCATTTAAATTATGACCATAGAGAAAACCCAGAATCTGTCTAACCCGCGACAACTCACCACAACTGCCATAACTTTCAAACCATTTTTCTTTTTGTTACCAAATTTTCCCAACTTACTCTAGACTCATAATTCTACAACTCATATTCAGAACGCTCAACTCGAATTTAACCCGAAAGGCCTAGAAACTGCCTCACAACACTGCAGAAACGCACAGTGTTTTCAGCACTGTTACACCTCACGAAAATTGTCATAACTCACAAACCGTAAGTGATATTAACGAGCGGTCAGCGGCCACTGAAAGATAACTCATCGGGCTACAATAGTCCAGAAGACTCGGAGCCCGAATTCTGTCCCGAACAGGGTCGAAAATAGACCCGAACATGATGACAGCAAGCTGTCCCGAAACACAACACTTTATGTAGTTATAATCATTTTGGCCCAAACGGGTCAAAATCCGATTTTTATCTACTACACTCCTAAATAGCAACCAATAACTTTACAACCTTCTAATTACCATACAATTACCACTTTGACTTTATCAAAGTCAAAATCTAACATCTTTAACAACTTACTATTATTTTAGCCCAAACGGGTCAAAATCTCATCTTTTATCCACCACCCTAAACAACCTTATATCATATCCTCATTTAATATCAAAATACTTTTTTAAGATTAATTAACCAATCATAGACCAATCATAGCCCAAATGGGGAAATCAGAATGTGTTGTTATGTCCCCTGTGCAGTGAATGTAATGATTCGCATTCGCACCTATTCTTCAGCTGCAAATATGCTAATATTGTGTGGAACAATTTGAAAAGTATAATATATGCTCACAAATACACTAATAACTGGGATTCAATTGTTAGTATGCTGGCTGCTAGTTCTTGTACTAATAATATAATTAGTATCCTTAGAAGAATGGCAGTTGCAGCTGCTGTGTATTATATATGGAAGGAACGAAATGAAAGGCTGTTTAAACAAGTAAAAAAGCCTGTAGATGTGTTGAGTGATATCATCAAAGATTGTATAAGGTTGCAGCTTTTGACTTTGCAAGTCAAAGACTCAAAGCAAGTGAGAAAGGTAGCAGCTATTTGGAATGTGAAGTTTCTGATCAAGAATTAATCTGTATCGTATGTCCATGTTTAAGTTTTGTATGTTCTTATATTTCCGCATAGTTTGTATGGATGTTTGTATGTTTGGGCTGATTGTATGTAGCCTTTGGGCTTTCTTATATCTATATAATTTCTTGGTTAGCTAGGGTGGGTGATGGCAATGCCGAAACTCATCCTAGTGGTACCATTTTTTTTAAAAAAAAAAAAAAATTTCCAGTTTTGACTTTGTCAAGTCAATTTCGACCAATTTCTTACCCTTTCACAATTAAGGTACCATTTTGACCCAAACGGGTCAAATTTCGTTTTCTTTAATAAACACACTTACAATACCAAATAACAACTTTATAAACATCAAACTATTATATATCATACCCAATATCAATTTACAAAACTTTGACCTTCTATTCGGTCAAAAGTCAGTCAACTCAACTTACTAGCTTTTTTTTTTTTCCACTTGATCAACTTTATCCAAATTTAACAATTCAATCAAATTTATATTATAACTAGTTATCAATATCAATTATAACCCAAAACACAACCACTTAACCTAAACAATCATAATTAACCCAAAATACCATAAATTAGGGTTCTAAGTTTTCTTCCTCAAATCACCATTAATGGTGATTCTTAAGACAAGCATCAATTCAAGATTATAACTATCAAAGAATCATAATCAAAACTATTCTTACTCATAGGAACTTAGAAAATTCTTTCATTCACAAATTTTAATAAAAATCTTCAAAACCCTTAAAACCCTAACTCATGTTTTGATCAAGAACTTTAAAGCATGAAACAAAGGAACAATCACTTACTTGATTTCTGCACCACAACCGAAATTAGGGTTGAAATTATAGAGATTCTAGCTTGGTTTGGTCAATTACAAAGAAAAACACACAAAATGGTGTTTTTGGGTGTGGAATACGTGAAAAACAAAGAAACCAGACAAATGGGTTTTTGTCTACTTAACCAACACGTACACAATACGTGTACTACCTATATTGGACTAATATTTCATTAATACAGTATTACACTGTATATCTGGTTCGCAATTAATTCATCTAAACTACCTAACTAACTTTGTTTCCAACAACGAAGATATATTTGGAACTTTGGTTCAAAAATGAATCTAATGATATAAAAATCATTAAAATGCCTAAATATTTTAATGTCAACTAATTTTAACTCCTTGGTTAAAATATAAATTAATTCAAATAAATTATATAAAATTTAAATAAATTAATAAATAATATTTATCACTAACCGAAAGTGATAAAATACTAGGACGGGTTTCGGGGTGTTACAGTGTTAATTATAGATTATCCATAATATGATTTAAAGCTATTAAATCATATAGTGTTTGGATAATAGTGTTGTATAAATTATATAAAGGTTATTATATAATTAATTATTAAAAGTATAAATACAAGTATATTTCGTGTGTATATATAACGAAATATATTAGTGTATTAATACTAGACATTTAATAGTTGAGTGCAACAATAATAACTAGATAAACTATATGGGTTTAATGTGTAAGAGATAAATTTAATTAAGAGATTAATCTTAATTAAACTAGAAGGGCCCTAAGTGAAAGTCATTCTATTATAAATAGAAGGCTTGGGGTTCCCTTGTTTTGATACACCATCCACACGAAAACCCTTGCCCCCCTTTCTCCTTCATTCGGCCGAGATCAAGGAAGAACACAAGCTTGTGTTCTTCATTCGTTCTTCGTGTTCTTCAAGTTTTGAAGAACAAGTTCATTGCAAGGACCAACTAGAAGGTCGCTCGTTGTGTTCATCATCAGTGGACTTTCTTAAGAAAACATTAAGATATGTTTTGGGAAACCCTTTTCCCCTCTCCCCTCTTGTGCGGACAGACGAACCAAGAACCCTAGGGTTCTTGGTCAGTGTTCGACGAACATACACAAGCATTGTGAGTGTTCGACGAACACACACAAGCATTGTGTGTGTTCGGGTTATCCGTACAAGGTTTCTTTCTTCTTAATCAAGATTGATTTCCAAGTTTCTATAATCCTTTAGGGTTTAAGGATTAAGTTTAATATCAGTTCCGCTTTTAGGGATTAAACTAGCTAGTTGGTTTTAACCGGCAAGAACACTCTCATGTTCTTGTCAGTATGTTCGAACCAAGTGACTAGGTGGTCGACCCAATGGGTTGATCAGTGTTATGAAACCCTACTGTATCAAGTTTGGAAAATGCGAAAATCGGACTAGGGAAGTTCGCGGCGCGAACGTGTTACTGAGACCAAACAATGACTCGAAATAGCGGACGCGGTATATTGGGTCGAAAAATAGCGACGCGAATTCCGGACGCGAATTAACGAGGGGTCGAGGTTCGCGGCGCGAACTTTGAGTTCGCGGCGCGAACTATGTCTAGACAGTTTAAAATCTGGTATGGGCTAGGGTTTCTTCATTTTTTCACCCACACTTTGTTCCAGCCGAAAAAGGAGAGGAAGCAAGAGGGTTTTGGTGTTCTTGGGCATAAATCTTCACAAATCTTGGAGAACTTCAACCCTTGTCAAAGATCTAAGATATTTTCATCTCCTAGGTAGTTTATGGGTTGAGTTTTTTAGGGAAAACTTGGTTATGAAGGGTTTATGTTGGAATTTTGTTAGAAATGGTTAATAGAAGGTGTAAGGGTTTTGGTGTTCTTGGGCATAAATCTTCACAAATCTTGGAGAACTTCAACCCTTGTCAAAGATCTAAGATATTTTCATCTCCTAGGTAGTTTATGGGTTGACTTTTTTAGGGAAAACTTGGTTATGAAGGGTTTATGTTGGAATTTTGTTAGAAATGGTTAATAGAAGGTGTAAAACACCCATAGATGATGTATGAACCTTATGTTCATGTTGAATCTGTGATTTGTTGTTGAGAACCTTAAGTTAAGGTTTTGAGATTTCCACCAAGTTTGAGGAACTTTGTGGATAAGGGTATTATGATGATTTAGATGATATCTAGTTATAGATGATAACTAGAAATATGTTGATTGCGTTGATAGGTTGCAAGAACCTAAAAGTTGGAGGTATTCCAAAGGCGGGAAGCAAGGATTCGTGTTGATAAACACGGTCTGGATTTAGCTATCGCTAAGGTGAGTACATGTGACTTTTACAGGCATAGCAAAAAGAATTTTAGAAAACATATGATTAATTATGAGTCTTTGTTAATAAATATTTTAATAAAGGTATGATTGAAAAGATAAAAAATGTGAATAATATACTATTTAAGTATGTCAAAAATGATTTGATAAATTCGAAAGAAATTATGATAATGAAAAGTGATTAATATTTCTTTATCAATAAGATGTATGAATAAAGATAATGATTAAAAGAGTATGATATTTGGTTTATTAATAAAATGTATTGATAAATCTAATAACAATGATTTTTAAGTAACGAGTATTGATTAGTAAATTATACTAATAAAAGTAGTGATTGAATTGCTAAGGGAATAAGTATGAAGTGACTAGTAATGGATAGGTATTCTAGTCAAAGAAAAGTTAAAGTAATCTGATTTTGATAAATAATAAATATGTTTATTTAATAAAGGACTTGGTAAAGTCAATATTGAAGATGATGAAGTAGTAAGAATGGTGTGATAATTAGAATAGATGTATTCTAGTTAATGAATGGAGCTGATGCTCATAAGTGATGAATGGAGCTGATGCTCATATGTGATGAATGAGATATCCGGAATAAGACCGCTTAGAAATGAGGGAGCATGAGACGTCTACTTGGGGTGGTACCTCCCTACGCAAATAGTGGAATGTCAGTTTACGACACCTAGATTCGGGTGAGCATGACGACCCGGAAACGGGGAGAGCTTATGAATCTTGGTAAGTTTGGGGGCATCTCCATTACGTTGATAGTTTTCCTATGACGATGCATATCGGGAGAGTTTGCTTCGGAGACGTTCGTTGCGTATGTGATAAAGAATGTGTAAGCTTGGAGATAGCTTACAAATATGTGATTATGTGATGAATAAACTTATGGTAAGCTTATTAGTTTATACGAATGAATTAATAGAATATGAGATACGAATTAATAGCAAGAATAAAGATATGGATTTATAATGTTTATAAATTGTATTGAGAATGGGTCGAAAACCCATGTATCTCACGAGACTATTCTGTCTCACATACCACTTTGTTTTATGGCTATGTACTCAGGTTCGGGATCGAAGGATTAGAAGGTCGCGATAGAAGTGGCCTAGTGTTGATTAGTCTGGGAGCTCGTAGGTAGATCCCGTTATCCTATGGTTATGACATTATTTCGTAACACCGCGTTTTATAACTCTGATAAATGTTTTAAGGTTTTTGTTAAACCGTATTTTGGATATTGGACTTTTTAATATTTTGTTTTGAATAATGTTGCAAATGTATTTTTAAATGATTTAAAAGATGTTTTAAAAATTGAGGTGTTACACTCTGTATGAAAGTCCGGATTTTTCCCGTTTTTCCTTGTAGAATCCATGTTTTTGACCCATTTCGATTCCCATTAATTACATAAAGTTTAAATATCGAAATCAATACAATAAAAGCTTGTTTTTAATATTATCACCATATAATTTAAATACATATTATCCGAAAACATAAACGACATAAAATTACGATTGTTACACTTATGTTTTCTCGGTTTGGTAATTTTCCCCTACATGAAGCTTCGTCGTTGATTCAACCCTGGTCAACAACATTTAGAGCAAACGTAAAATATGAAATTGTTAGCTCCGCCGTCAGCTATTAATTTCAATTCAATAACGCGAATGACGTCACTGCTATTAATATTCAATCAGCCACAAGTTGTTTTGACTTGGCTCAAAATGCAACTAATCTAGTTTTCTCTACGGAGGTGTCGTCCACCAACTTCACGTCCGGTGGAGTAGGTAAAATCCAAGAAACATGAATGATTGGGTATAAAAGCATAGTAGAAAAGCCACATCCATTGGTGCGGGGTAGGAATTTCTAATCCAACCACATCATATTATGGGTTTAATGTGTAGAAAGAATCAAGAAATAGGAATTGGGTGTTGTATTTAGCTTAGTTTTGTTTTATGTGTTTACTTGTAGAGGTTATAAATATCATAAATTGGCCAATACTTACATTTTTATAAAAGAAAAAAAAAAATCTTGTTCATCTATGTAGATGAATAACATTTTCCACTGACATTTATTTTTGAAGTAATGTAGCACACCTGGAAAATGGATTAAATAACAAGTTAAATTTTCCGTATCAAAATAAGTGAATCACTTTCCTTTTTAGGGTGTATCAAAATAAGTGAATCACTTTAAGAATTTACCTTATTTAGTAAGTTTTTTATATTTAAAATTACCCCTTTACCCTTACTTTATACATTTTTAAATATCACTATAGGTGTGGGGCCCATCCATTTTTGTTAAAAGCAACCAAATAATAAAAAGTGTGGGTCTCCATCCTTTCTAATTACTCAATTATATTTCACTAATCTCTTATAACCTTATTTTACCTCAAAAAACGTGAACTTCAAATTGATTCACTTATTTTGATACGGAAGAAGTACATGATATTTCAAATTCAGTATGTCTTTTAGAGGCTAACTATATAAGCTTTGACCATTAAACTTTTAAATTTTGTATGATATATACTAAATTTCATCAACGTTCTTCTAGTTTAGAAAATTACATTAATAATCCATAATTTAAAAGGTTTTATACTAATGGTCCTTTGTAAGGGTGAGCAAAATGACCGAAAAACCGAACCGAACCGATAACAAAATTCGGTTCGGTTTTTATAGTTTAAGAAATTCATCTATATTGGTGTCGGTCCATATCGGTTTCGGTCCATTCAGTATCGGTTTTGGACCGGACAGAACCGATAAAAGGCTCAAGTAACAAATAACCAATTTTGCCTCTCTGAACTTCCTCTCCCTCTCGGTCCAATACCAATTTTGCCTCGTGAACTACCAATTTTGCCTCCTAAACAACTCACAATAACGAAGGTAAGAGTTTACATGGACTTAAAAGTTTCAATACATGTCTCAATTTTAACATGTCATTGTGCTCTAGCTTATCGGTCCAAATCAGTTCCGGGACCGAAAACCGAAAGCTGAACCGATACCGAACCGATTACACATTATCGGTTCGGTTTCGGTTTCCAAATTTTAGCCTTATCGTTTTTCAGTCCTATCGGTTCGGTTCGGTTTTCGGACCGAGCTCACCCCTAGTCCTTTGCACTAACTGATGCTAAACTTTTTCTGTTAAATAAAATCATGTGCTATGCACTTGGGGATAAAGGTCATGTTTGGAAAATCTTGTTAACAGAGTTTTTTAACTTATTAGCTTATCTATACTACTTTATAAAGCAAATTGCACATTTCTAATTATGACATGTCTGAATTCAAACCTGCCATAATTAGAAATATGCAATTTGTCGGATTGAAAAAAAAATGCATTGCAAGGGATTCGAACCCTAGACTTGTTAGAAATCACACAACAACCTTAACCATTGTGCTAGATGGTTACTTGGGTTTTCTTTTTACGCAGATTTCCTATAAACCTTCCCATTCTTTTTTTGTAACTATCTAATTTTATATGAGTAAATATTTTGTAACTGTCTAGTTTAATATGAGTAAATATTTTGTAAAAACGGAATTGACAAATTAAATACTGATATTTCCCCTAATTTTAAAATTGATATTTCCAATAATTAAAATTGGATATTAAAAACGGATATCTCCTAAATCGAGAGTATTTAAAAATGGATATTTCCCTTTATCTTTGCTAATTGTGGCCTCTCATTATTAATGTAGTTGACTAATAACGTCATTTCCTCCCCATAATTTCCGTTAGATTTAATTGATTAGCTACGATTTCAATTCGTCTTAAGTGTTGTATACGTTTTTAAAGAGGTCAGGTCAAGCACACTATATATAGGCTTCTCACGTACACATTATTCAAGCAGGTCTTGAAAGCTGGAGTGTATATATCAATAATCAAGCTGAACAATTCAAATATTTGACTTGTATTTTTTGATTTTGCAGGAACTTAAAAGTATTGTTTCTCAAAGAAAGCCAAATGATAGAGATATATGCAGATTGGTTATGGTTCCTATGAAACAACATAATCTGGTTTGTAGTACAAGGATTTATGCCCTATAGCATCCTTTTGTGAACATATTCGTCTACAATTTTATTTCAGATTTCAGATGACGTAACGTGTTTAATGGTTTGGATTGTTGATCCACAAACACTTTTTGCCAAGCCTTTACATTACAAAAACTATCTTATAACATTAATAATAATAATTTTGAGATGTTATTTGACATATTCGAACCATTTCCTTATTTTGTTTGACTCACTCAAAGTAATTGCTAAATGTTTTCAGGTCATCTGCTTCTGCAGTTCAATACAAATTGTTTTTTTAGCCAAGATTCTGTTACACTGTCGTTAAAAAGCAGGTTAATTATGGAAGTCATGCTTTTTAATATATTTAATTAGATATTTATACTGTATCAGTGTATCTCTTGTGATATATCACTTTGCAGGAAGTTTTAAAAGCGAGTCTCACTTTCTTTGCAGCAAAGTTTGAAGGTCTTGGATTTCAGTTGGGAAAGTTGTCCGCATTTGGTAGTTTCCTTCACTTTTGTGTATGGTTTCTAAATTAAGATATATTGACGAATTAAAATATAACTTTTTTAATCAAGGGTCTTAAAAGGGCTATTGGTAGGTGAGTTATTATAACTTTCTATCTATCTAATTTGTTTAATCCATCATTGATTAATTAATGAGTATTAATTCTTTTTCTTGTTGACATGAGGGGCATACGTCTAGGCGGATAACTGTCAAAACTGTAGGAAGACCTTGTAGGATTCACATGGAGGAACTTGAATCTCACATTACTGGATCTCTACTAAACAATGGGATCACAAGAACAAGAAGATTAAGAACATTACCTTTAGATTGCTAAAGAATGATCCACCTCTACTGCACCACCTGAACACACTGCAAGACCGCGTTGTACCAAGAAAGCAATACATGAACTCGTGTGTGTGTGTGTGTGTCGAACGAACCAAGGGTTCGAAACCCTTGGGTTTCTTCGGTCGACGAACGAGAGAGAGGGAGGGAGGGTGTAGGGTTTTTGAGTGTGTAAAGTGATTAACCCTAAAACCTTAACCTTAAGCCTTTATTTATAAGGACTTAAGTTACATTTAAGTCCTTGGAGTTTAATTATGATTAATCTCATAATTAAACTTCCTATTAACACTTTAAACCCATAGACTTTTACTAGTTAATTAATAGACAATTAATTAACTGTCCGTTAAATATTTAACTTAATATTTAACCATCCTCACAAATAATAATTAACTATTATTATTTATTCTCTTCTTTATAATTAACTTAACTAGTTAATTATTCCAAACAACTTACTTTATTCGGTTGTCCATTATTGGGTGTGTAGTGGTGTGACCCTTTAGTGCCTTATAACATTGGACACGATGACACGTGTACTTATCTGTGCACATAAATCCAACAGACTCCCACTTGTGCACGTTAAGTATCACTTACGGATCATCGTTGGCCTAAAGCGGTCCCTAGCCAGACATTTAGGATAACCACGTTATAAGAACTCTTACATCCAGAGATAATATTCATAAAATGAATAACACTAACAGATTTTCCTTTCGCATCATGATATTTCTTAATTTGAGTAATAGACATGGAGCAGGGATCTTGTTCTATATACTCGAATTTTCTCGACACTGATTTCGACTTTCTGCAGTAATGGATTACCGAATGATCTAATCATTCTCCGAGCGCGGCCACGCATTTCAGTAGTCTTAATCGTCGAGCAGCCATGAAATATCTCTTCTAATTAAAGAATGTGCAAATTCCATCTTGACTATTAGCGTTATCTTGCCCACGACTTCCGCTGTCTTAGTCAAGTTCCTTATGATCACCCTTTTACGGTGTGACGTTAGATAAATGCTAAAGATCAGACGTCATCGCATCTCAAACCAAATGTCTCAGGTCAAAGGACATCTACTCGAAATTACTTATGCTTGGGCTCCATGAAGTAATCTCGATCTTTTGGTCACGTCTAATGTTTAGCAAACTCTGTAAACATCTATGAATATTTATTTTAACGACAATTGTATCTCTATTCAATAACTATGAAATAGATAAATATTCATAATGGTATTAACTCCTGGATCTAGCTCCCACTAAATTCAAGCAACCACAGACATTTTAGATACTCAAAACTTTGCGTATCAAGGATAGGTTTAAAACATGTTAAGAATAGACAATGTGAAAATATTACGTAAAACTTTCTATTTCATTCCCACGAAATGTTATTACATAATGTACCGATTTCAAACATGTCTATGGATCATAATCAAAATTACTAGCTACCAATATCTAGGTAATGCATGCCTATAGCGTGTGCATGTTTCTCATGCTTTGGTCCAGCTAGTGGTTTTGTCAACGGGTCAGCAACGTTGTCATCCGTTGGTATTTTCTTAATAACAATATCACCTTCTCTAACATACTCACGTATGAGGTGATATTTTCTGCGCACATGCCTGGTCTTTTGATGCTCTCTTGGCTCAACAGCTTGCGCTATTGCTCCAATGTTATCACAGAATATTTCGCTAGGTCTAGAGATAATGGCAATAACTCTAAGATCCTCGATAAAATTCTTAAGCCACATGGCTTCCTTTCCAGCATCATTTTTCGCAATGTACTCAGCCTCTGTAGTCGAATCTGCTATCGTATCTTGTTTCTGACTCTTCCAAGATATAGCTCCTCCGTTTAGTGTGAACACAAATCCCGATTGAGATTTGTAATCGTCTCTGTCGGTTTGGAAGCTTGCATCTGTGTAACCAGTTACACACAATTCTTCCAACGAACCTCCAAAGACCAAGAACATTTCTTTCGTCCTTCTCAAATACTTGAGAATGTTCTTGACAGCCACCCAGTGGGGCTCACTAGGATTCTTTTGATAACTGCTCGTAAGACTTATGGAGTAAGCAATATCGGGCCTAGTACATAACATGGCATACATGATTGATCCAATTACCAAAGCATATGGTACCAAACTCATCCTAGCTTGTTCTTTGCTAGATGTAGGACTCTGAGTTTTGCTCAGTGTAATGCCATGTGTCATTGGAATGAAACCTCTCTTGGAATCACTCATACTGAATCTTTTCAGTACTTTGTCAATGTATGTACTTTGACTAAGTCCAATAAGCCGCCTAGATCTATCTCTGTAGATCTTTATACCTAGTATAAACGCGGCTTCTCCCAAGTCCTTCATCTGGAAACATTTACTTAACCAGGATTTTACTCCTTGTAATGCTGGTATATCGTTTCCTATGAGCAGTATGTCGTTGACATAAAAGACTAGGAAGATTACTATGCTCCCACTGAATTTTGTGTAGACACACGCCTCGAACTCACTCTTGACAAAACCAAATTCTTTGATTCTTTTGTAAAAGTGTAAGTTCCAACTTCTAGATGTTTGCTTCAATCCATAAATGGATTTTAGCAATTTGCATACTTTATCAGGATTCTTTGGATCAGTAAAACCATCCGGCTGTATCATGAATACGTCCTCATTTAACTCCCCGTTAAGGAAGGCGATTTTAACATCCACTTTCCATATCTCATAGTCGTAATATGCTGATATGGCCATAAGAATTCTAATAGACTTAAGCATCGCGACTGGCGAGTAGGTTTCAGAATAATCCACACCATGTGTTTGCGTGAACCCCTTCGCGACAAGTCGTGCTTTGTAAGTATGCACTTTCCCATCCATGTCAGTTTTCTTCTTGAAAACCTATTTGCATCCAACAGCTCGTGACTGTGGTGGCAAGTCTGATAACACCCAGACTTGGTTGTCATACATGGATTGCATCTTTGCTTGCATAGCCTCGAGCCATCTTTCAGACTCTATGCCGTCAGCAGCTTTGCTGTAGGTTAATGGTTCTAGTAGACTTCCATCATCTTCATCGATCATGAATCCAAGATACCTATCTGGTTCTTGGCGTGGTCTAATGGACCTACGCGGATAGCGTGTTTCTTCTTCCTCAACCGGTGGGTCTGGTTGGGAATCAACAATTCTCTGTTGAACCACTGGTTCGACTGAAGTCGTAGGTGGATCTTCATTCTCTTCAATTTCTTGAAGCTCTATTTCTTTTCTTGGAGTTACATTTCCTAGAAACTTCTCCTCCAAGAAGACACCTTTCCGAGCAACAAAGACTTTGTTGTCTTCTTGATGATAGAAATAGTATCCTAAGGTTTCCCTTGGATATCCAACGAAGATACACTTATCCGACTTGGGGTTAAGTTTGTCTATGAAGTTACGTCTAACGTACGCTTCACAACCTCAAATCTTGAGAAAAGACAATTTTGGCTTTTTGCCCGTCCAATGCTCGAACGGAGTCTTTTTTATGGACTTGGTCGGAACCCTATTCAGTGTGAATGTTGCAGTCTCGAGTACATGTCCCCAAAATGATAGTGGTAGTGGGGCGCGACACATCATTGAACGTACCATGTCTAACAAGGTGCGATTCTTCCTTTCTGATACACCATTCATCTGAGGTGTATACGGAGGTGTGAGTTGTGAAACAATCCCACATTCCTCAAATGATCGTCGAACTCTTGGCTCAAATACTCGCCTCCCCGGTCTGACCGAAGTGACTTTATTTTCTTGCCCAGTTGGTTTTCTACTTCCCTCTGATATTCTTTGTACTTGTCAAAGCTCTCAGACTTTAGTGTCATAAGAAAGACATAACCTTACCTACTGAAGTCATCAGTAAAGGTAATGAAGTAGCGGTATCCACCTCTGGCTTCTGGATTAAAGGGTCCACACACATCTGTGTGTACAATTCCTAACAACTCGTCTGCCCTTTCATTGTAGTGGTTGAAAGGGTCTTTTGTCATCTTGCCAGATAAACAAGCTTCGCATATCGCATATGATTCTAAATCAAATGGCTCTAGAATTCCATCATCGTGGAGCTTCTTTATGTGAGTCTCGTTTATATGACCTAAACGACAATGCCAAAGATAAGTTTGATTCAAGTTACTCTTGGATCTTTTACTTATATGATAAACGTCTCGTTCTATGTTATTTACATTTAACATGTATAGACCATTATGAGAATTTGCTTTAAAATATAAAATGTCATCTTTTAAACACGAAATTATTTTTCCGTAAAACTCATAATAAAAACCACTATCTATAAGTAAATCAAAATAAATAACATTTTTAATAAGTCTAGGAACATAATAACAATCTTTAAGTTCCAAAACTCTTCCTGAAGGCAACTTGAGAAGATATGTTCCTACGGCTTCAGCTCCAACCTTGGAACCTTCGCCTACTCGTAGTTCAACATCTCCTCGTCCCAGCCTCCTGTTCTTCTTAAATCCCTGCAGATGATTGAAAAATGTGATGACCACAAAGTCAGCGTCCAACAGTCCCACATCGGACGTGTGCTCGCAAATATCCTTGTTGCCACAAGCTGGGCAACACAAATCAGCAAAGTCTCTCAACCATACATCGAACTCATCCATTGGAACCTTGAGGAGAGATTATTCCTCTAGCCTTTGAACACCGCGTATACACAAGAGCTTCTCGTGTAGACCTGCGTGATCAAAATTCCCGACTAAATGTACTACCTTGTCATGATAGTACTGAGTGAGAGATCCAAACAAGAACAAGACTTGTTCATGCTGGTTTGATGCGCCAGTAACTAGGGTGAGACAATCTAGTAACCTTCTTATGTTGATAAGATGGTCACTCAATGGTTGATCATCTTTCATCTTTGACGAAAAGATTTCTTGCAAAACGAACTGCTTATTTCTTCAATACTATCTTTAAACGTCTCCTCAAGATACTGGACAAACTCATAGCATGGTTTCTTACGTAGATTATCAGTAAGCTCTGATAATGAGGTAAGAATAAGAATCGACATAACTAGTGATTCATCAGCCAGATACTGATAATAAGCGTCAAGCTCATCATCCTGGGCATCTTGCCCTAGTTGTCCCTTGGGCACCTCGTCTATCACGTACAGTAGATTCTGAGCTTTTAGGTAACTCCTAAAATGCACTTTCCAAACTTTGTAGTTTGGACCAGTAAGCTTCCATTTTCCAGTGATGAACCTTCGCGATTCGTTTGGTGAATAAATGGAATTTCTGACGGTACAGACATATATAAGAAAAACAACAAACGGTTAGTATGATTAGGAAAAAATAAATAACTTCTAACATTATTACCTTTTAAGAATAATAGTTAGACTAGGATCCATATTTCACGCCCTCTAATGCAATGTTTGGGCACTTCCCATTAGAGCCACGCTCTTTCTGGTAGGTATAGCCATACCGATCGCCTATAGACTAGAAACGATTCCTAGATGTTCGGGATATCAAGTTGAACAACAAACTTGTACATGTTTTAATCCCTCTAGTGCATTTTGGGCCGGGACTCCCGATTATCACCAAAATAAATTGTACCACCTAAGACAGTGTGATGCCTTGCGTCAGGACTCACGATTATCACAAGACCCTACGCACCCTAACACTCGCAATGATTTGAATCCACATCTAAGGTTCTTTCTCCTTACAATGTGAATATCGTTGAACACGTGAGGTGTTCCATTAGGTGGGTTGCACTCTGATCTAAGATTTTCTAAAAATGGTTTTCCTTTGTTCGAAAAACGTTAGCCAGCTTTTTTTAGCCTTTTAAAATTACTTGGTTTTATAAACTAACTGTTTATAAATTCCACTTTTAATTTTGTCTTTTAAAACTTGGTTTATAAACAAACTGTTTAATTTGCCATTATTAATTTAAAACTTGGTTTTCTAAACAAACTGTTTATAATCACCACCTTTTTATCTCAAATAAAAATAAATTAAAGAAATAAAATAAATGCATGCAATTTCGAAAAATTGCTATGTCATAACCCCAAAGACTTGGTTTTGTGTTTTGTATATGTAAAATATAAAAATTTTATTAACTTTCGAAAAATAATAAAAGTATCCGAAATTTTTTAAATAAACACAATGTCACTTCTTTTGGGTTATGTCATACTAATTAAATAAATTTAAATAAACTGATAATTATTAAATTACCCAACTGATAATTATTAAATTGCCCATAACAACTGATTTCAATTTCTCCCTTAATTTTGAAATTATCTTAAGTTTAATAATTTATTATCTATTTATTATTATTATTAAAAAAATAATTAAACTAGTCGGGATCTACGTAAATCTATCACTTTGAATTTATTCTTGATAATTAATCAAAAATCAAAAGATTTACATAGATTGACTTAATAAGTAAAAAAATCTTACATGAAGTCTTGTAGATTCTTTATTCCCGATTTAGGTTACATAAAAAATCTTGTACCCTAAATACGATATCTTGGTCACCAAGAACCATCACCCAACCGAAACTCGGTGGGCTTGGTTTCGGTCGACCACTCGGTCGTCGAACCAAGTCTCAACCGAATCTCGGTTGGTTTGGTTTCGACTCCCGCTTTAAATTTTAATTAATTTATAATAATAATAATAATAATAATAACCTTTTCCCTTTTTATCTAAAAATCATATTCAATCTAATTGTTCATAAACTTGAACAATTTTCTTGGATCAAACTTTCTAGGGTTTTCTTACTAAATAAAAAAAAAAAACCTAATTTCTTTTATCTTGAAACCTATTCAATCCAATTGCTCATAGACTTGAACAATTTTTTTGGATCAAATTTACTAGGTTTCTTTCTAAGATAAAAAAAACTTAATAATATATATATATATATATATATATATATATATATATATATATATATATATATATATATGTGTGTGTGTGTGTGTGTGTGTGTGTGTGTGTGTGTGTGTGTGTGTGTGTGTGTGTGTGTGTGTGTGTGTGTGTGTGTGTGTGTATACGAAATTTCGAAAAAAAACAAAGGAGGTAAAAAGAAACATAATTTCTTTTTATCTAGAACCCTGTTCAATCCAATGTTCATTCAAAACTTGAAAAACACATATTTTGATTTCGAATTTTCTAGGGTTCTTTTCTAGACGAAAAGAAACTCAACTGAATCCCATTGAGACTAGTAAGAAGCTATGATACCACTGTAGGAAAACCTTGTAGGATTCACATGGCGGAACTTGAATCCCACATTACTGCACCACCTGAACACGCTGCAAGACTGCGTTGTACCAACAAAGCAATACACGAACTCGTGTATATGTGTGTGTGTTACGAACGAACCAAGGGTTCGAAACCCTTGGGGTTTCTTTGGTCGACGAACGAGAGAGAGTGAGGGAGGGTGTAGGGTTTTTGAGTGTGTAAAGTGATTAACCCTAAAACCTTAACTTTAAGCCTTTATTTATAAGGACTTAAGTTACAGTTAAGTCCTTGGAGTTTAATTATTATTAATCTCATAATTAAACTTCCTATTAACTATCCTTGGACTTTTACTAGTTAATTAATAGACAATTAATTAATTGTCCATTAAATATTTAACTTAATATTTAACCATCCTCACAAATAATAGATAACTATTATTATTTATTCTCTTCTTTATAATTAACTTAACTAGTTAATTATTCCACACAACTTACTTTATTCGGTTGTCCATTATTGGGTGTGTAGTGGTGTGACCATTTAGTGCCTTATAACATTGGACAC
Organism: Calendula officinalis; assembly: GCA_963853835.1. Lineage (NCBI taxonomy): Eukaryota > Viridiplantae > Streptophyta > Magnoliopsida > Asterales > Asteraceae > Calendula > Calendula officinalis. Next base: position 50,644,966 of record OY970820.1, on the reverse strand, counting down.
GATGACACGTGTACTTATCTGTTCACATAAATCCAACAAAAACTCAAAAAGGGCATTTTTTTATATTTTTTTTTATGCTTGTTGCCAGATAACGAATGATAAAATACTTAGAAAACCATGATATCGAGCCCCACACCTGAACTTGTTGAAATCCTGCTCTTGAATTGAACAGGAAAAGTGACCATTGTGTTGAACCATATATTGACTCACGGTTGAACGCTTAAACGGAACCTAACAACTATCTTTAAAAAGTCTTTCGATACAACAAGCTGCAACTAATATTCAGTTTTCTTCTTCTTTATGTAACTAAACAGTTGATAAATAACCAAAAGGAATAAGTATGAAATATTTGTGATTATGGATATATTGAGTTTATCATAATTTTAATTATCATTTTTTATACAATAGTCGTGTAACATCCCAGAATCCCGTATTCTTTTATACAATATTGTCCGCTTTGCCCACCGGCGCACGGTTTTGTTCTTGGAATAGATCACTCCACCCAAAAGGCCTCATGCGGTCCCACTCAATATTTAATTTGGTTAATATATGGTTCTTTCCCAAAAAAATTCTTTGATTCATACCATCAGTGCACGATAGAAATTAACCTTGATAACAACTCACTCTGTAACATTAAAAAATAGAGTGGGACCGCAAAACTGCTTAGAGCTGCAAGACTAATCATATGGGATGAGGCTCCGATGGCTAAGAGGCAACTTGTAGAGGCATTTGATCGTTCAATGCAAGAAGTAATGGGAACGAGACTTCCTTTCGGTGGAAAAGTTATGGTTTTAGGAGGTGATTTTAGACAGCCGGTCGTTAGACGTGGAACACGGGCACACATCATTGACTCCAGTCTAAGAATGTCACTGTTATGGTCTGTGATTAAGAAGATAAGATTGACTCTTAATATGCGAGCGCGAACGGATCCATGGTTTTCCGATTTTCTTTTACGAGTCGGAGATGGAGATGAAGAAATCATCGATGAAAAGTATATTCGAATTCCAGATGGCATGACCATTCCATAAGAGGATATGGATCGGTCCAAGGAAGACCTGATTAATGCGATATTTCCTTCTCTGCATGTCAACGGAAATTCACCAGATTATATTATTTCGCGGGCTATCTTATCAACCAAAAACAACCATGTTGATGACCTTAACGAGAGGTTGATCTACATTTTGTGGGCTCGAGAAAATATATTACAGTTTCGATGAAGAGGAGGATGACATAAACGGATTCTATCCTACGGAATTTTTGAACTCCCTTAATGTCAGTGGTATTCCCCCGCATGTTCTCCGGCTCAAAATTGGGTGCCCGATAATACTTTTACGCAATATCGATCCTTCTCAGGGATTATGTAATGGCACGAGACTTATATGCAGAAAGTTTGAGCCAAACCTAATTGATGCGGAAATAGCCGTTGGCCAGCATGCTGGAAAAATGGTTTTCTTGCCAAGAATACCTCTATCTCCGTCTGAATCCGGCATGTTTCCTTTAAAGTTGAATAGAAAACAGTTTCCGGTTAGGCTAAGCTTTGCGATGACAATCAAGAAAGCCCAGGGACAGACAATTCCAAACGTGGGTGTTTATCTGCTGGAATCGGTGTGCTCGCATGCGCCACTTTACATTGCCCTGTCAAGAGAAATTTCACGTGACATGACAAAACTATTGGTAACTCCAGCAACACATTTTACACACCAAACGTCGTGTATCGAGAGGTTTTACATGATAAGTAAGACGCAAAAATAGACCTTTCTTCCCTCTATTTTATACTTAATTAGGTTTATTGTTTTATAACAAGAAACTTTGGAGATGGATAATTTGTGTTATTATACATCAAAACATGTAACCGAACAACATTTCAACACCAATGTTAATTCTTGCTTTTTACCTCTATTTTATACAGAGTTTTCATGCATATGTATTGTATTCGTTATAAAAGTATGTAACCAATGGACATTTAATCGACAGGAATATATAGTTCGCAGCCGCCGCATAGCGCGGGTTTTAACCTACTTAATCTTAAATAAGCTTGATATTTCAAATCTATTTAGGCTTAATAAGCTAGAAAACCTTCTTAATAAACTTTCCTAAACATGCCCAAAATATGTTTTTTTATGTGCTCTTTTTTTTATGTGACACATATCATTTTTACGTGTTCATAAACCCTTTACTTCATTGAAGATCATCTAAGCTGGACTCAAGAAGGCTTCAAAGTCAGATCTTCGTCTTTCATATAGAAAGGAGACCTCTCCATGTTTGCGCCCACTTCCGACCACCATCATGATCTGGAACAACTGGAGAAGCAGATACCAGTAGTACCCTACAACTTGAGAAGCAACCCCGACAACACCACCATTAAGATGGAGCAACCTTAAGTCAGAAATTATGTGTTCTTCGTGGTTTAGGACCGAAAGAACTTGGAATTGGAGACGTTCATCATCCAATTCCTGTGATCTCTCTCTCTCTCTCTCTCTCTCTCTCTCTCTCCCTCCCTCCCTCCCTCCCTCTCTCCCTCTCTCTCTTCGACGCAGTCTCTATCTCTTGTGCTTTGTCTTCTATTAGATTATGAGTTAAAGTTAGATCATTTGGGATGGTGATGTACAAGGAGGTTGCCTGTAACTTTGGATTGTATGTGGAAGAAAAAAAAGAGAAAAGAGAAAAGAAAATAAGGAAAAAAGGAAAAGAAAAAAGTTTTTTTTTTTCTTTTTTTCTGTTGCAAAAAGTGAAACGGGAATTGACAAAAATCCCGACTTAATAGAAAAATGTTAACACCATTAGCCAAAAGGATCGTCAGTGCAAAATTTTCACAAAATAAAAATTTTCAGTGTAGTTTTTTAAACTAAAAGATTATTAATGAAATTTACTACCAAGAATATTCAGTTATGTGCTAATATGTACATTTGATTAGATTTTACATGTTTGACTTTTTCTTCTATTTAGTAACGTGTACCTTGTGCTTCATGAGTTGAACCAAATACAAAGACAAATAACGCTAAATGTAATGAACGACCAAAGGTGACCATGACCATACTTCATGGTCGCATCCCCCATTACGTGACCTCTGTTGGACGCGTCCCGGGCCCATGACCTTTTCATGTGGGTTTGCTGCTCATGCGACCGATGGAGGTCGCGTATAGTGTGCAATGGTTACTTGTATATTATGCACAGTAAGTGTTACATGTATTAATAAAATCAATTTTAAGGTTTGGTCATGGATTTACTCGCCACTACTGGAGTTTAGTCTGAGTTTGTCATGTATTTGGTCTGAAGAAACAAAGTTGATATAAGATTAATGTTACACTGGTTAAGAATAGTCTAACACCCCCACCACCATCCACCTTCATCCTCCTCTATTCCTCCATTTGTACCATTTCCCTTCATGACTTGTACCATTTTACCACCATCACATCTAAATCTCTAAACCTCGTTCATATGTAAAATAGGATGGATCATATCCAAATTAGTAGCAAATCAGATGAATTTGGAAGATAGAGAAAAGTGTATTTGCTCTTCAAGAATTGGAAGCAAATTCAGCAAATCGCCGTCGAAATGGAATTAGATCGAAATTAGTGCGAGATCTTGAATGTTTTTTCATGAAAATATAAGGTGGATGTGCTCTTTTTATCATTTTTAGATCCTAGAATCAAAATTCCGTCATTGCTAGATCTATAGGATTTTATTTGATGGATAATGAGCCAGCCAAAATGGTATTTATTTATTTTTTTTAATTCGATACGGATAAATATAAATAACTGACAATTTCAAAATAATCCGGGATAGACGCAATGTCCACAATACCTGGATTTAATAAGATACAATTTGAAGGATTTTGTAGGTTCATTGATCAAGGTTTGACAGAGGAACTTTTTAAGTTTCCAAAAATTGAAGATACAAATCAAGAAATTGACTTTGAATTATTATTAGAAAGATATCAATTGGTCGAACCCCTGTTAAAATTTCTTCAAGTTGTAAGGAGCAAGATACTTTATTGTTTAGAAAGTAATCATCAATGTTTTGTTTTTGAGTAGTTGTGAGAACAGTACAATTATCTTATAGTTACAATTTTAAGCAAGTGGTGATCATAAGAATTAAAAATCAAGTTAAGATTTTTCCATCAATCAAGTACAATTCTTCAGCATCATCACCAGAAAGTTCAGTGTTTTTGGTGATTTATGGAGTGATTAGATCGAGCGTAATGGACGACCGAAGGATCGGTCACGACCACCACCTCTTCGCTACACGACGCGTCCCGCCCGTTACCCCCTCCGATCCTCGACGCGTCGACCGTTCCCAACAGTCGACTATTCGACCGTTCGCAGCCCGCTCCAACGGCTCCAAAACACCCCTTTCAAACTTAATTTTTACCCCTTTTTTTACCTTATAAATACCCAACTTTTTTCTAAAAAATTTCACACTTCTCATTTCTTTTCTTCATACTTACTCACATCACACACACTATCTTAAAAATGAGTTCCGACGATGAAATTAATGTCGCTAATTTCATTTTTGGCGACGAGGAAGAGGACAGGGTTATACATCTTGGTTTTTTACAAACGGCGGTCGCGTTTCTTAAAGGTTCTAGTTCTACTATCCCTAGAACTCCTAGAAGATACATGCATAGGGACCGTGGCGGTGCGAATGACCGTCTCGTGGCAGCTTACTTCGCTGAAAATCCGATGTATAACGAGCAAGATTTTCGCAAACGTTTCAGGATGAGTCGTGATCTTTTCACATGCATTGTTCGCGATCTCACTAATACCGTCCCATTATTTGCGCAACGTTATGATGCACTTGGGAACCCAGGTACTTCTCCGCTAATGAGGTGCACGTCTGCAATTCGTCAGTTAGCATACGGTACCGTACCGGATGCTCTAGACGAATACTTACAAATTGGTGAGAAAACTAGCTGTGATAGTCTCGCAGAGTTCTGTAAAGGGGTTATGCACTTGTATGGAGATGAGTTTTTGTGAAAGCCTACTCATACTGATGTGGCGAAGCTATACGCTTTTCATGAGGAGAAACATGGGTTTCCCGGTATGCTAGGAAGCATTGATTGTACAGATTGGCCTTGGGCTCAATGTCAAAATGCTTACCGTGGGCAATATGTTAGAGGGGATCACGGGAACGAACCATTCATCTTACTTGAAGCGGTTGCCTCACAAGATTTGTGGATTTGGCACGTGTTCTTTGGTGTCGCCGGGTCGAACAACGACATCAACGTGTTACGAGCATCCCATATTTTCAATGATCTCAAAGACGGGAAAGCACCTGAGGTGCCCTTTTTGGAAAACGGGGTGTCTTACAAATGGGGATATTATCTTACTGACAGGATATATCCGGAATGGTCTGTTCTTGTTAAGTCTATTTCACACCCAAATGCGAGTGATGTTAAGCGGGTGAACTACAAGAAAGCACACGAAGCTGCAAGGAAAGACATAGAACGAGCATTTGGCGTTCTAAAGAAAAAATGGGGTATAATAAAAACGGCTGCAAGGTCCCCAAATTTTAACAAAATAAGGGATATAATGTACACTTGTATCATATTACATAATATGATTATCAAAGACAAAGGCAGGGCCATATGTCCCGACTTTCATCCGGAAGAGCGACATAGTGAACTTGACCCCGTACGATCACATGAGGAAGTATTATAAGTTATCAGGGAGATCAATAATCAACAAACTCATCTTAATCTTAGATCTGATTTGGTGGAACACATTTGGAATCGACAAACCCACCAGTAGTTTTTTTTAATGTTTTTTTAATTATGTTTAATGTAATGTTTTAAACTATTTTTAATGTAATGTTTTAATTATTAATGAATTTAAAATAATAATAAAAAAAGTCGACCAGTCACCCATTACGGGCATTTGGTCGCTGTCAGGTCATGTGTTTGATCAGGAGAGAGAAAGCTGATGTGGCGCAGAGGTGGCAGGGGTGACCAAACTTTGTTTGGTCACCCATTACGCACAGTCTTACAGTCGATGAAGATGTAGGAATTGACATAATGATATAAAAAGTTAATACTAATCAAAATTGTAGAAAGGATTAATGATTACTAAAAAAGAATTAATCGACTTCTAAATAATCACACAATTATAAGCAAAAATAGATAAAACAAATACTATGAATATTGATAAATTTTCATAGGATTGCAACATGAACCTTGACACTGTTAACCAAAGTTCAATCTTTATAAACATAAATAGAAGACTTGCAAGTGTCTGATCAAATGTTTAAACAGTACATCAAAGATACCAATTCTGCTACTTAATGCAGAAAAAATGAAACATACTTGGTACAATGGGCTTCAGTTGCATTATTTCTTCATTGATAAACTAGACCGATTTTTATTCATGATTTTTTTAGTAGATCAGAAATGTCAGATATTTGATTTGTGTAAAAATCTGGTTGGATATGATTTGAGGGATCTTGAAATGCTGACTGGCTTGTCACACCTGCAATTCAACATATTAATTTAAATGATTATTGAAAATAAAATGATTTCAGACAAAAAAAAAATTAGTTAACTACCTGAAAAAACAAGTAACGTTTTGCACCCTGCATTCTGTCCAAATAAAATATCAGTGTCTAATCTGTCGCCCACCATGCACATTTTACTCGTGGGAATGTTGTATCTAAACATCACAAATTCAAGTCAATTTACATAAAACCATATTATAATTATAAATTATTAATAACTTACTTTTTCTGTAAAAAATCCATCAAAAAAGTAGAAGGTTTTCCAACAACAATAGGCTCTTTTTGAGTGGACCCACAAACTGCAGCAACCATACAACCAGCTCCTGGCCATTCTTGCAAATCAGTCATATTTCCAGTTGCATCACGGTTTGTAGCAATAAAAATGCATCCAGGATTTTCACGAATGCAGAGAGTTCCATACCTTTAAATCATTTTTTAATAAAATATAATATTTAAATTTATGCAAAATATAATCATATATAACTATTACATGAGGTATCTTATCTTACTGTAGTTTGTAGTAATTTAAATACGGATCAATCCCAACAATAACCGCTCCAACCTGGAATTGTATATAAAAAAGAGTTTTCATTTATTAAGCAGGAAAAAAAAGTATAAAAATTCAAATTGATATGATGTTACATTACACTCTTATCGTGCTCGAAGAGAGTGTTTGCTTTAAGCTGCACACTCTTTTTCCCATCTTCCTGCAAATACATAAATTAACGTATAAAATATTAATCTTTTATAAAGTTTACAAGAAACTAATTTGGAAAAAGAGAGGAAAAAAAACTTACAGGACCACCAAGGCCGGTAAAACCAGCAAGTTTTAACTCTTCTAATATTCCTTCGCCACCTATTACATAAACCTATACATATTGATAGATGCTTTAGTAAAAAAAATTAATAAAAATGAAACAAAGAGAAAATAATATCTGTAATAAAACTTGTAAATGTTGACCTTTTTCTCGGGAGGGAATTCATTAATTTTCAAGTACATAGCAGCTGCAAATGATGAAGAAAATATCTCCTCCTGTAAGCAAAGCACTATGAATTTGAGTATTCTATGGTACATGAAATTTGGTAGTTGAACATTACAAACCTCAGTAACAGGGATTCCAAGTGACTGGAACTTTTGAGCAAACTGTTTTCTGGATTTTGATGAATTGTTGGTCACAAAAACTAACTTCTTCCCCTGTATTATATAAACAACCACTCAAAACGAAATTAATTAAGAAACTAATTTAAAGATTAAGAGCAAGATTATTTATAAAAAAACAAATCATGCTATCAAATATATGTAAACTGAGAGTCATTAATCATCATACAATTAATAAGTAATGAAATAAATTGAGTAGACAAAGGGGAAATATTGTACTGACAGACCTTAGACCTAAGCATCTCCAAAGTGTGTGCAACGCCATCAATGAGTGTATCTCCCTTCCATATCACACCTAATCGCCATCAACAATGCACAAATTTAACAAACTCTATAAAAAATCTCAATTTAAGCTAACCAGCTATAAATTAATTCTACATTTTGGATAGCCCAACGTAAATTCAACATAGACGATCAACCAATACGGGAGATTTTGAAGTTGGTAACCTAGCAAAAATGTAATTTGATTTTAATTTTTTAAAGTAAAGTTTGTTATTCTGCGCTTCCTGTAATCTCACCAATTTAAGATTTAATGAACAAAAACAAGCATAAGATCGACATAAATCGGGGGTTTTGATGATAGTAAGATCGATTGAGCTGAAACGATATTGGAAGAATAAGGATAAAAACATAACGGACCATCGCAATCGAAGAGGAAAGCATCGACGGAATCGAAGAGGTCTCGGACGTTGGACGGAGATAAAGCAGAAGCAGAAGCTGTTGTTGATTTATCGTCCCCCATGATCATTAGCTTCGCTCTTGGCAAGATGGAGAAGAAACAAAAAGAAATTTAAAAGGAACAAAAAAAGGGAATCCAATATTCCCCCATTTTCTTTGCAATTGGACCTCATTGGCTCTTTTACCATGTTTTAGGAGTTTAAGGGGTGTTTGGTTATGAGTTTATCACTTTATCTATCAGGTTATCAAAACACCCAACTTGTATCTAAAACTTTGACTAAAGTTTATTTAACTGTTTATAATACTAGGTTGAAACCCGCGCGATGCGGCGGGCTGCGAACTATATTTTGTGGCGCTTAAATATTATTTGGTTACAAATACTTTTCTTAAACAAACTGTACAAATAAATAGATTGATGAGAATGTGGTTGTCGGCCGTCACGCTACAATTGATGAAGATGACAAATGTTTTATATAATAATAATAATAATTGTATATATTTAATAACAGGTACTATGCTTAAAAACAAAATACTTGAGAAAAGAAAGTTTTCCCTCGCTATCTCTATCCCCAAACATTCCCTAGCTATTTGCCTCCCTAAAAAAAATGGATAATACATATGATGTTAATTAATAGTGAATATAGTAAAAATAATATCTATACATAATAATCATTTATCGAATGTGATTAAGTGTAATACCTCCTCGTCAATTAACAGCATCTCAAGTGATATTATCTCATTTGTATTGTTGAAGTTCGTGTGGGGCCAAATTCGTAGAACCCTGACCTCGAGGTGAAGTTTGTCCTTGAAATCATGAATGTTTCTTATAAAGTGAAATCCGATTGTTGACATGTTAAGAATACCTTACATAAAAAGATTATAATTTACGAAAGTCATACACAAGAGGAATAAAATTTGTATCAAAAGTTTAAGAAATGAAAAAAAAAAAAAACAGAGCAGTGGGTGATAAGTAATACCAGTGTTTACAATGGTTTGCAGGATTATGATGAAAACGGTGACGGGTGATGGTTGGTGGTATATGTTTCGTTTCGTAAATACAAAGGTTAAATGATCGAGTCGTCAATTTATATATATAAAAAACGTATATATGTATATTAACTGTAATAAAACGTAATTAACACATTTAATGACAAATCAATTTAAGAAACGTTTTTAAAACTTTTAATACAAAAAAAAACGTTTAAGTTACAAAAATCAGGCAAACCACAGGGACAAAAACTGTAATTTACTCTATATATAAAAAACAAATAATTGCAGCCGTATTAGAATTTTATCATTTTTTTTCGAGTATATAATTACTTTTAAAGTACTTGTCATTGATCACCAATTAAATAATTGTCGTTTAATGAGCATCGAATTTTTGCATTCTCAATTCAAGAGAAAGTCTTTAATCCGCTGGAAAAACGTTACAAAAGAAGGGAGATGATTAGAGTCAACCATTAAATGATGAAAACGTAATTGGAGTGGACTCATAATAATAGGAGGGAGATAAAAACGTTTTTCTAATAACGTTTTTTTAATGTCGTTTTTTAAGAGTCAACCATTTAAGAGAGAACCATTGAATGTAATAACTGCCATTTTTTAAACGTTTTGCATCAATTCCTCCAAATCAGCCTCATATTTGGACCCTCTTCTAATGCGTGTAACGTACAAGAACCCTAAAAAATTGGATTTCCGAACTATAATTAATTGAAGCATTAAATGGTGAATACGTATAAAACGTAATAAGAGAAGGGATATAATAAAAACATAATAAGATCGGTTAAAGAATAAATGGTAGACAACGTTAAAGAATATATACGTAATATGGTGTGAGAAATCAGCAACAGAGTTATTGGGAAATGAGTAATTTATATAATTAAAGCAAAACATAATATAATATAAAAAAAGATTTATCATTTGTGTTACATAAATGATAAATGATGCAATTAATTATTGGTGTTCCATCTTTATTTCGTCGTTATGGCTGCGAACTACATATTTCAGGCTTTGTAGTGCAAATGCTTCTGGCATAACCGGGTTGAACTCAATGTGTGTAACGTCAGTCGAAACAAGATGGCTGACTGAAACATAACCAAATCAAAAGAAGTATAAAGATTTTATGGGTAAATAGCATGTCAGGCAATACAAATGGCGTAAATTATGGATAGTAGAATGAATATCGAAATTATAGGAATTAACCTGTTTGTGTTCTAATCAGTTTCACGCGAGCTGCGTACACGGTTATGTTTTCAGAAGCAGGTCTTCCAATCATTGTAGATGTGGCTGCCAGTATATGATACAAGATGAGCTTGATCCGGTTTCCCCTGACGGACATTACATTTTAAATGGGTTAATTCCTAAGTGAGGTCATCATGTAAATTAGGTATAAAGACTTACCGACAATCATGCAGTAGCATTGCACACGATATCCGACCGGATGAAAAAAAAAAGCAACCGTTGGACATATTTCCAGCAACGTCTGTGACAGGGTTAGTAATTAAGCTTAAACGTTAAAGCACCTTTTTTTTTAAAGTCACACATTGACAAATCTAACATTGTAAGGGGAAAAAAGGTAAAAGAACGCGTAGATGTACCAATCAACATCTTACGACTTGTGTGATCATCCAAGACCCATGTGGGAGATCTGACCAACGGATACTTGGGAAACCAGGAATCTTCTCCATTCGTAGTCTCGGAAAGCTCGGATTTAGGTGTGAATATTATTGCCATTTCATTACGAACAAATGTATAGTTGTCAAAGCGTGGAAAGTATTCGAGATCGTTGTAATCAATTTTGAAATACTTTAAAGAAAAGACACCACCTTGTAATTTTCGTCCTTTGTATGCATCAACTAACCGGGGGCGAATCATCGCTGCAAATTTGTGCCTCTGAAATAAATGCTTATTAGTAACAAAATATGTAAATATAGTTACTTATTGGTTCACTTGTAATCTATAAATGAATATCACATTTAGTATTTTATTGAACACAAAATTGGAACGTAAATTAAATGAGTCAAACTATAAAATGGCGGCACAAAATATAGTAGTAACTTACAAATCTGTCAAGTAGAAACAAATATAGTTTGTTATGTGTTTGGTCAAGCCAAACATATTCAACGCGTACAAATCTGCATTTGTACCAGAATTGAGGATATGAGAGGTCTTCAAAGTTTTCAATCGGAATATATCCATCAAATTCCTTCAAAAGACAAGGCGAAAAATTTGTAAAGTACGAATGATGATCAATGAATTTAGTCAAATAGATGTTACCTCAACTTCTTCATCCGGTCGTGGTGGTGCCTGGATCACTGATGCTTCGTATTGGGTGATTGAAGACATAAAAAATTCGAACCCGAGTTTAAGATTTAGTATTGCAAGGTCGGTAGTTTATAATTTGATGTGGTTGTAATTAGTTTCTGTATGGGTATGTTCTTATTTTAAGGTCAATCATATTAGGCTATGTCGGTCAATTAGTTATAAATTGGTCAAGATAAGTTACATCTAGAGGGGGGACGTTTTTGTTATAATCATAGAAAGCTAGTTAAGTAATACGTTTAGGAGTTATATTTTCCACGTTATAAGTTGCAATGGTCAAATGATGACATTAAAGGGTTGACTTGCAATGGTTTTGGTGGGAGTTACTGATAATGAATTAAGCAATGGGCATTTTTTAAGCAATATCCATACATAAAATTAGGGATAAGGATTTTTAAGCATTTAATTTTCGTGGACATTTTTATCTAAGGCATTTGTTGACAGTGAGTTGGCGTCATAACTGTTGTGTGTTTGGAAAGTGTAACCAAACGTGGTTATTTGCTTAGTAGTAAGATGTTTATGTATGGATCAAACAGACCCGGGTTCGAATCTCGCAGGAAGCAGCTTTTTAATTCATTAGGGCTAAGAGGACATTGCTATTTAAGGAATGTTTGAATTCAGACCTTCCTTTTTTAAAAAGTCCAATTTACATTATAAAGTAGTAAGATTAACCTTTTAAACCTTATAAGTGCATTGTGAAAAGAAAGATGTTATATAAGCTTATAATTTAAACCTACAAGTTCTACTACTCATGTTATCATCTCATTGTGTAACATGCTCCTCAAATATATATTTTCCTCACTGCCAAAAGTTGTGTCGATAAACTTACCAGATATACAAATACTTACTAAGTTACAATGAAATATGATGAAAATATTTATCTTCACGATGCATCTCATTGACGTCTGCCCGATCTGGAGCGTTTTGTTGTGACCAGAAACCCATTTCCGTCACTTCGGAAAAGTTATCGAAATTTTAAATGTTGTCATCCTCTTCGTTATCATCTTCTTGCTCATTATTTGCGGTATTTTGCAAGTTTTAAGTCTCATTTGCTCATTGTGTATTGCTCAAAATGCATTTTATTACCTTGATTTTAGTTGATTATATCATTTATTACTCTGAATAATAAATGTGTAGCATTGTATCATGTATTTAGAAAATAACCAATTTAGTATCCCGACTCGCTAATTTTGTCTTAAATTCTCATGTGATTTGCTTATAACTTCAATATATTCAAATGAACTTACATTTTTTTAGTTTATAAAAAAATTATAAGGAAAGTAAATCACGTGAGAATTCAAGTTAACATTAACAAGTCATGGTATTAAATTGATCATTTTTGCAAGTTCAAGGTATTATGTTGCACCTTTAATCATTTAAGATAGTAGAATATATAGTCTAACGAAGTTGATTGTATTGAAATGCATTTTGGCATTCTGTAACATATGTTGCGTCTAGAACGCCTTATTTGTTTGCAATCTCATAGGTTTAAATTGGTCGGGAAAGTTTTAAGATTAATTTCAACATTTGTTATATAGTATCATTTTCCGTATTTCCCATCACTATAATAGTTAAAATTTTTGCTTATGCATGAAATTAGTTTGTTTTAACTATGAAAGTACAATCCCTTAAAAAAATCATTACCAATTTACGAATAACTATGTTTTAACATTTGTATATTAATTAATAGCATTAATAATCCTTAACCGTAACTTCAAAAAATATGCTTAGCAAAACCTAGTTGTAATATTTTAACTCCATTAAGGGCTATGTTTATCCTAAAGGGATTGACTAATTGAACACCTCTTTCTACCATTTGGACACCCCAAAAATTCATAATAATTTTTTACATATTCTCCACCATACTCCGCCGCTAGCCACCACCTCTACCAACTCACTCGCATCGGAATTCGCTGACCACCACTGCCTTCGCCGCTTAGTCTCTCATTCACTCCGACATCACCAACTTACTTCGTCGCTCATTTGCCTCCACAAACTAACTCCTCAGCTAACTCCGCCACCACCATCGAATCTTCCGCTCACTACCACCACCACCACCACCATCGACCACCGATTTTAAGTTTAAAAAAAAACATAAATAATCATGTTAATTAATTGTTTGTGATCCTAGTTTTCAAGTTTTGACTTTAATTGGGGTGTTTATTTAGTACAAAGGGATGTTCATAGTAGAACCCATCATAAAACGTATGTTTACTATTATTATTATTATTATTATTATTATTATTATTATTTTATATGTAAAGGAAATCATAGATATGTAATTGCATGTGGTGTGTGGAAGAGAATGCCAAATTGGTCTGAACAATGACATGAGATGGGGCACGCCCACCTCACCTGTAAAGTAGGTGGATTAAGTTTAGTTCATATCCAAATCCTTTTATTTAACGGTTTTACTAATGACAGTCCTTAGGGCTGTCACTAACATGCATAAAAAATTTGTACATTGATTAAAAAGGTAATATTTCTAAAATTCAGGGGGGTTATCTTTTATGTATTTTGCCTTCTTAATGATAGTCCTAAAGGCTGTCATTAGCATTTTCCTTTATTTAATAGGATAATCTTGCTAAAATTTTAATTTAATTTAAGATTAATGCCAGGAGCTTGTAGCTTGTAGGACCTTGTTAGTACAGGTTGGACCAGTAATTAATTCAGAGATGGCTAATAGCATAATACTATTTTATTTTTATTCTTTATTTTAGTAATTTATTTTATTTATAATTTTTAGTAATAAAATGCCCAATCCATACTAAATAAATGTTCATAATTGTATATATAAGTGGAGTATATTAACAGTTGCAAACTGCATTTCAGGTCGGGTTCATGGGTTCAAGTTCACAGGTTGGGAGAGGAACATTCAATTTAAAACGGACTTGTTTATATAAACATACAGAATATCTCAAACCTAACATTTCTACTTTCAACTTAAATACGACTTATACAACCGCTTAATTAAGCGGGTTAACCGGTTAACGGTTTGAATGGGTCAAACAAGTTGAACATATCAACTTTTTAAATGTGTATGTATAATATATTAAAGTATATCTATATTTTAAATATATTTATTTTTCAAATATTTATATAAACTATTAAAGTATAAATATATCTATTTTAAACATGTTTTAGTAGTAATAATTAATCTGTTGGCAAGTTAACCGATTTAAAGTGTCATCAACCCAAGTTTAACCCATTTAATAAACGGGTTAGTTGAGTCGACGTGAAATTTACCCGAAACTTATTTACATCAACTCTAATACCAAAGCATAAGGTGAAAATTTCCTAAGAACTGAATCTCTCGAGGTTAACTTATTGGTTAAAAAGTGAGTAGACCATAGAGTTACGCTATAATAGGATAATTTTCTTGAAGAAGATTGTGCAACTGAAAGCACGACTATGGTTACTCCCCCACCCTCTCTAATTTACCCAGACATGTAAACTTAAATGGAAATGTATGCTAGAATTATTTGGTGATTACCTAATGATATGGTCTTTCAAATGACTTCAATGAGGTCACAAATTTGATCTCTGGTGAATTTTGTCACATGTTCAGGAGAAGGTCTATAAATAATCACGACAATAGTTAAGTTGCGTACATCTCAAGCATAAATTCGGCCAACTCAATTGAATATGTTATAAACAGAATTACCACTTTTAAAAAGAAAAACAAAAAATGGCTAGAAAGACTACTCCAACCTTTCTAAGAAACCTTAGGTTAGTACAAGTTCAACTCTACTTCGGTTAAAAAAGCAACCAACTTAGTCAGAAGTTCTGACTTAGTTAGCAACTAACTCAATCAGTATTAACGCAATCAACAATTATCAAACGACACTTACACGATTTAATCAATTAATATCGTTAAATGTTACTTCCTCCGTTTCAAAATAAGTGATACACTTTCCATTTTGGGGTGTTTCAAAATAAGTAATACACATTAAAAACTTACCTTATTTGGCAAAAAGTAGTGGGATTTATATCCACTAACTATCTACTTTAATAAAATGAAATGACACATGTATCCTTACTTTTACTTTTAAACATCATTAAATTCACTTTAATCAAAATATGTGGGACCCATCATCTACTAACTATCCAAATTAATTTCATTAAACTTCGTTATCTTATTTTGCCTCAAAAATCGTGCAGGTGTATATTTTGAAACGAATGAAGTATTAGAGCATCCCCACTGGTTAACCTCACAAAGGCTTATTACTTTTGTCACATCAACATTTCACTAACCAAAAACCTTTTCATAAATAGCATCTCCAGTGGTTAACCTTTACAAAAGCTTTTTCTTTTACAATATATCTAATTACCTTTATCTATCTCAAATGTTTTATAAATACCCCCTATAAATAATTTGACAATTTTTTGGACATCTTACTAAATATAATATTTTTTAAAATGTCTTATATAAAAATATTATAATAATTGGCATTAAATATTATAATTTATTTATTAACTAATAAAAATATAATAAAGAACTTATATATAACATATCTAAGGTTTAAAATGAAATGTTATTAAAATGTTGAAATATGGTTAAAATGTTAGTAGAAAATACATCTTTGCAATAAGTTTTTCAAAAAGCTAGGTATTCCAGTGGTAAAAAGTCTTTCAAAGTGTTATTATAATAATAATAAGCTTTAGAGAAAACTATCATTGAAGATGCTATTAGTTAGAGCTTTACCGTTTTAAATGAGCACGATTATGACAAAAACCCATGGTTGTTAACTGTCTTTGGCTATCAGAAAATCACTTTGTTTATGAGTGATGGTTTTCTTAAAAAATAAAATGGATAGCATTATCTCCTAGCAATAAAAAGAAAATACTTTTTAGTTCACAAGGAAAGAAAGATACTACAAACAGAAATTAAAGATGCAAGAAGTTTCCAAAAGTCAAGTGGTTCTAAAAAGAGACGCGCAATCGTTTTTGAATTAACGATAATAAATTACAAATATTATAATAATATCATAAAGAAAAATCATTTTATTATCGAAAAATAAATTCCTAAATATTTTTTCGTCGTCTGCTACAAAAATTCAACCTTCCCTTCTTCATCCTCTAGTCTCAACAATCGATCATTGATCAATCTTTTGAATTCGTTGTTCTTCAAATCTGAGGTTTTGGTTTCCTTTTAATTTCTTTTCTGATTTTTCTTCATTTCAATCACGTTCTTCCCAATTGCTCGATTGATTCCTTCATCAACCTTCAAATCCATTTTTATGGGGTTTTGATTCTTCCTTCCATTACCGCTTATAAGTCTTCACAGATTCTTCAATACCTTTTTTCCAGCTTTTCTTATATTCGTTTTATAAATTCGTTCACCTTTTCAGGTCAAATTAATTTCTTCTAGTTTGACCAACTTGATTGATCTCAACTACAATGTGCCCCTTTTCGCATTCGTAAATCACGTAATTTGTATCAACTGAAATTTAATTCACATTTAAATTCCTGTTGATTGAACATGAAGCTGTTTGTACGAGTGATCGAAGCCAAAAATCTACCTGCAATCGATCCACATGGGTCAATTGATCCGTATGTTAAAATGAAAGTAGGGCACCAGAGGTTTAAAACTAGGGTTGTGAAGAAGTGTTTGAATCCTTCTTGGTGTGAGGAGTTCAGTTTTAAGGTTGAAGATTTGAAGGAACAACTTGTTGTTTCTCTAATGAATGAAGATAAATTCAATGATGCTTTAATTGGCAGTGTTAAGATCCCAATTTCTAGGGTTTTTGATACAGTTGATAAATCATTAGGTACTGTTTGGTACCCTTTGGAGCCCAAGAAGAAATCCAAATTCAAAGATTGTGGTAAATCTCAATCTCAATCTTAATCTTAATCTCATTCTTAATCTTATTCTCTCTCTTTTACTTGTTCAAGTTATTATAATTAATTAGTATTCCTTTTAGCCTTTTACATAATGCTCGATTTTTGAATCTCTTATTATTTTTCATTAGAATTTAAACAATCATGTATAGAATTCCTTGTAGAACTTTACATGTCACATAGATTCAAATGGTCCCAATTTTGATCTGAAAATGTGTTTATTATTATCAGGTGAAGTTCTTATGACAATATGTTTTTCCCAAAATAACCCTCAATCAGAATTACAATCACAAGTTGAAAACGGAACACCAATGTCACCAGCAAGATCTTCAACCAGTTCAAGAATGTCATCTCCAATGAGATCAGAAGAAATTCTACCTCCAATTAAAGAAGAAAAAACAAATAAAGAAAAAATCTCAAGTCTATTATCTCAAATCTTCAACAGAAATAACGAATCATTACAGCCAGCTGGCAGTAACAAAATCACAGAAATACCCGAACTGCCCGAAACCGACGACGATTCTGAAGTATCTGACGAAAAAGTTGAAGAACAACAATCATCATCATCATCATCTTCAAATTTTGAAGAACTTTTGAAAAAAATAGAGGAAAAAGATGAAGGAAACGAAATGCCTGCAAATTTACCAGGTGGAATCATGTTAGATCAAATTTATGCAATTTCACCACCCGAATTAAATTCTTTAATATTTTCATCGGAATCAAATTATTTAAAACAATTAGCAGAAATTCAAGGAAGCACAGATCTACAAGTGGGCCCATGGAAATTGGACCCGGAAACCGGGAATTTAAAAAGAACATTTACTTACATTAAAGCACCATCTAGGTTAATTAAAGCATTAAAAGCAATTGAAGATCAAACTTACATAAAAGCAGATGGAAAGCAGTTTGCAGTTTTAGCAAGTGTGAACACACCAGAAGCCCCTTATGCAAGTAACTACCGGGTTGAAATCATGACAGCAATTTCAAACGGGCCCGAATTGCCATCGGGTGAAGAATCAGCCCGTTTGGTGGTTTCTTGGAGAATGAATTTCCTACATAACACAATGATGAAAGGTATGATAGAAGGTGGGGCCCGCCAGGGTGTAAAAGAGAGTTTTGAGCAAGTTTCGGGCTTATTATCTGAAAAATTGAAACTTGTTGATTTGAAAGATTTCGGGTCGGAAAAAGAACAGGTTTTGGCTTCTTTACAAGTGGAAAAACAGTCAGATTGGAAGCTTGCTGTTCAGTATTTTGCTAATTTTACTGTGATTTCGACCTTTTTTATGGGATTATATGTTGTTGTTCATTTGTTTCTAGCATTGCCTAGTACAATTCAAGGGCTTGAATTTGGTGGGCTGGATTTGCCCGATTCGATTGGGGAAGTTGTTGTTTGTGGTGTTTTGGTACTTCAAGGAGAAAGAGTTATGCATTTGATATCACGGTTTATGCAAGCCCGAGTTCAAAAAGGTATAAAAAAATACATTTCAGTACCCTGAATTTGGCTGACTAGGTCTTCTACTACCCTGAACTATTAAATGTGCAACATGGTACCCTGAACTTCACAAAATGGTCCGTCCATCTAGTACCCTGACTCATAATTGGATCGCATTTTATTACTTAACTTACTTTCGTTGAAGCTTTTGATGGACTAAAAAATATAAGTTCATCTAAATATATCGATATTTGAAGCAAATCACGTGAGAAAGCAAAACCAGATTAGTGAGTCATGATACTAGATCGACCATTTTGTCAAATTCAGGGTAGGGTACTATGTTGCACCTTTAATTGTTCAGGGTAGTAGATGACCTGGCCAGTCAAATTTAGGGTTCTAAAATGCATTTTGGCCTACTTTTTATTTTATTTTATAGAGACTGAAAATTGATAAGTTTGCATGTTATAATTTAGGTGGTGATCATGGAATAAAAGCAAGTGGGGATGGGTGGTTATTAACAGTCGCATTAGTTGAAGGATGTAATTTAGCAACTGTTGATTCAAGCGGTTTATCCGATCCATATGTTGTTTTTACTTGTAATGGGAAAACAAGAACAAGCTCAATTAAGTTCCAGAAATCAGATCCTCGATGGAATGGTCAGTTTCATTAATTCTTATTAAGTTATTATAATTATCAATTAAGTTATTACAATTATTAATTAAGTTAATTTAATGTTGTAGAGATATTTGAATTTGATGCGATGGATGACCCGCCTTCGACACTGGATGTTGAAGTTTATGATTTTGATGGACCGTTTGATGAAGCGACGTCGTTGGGAAGTACACAAATTAATTTTGTAAAAAGTAATATAACTGATTTAGGCGATGTGTGGGTCCCACTTCAAGGGAAGTTAGCACAAGCTTGTCAATCTAAATTGCATTTGAGGATATTTTTGAATAATACAAGAGGTAGTAATATTATTAAAGAATATTTGACAAAGATGGAAAAACAAGTGGGAAAGAAGGTAATCATTGTCTACATATTTCGTTACTTTATATTAATAACTTTTTATTTATTTATGTAATTAATTTTTCTTTTTTTTATTTAGATTAAATTACGGTCTCCTCAAACAAATTCAGCGTTTCAGAAGCTGTTTAAGCTTCCACCAGAGGAATTTCTGATAAATGATTTTACTTGTCATTTGAAACGCAAAATGCCCTTGCAGGTAATTCAATTCACCATTATTTATTTATTTAGAGTAAATTACAGAAATTGTTCCCGTGGTGTTACAAATTCTATGATTTTGTCTCTGTACTTTTAATTTCATTTTTTTTGTCCTTGTACTTTCAATTTTGTGATTTTTGTCCCTATAGTTATCAAATTACATTTTTTGGGTCTATTTTGTCCTAATTTGACCAAAATACCTTTTATTTTTTCATTTTTCTTAAATTTCTTTTCTTCTCCCTTACATGATTAAAAAGACAAACCAAAAACTCAAAGCAACAACAGCAAAAATCTGCAACCCTCATTATTATCATCTGCCTCTTGATCATTTTAGGAAAAAACAAAAAATATTACAAAATTGTGATAAATAAAAAATAAGGGTGTTTTGGTCGTTCTAGATCAAAATAACCTAAAAAAATGAAATTTGAAGACCACAGGGACAAAAATCACGTAATTGACAAGTACAGGGACAAAACAGTAGAATTTGGAAAACTACTGGGACAATTTTAGTAATTTGCACATATATTTATTTTGTAAATAATATAATTGTTGGTTTGGTGCAGGGTCGTTTGTTTTTATCAGGAAGAATAATTGGGTTTCATGGAGATTTATTTGGACATAAAACAAATTTCTATTTTTTATGGGAAGATATTGAAGATATTCAAGTGGTCCCGCCAACTTTATCATCAATGGGCAGTCCAATTGTTGTCATTACTTTACATCCAGGCAGAGCTTTAGATGCTAAACATGGTGCAAAAACTCAAGATGCACAAGGCAGACTTAAGTTCCATTTTCAGTCCTTTGTTTCTTTCAATGTTGCACACAGGTACCTATTTTTTTAATTTTTTTTTATAAATTAAAAAATGTGTAATTAATTAATTATTATTATTTTAAAAAAATATTAGGACAATTATGGCTTTGTGGAGAGCCAGATCTTTAAGTCCTGAACAGAAAGCAGAAATAGCTGAAGAAGAAGCAGATGATAAAGGATTACAAATGCTTGAAGAAGAATCATCCTCCATTAAAAGTGATGATGATTCTGAAAACAGAAGCCTCCAAAGTGAAGAAAGTGGTTCCTTTTTAGGGCTTGGTGATGTCAGCATGTCTGTTGTTTATTCCTCTGTTCTTGCAGTTCCCGTAAGTCCTTAAAATAATGTAATTTAGAATTAATTATCTGAAAAATGTATTAAATTATTAATTTGAATTTTGCAGTCGAATTTTGTGATGGAGTTATTCAGTGGGAGTGAATTGGAGAGAAGAGCAATGGAACGGGCCCACTGTGTGAATTATTCAACAAGCCCGTGGGAATATGAAAAACCCGATGTTTATCAAAGACAAACTTATTATAAATTTGATGTTAGTGTTTCTCGTTATGGAGGTGAAGTGACCACAAGTCAACAAAAGTCACGTCTTTCTGATAGAAACGGGTGGCTTGTGGAAGAAGTCACAACTCTACATGGGGTCCCACTTGGCGACTATTTCACCGTATGTATTTATTTAAAACTTATGATATAATATGATATGATGTGTGTTTGACACGTTGGTTGTTGTTGCAGCTTCATACAAAGTACCAAATAGAAGATCAGAGTTCGAGATCAATGGGATGTAAGGCGGTGGTGTATTTTGGGATTGCTTGGTTAAAAAGCACGAAACATAAGAAAAAGATAACGAAAAATGTGCACGGGAATTTGCAAGAACGTATGACGATTATGTTTAGTACAATTGAGAAGGAATTTGTAGCAGGAAAACAACAGATGCAACTAGAAACCTGAATTGGGGTTATAATTTGTATGAGTTTTTTGTACGGTTGTTGATTGTAATACCACGAGATAGTTAAGTGTGTAGCATTTTTCACACTAGCACAGATAGTTAATTCAGACTTTGTTTAGTTTATATTATTGTACTTAAATAGGACAAGTATACGCAACATTTCAGTTACTTTTAAAACTTCCTACACATTCTCTTGTTTTAAATTCAATCCTCCAGTTAGGTTCAAAAATGATGCACAGCAGGATCTGTAATTTTGTCTTATATTATATTCGTTATGAACAGAAAACTTGCTAGTATATATTACATACATTCGCCACAATAAGTCGGTGTTTTAAAATAAGGGATACATTTTAAAACTTACGGTATAAAAAATAAGACACGCTAACTATTCACTTTAATATTGTGAAATTACAGATTACCTTTATTTTTACTTTTAAACATCATTAATATTACTTTATTTAAAAAAGAGTGATACCTATCATCCACTAATTATTCACTTTAATGAAACCCCATATTCATCACTTTATTGTGATACAAAGGTAATATAGTTATATTAATTCATCCGCTTGATCAGCTATAAAAGAGCATGTGTACTGCATCAGATGTTTTTCTAAATGCAAAAATTTAGTAACAACGTCGACCATTTTAAAAGAAATTCGACGTTTAAGATGAAATAAATTAGATATTTTAAGTCTCATCAATCTTGCTTACATAATACAAATTATAATACCAAGGATACATCATCTAAGTTGTTAACCAAACAATTCTCTCATGACAAAATTCAAGACCACAGTCAATGCCTCCTTTGCTTTGCACGTTTCCAGGAGCTTTTACCTTTAATCTTCCATTTATCAGCCCCAGGCTGATTTTTTGCTTCAATCTCTTGAACCTTACGTTTCCTGAACAGCCGTAAATATAATTCTCTTTTTTTCAATTCCTTATTATTTATATATAAATATAAATGCAAAAAGAAAAGAAAAGCTCACCTATAAACCTTGAGTGATTGATCAGATAGTAACTCATCAGCAAGAGTTGCTTTCCTTTCTTTCTTTGTAAGTCGACTAGTGAAATACTCTGATAACCGTCCCAACCTGACACCATCATTTTTATTTTTATTTATAATTATGTCATTAATTAGTTAAAAAGAACCTCAATTTGACCTACCTGGAAATACTTAGGGAATGAGTTTAATTTGGAATCACCCTTCTCTTCGGATCCATCACATTTCGCAACTGTAAACATTAAAAGAAACATGTCACAAACTCAAGCCTAATATTTCTATCTTTTTCCCTTTATCCATACTTGACAACCAACCATAAATATTATAGTCAGAAAGTCAACAAAGAAAATCCATGATATAAATATGTGTAAGATTCAATGCATGTGAATTAATTTTATTTAATAAGTAGAAGTGAGAGACCTTTAGCAGCATGAGATCTTTTTTCAGCTCAGGTGTGAGTGTAGGGGCAGGCATATCAAACCTACACATATTTCAAATAAAACTTGGATTATGATACGCTTGGAGTAGAAAACTAGAAATTAGTTGACATAAAACAAACCAATTCTTTCCCGTTGTATCTTTGACTTGTTTCTTGAGTAACTTGTTGACTTTTTTGGGGTCGTTAAACAGCCCATCAATGAGCTCTGAATTCGGCTTATATACCAAATGGCAACTTTCTGGTACATTATGAGATTGAGATTTGCCACTTTTTGAACCAAATGAAAGAAAAGGTAGCTTTGGTTCCCATGATAGACCGATAGTTTTCTTATCTTGAGACATTTTGTTTCCTTTCCTATGACAATTGTTATCAAGCAAAAGGCATGTAAATTACAGAAGCAATCAAACAAGAACCTAATGAATTTATATGGTTCAGTCAGCAATGTGATCTACCTAGTCCATGGGCAGGAACAAGGATCACTTAATCCGTATACAAGTGTTTCCATTCTATCAACCAAAATTTTTTAGTCAAACTTGATATAGATATTTCAATTTTCAACCAATATTTGGCATTGAATTATCCAGAACCCTAGAAATAAATCTAATTACTATTTCGAAAGCTTCTTGTTTTCATACAAATACAAACACTAGAGGGATTCAGAGAATGTGTTGTGTTACATATATGTGCACTTAATAATTGCCCACCAACAGTCGGACGAAAATCCTAAACAAAAATTCCAATAGTACTAGTTTTTTCAGAAATATTGATTTTGTCTTCATAACACATAACTAACGATGAAAAGAAAAAACTATACGAAATAAAATAACATTACCTGATGGATTATAGTCAAAGTTATAATCAATGAGTAAGAAAGAGAAATCGATAGGATTCTATATGGTGAGCAAGGGTTTGCAAAAGAGAGAATAGCGACTGATCAAGTGGCTGGAGACGATAAATTCGGTCAGACTGGTGGCGCCGGCGGTGCAATTTTTCTTTCACAAATTAAATTAACCCTAACCTTTTATTCTCTCTTATTTTATTTCACATCCACTATTAGACTACTCGGTTGGGTCCCAACTCGATATGCTGGTGTGGCAGGGTTGACCATTTAAACAATGGTCACCTATTACTACTAGTCTTAGTGTCAACAAATTCAAGAGCCATTTGCATAAATGATGCACATTGCATCCCGATTGTACAAATAATGCAGTTTTTTGAGTGTTTGCAAAACTAACGCTATCCCCTAGTAGTGCACCCGGATCCCCATCTTTCCCCTAGTAGTGCACCCGGATCCCCCCTTAAACCTGCAACCATGTCTTTCGTCTTTACCGTTCTGTCCTTCTGTACGAAATTGTAGGATCCCCTAGTCATACGCCCGGATCCCCTTGGGGTATCCCCAACCCTTGTGCCCGGATCCCCTTGGGGTATCCCCTACCCTTGCGCCCGGATCCCCTTGGGGTATCCCCCACCTGCACGCCCGGATACCACTCGAACCATTTCGCTGCCTATATAAATGTACCACTTCATTTTTTATTACCTACACATTTACCACATAAAAAAACATTGCCTGACTTACCCCATTTCTTAAGAAAGTAGCATTTTTTTTATTACAATGTGGCGAAGTCAAAAAGCCTTAATCATTGAACTTAACCTACATCTTGAGATGTTAGAAGAGAGAGTTGACCAAATGCGTGAACAAGCTCGAGCCCGTGAGCTTCGAATTGTCATGGAAGAGATGCAACGTACCATTCATGAAATGGATAACCTGGCTTATGAAGGGGCGATGGAGGAGGAGTCGGAGATGCGACGTACGAGGGAAATGCCTCCACCGACATTACATGTTGTGGAGCAGCAAACTCAAAACTCCTCAATAGGTAATCAACAACCAGACACAATTGACTTGGTTGAGGAGTATGGTTGGGCCAGGAGTATAGAGGAATTTTACTTGAACGGGGATAGGCGCGGGAATGAAACCTTTTGCTATATTGTATTCTTAGGTCGTACCCAGTAGGGGTGTCAAATTTGTACCGAACAAAACCAACCAACATGCTACCAACCGTACCAAAAATAGTTGTTAGCCAATATGTTGGTAGCCAACATGTTTGGTTGGTAGTACCGTGCCAATCAAGTAGTTATGGTACGGTAATGGTACAAATATTTAAATACCACAATAATACTGTACCAACCATTATATTTATTACTCCCTAATATATACATTTTTTTTATATAATTATGAATTTTCCCAAATTATGTCTCATAGTGGAACCAGCCGAATACTAGGAAATGTATTACACAACCATTAGATGTAAAAGATGATCCCACACAATCTAAGTTGCGTAAAGAAATATAGGTCGAGGAACAAGATACCATAAATACAATAAGAATACATGTGATTAGAGGTGCATTTAGATGATTGTGGATGAACAACCATTCAAGTTTGTGGAGAAGTTTGGATAAAAACTCTTGTGTAAAGAGTTGAAACCTAAATGGTATATATCATTACCAACTTGTACCAACCAAGATTATTGGTAGCCAGCCAAGTTGGTACCAAGTATATGTGGTACGGTACTGGTAGTTAAATTAGTGTACCAAGTAAAGTTGGTACGGTACACGTTATGGAGAAAAATATTCATGGTATCGTACCATGTTCACCCCTAGTACCCAGGTACCTAGGGAGTTTTGGAGTACCCTGTTAGATGAAAATTCCAGCTCTGTATTGTTCCGTGCGGTACGTAATTTAATTATGTTATTATCAATATTCTCAATAAAATCTCAAAGCTAAATAATTGTATATTTATTACAGCATATAGATTGTTGGGTTAGAAGATGGATGCGTTATCGGTGGTATGTTGGCTATAAAACTGGAGAATATAAGCGATGGACAATAATGCCTACCAAGTTTGAGTCTCTACTCTTACCACCTCACGGATCAGATGCTTTACAATATGCAGATGGCAGTTTGACACCTTACCCCGCTTGGGGGGACGTAGATGTCTTATACATCCCGTTACGTTTAAATGATAACGTTTGGTTGCTTGTGCAGATGGATCTTGTTAGCAACGATACATGTTTAATTTGTAGTTGTCGTCGTTCCATAAACCATGACGTGCTTACGGCAACCCTAAAACGTTGGCGAGATGTTTTGCCCGGTTTAAAAGGAGTTTCTCCTATGAAGAAAGAAACCCCCAAGTTAAGCCGAATCTTTATTTCGCCAAACGCATACCTCAAGGAAGGGAAGAAGACTCTGTTGTGTTTATTTGTAAGTTTATGCATTATTTGGTAACAGGGAAATCAATCAAGCAAGATGGAGTCATCAATAATAATCAGATTGCTACGGGTTATCGACAACTTATGGCTCGTGATTTGTATAGCTATCGTATTTTAGAATCGCAACCTGAAATTTTTCCTTTTATATCTGTGGATTTGCTTGATGATTTGGATTAAAATTTCAATTGTATTTGGTATTAATTTATGAAATCTTGATGTTTGTGTTTGCTTGTCATTTAAAAACCAACTACTTAAAAAAATTAGCGAAAAAAAATAAATGTCTAACTTTCGAGCTTAATAGAGTACACTATTTAGTAATTCAGATTTAACTTTCTAAATGATAGTTGCGGTATTGATGAGTACGTAAACATATGAAAAAGAATTAGACCAAAAAGAAAAGTAATGAAAGAGTTATGATAATTCGAAAATGCAAAAAATTTGTTTTTTGTAACGCAAAAACATTCAAAATGCTATTTTCATGCATGAATAACTTCAAATTTTGGGTTTTGGACGTAATTATATATACAGGATTTGTAGTACCCGGGTCAAGGTTTCCATGCATATAAAATTCGTAAAAAAAACACGGGTGCGAAAGTTACGTTGATTGCAAAAGTCAAAAAAATTACATATCATAGTTTTCTTACAATTACATTTATATTTAAAAAAAAGCTAATGACGGTGTCCTAATGTACCACCCGTACCACAAGGAGGTGGTCTTCTGATTCTTCTTCGCCTACCTCCATCTCCATCTTGTTCACTTTCTCCAGGGTTGTTCAAGTCAAATTCAAAGTTTACCGGAACCGGACTAACAGCTCTATTTGGCGGTTGACTAGAATCTCCGAGCTGGTAATAAGGATTTGTATTACCAAAGATATTATTTTCAGAAAAATGCTCCCCAAAATTGCCATACTGGGCAGGTGTTACCCAATCATCTCTCATAGGAGACTGTATATATGACTCATATTAAGTATGTTTTGAGGAAATAGGTCACCACCGATATTCATTTCGTATTGCATACTTGAACCACCCTGGAGAAAGTCCATATTGACTCGATAGGCCTCCTGATCTGATGGCCCCACACCACCAGTATTATACTGGTTCGATGTGTCCATATATGCAGTTTGAGGCTGGGGGGAGGACCCTGAACCACCAGCGTTATACTGGTTCGATGTTCCCACATTTTCATTTTGATACGGGTGGGAGGACCCTGAACCACCAGCATTATATTGGTTCGATGTTCCCACATTTGGATTATGCTGGTGGGAGGACCTGGCTTCAGGATCTTGACGAGCCCCTCTTGGCCGCATCCATCTAGGCCTATGCTGTCTTTGTCAACTGTGTGCCGAAGGATGGCTGAGTAACGGGTGCCACATGAGGTGAAAAATATGTCGGACGGTCTTCTCCAAGTGCATAATGCAAATAATCTGTCGACGTTTGCAAGATTTGCTGCCCAAACTGATGCAATGCTGGATCATCTTGCTCTTGCATCATCCTTTGCACCTGTTGTTGCACGTGGCTTAACCCGTCAACCTACATAAATTTAATACGTATTATTTAAATGTAAAATAAGACATACATTATTATGATTATTGTTCTATAATTATTATTTATTACCGCAACATTTAAATTTCCGCCTTGATTGTTGGACCGAGAGTAGTTTTCTCCTCCAGGAGTTGGATTTGTAATATGGAGCACAGTACGAGGCCAATACCATGTCATATAACCAGGTTCAGTTTGAGGATAAGTCGAGTATTGACCCTGGATGAGATATTGGTAACGGTTGTTCCAATGTTGTATTTGATTTCTTAACTCCCGTTTCCAACTTCTTTTTGCGGTCACCCCTCTACGAGACTTAATATGTAAATCCTCATGTTCATGTCTGTTTGAGAGTGGTGGTTGAGGAATAAATTGGACAAATCCAAATTGTCTCATAACCCTGCTGGGAAAATACTGCTCAACAATCTCCCAAAAAATAACATATGTTTGACACAGCCAACATCTCGTATCGGTCCTACACGAAGGGGCTAGAAGGTGTAGATCTTGTTGGTATGGAGTCCACACGAACTGCAAAAGTTTGATTAAGTTGTGAGTTCAAATTTTTTTTTTTTTTAAATTTAATAGCAGAGTACCTCTGAATCGTCTACGGCACTTAACATCGACCGAAACTGAAACAAGACGGTCCTGACTGACCCTGCGAAACTAAGGGGCTGGTTGAATCTATATGTTTATACATCCAAAAATATAACAACATTTATAGTTATTAATAATTTTAATATAATCACTTGGAATTACATACCTACAACCAAATGGTTTTCCAACTACCATATCAGGAGTAATATGTTTTAGCATTGGAGAAAACATCTTAAACCTGCTCCAGGCCCATATCTGCAACAACATCAAAGGGCCACCAATTTCGAGGACGTTGTGCATAGTTGTTTTGCACAAGTTTCGGTAGAGACTGGCCAGTACAGCCCCACCCCAACTAAGTCGGCCGCAAGCATCCAGGTCTTCAATCAACACTAAAAAAATACATCTGGACTAAACTATCAGTTGAATCCGGAAATAAGCAACCATTTAAAAGCATTAGTATATAATGCCTGGCTTTTTGCTCCAATTGTTCGTCAGTCGTATCCTGTGGCAGAGGCTCCATTAACATGTCCATCATATATCTAGCACTGACCTGACTGCCTTTGAATTTTCGCGATGGCGGTGCGAAACCGAGCAACGTATAAAAATTTTCGATAACACGCTCATAAGTGTATCCCGGTTCATCACTTGTAACCGGATTGCCATCGGTCCTTAAACCCCAAATAACTTGTACGTCTTCCAGGGTCACGGTAACCTCACCAAATGGTAGGTAAAATGTATGTGTTTCCGGACGCCATCTCTCTACTAGTGTTGTGATGAGTCCGTGGTCAACGTTTTTGTAACCACAGACGAAAACTTCTGCCAAACCGGACCGACGTATGTGATTCATCACACGCCCATCAATTGAGTTATCTCTTACCCAGAATATCAAATTTTTGTCAGCACGTCTGACATTTAACGGACGATCATCTTTGAGATTGTGAAACACATGATATGCTCGGTGATCGGTAATTATAAATAACAACTCAGGGTTCGTAGGTCCGGGGAGAATTCCAACATTCTCCATTTTTTACAAATTTGGTGGGAGTACTGATTGCGATGGTTTTTAGTTGTGAAATTTTTTGAGTGCGATAGTTTTTAATTGTGACAGTTTTGAGTGTGATAGTTGTGACGTTTTAAAGATGCATTTATAGAGTAGTTGATATTCGTAATAAATTTGTGGTAGTTGATTGTATTGAAGACTTTTGACTTTGAAGGGTATCCGATTCCCACATGCATATTCACGGGTCTTTTAATAAAGCTGACTGTTTAATGTCTTTTAGCGTACGATCCCCAAGTACACCGCCCGGATCCCACTAGATCCCCGACTGCAGCGCCCGGATACTATTGGGTTGTCAAATCGGTCCTTTATAATCGAGGCAGTCACGGGTCTTTTTTAAATAAAGTATTTGTCTTCTAGCACGATCCCCGACTGCAACGCCCGGATCCCCTGTGGATCCCCCACTGCAGCGCCCGGATACCCTCTGGAGCCCCGACTGCAGCACCCGGATCCCCTTGTGTTGTCACATCAGCCATGCTTTTAATTCAAAGGCTTTATTTCTTTTTGTACGGATTAATTCAGCGTGACAGATACAAAGATTAAATATGGAGTTAAAGGCTTTATTTTTTTGTCCGGACTAAAGTCACACGTATTCTTAATGAGCGACAACTACCCATACTTATAATTCACCTATATAAAGGTACATTCATCACTTAATATTATCACCATTATTCACCAACAATTTCAATATTATCAACCACATTTCACCAAGATTAAACTTTCAATATTATCAACTACATTTCACCCAAAAAATCATTCAAAATGGCGTTAACGAACCCTTTCCTTGTTAATATATATTGGGGTGATGATAACATTTGTTACGACAATGGCACGGTACTAGGCGATGAGAGCATGCGCAGAAGTTCTCTTCTTTTTCTAAGCAAATATAATTACGAAGATTTTGAGAAATTGGTTTACAGACATGTTATGGTTTCGAAAGATCAATACAAATTAAGGTTTACATCATGTTATGAATTTCACGGGATTTTCTATGATTATGAAATTACAAGTGATGAATCCTTAGAAACCTTATATTACATCGCCTCTTTGAACGAAAAATTCATGGGCGATATTATTGTGAAGATTGAGTATATCAATCCCCAACCCCGTCAAGCTGACTCCAACATTTTTCATATTTTTTCAGTACCAGAACCGTCAATGCAGTATCAAGGTTTCGATATGGCGGGTCCTTCAACGTCTGCATTCCGACATTTTCAGCACCAGAACCGTCAACGCAGTACCAAGGTTTTGATATGGCGGGTCCTTCAACGTCTGCGTTCCAACATTTTTCAGCACCAGAACCGCCAACGCAGTATCAAGGTTTTGATATGGCGGGTCCTTCAACGTCTGCGTTCCGACATTTTTCACCACCAGAACCGCCAACGCATTACCAAGGTTTTGATATGGTGGGTCCTTCAACATCTGCGTTCCAAGATCTTTCAGTGGTAGAAATAGGTACCGCACCAGAGCCAGTTACGCAATATCAAGATTTTAATAACAATGAAAATCATGAGTTCGACAGATCAGAGGACGAACCACAATCTGAAGGAAGTGCCGATACCAGAGAAGAATTTGACCCAGAAGGCGCTGAAGCATCCGAAGAATCTGATGATGATGGTGACGATCAAGGCAACCATGAAGCTCATCAAACACCTCAACTGCCTTTGTATGACTATAGTCAATGGGACACACAGGAAGACACCGAGGCTGATAATTCAGGCCCATTACAGGAAGATGAAGAGCATATGCTTTTTTGAAGATCCGATTATCCAGATGAGATTCGAATTGGTATGTATTTTTCTAGCAAGCAAGAGTTGATTGATGCCGTGAGGAGTTGGAATATAAAACAAACTAGGCAGATCAAGGTTATTGAAAGCACACTTTCAAAGTGGAGTGCTAGGTGCAGTACTCGTAAAAAGGGTGATAACAACCCTGGTGTTAACAACTCTAGTGATAACAACTCTGGTGGTGGAAACCCTGGTGAAAACAACTCTGGTGATAACAACCCTGGCGATACTCAATCAGAAGGCACCCAGAGTAATAGACGACCCAAACCAGCTTTATGTAATTGGTATGTCCGAGCCATAAAGAAGCAGAGGGAGAGGCTTTGGCAAATAAGGACATGGAGACATGTGCACATTTGTAGTGGGGTAGTAATGCGTTCGAATAACAAATCTTTGATGGCCAAGGTCGTAGCCATTCGTATATTCCATTCTGTCTGTAAAGATAACGCATACCCTGTTAAACAAATCCTGGCAGATATCAAAGAATACAATGGGAATGACATATCCTACTCCAAAGCTTGGCGTGCTAGGAAAATTGCTATAGAGAGACTATTCGGGAGTTGGGAAAGCAACTTTGATGAGTTTCCTAAGTACATTCGTGCTCTAAAGAAGTCAAACCCGTCCACAGTTGTCGAGTGGATAGTCGAACGAACTAACAACCCCAGTTGAAAATTTTCAAATCTGTTTTCTGGGCTTTTGGTCCAGCAATTGAGGCCTTTCGTCATTTCATTCCTGTTATATGTATAGACGGGACCTTTTTAAAAGGTGCGTACAAAGGGAAGTTGTTTACTGCCGTCACGAAAGATGCCAATAATCATATTCTACCTCTCGCGTATGCCATTGTTGACGAGGAGTCAAACGAATCATGGAAATGGTTTTTGAACCAGCTAAGGTATTTTGTTGTAAATGACAGCCCAAGAGTGCTTGGTGTCATTTCTGATAGGCATCATGGGATTCTAAATGCAATGCAAGAACTTGATGACTGGAAAGAGCCATATGCATACCATAGATACTGCCTAAGGCATATCTGAAGCAACTTCAACAGCCGTTTCAAGAACCATCGAATGAAGCAATTGTGTTGGATCATAGGTAGCACGACTCAAACGCGTAAGTACGTGGAAGCCATACGTGAAATGAAATCTATAGACGCGGATGGGTGGGTGTAACACCTCAATTTTCAAAACAACATTTAAATACCATTTAATTCGAAAATACATAATATTGTGTCAACATCAAATGCTAGTTTTACAAAAACGAAAAGGTTTCTTGTTCGAGATTATCAGAGTTTACAAAAACGGTGTTACAAATTATATCTTAACCATAGGATAAGGACTCTAATCATCAACACCGAGCTAATCTCAACAAGGCCTCTTCAAAACGGGCCTCCTAGATCTTCGATCCCGAACCTGAGTACATAGCAAAAACACAAACATAGTACGTGAGACAAAATTGCCTCGTGAGATACATGGGTTTTAGACCCGATAAACAAATAGTCAAATAATATCATTTAATCTTAAAATAATATTATTTAGTTTATTTTGGGTCACTTTATCACTTTCATCATTGGCCAATGTCGAGATAATCGGAATGCCTCCAATCTATCAAGACCATCATTTCCACGGTAATCGGAATGCCTCCAATCTACCGGGACTCATAGGTATTGGGTAATCGGAATGCCTCCAATCTACCACGAACCTTAAGGTACCGTAATAACCGGAATGCCTCCAATCTACTACGGCCCTAGGGACATCATCATCGTCATCATTACTTATCTTTTATCGTTATGAGCTTATAGCTCCATCATTTCTCAATCATTCAATCATTTCATTATCATACAAGCAATTCATCATAAATCACATAAATGACTAAATTACTTAAAGACTCGACAAAATCATTTAATCATAAAACATTTACTAGCTATGTACCCAGTTTGAAAGTTCACATGTACTCACCTTTGCCAAGCTTATCCAATGTTGTGTTTCCTTGAACACCAATATCACTTTCCAAGATTTGAATGCCTCAAATCCTCCAACCGACAATCTATATCAAAACCAATACAATGGTTTGCATTATTCATCTATACTAACTACAAAATATATGGCTAGTTAACTACTAGCACCATTTTCCCAAAATTACCAAACCCTAAATTCATAAATCACCATATCTTCATGTATTCATAACATGACCACATTTTCCTTGCTAAAATACCATAGATATAAGTTATTTCACTTCCATTTAACCATTCATGAACAAATCCATAACTAGGGTTTATGATTCAAGCTTCCATACTCAAATCTAAGACTTTTAACACAAGAGAGATGGAGATTTACCTTAGATCTTCAACTAGGAACAAGAATCACCAAGATTTGATGAAGATTAAGCTCCAAACGACCCTTATGCTCCAGAAATCGTTCACACACAATGAGGGGGAAAAACTAGGGTTTAAAGTGTGTAATAAATGAAGATTCCCGTCTTAAATGCTGGTATCGCCCAAAGTTCGCGATCGCTACCAAAGTTCGCGACGCGAACTCTTTCCCACTCGCATAGTTCGCGATCGTTATGCTGGCGGGAACTATTTCACGATGAAAGGCCAAACTCCCTGGTCCGTGTTCCCGATCGTGACCAATACTTCGCGTCGTGAAGTCCCTCCGACAGCAAGGCTGCACTTTTTCAACCTTGTCTTGACTCGGTTTTGCCCTTAACTTTCTCGTACGGTGTCCAAACGACACGGAACCAATTCCTACGTTATTTAAACGATTTATCCTTATTTATCATATTTTTGTACAATTTATTTATTTACAAAAATTCGGGTCGTTACAACTATCCACCCCTTAAGGAGATTCCGTCCTCGGAATCTCATCATAATTCACAAAGTTCGGGTATCTTTTCCGAATCTCATCCTTGACTTCCCAAGTCAAGTTCGGCCCAAGTGAATGCTTCCACTTGACCAACACCAATTCAATTTCCTTATTCCGAAGTTTCTTGGTTTTTGACTCTAGTATGGCTTCGGGTTCCTCAATCAATCGGTTCGGGGCCTCAACCCGCAACTCTTGTAACGGAATTATATTTTCAACCTCACCCACGAACTTCTTCAAATAACTTACATGAAACGTATCGTGAACACCTTGAAGTTCGGGTGGGAGTTCTAACTTGAAAGCTTGCAAACCGACCCGTTTCAAAATCTTAAACGGGCCAACATATCTTGGGCTCAATTTGCCTTTCTTACCAAACCGCATCACGCCTTTCCAAGGCGATACTTTCAACATCACCATGTCTCCCACGTTCAAATCATATGGCCTCTTTTTCAAACCCGAGTAGCTTCTTTGTCGATCTTGGGCGATTTTCATATTGGTTTGGATTATTCCAATCTTTTCATTGGTCAACTTCACAATCTCGGGACCCGTGAGTTTCGTCTCACCCGCCTCAAGCCAACACGATGGGGTCCTACATTTCCTTCCATACAACGCCTCATAAGGCGGCATTTTAACGGTCGACTGGTAACTATTATTGTAGGAGAACTCTACTAACGGTAAATGTTCGTCCCATTTACCCCCAAAGTCTAGCACACACGATCTTAGCATATCTTCAACCGTTTGAATGGTTCTCTCACTTTGACCATCGGTTTGCGGGTGGTAAGCCGTACTCAACCGCAGTTTCGTTCCCAACTCCTCTTGCAAAGATCTCCAAAATCTCGAGGTAAACCTCGCATCTCTATCGGACACAATCGACAACGGGACTCCATGAAGTCTTACTACTTCATCCACATACAACTTTGCCAACTTCTCAAGTGGCATGGTTTCCCGGATTGCCAAGAATAATGCACTTTTGGTCAACCGGTCAACAATGACCCAAATGGCGTCGTGGTTCTTGCTCGTTTTTGGCAATCCAACAATGAAATCCATTGTTATATCATCCCATTTTCCGGCCAGGATTTGTAACGATTGAGCTACCCCATAAGGTACTTGATGCTCGGCTTTTACTTGTGCACACATGGCACACTTAGAAATATACTTTGCCACTCTTTCCTTCATCCCGGGCCACTAATACATCTTCTTCATATCTTGATACGTTTTTGTACTTCCCGGGTGGATCGAATACTTAGACTTATGAACATCGGTTAGTAACTCCTTTCGGGTACCCCCGAACTTGGGAACCCATATTCGACCACCAACGGTTTTCAACCCTTGCTTGTTTTCCACAAAATGTTGGTTCTTTCCCAATCGTTCTTGTCTTAACTCATCTTTTTCCATCACTTCCCGTTGGGCATTCTTGATTCGTTCTACTATGCTCGAGACTACTTCAATACGTGTTAGTTTTCCCTTAATCGGCTTTTCGTACACCTTTCGGCTCAAGGCGTCGGCTACCACGTTGGCCTTCCCCGCATGGTAGACAATTTCACAATCATAATCTTGTATCAATTCGATCCATCTTCTTTGCCTCATATTTAGGTCCTTTTGAGTGAAAACATATTGAAGACTTTTGTGGTCCGTATACAACGTACACCTCGTACCATACAAGTAGTGTCTCCATAACTTCAAAGCAAACACTATCGCCGCCAATTCTAAATCGTGAGTCGTGTATCTTTCTTCCGCATTCTTTAGTTGTCTCGAGGCGTAGGCAATCACTTTCCCCCGTTGCATCAAAACACAACCCAAACCTTTATGTGAAGCATCACTATACACGACGAAATCTTCCATCCCTTCGGGTAACGTAAGAACCGGGGCGTTACACAATTTTTCTTTCAATGTGGCGAATGCTCTTTCTTGCTTTTCTCCCCACACGAACTCACTACTCTTTCGGGTCAACAATGTGAGTGGTGTCGCCACTCGAGAAAAGTCTTGAATGAATCGACGGTAATATCCGGCAAGGCCGAGAAAACTTCTCACTTCGGTTGGAGTTCGTGGCGGTTCCCACTTCATAACCGCTTCAATCTTCGACGGGTCAACCTTGATTCCTTCTCGCGACACAACATGACCAAGGAATTGGACTTCTCGAATCCAAAATTCACATTTAGAAAACTTAGCATACAATTTCTCTCGTTGTAGCACTTCTAACGTTTGTCTTAGATGACTCTCGTGTTCTTCTTCGGTTTTTGAATAAATAAGAATATCGTCAATAAATACGATAAGAAACTTGTCGAGGAATGGTTTGCAAACCCGATTCATAAGGTCCATGAAAATGGCCGGTGCATTAGTCAACCCGAATGGCATCACCAAAAACTCGTAATGCCCATAACGTGTACGAAACGCCGTCTTCTCGGTATCTCCCTCTTTCACTCGAACTTGATGGTAACCCGATCTCAAATCAATCTTCGAGAAATAGTCGGCACCTTGAAGTTGATCGAACAAGTCGTCGATTCTAGGCAATGGGTATCGGTTCTTAATAGTCATCTTGTTCAACTCTCGGTAGTCGATGCACATTCTCATTGAACCGTCTTTCTTCTTAACAAACAATACGGGCGCACCCCAAGGAGACGAGCTAGGACGAATAAATCCTTTGTCGAGTAATTCTTGCAATTGGGACATCAATTCCCGCATTTCGGTGGGAGCCAAACGGTATGGAGCGCGAGCTATCGGCGTCGCTCCCGGAACTAAATCAATACGGAATTCTACTTGCCTCTCCGGTGGCAATCCCGGTAAATCGTCGGGAAATACCTCGGGAAAATCCCGAATCACCTTTACATTTTCCACCGACTTCTTCTCTTTCCTTCCATCTAACACATATGCTAAAAAGGACGAACATCCTTTGGCTAAACATTTCCTAGCTTTAACCGCGGTCATAAGACATGGCAAATGGTGTCGTCTCTCACCATACACATAAACTTTTTCATTGTCGGGAGTCCTTATCGAGACTATCTTCTTCCCACATAAAATCTTTGCTTGATTCTCACCCAATCAATCCATACCTATAACTATATCAAAGCCCGCAATTTCCATGGGTAATAAATTCACCTTAAACTTTCTCCCATCTATTTCCAATTCACAATTCCGACACATATGTTGAACTATGGAGGTTTTACCATCCGCAATTTCTATATCATAAATTTCATCAAGATGTTCTAATGTCACATTCAACATCACAACAAAATCATGTGACACAAACGAATAAGTAGCACCCGAGTCAAATAAGATCCGGGCGGGAATAGAATTTACGAGTAGGGTACCTGAAACGACATCGTGGGCCTCCTTGGCTTCTTCTCGGGTAAGTTGGAAGGACCGTCCCTTGACCTTTGTCGGCTCCGCTTTCTTTTGAGCGGTCGACACCATGGTCTCACTTCCCTTCTTCGGGCATGCATTGCTATAGTGCCCTTTTTCATGGCACGAATAGCACTCGATTTCATCCAACGGTTTGACCCGGCAATCCCTTGCCAAATGTCCCGGCCTTCCACACTTGAAACACGATTTTGAGTCCACCAAACATTCTCCCTTGTGGTCTTTGCCACACTTCTTACAAGCACCAACACTCGATTGTTTAGAGAAGGTCGGGGTGAACTTTCCCTTCTTCACCGAACCCGAGCTTCCCTCAAACTTCCTCTTCTCAAACTTTTCAAACTTTGGCCTCTCGTTGATTCTTCTTTGGCCAACCTCTTCAACATTTCTCGCCGCACCGATAGCCTCATCGAGTGTGGCGGCCCTTTTAACTTCCAATTCATACTCCCACGGGAGTCCATTAGCATAACGAACAATCCGGGATCTCTCATCCGGATACAATTTGATCACAAACGGGATTAATCCCGTGAATTTCTTAGTGTACTCATCGACACTCAAACCACCTTTCTTCAGATGTACAAACTCCTCTTGAAGTTTTTCCAAGTTTCTCTCGGGGCAAAACTTTGCCTTCAACCGTTTCACAAACTCATCCCAAGTCATCTTGTACATCGCCCTCTTTCCCAACATTTCATACAAGGTATCCCACCACACGAGGGCCTCATCCTTCATTAACCGGGAAGCATAAATCACCATATCACCTTCCTTGCATTTACTAGCTTCAAGGACTTGTTCGGTTTCACGGATCCAACGGATCGTGACTTTCGGTTCGGAGCTACCATAGTAGTTATCGGGCTTGAAAGCCATAAAACTCTTATAAGTACAACCCTTTCTTTCCCTCGGCTCGGGGTCACTTTCTTCCTCAGTTGAAGACTTTTCGGTTTGAGCAACGCTACTCGACTTGCTCTTCGTGCGGGGTGGAGATTCCTCCCGCCTTTCACGTGCCCTATGCTCATTGAGAAGTCGGTTCACATCCTCGTTCACTATGTCCCTCATTTGATTGAACATAGTTTGGAGGTGTTCTACGGTGACCGGGGTGTGAGTATTCCTTTCAACACCCGAATTTTCCTCCCCTTCCCGAGGTGGAGGACCAAACACCGGTTCGACAATGTTGTTCGAATCTTGCCCTTGATCAAGTGGGCCTCTTGTACTTCTAGTTCTCACCATTTTGCTATAATAAGACATTAATCATTTAGAAGTCAATTTATCAAAGTAACGGTAACATTGACCGTCCCAACCAAACATGACCTAACCCTCCAAGGTCAACCCTATTGAACCTACACTTAAGGTCTCAATAGCCATTTCACAAGTATCCTATGGAACCTACGGTCCTACTAGCTCAGTTTAAGTCTAGGATGGTCAACTCAACCTAGTTCACTTAAACTATAGCTCTGATACCAAGTTGTAACACCTCAATTTTCAAAACAACATTTAAATACCATTTAATTCGAAAATACATAATATTGTGTCAACATCAAATGCTAGTTTTACAAAAACGAAAAGGTTTCTTGTTCGAGATTATCAGAGTTTACAAAAACGGTGTTACAAATTATATCTTAACCATAGGATAAGGACTCTAATCATCAACACCGAGCTAATCTCAACAAGGCCTCTTCAAAACGGGCCTCCTAGATCTTCGATCCCGAACCTGAGTACATAGCAAAAACACAAACATAGTACGTGAGACAAAATTGCCTCGTGAGATACATGGGTTTTAGACCCGATAAACAAATAGTCAAATAATATCATTTAATCTTAAAATAATATTATTTAGTTTATTTTGGGTCACTTTATCACTTTCATCATTGGCCAATGTCGAGATAATCGGAATGCCTCCAATCTATCAAGACCATCATTTCCACGGTAATCGGAATGCCTCCAATCTACCGGGACTCATAGGTATTGGGTAATCAGAATGCCTCCAATCTACCACGAACCTTAAGGTACCGTAATAACCGGAATGCCTCCAATCTACTACGGCCCTAGGGACATCATCATCGTCATCATTACTTATCTTTTATCGTTATGAGCTTATAGCTCCATCATTTCTCAATCATTCAATCATTTCATTATCATACAAGCAATTCATCATAAATCACATAAATGACTAAATTACTTAAAGACTCGACAAAATCATTTAATCATAAAACATTTACTAGCTATGTACCCAGTTTGAAAGTTCACATGTACTCACCTTTGCCAAGCTTATCCAATGTTGTGTTTCCTTGAACACCAATATCACTTTCCAAGATTTGAATGCCTCAAATCCTCCAACCGACAATCTATATCAAAACCAATACAATGGTTTGCATTATTCATCTATACTAACTACATAATATATGGCTAGTTAACTACTAGCACCATTTTCCCAAAATTACCAAACCCTAAATTCATAAATCACCATATCTTCATGTATTCATAACATGACCACATTTTCCTTGCTAAAATACCATAGATATAAGTTATTTCACTTTCATTTAACCATTCATGAACAAATCCATAACTAGGGTTTATGATTCAAGCTTCCATACTCAAATCTAAGACTTTTAACACAAGAGAGATGGAGATTTACCTTAGATCTTCAACTAGGAACAAGAATCACCAAGATTTGATGAAGATTAAGCTCCAAACGACCCTTATGCTCCAGAAATCGTTCACACACAATGAGGGGGAAAAACTAGGGTTTAAAGTGTGTAATAAATGAAGATTCCCGTCTTAAATGCTGGTATCGCCCAAAGTTCGCGATCGCTACCAAAGTTCGCGACGCGAACTCTTTCCCACTCGCATAGTTCGCGATCGTTATGCTGGCGGGAACTATTTCACGATGAAAGGCCAAACTCCCTGGTCCGTGTTCCCGATCGTGACCAATACTTCGCGTCGCGAAGTCCCTCCGACAGCAAGGCTGCACTTTTTCAACCTTGTCTTGACTCGGTTTTGCCCTTAACTTTCTCGTACGGTGTCCAAACGACACGGAACCAATTCCTACGTTATTTAAACGATTTATCCTTATTTATCATATTTTTGTACAATTTATTTATTTACAAAAATTCGGGTCGTTACAGTGGGTGTATTTGGAGCAGATAGGGTTAGATAAGTGGACCCAGTTTATAGACAAAGGCCATCGACGTTGGGGTAACCTAACATCGAATATTGCAGAGAGTTACAACAATGTGTTGCGTGGAGCTAGGCATCTTCCCATTAAGGCTTTGATTGACTTCACATTCATCAAAACTGTCAAGCAATTCAGCAAGCATGCTGAATTATCGTCTAATTGCGAGACGCCACTACCCTCACGTATGTGGAATCTTTTCAACAAGCGCACCCGTCAAGCAACATTTCATGAAGTAATGCCCTTTGATTACGTGAAACAGATTTTCAGTGTGAAGTCAAGGATTCAAACCGGTGAGAGTGATGGGAACGATTACACAGTCAATTACAAAAGGGAACAGGCGTGGGTGTACATGTGGGAAGTGGCAGACGTTGCGCTTTCCATGTTCACATGTTATTGCTGTTTGTGGTCATATGGGTGTCGACCCGCTAACACTTGTGAACATAGCGTATACAACAGAGGCGTACATACAACAATATGGTACTGCCTTTAAACCACTACCTCATGTGGCCCTCTGGAAGGATGCTAAATAGAGAATGTTAGCCAGTGAAGGAAGAATATCAACAAAGAGAGGGAAAAGGCAACATGTTAGACGACGCAACGAGATGGACCAACCTAGTACTAGCCAGCAAACCCAACGAAAGGCAAAACTTTGTGGGATTTGTAAAAAT
Organism: Calendula officinalis; assembly: GCA_963853835.1. Taxonomy (NCBI): domain Eukaryota; kingdom Viridiplantae; phylum Streptophyta; class Magnoliopsida; order Asterales; family Asteraceae; genus Calendula; species Calendula officinalis. The sequence continues at coordinate 50,603,329 of OY970820.1, read as the reverse complement.
CTAGGCCATAACAGACTGAAATGCCTGACAACAAATCCTCCTCAATGATTGTAGAATTTAAAATGTTGTGTGTTTTTAAATTATTATTGGTACTTAACTAATATAATTTTAAATATAATAAAAGTTTCTTATTTCAAGTGATACATTAAAACTGAAATTACATATCATTCATTCTCACGTTTAACACTAAAAATCAAATTTCTACCATTAGTCTGACAGTCTGCATTTATGGTAAAAGTACAAACTTCGTTAGTCAGAATTCCGTTTTCATTCTTAAATCTCTTGAAGTCACCACTCATTTTAACTTGCCCAGGATAAGCATGCAGCTCCATTACTTCATGAGAATCGCCTCTTTCTATCATACAATGTTTGTCCTGAAAGAGGTAGTTATGCTGCCTGACAAACCAAGCAGGTATAGTCTAAAAATACAACAAAATTATATGATTTTAGTTAATTGAGCAAATATTAAAAATATAAAAAAAATATGATTTTAGCATACCATCCTTTGATTTTTTACTACATGTTTCGCGAACTTTATTTTAAATTGCCAGAGATGCAAAACATCTGGTCCTATTTCAGCCAGCTTTTCAATATGTTTATCATAATCAGCCTGCTCGTAATTTTGAAAATATACTTGCATCTCGTCAGTAAATTCTTCTACATGTAGATCGGCATAATCTTCGGCTATCAAATTCTCGAACTCAATCTCATCTACATAATTACGAGACGAATCATGCACGTAGCGATACGGAGAAGACTCATTATTCGATGAACTCATGATTTTTTGCTATGAAAACACAAGATTTTTAAGTAGAGGTTGTTTTTAAATGAAATGGGGGTAGTAAATATGTAGTGAGATGGGTTTGTTTATGCATGTTTATATAGCCTGCGATGGGGAAGCAGCTCGAGTGGGATCCGGGCGTACAGGTAGGGGATACCCCAAGGGCATCCTGGCGTACTGGTTGGGGTTCCCCCAAGGGGATCCGAGTCTGCGGGTAGGGGATACCCTTAAGGGATCCGGGTGTAGAGGTAGGGGATCCTACAAGAAAGTACCTTTGTGTCGGAAGGTACAAAAAGTGCAGAAAACACAGAAAAAAAGGGGGATCCGGGTCTGCTGCTTGGGGATCGTTGGGGATCCGGGTGTAGTACAAGGGGATAGCATAGTTTTGCAAACCCTCAAAAAATGGCATTATTTTTGCAATCTTGATACATACTGCATTATTTTGGCAAAAAACTCCAAATTCAATCGACTTTTGTGATGTTTCCAAAAATTATATATTCTATCATTTGATTTTGCTAACACGTGCTCCAAGAACGTATTCAAATAAGGTTTTATAAACTAGAACTAGGTTATAACCCGTGAAAAATCACGGGCTGTCAAATATTAAACTTTACATAATTTTTACAGAATATAAAAATTTATCGTTAAATTTCATGATTAGAGATGCACAAAAACCGGTTAGGCCAAAAACCGGTTTCGGGTTTGACCGTAACCGGTTTTGGTCAACGCCTGCAGTAACCGGTTAGGCCAAAAACTGGTTCGGTTAGTAACCGGTTTCGGCCTTTGAAAACCCCAACCGGTGTAACCGGTTACCGGTTTGGTTAGTAACTGGTTCGGTTACTAACCGGTAAAAAAAACCGGTTTTGACCGGTTACACTATAGTTCCCATTTTTTTTTGCCGCAATTCGATATTAAACACAACCATTAAACGTTTTAGCAAAACACAAACATTCATTAAGCATAGAAACGTTAAAAACATTCAAGTACACATAATTAAACATACAAATACGAAAGTTCGAAAGCATAGAAACGTTAAAATCATCGAGATTCGAGATTTACTACTAAAAATACGATTAAACTACAAATCTTCACTCTTAGTCGCTATCTTGTTGTGGGTCATTATCTTCATATTCATAACCATCGGAGCTAGATGCTCGGGATGATTCACCTTCTTGAGCTATATCTTCATCGGAAAGTGAGGTTGAAAGACCTTGAGCAACTTCCATGTCGAGAAGTTCTTCTTCAACGTCAAGTTCCTTCTCTAGCTTTTGTTTGTCTTGAATCCGGTCCGCCGCATCCAAGTGATCCTTCAAGCAAATACACATCTCCAAAGACGCCGGCGTGAGTCTTGTTCTCCTAATAGATAATATCCTGCCACTAACAGAAAAAGCCGATTCTGAAGCTACCGTAGAAGCTTGGACACTTAGTAAATCTCTGGCCATGGCGCTTAGAATGGGAAATTGAGGCTCCCTTTCTTTCCACCAAGCCAATATATCAAAATGTTCGATTTCTCGAGTGGTCATATTGCCTAAAAAGTTTGTTTTCGTATATCTCGACAATTCGCCATTAGCGGATTCTTCACTACTCTCACCCCTTTGCCGTTTAGTTGTTTCCTCTCTTATAGTATTAAATAAATGGGCTAATGGGTCGGTGGAACATCAACATCACCAAAAATTGGGGCAAACGAACTTGAAGAAGCATTTGGTGCACCACCATACTTTTGAAAATAAACCCCAAATAATGATTTAAAATTTTCCCAAAAATGATCTTGTGCATTTTTAATATATGTAGGACTTACCAAATGCAATTCCAAATCATAACAAATTGCACTCATAGTGGTTTCGACACCGATTTTATTTAAAGTAGGGTCTAACATGGCCGAACATGTAATTGCCAATGGTATGTTGCGAAAATATTTTCTTAGTTTAGTTTTCATTGGCGCGACCATTGTTTTATAAATACCACCTTCCAAATCAAAAGTATCAATTTTATGAGCCATCAAATATAGTTGTTTTAGTACACAATGACTTGTTGGATAGTAAACACCGGAGACTAAAACCGTTACATCTTTAAAAAGTTTAAACAATTCGGTTAGCTTTTTAATAACCTCCCATTTTTCGTCACTAAATTTGTTTTTAACACGTTTCTTTGTAAAAAGTTTGTCATGAAAATATTGTAAAGTTTGACGTTGACGAACACCACATACAAACATGTCATAACTTGAATTCCAACGAGTGGTAATGTCCCAATTAGGTGATAAACAAAGTGAATTCGTTTGCTTACACAAATGAATATATCTTTTAACTCGTTTTGGACCCTTTTTCAAAACATCCACTAGCATCAACCAAAAGTCATGTGTTATAGCACCAATCTCCGGTGAGTTCAACCCATCTCGCACAAATAAATTTATAATGTGTGCGAGACACCGACTATGGAAGAAAAGACCATTCACGGGAGGTTTGAATGATAATATTAGCTTTGCAACCGCTTTTGTATTATTAGATGCGTTGTCAAACGAGATTGCAAAAACTTTTCCATTTAATTTATAGTAATTTATTACGTGACTTAACATATAAAATAATTTTTCACCCGTATGGGGATGTGGAAAATCTTCAAACGCGATCACACGCTTCATCATTTGCCATGTGCTTGGATCGATCCAATGTGCGGTAACATAAATGTACGATCCGGGTGAACCATGAGGAGCCGACCAAACGTCCGTTGTTAGGTTTACACTTGTATTTAAATTATCAAAACCATTCACTAGATCAATTTTAGCCAATTTCTAAAGTTTTAAACAATCTCGTCTAAGAGTAGTACGACTTACATGATTATAACGTGGTTGAAGCTCTTGTTGGTCGAGGCGCGTCAATCTTGGGTTCTCAAAGTGGTTGAACGGCAAACCTTGTTGAATCACGAACTTGGCCATTTGTTCTCGACAACGTTCCGCTTGGTACACAAAGATACCACCGTCTCGTGCCATAGTCGCTTGACCCTCTTATTATGAACCCCTTCTTATCGTTTGACAATGCTTTGCGACATGTGTCCTCATCGTTGAGTTGGAACTAGCTCCCATGAGTTGACCACAATTTCTACAATGCGCCTTTATAAGACCATTGGTTAACTCGACTAAGTCGAACGACCCATTTGGTCCAAAAAGTTCGGGAACTCGTGTAGTTGGCAAAATTTTAGCAATACTTGCCGTTTCTTCATTTGTAGAACCAACGCCGGTGAAATCTTGACTACTTTGGCTTTGGTTTGGGTGCGACATTTTGACATTTTTTGCTAATCGAAAGTGTTTGGAGAGTGTTTTTGGATGTTTTGAAGTTGTGATTTTAACCAAATGCAAGATATGTATTTATAGGGGAGTTTAGGGGGGCAAAATGGTCCAAAAAAACCCCCCCAACGGTCACAAAACAGTCCCCAACGGTCATATGACCGTTTTTTAACGGTAATATTTGTTTGCCAGCGAAAACCGGTTACTAACCGGTTATAAAACCGGTTTTAACGATCGTAACTGGAAACCGGTTATCGGAAACCGGTTTCTGCCGGTTTTTTGGTCGAAATGGTGTAACCGGTTAGGAACCGGTCGGTTACTGAGAAACCGAACCGGTTACGGTCAAAACCGGTTTTGACCGGTTTCGGTTCGGTTACCGGTTTCGGTTTCGGGTAATATGTGCACGACTATTCATGATTATTACATATATGACAAGAAAAATACATAATTCTTCTAAAACGCAAACTATGGCATAGGTGCTTACAAATTATATATTCATGAGAAAATTTAAAATTGTGTAATAATTTTAAACTCATTAGCCTATTAGGCTAATAAGCTTGAATTTTCAAGCTTATTTAAACTTATTAAACTAATAAGTTTCAAAAACCATTTAAATAATCTTTCCCAAACATGTCCTTAGAGTAATACCAGATAATCAAAACCTGTATATAATAGATAACAAAACCTGATTTTCAATAAGTACACAATAAAATTAAAAATAAACACGTACTCAAACCTGAATCTAAAAACACATGAACATTTGAGTTACCTTTTGATAAACAGATACACAGTACATCCTAAGCTTAATTCATCCGTTACAAATTTTCGCTACAAAAACACAATTATATATTTACAAAAGCACCAAACCTTACAGAAAGATGGTGACTAAGTACCTTTGAAGAAATTTTATGATACGAAAAAAATATAATGGAACTCCAATGCGGATGCAATTCTTCGTTATACATGTATGTATACTATAAGAATATATTAGAACAGTCAAAATATGTAGATAGAAAAATCATGTTAAAATTATCACGGATGCAACCTCTTGTTCAATGCGACACGTATTTTATCTTTAACTACAAAATAAATAAATAAGATGATAAAGGCGGAGGCAATCCAAAAATATTGCTTCAAGAAGCACATGTTAAAATATAGAAATCTAGAAAATACCTGTTTGAGGTTGGTGCAGTTTTACGGAAGTGAGGATGCTATTTTGTCCTTGAGGCTACTGTTTATATATGAAAAATTAAAAAGATTAACAAAAACCCGTTCTCAAAAAACTGATATACATTGATTTACGAATATTTTATTGATAAAATCGTTGATATGTACCGACTTGCTAAAATTATGGCTATCACTGAACTTATTATGAAACTACCTCGTTAACTCATACAAGAGAAATGATATTTACTCCTATCATTTGATCTTATACTTGATAGGATGACATGTGTATTCCACTAATTCTCTCTCTTAATATTATCCATTGATTTCGATACATGTTTCCATCTAATGAGTATCACTATGACAATGATCAAATAGTAGGACTAAATACCATTATACAGTCATTATACATTAAACCACCATATTTTTGTAAAATTTTTGGGTTAATAATTGTCTGCGATTAAAAAAATGAGAATTTTCGTTTAACAACCATATTTTTTTATGGTCAATATATTTTTTATGGTTCAAACCACCACATTAAACCACCATAATTTCTTAAAGAGTTTTGATAATGACAGCAATAAGGGCTGTGTCTAAATGCATTGAAAATGGTACGAAATAGTAATTCATAAAATTCAGAAATCGGTTATAGATGGATGTACAACTTTTTTATGCATATCTTTTGTCATTATCAAAACTTTTTTTTTTAAATCGAAACCACCATATATTTGACAATAATAACAATTTCCTCTTAATTCGGATTCATATGGTGCTATATTTACGTTGATATGGTGCTATATATGAATTTTCTTATCATGATTTAATGAATAAGTTAGGAAATCAGAATTTCCGTTTATTTTCCCATTCTTATTATTCATTGCCTATTAATATTTTCCTAACTTATAGATGATTACCTAATATTGTAGTATGAGAAATCTTATTTAAAATCTTAAGTTTCCTAACATAATTTCCGTATATTTTTATATTCTTATTCTTATTATTAATTATTAATTGACTCCTTATGCTGGTATTTATAGTATATTGGGCGGGAAAAAAACAACATTGACAAATAAGAGTTTGCCACATGTTATTCCGGCTTCTTAAAATTATGCCACGTGGCACCCTAAAACTCATTTTATTATATTTAATAGATTTTCTTAATTAGAGTAAAATTATTTATAAGTCATTAATATTTTTATGTTATACCGATTTTGCCCTTACTACAATTGAAATGAAAGTTTTTGATGAATTAAATATTAGGACATAAAAAACATTTAACATTAATACGATGTGCCCCTGGGCACATATTACAAAAATCAGTATTAATAACTAAAATTAATCGTATGATTTAAACATATAAGATAGTTTTGTCATTTGACACTCGCATTGTTAATCACGTGTGATTATTACATATTTTTTTAGTATTGTATTATTGTTACTTTTTTCGTTTTGAAAAAAACAAAACAACATTATTTTGTATACTTAATCATATCTGTTTAGTATATAAATTTCTTTTATTATTTTTATTTTTATTATTTTTAGTTTTATTATTATTTGTTTTTTCGTTAAATAAACTTTGTAATAATCAAATGTGATTTTATACTTGATCACATTTGAAGTATTTGTATAACCACATCTGATCAAGTATATAGTCACATGTGATATTTTTATATAATCACATGTAGTCAAGTATAAAACCACATGTGACTGTCACATAATTTGGTTTTTTAATGAAAAATATTATCACAGCCCGCCAAAATATATGATTATTACAAATAATAAATGTTTTCAACATTTATAAATATTTGATAAAAAAATAATGCCACCAAATTCAAAGTGAATAAAATAATTTGAATTCAAAACATAATTTTAAAAATGAAATATAATAATGACATCTAAAAATGACATCTTAACAATGCTAAACTTCACTCCCAATGCATTTTAACTCAATGGTTTAATTAACCTTTCGGGGATCACTATTATATGTCTCTATCCACACAAATCTCTCTACACAGATCACTTTCACTCAATATGAAGCGTTAAAAGCCAAAAGCCTAGGGTTATGGTGTATGGGTATAATACTCACATCCATTTTCTGCCACCTCAGCAACCATACTATCCCCACATCACATCATCTCTAAGAAATATTCACCTCACCACACCATTTTATTCCATTTAATTTTAAATAAAAAAGAAAATAAAAGAAAATAAAAAGAATATCATGTCAACCAATCATAAGCAACCACCTCACCCCCCCCCCCACGCGTTTCTCCTTGTTGCCCGTGGCCTCCCTCGCCCACGCCAACTCCCCACACCGTTGGGGGGGGGGGGTGTTCCAAGAACCCCCACGTCGTTTCCCCTCCACCTCACCCCCACGTCGGTCGTTGTTGTACCCATTTCGAGCAGTCTAAAGACAGATTTCTCTGTGGCATAGAACACTATATTTTATGAATAAAATATAAGCTAAAACAAAATCTTAGAATTTAGAATACCATAAGAATAATATCTATAATTTACTCTATATTAATTTATAAATATGACACTTTTTACGGCTAATTAGTAAATTAGTGGTTCGAGCCTAGACAATGGCATCCACAAGAGGCAGTATTTTTTCCTTGAATCCTCCACTTATAGGGAATAAACCTCACAATTTATCCACAACAGAACTTGAACCCATGACCTATAGGTTATTAACAATACCTTATTTTTTTTACCAATATCATTAGACATTAGGCTAGGAATTTTGAGTTTATAAATATTACATGTAATTTGTAAAAGTATAATTATACGAATAAGGATCAAAAAAGAAGCATCCTTATTTGAAGAAGTTGAAGAAGCAATGCATTTTCGTAAAATATACATATATGTATATACATACATATATATATATATATATATGTATATATACATATATATTCATACCATAGATATACATATGTTCATATTTTGTACCCTATATATGTATATATATACACATATAAATACGATATGCATATACATTTTCGTAAATGAAAATGCAAGTTCCGATTGAAAATGCAAGTTACGACTGAAAATGCAAAATATCTAAATTGCATGTGTATATATATGTGTATATATACATATATATATATAGGGTATAAATATGAACATATGTATATCTATGGTATGCATATGTATGTAGGAATGAGTTCCTTTGAGAATTAATATATTGGGTGAGAATGTGAGAATAGATCTCAGTCATTGATCTGGGTGGATTTGGGGCTCACGGCCTGGCAAAATCTGCCACGCGGCGAGAGGGGGCACATGTGCCCTGTTTAATCATCGATGATTACCCTATGAATACATATAGGGTAATCATCGATGATTACACTAATTCTCACATTCTTATGATTTTTCCAATTTTCAAAGGAACCTTCCCCTATGTATGTATATATACATATATGTATGTATATGTATACATATATATATATATATTTTACGAAAATGCATTGTTTCTTTAATTTTTTCAAATAAGAACCTTTTTCTATTTATCCATACCCTAATTATACCACGAAAAATAAAGACATCCATATAATAAATTAACTTTTTAACACAACACAAATACGGAAAATGTAATTTACACTTGTTAAACGTGAACGAATCGAGGCCTTCACTCTCTGCAACGGAGAATCAGAAAGGTGGAGCTCGAAGGCAGCGCTCAGCTTAAACCCTAATCTTCCTTCGATTCTAATTTCTTCTAAAGGTTAAATCAATACCCTTCAGATTTCGATCTTCATTCATTTAAATCATCTGAAAAAGCAGTATTTTATTTCAATTTTTGTTTTTGTTAAGAATGTGGTTAGCCAGCACTAATGACGTTTAAAATCTAGTTTTTTCTGTGTCTAAAATTTTGCAGAGGAAGATAATGTCTGATAAAGGTGGAAAAGGGGGGAGATCTACTTTGAAATCTCCTGGTAAAACCCTAATTTGATGTGGAAGTTGTACTTCGCCATATGTTCTTCATTTTGCCCGATTCTAGGGCTAAAACAGCTTAACCTTTTCATTTCCGAACTAATCTCTTTAATTACCAAATAGTTGCGTTGCTAATTCGTTGTGTTGCTTTTAAAGGAAAGGATGGGAACTCTGCTAAGTTGAAGGAAAGGAAAGTTCAATTTGATAATGAAGGTTTAACCATATAATTATCAAACTGTTCACTTGAATCATGACACTTTGTTCCTGATTTACTCATTACATTTGCTATGTTTGTGGATGTGTAGATGTGTTCGATGAAAAATTCGAAACAAACGGAAATGGGAAGTCTAATGGGAAGGATGATTACTCTAGTGCTAAAGGTATTTTCATTCTTATATTTTTATAAAAACGTTGTTGCTTATATTCTGGAAGAAATAGTCTTGTGCTGTTTATTATGGATGGAAATTTATTTATTTTGTTATTTATGAATGTATATTCTCAAGGTTCAAAGGGCAAAGGTGCAAAGGGAGAAAAAGGTGGATCTGGAAAGAAAGAACCACCTGCAGTTGTGCTCAACATTGAACAGGGTTAGTATGTTGTGCAAACATTTGTATAGTTTTCACTTAATGATATTATTTATTATATTGAGCAGAGATTCCTGAGAATGCCAAGTGTTTGATGGACTGTGAAGCTGCACAAATTTTACAAGGAATCCAAGATCATATGGTGCTACTGTCTAAAGATCCATCAATTAAAATCCCTAGGTTGGTACCAAAGTTTATGAACATTTATACAGTGTTTCAATAATAATAAAAAAATCTAAACTAAATGTGTTTACTATTTAGAATGATTTATGCATTAAAAATACACTTTTTTTTCTAGTTCATTTGACAGGGCATTGCAGTATGCTAGCAGAGGCAATCATTATACCGATCCTCATTCTGTTAGAAAAGTATTGGAGTATCCTTTTTTATTAGCATTTTGACAGTTAATATTTTATCATGATTATTTGTTGTTTTGGCCCTTGTTCATCATATATGTCGTGATTTCTTTAACTCAAATCTAGATCTCTGAAGAACGAAGGTGTTTCTGATGGCGAGGTATTAATCTAACCCTAATTAACTTATTTTTTAATATGCCAATTTTTAATATAAAAATAAGTTTGAATTATTTGATTATTTCAGATGTGTGTCATTGCAAATACTGCAATTGAATCTGTTGGGGAAGCTTTTGGTCTCATGCCATCATTAAAGGTATTATTATTATTATTACAATAATTTAACATTTTAATCTCTTTCTAAACAGAAACCAAAATACAAATACAAAATTTAAAAGTATAATCTTTGTTTCTTTTCCAGGCCAAGAAAAGCAAGGTGAAGGAACCCTTGATAAACGCGTTGACCGAGCTCAAGAAAGTCAAACATGTTACAGAGAGCACCACAAAGCCTATAGTGGTTGACTAATTAATTAAAGTAACAAACATGTAATTTTACTGGTAATCTCATCTTTGGTTGACTTTGACCTGTAGGAAACTGCTGATGATTGTTTTCGGGCCTTTTTATTGTAAAAATGCAAGTAAACTGTTTTAGTTGCCCAATTTGTACTTCCACAACAATCAACGGTCTGGATTTGGGTTCGGGCGGGTCGGGTCGGGTTCAAGTCCTTCTAAAATCAGGTTGAGCAGTGACTGATCTAACCCAAGCCCATTTATGATCTTTAGTGCCAACTGGACTTTTGGAATTTGCCACATCATCCATAGGAATGTAAGCATAGTTTCCATTTATCGGGCCCGTTACAAACCCGGTATAACCCGCCATAATCCCGTGCACAGCCGAATGGGCCAAAAGTGTGCAATACAAATTATCCGTTGCATTAGCTGTAACGGCCCGTATCATATAAGTAGGATCTATATATTTAACTGTAAACAACTCGCCTTTATGTTCTCTCTCCCACCACTTTTTAAGCTCACTATTCAACCAAACCCCAACATCTAAAAAAACTGGGTTGCCCGATTCGTCTTTTTCCTGTTTTTGTGAATCGTTTCTTGGTATGATATCTTGGCCCGCCCCTTCGGCAACCACAATAACCGCATGCCCGTTTTCTCTAAGCCGAAGATTAATAAACTCAAATAAACCGCCTTTGCCTTCGAGAAAAAAGTTGTTTTCGGGTATTAAGCAACAATCGACATCACAACTACTTAGGGTTGCATCGAGTGCGATGTGGCCCGAATGGCGGCCCATTAGCTTGACTAGCCCGATTCCATTGGGTGCACTTTCGGCTTCAACATGGGCTGCACTTATGGCTTGTTGGGCCATCTCGACAGCTGTCTGGAAACCGAATGACCGGTCGATTACTCCCACGTCGTTGTCTACTGTTTTTGGAATCCCGGTGATTGCGACGTTTAGTTTGCGGGTTTGAATTTCGTTGAATATTTTTACGGCCCCTCGTAGAGTCCCGTCTCCTCCAATAATGTACACCTGCATTAGTCATCATACCTTCATTGAATTGTCGTTTTAGGCTTTTAAACAAGAGTAAATTACACGGAAGGTATATATGATATATCATTTATTATAACCTCAGTTATTGAACTTTGTTTATTACACGGGTGTATGTATTTTGTTACACTGGTGGTCCCTACAGCCATTACAATATTTTAAATGACCAGACTAGCCTTTATAAATAACTAATACGTGATAAACCACAGACCATGGCCATCTGTGAAATTTACTCTATTGTAATGGTTGTAAGGACCATCAGTGTAACAGAATACATACACTAGGGATGTCCAATGTAATAAACGAAGTTGAAATAGTGAGATTATAATAAGTGATATAGCGTATGGAGTCCATAATCTACTCTTTAAACAAATTATCCAAAGTTGATGCCTAAATGGGTATGATATCTTGGCCCGCCTCTATAATTAACCTCATAATATATCCTAATCCGTACCTAATTTATGGAGAGTTGAAGTTAACAATAAAGATTCCAACTATCTCAAAAGTTTGAAGATCAAAGTCAATGATTTAGACAACTTGGCGGAAATTAGTCCACTTTCCACTATTCAAAGAGAGGAAAGAATTGGTTGCATGAAAAATATTGAATCTCTCCATCTCTCCAAAATTCTTGACTTAAAGCAAAAAGCTAAAGTCAAATGGGCTTTTGAGGGAGATGAAAATTCTAAGTTCTTTCATGGAATGATAAATTGTAAGCTATCCCGGTCTAGGATTAATGGCATTTCGATTGAGGGTTCTTGGATTACCGATCCCTTTTTGATAAAGGCTCATATTTACAACTTCTTCAAAAACAAATTTGATTCTAGTGTCAACGCTCCACCAACCTTCACCAATCCTCTCTTTAAAACCCTAGCAAGAGACGAGTCAACTTTTCTTGATAATACATTCTCTCTTGATGAAGTAAAAGATGCTATTTGGAGTTGTAGCGGTGAAAAATCTCCCGGACCGGATGGTTTCACGTTCAAGTTTATTAAAAAAAATTGGGACATCATCGGCAAAGACATTTTTGCATATATAAAGGAGTTTGAAAATTCGGGTAATATTCCAAAAGGTTGTAATTCGTCTTTTATTTCTCTTATTCCGAAAATTGAGGACCCCCTCTCTTTGGGAGATTATCGACCAATTAGTCTCATCGGATGTCAATATAAAATTATTTCCAAATTGCTAGCCATCCGGCTTGCCAAGGTCATTAATTCGGTGGTTAGTGAGACTCAAACGGCTTACATAATGAAAAGACAAATTATGGATGGGCCTTTAATGGTAAATGAAGTAATTTCGTGGGGCAAGAAAAAGAGGAAAAAGCTTATGTTCTTCAAAGTAGATTTTGAAAAAGCCTTTGATTCTCTTAATTGGTGCTTCCTCGACTCAATAATGATTCAAATGGGTTTTAGTGACAAGTGGAGAAATTGGATCAATGGTTGTCTAAACTCGGCTTTCGGTTCAATTCTCGTTAACGGTTCTCCTACTCCCGAATTCAAGATAAAAAAAGGGCTTAGACAAGGAGATCCACTATCTCCTTTTCTCTTTATCTTGGCCATGGAGGCTTTCCACGTCACTTTTCAAAGTGCCAAAATAAACAACATTTTTAAAGGTATTAATGTCGGTAGAGACAAAATTTCACTCTCTCATTTGCAATTTGCGGATGATGCCCTAATTATGGGGGAATGGTCTATTGAAAATGCTAAAAATCTATCACGTATCCTCAATTGTTTCTATCTTGCTTCCGGTCTCAAGGTCAACTATTCTAAGAGTAAGCTTTTTGGAATTGGAGTTACCAATTTGGCGATAAATAATTTCGCTAACATTCTTGGATGCCAAAGCTCTCAATTCCCTACCACTTATCTTGGACTTCCAATCGGGACCAACATGAATAAAATTGCAAATTGGAGGCCCGTTATTGATTCTTTTCAAAAAAAAAGCTTAGTTCTTGGAAAGCCAAAACTCTCTCATATGGTGGGCGGCTCACTCTCATTAAATCGGTTTTAGGAAGCCTTGGGTGCTACTATTTCTCCATCTTTAAATGTCCAAAAACGGTCCTAAAAAATCTCGAGAGTTTGAGAAGAAATTTCTTTTGGGGTGGTAGTGTCGGGGAAAATAAAATCCCTTGGATTGCTTGGGAGAATGTCCTTTCCCCCATTAAAAACGGTGGTCTTGGGATTGGAAGTTTTCACATTGCCAATCATTCTCTCCTTGCAAAATGGTGGTGGAGATTTCGCACCGAACCCGAAGCCCTTTGGTGCAAAGTAATTAAATCGATACATGGGCCTCTCGGAAATCTTACACCCTCTATGGGAGCCGGAACTTGGAACCAAATAATCTCTATTCAAAACGATTTATCAAGTTCAAATATTGATCTCTCAATCTCTTTCAAGAAAAGAATTGGTGATGGTAAAAATACAAGCTTTTGGAATGATATTTGGGTTGGTGGTACTAGACTGAAAGATGAATTTCCAAATCTTCATTCCTTAGATTTAAATCCAAGTTGTTCCGTCAGGCAACGTTTTACAAGCTTCAACTCTAATCCACCAGAACCTACTGTACGAAATTATAATGCTTCTGGGCTTGTTATCAATTCTGTGTTTGTTGGGCCGGTTAACAATTCAGAATCTGTTGGACAGCACACTCATGTGCGTGATAGTTCTACTCCTTTTGGTGTTGGGCCGAGTCTCACAAATAGACCCACGGTGGGCCACCTCAATGTGTATGGAGCTGGCGTAGGCAGCCCTTTAGGGGCCAAGAAATTATTCAACTCGAGGATCTTGACAATTTGATGGCTCAACCTATATTTTTCAGCAACGAGGAAGATAGATGGGTTTATACCTTGGGTCCCTCTTCTGATTTTTACGTCTCAGACTTGAGGAAGATTATCATTCAAAATAAATACACTTCAATTGTCCTAAATGGATTTCACTGGAATAAGCTTGTACCTTCCAAGGTCAATATTTTAGCTTGGAGAATTGCCAATGAGAGACTCCCCACTAGAGTCAATCTAGATAATAAAGGTATTGACCTTCACTCCATTAGATGCCCTAGTTGTGACGGTGGTCTTGAAAATGAAATTCATATCTTCCTTGGTTGCAATATCGCTAGAGAAATTTGGAATATGATTTTTAATTGGTGGAATTTACACAACATTACTCTCACATGTTTACTCGATGTTTTCAAGCTCTCAGACCACATAAATGGCACTATTACCCTAAAGAAACGATTTGAGGTTGTGGATTTTACGGCTCTTTGGACAATCTGGAGATTTAGAAATAACATGGCTTTCCAACGTCATAAGCCACGAAAAGATTTGTTAGGAGATGACGTCAAATTTTACTCTCTTCTTTGGATTAATAGTAGGGATAAAAATGTTAGTTTAAATTGGGAGGATTGGAGTAGCAATCCAAGATCCTTGTAATTTTGCTCTTTTGTTCCTTGTAACTCCTTTTCCTCTTCTCTAGCTCCTTGCTAGAGGTTATAATATACTTACCGTTCAAAAAAAAAAATTAATCAAGAAAATAAGGAGCAAATAGAATATGATCTACTAGAAAGAAAAAGAAAAGATAAGTCTAAAATTAATTAACCTGATTGTAGCGACGATTTTCAATGGCATCGACGATCTTGTTAAGATCAAAACCACCTCTAGAAGTTTCAAGCACAGTGCCCCCTCTCTTATGCCAATTATGAACGATTTTCGGGTCAAGCCTAATTGAATCACCCGAATAAAACCCACGGTAACCCGCTTTGATCCCAAATATCTCCCTCACGCCATACAATTCCCATAACCCGACAACCAACTCACGGATCACCGTATTAAGACCCGGGCACAAACCTCCACACGTGACAATGGCCGCTCGCACGTGTTTGGGATCAAAATATATATCTTTGCGTGGTCCGGCGCGGTGGTAGGCTAAGTGAGGTGAAGAAGACGGAAACTTGCCGGAAAAGTCAAAGACAATTTGCCGGAGAATGACGTCAGAGTGGGAGATGTAGAAGCCGTCATTGTCGGTGTGGTGGTAGAACGTGTTGTGGTGTAAAGGGTTGGTGTGGGTGTTTGAGGATGACGTCAGATGGGGGATGCGTTTGATGGTGACGTTGAGTGGAGAGAGTGTGAGGGTTTCAAGCTGTTCTTGGACGGTGTTGGTGTTCATGTTTGAGTAATTCCGGTGACGGTACGTGTGGGTTGCCGGCCGGAGGAGAGAAAGGTGGGGTTAATTTGTGACATAAGGAAGGGAAACCGGAAATGTATAATATCATCCAAACACGTGGTCAAATCACAATTGTTGTAGGAGTACGTGTTATAACATTAACCGAATTTGACTCTACAAATAACATGCATACAAGCATTTAAGAATTTATCCTATTTATGGTTGACTGAATTTGATATGGTGGGTTAAAACAAAAACCATGGGAATTTTGCATTTAGCCATAGCTTGCCCGTGTGATTACTTGCGCCTTCTTAAACTGGGTTTAGGCCTCTTATATGACCGCTCCCTGCATAACATTTTACCCTATAACGACGACCATTTTTCAACATAGGATTGACTACGCATTAAAATGTTTTTTATCTATGGCGACAACAAGTCGTCGCCATAAGGTTCACTACCTTTTTTTGGGTTTTTAATCTATAGCAACGACAAGCCTTCGTCACATGTGTTACCGGATATTTTTGACACGCACTCTATCACGACAACATGTTGTCACCATAGGTGTAACGGAAAAAGTTCCGTAAACTCTATTGCTATAATATGTCGTCGGAATAGATGTTACCGGAAAAAGTTCCGGGAACTCCATTGCGACGAGGCGTCGGCACAAGGTGATAAAAAAATCTTTTCTTATTAAAAGGAAAATCTATAACAATGGTTGATCGATGTAGCCCCGATTTGTCGTACTCGTTGCTATTGGGTACCCTATGGCAACAACACCTGCGACAATGCTATATTTTTTGTTGTTGTTGCGATAAAGTTATGTCGACAACGATTTGGCGACAACTTGCGTCGCGATAGGTTAAAAGTGATATGTCGCCATGCATGGTGGGCTTTCATTGTAGTGATTGAAGGGTATCGGCGTAATGCGAGAGTGTGTACTCTGTAACTCTATTTTGCGGTAAACAATGTTGTTCGTTTATATATATATATATATATATATATATATATATATATATATATATATATATATATATATATATATATATATATATATATATATATATATATATATATATTTTTTTTTTTTCTTCTGACAACATCGATAGTAATGGGTGGTGGTGGTAGCAATAGTTGTGGTGAATGGTGATGATGATGGTGGTAGTATCTGTTTTATAATTTTTAGCTTTTATTTATTTGTATACCAATTACATATTTTTTTATCACAAATATAAAACAATATTGGCGTCGGCCGGTTCAACGGTTCCGGTCCACTCCAACCGATTCAACCATGCTTGGGATATTGATCGATTAATTACAAAAACTAATAGTTAAAATATGGTTTTATACATATGATGACTAGTTTTGTAACCCGCAGGATGGGTGGGCTTGTTTCGGGAAATAAAATAATAACAATGGGAAAAAAAACATTTGAAATCGTATTAAAAAATATTATTGAAATGATAAAAAAAAAGTGTTTGGTTATACATAAATAAATACTAAAAGAATTCAAAAATGAAATAAAATTGGTTTATAAATGATGTTTGTCGTCGAATTTGTGTAGCTGTCATTTTTATCGCAATTAATAACCTTCAGCATGCTTTTAATTATATTAATTCTCATTCGTAACATTTATAACATATTTCTGTGTTTTAAACTTTCTTTCTGATCAATGCTTCACATACACATTATATGATGTAGGACGTCTAACATTTTATAGTACTAAAAAATTATGCGACATACAAATTCAGACATAACATAATATTATCTGTAACATCCTAAAACCGGCCTAGTTGTTTTAGGTATATATTGATATTTGGAAAAATATCTATTTGACCCTAAATGGAATAAATTGACTAAATGTTAAATTGATTGTTTGACCTTTTGTCCTTTTGTGATATTTTAATCAAGGGATTAAAATATCCGTTTTCTGAAATGTTTAAATGAAAATGTGATTTTTATATCTTTAGATTCTTTGTCGGATTTTGTTTCCAGAAATGCTTTCGTTTTTAAAATTGGAGCCCGTTTGGTATTTTAAATAAATTAACTATGAAAGGGACTTTTCAGACGTATACTGATAAAGAGGAAAAATAGCCAACAAGGGGGCCCATTCCCTTGCTTGGCCGGTGTGAGAGGGAGAGAGAGAGCACACTCTCTCTTTTCTTTTACTTCTCATTTTTAACATTATCCATATTCCATCCATCTTCTTCCTCTCCAACTCTCTCTAGTTTATCTCCTACTTGTTCTTGAGTAATCCTTGGTGATTCCTTGTGCTAGACCCGAAAATCATCACTAGAGTTTGTGTAGAAGAAGCTTTGAAGTAAGTTACATCTTCTCCTTTACTTGTTTATGAGGTTCTTGAGCTTGGTTATGAACTAGGGTTTGAGATTGCTAGTGTTTTGTGGTTAAATCTTGTTATGGATATTGTAGTATGTGTTATTACAAGCTTTTACATGAAATATATGGTTGATTGTTGAAAGGAGGCAAGGTTTGGTGAAAATCACCTTCAACCTCCATTGATGGTGGATGTTGAAGATGGGTTTTGGCAAACCTTGGATTTCTTGATGTTTGAATGGTTGGAATTGTTCATTAGGTTGAGAAAACATGTTTAGTAAGTTATGGATGTTGAGAAATCAAGTATGGTATGTTTTGATGGAATATCTATCTAGTGTTTGAATGATTTGGGTCAAAATTGTTGAACTAGTAATTTGGAAGTAAGATGCTTGGATTGTTGGTAGTTATGAACTTGATGAATTGTTACATGATTATGACTTGCTAGTTGTAGTGAACGCATGCTAGATGGTGGAGTTTTGGAAGTGTATAGTTATGTTCGGGTTTTGACCCGTTTGGGCCAACTAGTTGTGATAATTTGATAGACGGTCATAGATGACCCAATGAAATGTTGATAACTCTAGACTAGTTGTAAACGTCATAAAATGTGTAATTTATGAGTCTTGTATTGTTAATTGTTAAGTTTGACGATTGTGACAATTCGGTGGATTCGTTACTAATTCGGTATACTTGTTACAGGAACCGAGGAGGAGACTCAGTGATATTAGTTCACTGAGTTACGGGATTGAAGGTTTCGGTGAGTGGATTCGACCTACAACTCGGGTTTCGATTATTACATTTGGTATTGGCTTGTTAGTGAAAAATGCAGGAAATTACCAGACGGCGAGAGTTCACGACGCGAACTTTAGTTCGCGATCGTGAAGTAGCTCCAGCGAAGTTGTTGATTCACCGCGAAGAGTTCACGATCAGAGTTCACGTCGCGAACTCTAGTTCGCGATCGTGAACTAGAGTTCGCGATTGGGAACTCTGCCGTGACATTTTTCGCGGTGTTTTTCGTAGCTAGTCTACTTGTTATGTATGCCTAGTGTTAGGGAATACCATACATGACCATGTGCACATATATGAAGAGACTTGGCTTGATTGGTAGCAACAACTCGGTTTGATTGGTAACCGAGGACTCAGTTTGACTTGGTGACCGAGGTTTGAGAAGTCAGTGCGCTGGGCATCGGGTATCGACTAATAGGGTATCCGACCTTACCTGTATTTGTTGCATGGTTAAGGGGAGGGAGTTGCCCGGGTGTTGGATACGAAACGCTATCGGTTACCGTGGTTTCGCCGACCATGGTTTAAGGCTCCGGCAGGACCCCGATCTTCTCGAACAAACAGTGATTACCCAACCGGAGATGTTTTATAACTTCCGTGTTTAAGTGATTACCCAACCGGAGATGTTTTATAACTTCCGTGTTTTAGTGATTAGTGTAGTGGTTATGTGGCTTTTCGATCGTAGAGATGCCTACGCTAGCTTGTTGTGCTTTGCAGAATTTGTAGATTATATTCATTCACTTAGCTTTGTGCTAATCCCTCCCTCGTTGAATCTTTTCAGGTGATCGGTGCTTTGGACGGGATGATTGACCAAGCTCAGTTTGATATGTTTTGTAAAATGAGCCATGCCGTTTATTAACACCGTTAAATATTATTATTATTATTTGGAGTTTATTTCGGGACGTTTGGTTTGTAAACCTAAACCTAAACTATATATTATCTATATGCTTCCGCACACCTTTTAAAAAAAAAACGCTTTCTAAATTTTTGCGATGTTACATTATCAGTATTCACAATAGAAAAAATATAGTCCAAAAACTCGTATATGTTCTCGTTTCCAGGAATTAAAATAAGTTCGTAAAGCATAACAACCATTACGCGTGTGGGTGCTGATAATTTGGATCATAATAAATATGGGTCATAATAATTTTGGTCCATACCAATTTTTTAATCATAATATTTTTTTTTAATTATAATAATTTGGATTATTATATTTTTAAATCATAAAACTTTTAGTTCATAATATGTCTAGATCATGATATTTTGTTTTCTTTAAATTTTCATAACTATACTCTGGTTAGGTTTTAGGGTTGTAAATAATTTAATTTTAAAAACTTTATCATTTTTATAATTTTTTGTTTACAAAGAAAAAAGATGTTATGGCAAAAAATCAAAGTAAAAAAAGACATGAATCAACATAGGGTGAAGTTAAATTATAACTATGCCCCTAATTATAAAGGTTGATTTTGATTATTATAATTAAATTCCAATAATATTTTTGATTCAACATTATGAACCAATGAAATGATACCGTTTTGCGATGTCATCAAAGCCAAATCATATCGTTGCTCTATATATATAGCTGAAGATTAGAAACGAATTATATGGGAATTTAAGACTATAGTAATGAGTCAGATTACTAATTTGACTATTATTCCTAGTTAAGGGTAGTATGTTGTATCATTAATAGTTTATGATAATAGAAACCTAGTCAATTAAATTTAAGATATTAAAATGCATTTTTACTAATTATTTATCACGAACTAAAATAGGAAATTAATTAACTTTGGTGAATACTTTTTCTGAAAGGCAATTATAAATGCAAATTACCTTTTAATATTTATAGAATTAAGATGCAGTGACTTTAAGTTGGTGGTTTATATCCCATGATGAAAAGTCAAAGATTCAAAACATGTGTTTTGCCATAATTAATTCAATTCTTATTTTGATTCTTCTAGAAAAATGTTTTTGTAGTTTGATTCACGATAATTAATCCAATTCCTTCTTTTTAGGAACATAAATATTTATAGGATTATGCTATGGTTCGAGGGAAGCATACGGCCCCTTGTGGATGTCACTGTCTAGACTCGAACCACTAACTTACTAACTGGTCGTTCAAAAAAAAACAAAAAAAAAACATGCTAACCAATGTCTTGAGGGCAATGATTAAGAATATAAAAATCTTGTATATTAATTACATAAAAAAAATTACCCCTAAAAATCATTAACCGTCTAGTAATGATAATGATTATACATAAACACTTGTAAGTTTAGTAGTTCTATTGCTTAATTTGAATCAAATCAAGCCTTTGCCCAATATAGACGAGAGATGAGAGATTGCACTAAAGTCAACTATAATATACTAATCTTGTTACACGGAGTCCCTAATTAATTATTAATTATCCGTAACTCCATCTCGACTAGGATGGCAATTTGAGCATGAAAATTTCAAAACTATAAATTGACACCTTAATTACTGTTAATCATAAGGCCTCCAAACCCTTTAAATGCGCGCATAATTTGGGGTTAATTGGGGCATCTAATTAAGTATCAAAAATAAAATTAAAAACCAATGATTATTATCATCAGCAACAAACAAGAATCATCCATTATCAGTTCAAAATTTTAAAAACACGTCTTTATCTTAACTAACTGGATCAACCTTTTTAGACTAGTCCTATGTATTCGCACATATGCTATATAAATATAAGCATATCGATAGTTGATTAACGTACAAGTGCAAAAATATGAAGTTTTCTAAAGTTTCTCTAATCGTTTTAATCATCTGTTTCTGTGTGCTTCAATGGTCTTGTTTAGCCATCGGAAGCAAAAAGGTATACATGCATGCATGCAAGCAAGCATGATTTCTTAATTTCACAATTTTTTTGTTTGTTTAGTTTTCTTAAAAAAAATAATTAATTGTTTGTTACATTTGTACAGTCTTATATAATCTATTTGGGTGGAGGTGGTCATGAATCTGATGCATCGAAGATTGAAGATTCTCACTTTGAGATTCTTGCTTCGATTTTAGGGAGGTAATTAAATAAATTAATTTAGGATTATTAATTTCAATCTTGTATCCTCGTGGATTTATTTTTATTAATTTTATTTTTTTATAGCAAAGAGAAGGTTGATGAGGCCTTGATTTACTCGTATAATAAACATTTTAATGGCTTTGCTGTTACCCTTGATGAGGAAGATGGTGCTAAAATTTCAGGTATTTAAACTTATGTATTACTTGGCAATTAATCTGTGTATGTATTATGATGATGATGTGAAATTAATCAATTTAATTAAAATTATGTAGAGCATCCGAGTGTTATGTCCGTTGTGCAAAATAAAGCGCGGAAATTACACACAACTCATTCATGGGATTTCTTACACCTTGAAAAGAATGGTTTTGTTGATTCATCTTCTTTGTGGAGGAAAGCCAAATTTGGTGAAAATATCATCATTGCTAATCTTGACACCGGTAATTATAGCTAATTTATTTTGTTAATCTTTACCAATGAATTTCAGTTTTCTTAGTTTATAATTCATACTAATTTTGTTTCAAATCACATTAATTGTGTATTAGGTGTTTGGCCTGAATCGAGAAGCCACGGTTATGGTCCCGTTCCATCAAAGTGGAAAGGCGGATGTTATAACCAAACCTTAGTACCATGCAACAAGTATGCGTGTTAATTATTTTATTTAAGGCTTTTTAACTTGTAGTTTAAGGTCTTTTATATTCTAATGATATTATATTTTCAGTAAACTTATTGGCGCCAAGTACTAGTTACCAAGCCATGTTTACCAAATTAAACTCGTCCATGGACAATGCACGTGACCATGAAGGACACGGTAGCCACACATTATCAACCGCCGGTGGAAACTTTGTTCCCTTACAAAGTCTGTTGGCCACCTACCGTTGATGGTGGTCAATGTCGATATAGTCAAAGGGTTGCCATTCATGACGGTGTTGACTCTCAGTTGACTATATGGATGATTCTTTAGCAATTGCTTCGTTTCAATGGGGTACTTGACACACCCTGAAGGCGCTTTAAACATAAAACCTGCCCCATTTATGGCAGCATTTTCGTCCCGAGTAAAATCGTTAAGGTTTTTTAATAATCAATTTGCTAGCTCCTTACCAAATTAATTTTATTTTATTTTTTAACGTTATTTTATGCACATTTAGCCTGATATCACTGCACCCGGAGTGAACATCATTGCAGCATTCACCCAAGACCTAAAACCCAATATCACGTTGACTTCCATGGCCTGTTTCTGGGGTTGTTGGCCTTCTCAAATCACTTCACCCTGATTGGTCTCCTTCTGCAATCAAATCTGCTATAATGACAACCGGTATTTATATTTAAATATACACACACACAAATCCACGTTAATAAATAAATTATTATTTTTTATGATTAATAATTAATGATTATTTGTTTACAGCAAAAAAAAGAGACAACACGGGGCACACGATGTTGGATGCATCGAGTCAACTCCATTCAGTCTGGCGATATTAATCCTAACCGTGCAAGTGATCCTGGATTAGTTTATGACCTAACTGAAAACGATTATCTCGACTTTCTTTGCAGTCGAGGGTACAACCAAACCATTATTCTGATCATCCTTACGAATGCCCAAAATCTAAAATCAGTGTTTTGGACTTCAACTACCCTTCAATAACTGTCCATGAGCTCAACTGTTGAGCTACTGTGACAAGGAATGTGGGCCCACCTGGAACTTATACGGTTCGGGTTAGGGGGATATCGGTTGATGTGAAACCGACGTTTGGGAAAACGGGTCAAGTGCACAAGTTTGAGATGACAATTAAGGCTGATGGCAAAAGTGTGAAGAAAGATTATGTTTTTGGGGAATTGATTTGGACTGATGGCATGCATTATGTGAATAGTCCTATTGTGGTTTCGGTGGCTTAATTTGGTTAGAATGAGTAACGGCTTCTTTTTTAGTTTTGTTTAGAAGTGTTTTGTTTAGTTAGGATTGTGTCTTGTGTTGGATGGATATTATGGTTTTATTATTATATATGTCATTTAGGTTTATTGTTCAAATTCCTCAATTTTGAAATTAACATGGCAGAGATTTTTCGTAAGGAATGAATATTGGTCATTATACTGAAATAAAAATAAAAGAATTGAAGAATTTTACACACTGAGAGTTTGTTGAAAACAACTCACTGGATGAAAAAGAATAATGCTCAGATGTGCTCTGCTTTATTCGAAAGGGCTGAGATGAACCAACATCTCATAGAGCACAGTTGCAGGGTACTATTCTACCACTGGTGCTTGGTGTTAGGTTTAACATAACAACATATATAATGAAAACTTTGTTTAAATTCGACGTTGATCAAAAGAAAAGGAAATACATAAATGTAACAATCGTATGATGTTTCTTTATTTATTATCAATAAATGTTTATCGACTAGGAAAAAAGCATAAAGCCATTTATATGCATAATCGCTAGGATACGTTTACCAATCTAGTATTTGCAATCTTTTGCCTATTTGTCTAGATTTGTAATATAAGTACATAGGAACCAACCAATGGTCAAAACACGGACTACAGATTTATCAAAACCAAATAAAATATCCCCAGAAACAATACTATTATCATTTTGTTATTAAGAAAAAAACTAATAATCATCCACTACCAACAGTCAGACAAGGGCCATGCTTAAAATAACAATAAAACATAACATACTTATTTAAACAGGGGATAGAAAATGAACCCTGGAAAGTGGATATTCCTTTCCAGATATCCAAACACCAGTTTGTGACCATTGGATGTCTTCCCAATCAAGATGCTCTTCCAACACCTGTAAACCAAACACCACAACATTATCATCTACAAATTATTATTATTATTATTATTATTATTATTATTATTATTATTATTATTATTATTATTATTATTATTATTAATTATTAATATGTAGACAGACAGACAGACACCTGTAGATGTTCAGGTGGCAATGGGATGCCAATGGATCGCATAACCGTTTGAGGAAGAGGCTTCTTACACTCTGACCATCTAAATACATCCATCATATTATTATTATTATTAATAGTATCACTCTCAACACCATTTGTCTCCATTTCATTTCCATGTGCTGCTTTCACCTTCTCTCCATTAAAACAAAGCTCATATCTATCAAAAAAAAAAACAATTAATCAAAAAAAATTAAAAATTGGTTGAGATTATGAATTATATGATATAATATATGGTGCGTACCTGCGTATACGGCTTTCCAAATACAAAACTTCACCCTTTTTCAATCTTGCAGAGGTAAATAAAGGCTTCTTTAAACCTTTATCTGCTATCGCACTTATACTATACTTTATCCTAAAAATACCAACAAAAAAAAACATAAATATAATATATATATGTCACGTCATCTTCACATAAATAATGATTAAATAAAACTTGTGAGATTTGTGACATATAATACCAGGGTTCATTGCAAAGGTTGTACTGCAATGTAACTTCACGCACAAATCTCTGCTGACGAAGCGCATTCTATCAAGGAAATAAAAAACAAAAAATATATTAATATACAGTTGATTAATTAATTTAGAATATATATGTAAATATAGTTAATAAATAAATACCGAAGCTGCAGCTCTAGTAGTCATAGTGCGTTCCACAACCACAGGAGCAAGAGTAGGTTCCACAGTTGATGTATGAGTAAGACACGGTTCAAGATCAATTGTCCCACCACCTTTCTGATATATTATATTTTCTAAATTAAATAAAAATAATAATAATAATAATAATAAATATATAAAATATTTCTCACCTTCACAATGTAACATCGCTCTACCTTAAAACTGCAACCAATAGCAGCCCCCCATGCACGAGACCGAACGTTGTTTCGTAGTGTAGAAACGTAACCTAAATAAACATATCGATCACATAAAGTATTATAAATAAATAAATAATTAAAAAAAATTGGATTAAAAAAAATTGAATTAAAAATATGTCATACAATCTTGGGGAGGAAGGACTCTGACAGTAGCCCGTAACTCCTGAATTGCAGGTGGAGGAGGAGATGCAGTTGGCCGACAAAAGCCCGTGTGCATTAAAACTGAATAAAATATAAAAAAATGATATAACTGCCAATAATAAGTTAAAATAAATACAAAAATGTGGGTATATATACCAGCAACAAGATCAGAGTCATCAGTGTATATGTCTGTGCCCCATAACTGCCCACCTTTAACCTGCACATTTTTTTTAACAATCATGTAAGTTGAGGGAGGGAATGTGTAACTTGATAGAAAGCAGGGGGACGATTTATGTAATTTAGTTATATATGTTACCTGGCGATTTGTAGCAGAAACATGTTCAGCAGGAATACGGATTTCAAGAGTAGGACCATTTTTGGAATTTTCAGATGGTTCATATTCTTTCCATAATTTTATCAATTCTTGCATGCATTCACCAACTCTGTATACTACACTTGACACATCACTTTTTCCTGCATTCACAATATTCAAAATATGCACTTAACAACAAAATTATAACAACAATATTTATCTGATATATTGACAAATAAACATTTTGGGTCGTACTACATATAAGGAAACAATTCTAGATTTTATAATTAATTAATTAATGAGAAATGTATGCGGAACAAAAAAGTCCGTCGTAAATACAAAGTTTTATTTAATTAGCACGCTAGATTTGTATGTCACATTAATAACTAGGGTTTACCGTTTTAATGATTAGAGTTTTCTAGGCTTTTAGAGATGCTCTAAATATGGCTAATCATTTTTTTTTCTGTTAATTTAACTTAATATTTAGTATTGGCTGTTCCATTTAATTTAATATTAGAGCTTGATTATTTTACTAGCAGAGCCTTAAAGAGAATAATAAACTTAAATCATGAGAAAATGTACAAACGAATATTTGCACCATGGATAACTTCAATTTAATATGAACAAGAATAAAACTTCCTGTATAAGATGATATCCGCTTACCAGTAGACCTGCAAAAAATATAAAAAAACAGAATATGTCAATATATGTTCTAATCTACCTATAAAATCACATAAATAAAAAGGTAATAAAGCAAAATTAGATTTCTACTAATGACATAATTAACAAATTAATAATAATAATCATACCCGTCATTATCTTGATTACGGGATCTAAATCTTGGATCACGATTAGCAATTTGTGGGCTTCCTGCGGGTCGAATCATTCTTTTTCTTTGTTGAACACCATGATTAAAACCACCTTCAACCTCAATACCACCATCATCAGGTTTTTCATTTTCATTTTCAACATCTTTTTCCATTTTCCTATCTTTAGATTCCTTTTCTACATCTTTCGCCTTATTATTATTATTATTATCCTGATCTAAGGCTCTAGAAGACGATACATCCATTTCTTCTTTCTCAGTCTGCAAACCTTCTTTCTCTTTTTTGTCCTTTTGTGAGTCTTTTCTATCGGTTTCTCGTTCTTCTTTTGTTGGATCTTTTTCTCCAAATTCCCGGTTTTTCCCGTCTTTTCTTTTTCTGTCTCTCTCTTTGACCCGTTCTTCGTTTTTCACATCGACTTTGTTTTCAGAAACATTTTCATTAATTTCAGTAAAATCCTTTTTTTCTTCTGTTGTCATGTTTTCTCTTGGAATTTCCATTTGTCCATGAGCATTATAATGCAAATTTCCACCATCCGGATATTTCCATGTTCTGTGATTATAAGCATCCTTATCAGAATAAACATCTCTTTCATACTTTGTATCTTTATGATCATCAGCTTTGCTTGTATACCTAGTAACATCTTTATTTTCACTTTTAGCACCTTGATAAATTTCTTTCGATTCTGTCTTCACATCACGGTTCTCAACTTTCATGTTATTATTAGCTTCATTATTGACAGCATGATCAGATTGTGGTTCATTTATTGATGATGATGATGTTCGATACATAGGAATCAAAGGTGATCTTCGGTTATCGGTTTCCCGAATTTCAGTTCTCGGGACTTTTGGCATGCGAGAATCTTGACCAGTTTCAAAGTTAGCAGGATGATAATCATTGGGAGCTGTTGGTGGATTTGGAATCTTCGAGAATGTTCCAGAATCATCTTGTGTATGTGTATATCTTGAGAGTGAAGAATGACCTCCACTGTCCTCATGTGCCCTTTTATTAGGAGTTCCACTCATTTTGCTTCTGCAAAATTTAAGAATAATCGAACAACAATTAACCTAACTGATGACGAATTAGTTCATGGAAAAGGAAATTGTAAGAATTCAGAAACGAGAATAAGGGGGAAATCGATATCAGATCCTAAATGAAACATGTTCTTCCCCGATTAGCCACAAAATTAACCAAATTGATTACGATTATAAAATAAAAAACATGAAGTTGATAAAACACAAATGCAACCAGATCTTTTGATTCGCATAAATCAAACTATCAGACGCTAATGCGTACAACGATTCATGCTTACAAAGTCCAGATTATCGAATAATGGTAGAAATTGTAGAGAAATTACGAATTACACGGTCGAATTGGAAAGCACCAGAATTTTTTTGCGTAAAATTAGTTAACTCCTTCGAAAAGTTGTTATTTGGGGGGTTAGGGTTTCGAAATTGGAAAGCAATAGGGCAACATGAAAGGAAACTGAAGAGTGAAAAGGTAGAGAAACTTACCGAGAAGTTGAAGGTGAGCACGAATGATGAATGGGGTAAAATGGCGATCCTGCCTGCAGATATGAAGGGATCCGTACCCCGTAGTGAAATTAAAGCCGAATAAAAGAAAACGTTGGAGACCGTTTGATTTTAGGAAAATGTTTGACACTGACTCGTAACATCGTTAAATATTTATTACATTAAATTGGGCCCAATTCTAATACTCGACTCAGATTCTTAAAAACTTAATAAAATCTCAAAAAGAAAAAAAAATACAAGTTTACTACTTTAAAAAGTATTCAAGATATTTCTAAATGAGGAAGTCTGAATTTTCAACACTTCCTTTTTTAGCAATGTTTAAATACCCTCCAAAATCAAAATAAATGTGCCATAGCCGAGATTCGAACCCAAGACCATTCGGACATCAACCAAGGTGATAACCACTGGGCCGTGTGGTTTTTTGTTATGCTTTTGTTAACCTACACTATTATACATAAATTCCACGGTAACAAAGGTAATGAGCGTATAGACTTATATTACTTCCTAAACAGATAATTCGGTATTTAATACCCTTCCTCAATTAGATTTACGTTGACAAACTTATTATTTCCATAAGGTCTTACGTTTTTTACAAAATTAAATGCATATATACATGAAAAAATTTAATGCATATATATACGAAAAATATTAAATACCTGGCGATGCGTTTTTTACTAGGATACATTATGATTTACGTTATCTAAAAAATTAAATACCTATTGAATTATACGTTTTTTTAAAACTATATATATACTCCATCAACTAACAATGGAGTTGTTGTGCAGCATAGAAACGATGGATTTTGATGGATGCGAACCTGTTGAAAACTTTGAAGACCTCTGGAATCCACATTTGTGGTACAAATGCAAATTTGTTCGCGTTGAATATGTTTGGCTTGACCACAAACATAACAAACTATATTTGTTCCTGCTTGACAGATTTGTAAGTTCCTACTAATTAAAATACTATTTTTTGTTTTTGGTTTTAACTACTAATCATTTATTTTCAGAGGCACAAATTCGTAGCCATTATCTCCCCCAGCTTATTTTCTGCATACCAGAACCGAAAACTAGAAGGCGGTGTCTTCTCTTTAAAGTATTTCAAAATTGATTACACCGATGTCGAATCCTTTCCTCGCTTCGAGAACTATAGCTTTATTCGTAATGAATGGGCAATAGTATTTAACACTAAAACCGCACTTGCTGAAACTACCAATGGAGAAGATGCCTGGTTCCCCAAGTACCCGTTGGTCAGATCTCCGACATGGCTATTGCAGGATCAAACAAATCGAAAAATGTTGATTGGTTCGTCTACGTTACATTTTTAGATGTTTTACTTTATAGTTATAATATTTTTCGTAATTAATAAACATTTCACAGACGTTGCTGGAAACATGTCGAACGGTTGCTTTTTTTTTACATCCGGTCGGATATCGTGTGCAATGCTGCTGCATGACTGTCTGTAAGTATTTATACCTGATTTACATGATCACCACACCTACGAAATAACCCATTTAAAATGTAATTTCTGACAGCGGCAACCGTATCAAGCTCATCTTGTATCATATACCGGCAGCCACGGCAACAATGATTGGGAGATGTGCTTCTGAAAACATAAATGTGTACGCATGTCGTGTAACACCTCAAATTTTTAATACCAAAAATTCGGCCAAAATAAAACATTTTATAAATAGAAGAACATCCCCAAATTTGGATTTACAAAAACCTTGGTATGAAATCAGAGTATAAAAGTAGGTGTTACAAAATAGATCATAACCAATCTAAGACTAAATCCAATCTAGTGCTCTTCTATTCTAGGTCCCGCATCTCTATCCATGCGTACCTAAGCCTTCGATCCCGAACCTGAGTACATAGCAAAACAAAACAAGGAGTACGTGAGACAAAAACGTCTCGTGAGCTACATGGGTTTAGACCCCAAGGTTAATAATAATAACCGAATGACAAACGAACAAACAAACACGTAAACAATCACCCATCTATCTAGTCACCCTATTGTGACTCTAATACTTTGCTTTCCTAGCAATCATACCTAGTTGTCGGGACATCCCCAACCAACTAGAACCACATTAACTTATTAACCGGGGATCCCCCGCATTAACAAGCTTCAAGGTAAAGGCAAGAGGGAATCGCCCAATCTACCAATACCTGCCTTACTCGCCGGACTACTTCCAGTTAGCAAGACTACTATCATGGAATGGCCGATGGGGATCCGCCCAAATGCTCCCCATTCCATACCTCATGACCGGGGATCCTCCGAATCATCACATCATCTCACCATATCATAACTCGATGGTTATGTCAATCTAGCTCTCGGCTATCACGTCTATCATCAAACAAGTTAGTTCAATACAACTATCGGTATAACTAACTACTAGCTACTAGTCTACACAATTAAGCAAATAGACCATAACACAAGTAATAAAAATGTATTTCATAGGCTATGTACTCAGTAAAGTCCACACGTACTCACCTTAGCAATAAGATGCTCAAACCGTGTTCTTGACACCCAAACTCTTGCTTCTCAATCCAATCAACTTTCCAAGACTTCACCAAAAGCCTAATACAATTATCACAATACGATCAACATCAATTACTACTACTAATGTGTCCATCCATCACTAGATAACACTTGCTAACAACTTTCCCCCAATTATGGTGATTTACCAAACCCTAGGTTTAACCAACCCTTAAGATTCTTACAAATCTTAACCATACACTTGATTCCCTTGTTAATATACCATCTATTAAGTGTATACAACATTTATTTCGCCATAAATCACCAACCCAAGAACTAGGGTTTCAAACCCTAGCTTCAAGATCCATAGATCTTGAGCTACAAAGATGAAAGGGTGAATATTTACCTTTAATCTTCCACTAGGAGTGAAATCTACCAAAGATTTGTGAAGAAATCAACCCAATCCAGATGCTATGCTCAAAAATCGCCAAGAGAGAAAACTAGGGTTTTGATATGGCAATAAATGAGCTCAACCCGTCTTTAATGCTGGTCGTCCAGAGTTCACGGCACGAACTAAGTTCGCGTCGCTAACTTTGCATACTCGGCCATACTTAGCGATCGTTACCCAGACGCGAACTACTTAGCGACCCATGGCCAAACTCCCTGGCATCCGTTCGCGATCGTGAACCCAAGTTCGCGTCGCGAACTCCCTTAGGCAGCAGGGCTGCACTTTTTCATCTTTGTCTCGACCCGGTTTCGCCCATAACTTTCTCGTACGGTGTCCAAACGACACGAAACCAATTTCCACGTGTTTTATATGATTTATCCATAATTATCATATTTTTACATATTTTATTTATTTACAAATTTCGGGTCGTTACAACTATCTACCCCTTAAGAAGATTCCGACCTCGGAATCTCATCATAGTTCACGAAATCCGGGTACCTCTTCCGAATCTCGTCCTTGACTTCCCAAGTCAAATTCGGCCCAAGTGAATGCTTCCACTTGACCAACACCAACTCGATCTCCTTATTCCGAAGCTTCTTTGTTTTCGTTTCCAATATAGCCTCGGGCTCCTCAATCAACCGGTTCGGGCCGTTAACCCGCAACTCTTGCAATGGAATAATATTTTCAACTTCCCCGATAAACTTTTTCAAATAACTCACGTGAAAGGTGTCATGCACACCTTGAAGCTCGGGTGGAAGTTCCAACATAAAAGCTTGAAGCCCGACCCGTTTCAATATTTTAAACGGTCCAACATACCTTGGACTTAACTTCCCTTTCTTACCAAACCGCATTACACCTTCCAAGGTGACACTTTCAACATGACCATATCACCGACATCCAAGTCGTATGGCCTTTTCTTCAAACCCGGATAACTTCGTTGTCTATCTTGGGCGACTTTCATGTTGGTTTGAATAATACCGATCTTTTCATTTGTCACTCTCACGATCTCGGGACCCGTGAGTTTCGTCTCTCCCGCTTCCAACCAACAAGATGGAGTTCTACATTTTCTTCCATACAACGCCTCATAAGGCGGCATCTTGATAGTCGAGTGATAACTATTATTATATGAGAACTCGACTAACGGTAAGTGTTCATCCCATTTACCACCGAAATCTAGCACACACGATCTCAACATGTCTTCAACCGTTTGAATTGTTCTTTCACTTTGACCGTCGGTTTGCGGGTGATAAGCCGTGCTCAACCGCAACTTTGTACCCAACTCTTCTTGTAAAGACCGCCAAAATCTCGAGGTAAACCTCGCGTCTCTATCGGACACAATCGATAACGGAACCCCGTGGAGTCGAACCACCTCATCAACATACAACTTAGCCAATTTCTCAAGTGGCAACGTTTCCCGAATTGCTAAAAATAATGCACTCTTGGTCAACCGGTCAACTATGACCCAAATGGCATCGTGACCTCTACTCGTCTTCGGTAAACCTACTATGAAATCCATAGTTATATCTTCCCACTTCCCGGCCGGTACAACTAATGATTGAGATACCCCATACGGTACTTGATGCTCGGCTTTCACTTGTGCACACGTGGCACACTTAGAGATATACTTGGCCACTCTCGCCTTCATTCCGGGCCACCAATAAACCCGTTTCATATCTTGATACGTCTTTGTACTTCCCGGGTGGATCGAATACTTCGACTTGTGCACATCATACAACAACTCTTTTCGGATACCACCGAACTTAGGAACCCAAATACGACCGCCTACGGTCTTCAACCCTTGTGCATTTTCGAGAAAATGTTGGTTCTTTCCTAACCGTTCTTGTCTTAACTCGTCTTTTCCCATAACTTCTCGTTGGGCGTTCTTGATCCTTTCGATAATGCTCGAGACGACTTCTATACATGTTAATATTCCCCGGTTCGGATTTTCATAAACTTTTCGGCTCAAGGCGTCGGCCACCACATTCGCCTTACCCGCGTGATACACAATCTCACAATCATAATCGGCAATCAACTCGATCCACCTTCTTTGTCGCATATTAAGATCTTTTTGAGTAAACACGTATTGTAGACTTTTATGATCCGTGTACAACGTACACCGAGTACCATACAAATAATGCCTCCACAATTTTAAGGCAAATATAATCGCCGCCAATTCCATGTCGTGTACCTTAATTCTGCATTCTTCAATTGTCGCGAGGCATACGCGATCACTTTACCTCTTTGCATCAACACACAATCGAGCCCTTGATTCGAAGCATCACTATAAACCACAAAATCTTCCATACCATCCGGTAACGTTAAGGATCGGTGCGTTACATAACTTTTCTTTTAACAATTTAAACGCCTCTTCTTGCTTCTTCTCCCACACAAACTTCTCACTTTTTCTCGTTAACTTCGTGAGTGGAATCGCGATTCTCGAGAAATCTTGTATAAATCTCCGGTAATAACAGGCTAACCCAAGAAAACTTCTAACCTCGGTAGGAGTCCTCGGAGGCTCCCAATTTGACACCGCTTAAATCTTGGACGGATCAACCTTAATACCATCACACGTCACCACGTGACCTAAGAATTGCACTTCCCGCAACCAAAACTCACACTTCGAGAATTTTGCATACAACTTCTCCCATTTTAACACATCCAACACAAGCCTCAAATGACTTTCGTGTTCTTCTTCGGTTTTCGAATAAATCAAAATGTCGTCAATAAACACAATCAAAAACTTATCAAGGAACGGTTTACAAACCCGATTCATCAAATCCATAAAAATAGCCGGCGCGTTTGTAAGACCAAACGGCATTACTAGAAATTCATAATGACCATAACGTGTACGGAAAGCCGTTTTCTCGGTGTCGCCTTCTTTCACCCGAACTTGGTGATAACCCGACCTCAAATCGATCTTTGAGAAATAACTAGCACCTTGCAATTGGTCGAATAAGTCGTCAATTCTCGGCAACGGGTAACGGTTCTTAATAGTTACCTTGTTCAACTCTCGGTAGTCGATACACATTCTCATCGAACCGTCTTTCTTTTTAACAAATAACACCGGTGCACCCCACGGTGACGAACTCGGACGAATAAAACCCTTATCTAACAAATCTTGCAATTGGGTCATCAATTCCCGCATCTCGGTGGGAGCTAAACGATAGGGAGCACGAGCAATCGGCGTCGCCCCCGGAACTAAATCAATTTTAAACTCAACTTGTCTCTCCGGTGGCAAACCGGGCAAGTCATCGGGAAAAACCTCGGGAAAATCCCGAATAATTTTGACATCATCCATTGACTTCTTTTCTTTTCGGCCATCTAATACATATGCAATAAACGATGTACAACCTTTCGATATACTTTTCCTCGCCTTAATGGCGGTAATCACATTAGGCATGTGATGTCGTTTCTCCCCATACACATACACCTTCTCATTCTCAGGTGTCCTAATCGACACTATTTTCTTTCCACACAAAATCTTGGCTTGGTGCATACCCAACCAATCCATACCGATAACCACATCAAACGCCCTAATTCCCATGGGCAACAAATCCACCTTAAATTTTCTACCGTCTATTTCTATTTTACAATTTCTATAAACACGTTCAACCATAGACGTTTTCCCGTCGGCTACTTCTATCTCATAAACCTCATCTAACATTTCGGACGGCACATTCAATTTACAACCGAACTCATAGGACACAAACGAATAATTAGAACCCGAATCAAATAAAATATGAGTTGGCAAGGAGTTAATGAATAGAATACCTGACACCACATCGTGTGCCTCCTTCGCCTCCTCCCGAGTAAGTTGGAAGGATCGCCCCTTCACCTTTGCCGGCTCCACTTTCTTTTGAGCCGTGGACACCATCGACTCGATTCCCTTCTTTGGGCACACATTGCTATAGTGCCCCTTTTCGTGGCACGAGAAACACTCAATCTCGGCCAATGATTTTGACTTGCATTCTCGGGCCATATGCCCCGGCTTCCCACAATTGTAACAAGTCTTCGACTCCCCTCGGCACACGCCGGCATGAGTCTTCCCGCACTTCTTGCACGAACCAACACTACATTGCTTAGAGAAGCTCGATGTGAACTTCCCCTTCTTATAAGTACCCGAGCCACTCTCGGCTTTTCTCTTCTCGCCCACATGGGCCCTTTCGGCAACACGTGCCTCATTTACCTCCTCAACACTCCGGGCGGCACTAATAGCTTCATCAAGTGAAACCGCCCTCTTCACTTCCAATTGGTAGTCCCACGGTAACCCACTAGCATACCGGACCACCCTCAACCTCTCATCCGAGTAGGTTTTAGCAACAAACGGGAGCAATCCCGTGAACTCCCTCGAATATTCTTCCACCGACATATCGCCCTTCTTAAGGGTCACGAACTTCTCGTGCATTTTCTCCAAATCCCCTTCGGGACAAAATTTCTTTTTCAATCTCGTGGTGAATTCATCCCACATCATTTTCTCAACCACCTCCCTCCCGAGGGTCTCATACACGATATCCCACCACACCATGGCATCTTCTTTTAGCAATTGTGACGCATACGTCACCATATCGGTATCCTTACACTTGCTACTTCCGATAAACCTCTCGGTCTCTCGGATCCACCTCATTGTTATCTTCGGGTCCGAACTACCCGAGTACACATTTGGCTTACAAGCCATGAAGGATTTAAACGAACAACCTTCTTTCACAACGGGCCTAGCCCTAGCATCACTTTGGCCACCCGTGGAGGACTTCCCTTCCCCGGTGCCACTACCCCCGGTTCTTTCTTCCGATTTAGCCTCGGATTCACGGTCCCCTCCCGACCTCTCACGGTCCCCAATAATACGGTGCACTTCTTCGGCCACCGTTCCCTTAATTTGATCGATAATAGTTTGGAGATCCGCCATAGTGACCGGAGTCCTATTAGCTCCAACCTCCGACTCATCAACCCGATGCATTGACGGTTGACTTTCTTGCTCAACCACCCTCTCGACAGGAGGTACTTCCTCCTCACAGCCCTCCGGGGCTTTACCACTTCTACGTGTGGTCACCATTTCTTTCAATCAAGACTATACGAAAGACATTAAGCATTTAGTACCTTGTGTACAACCCATTAGTCACATAAGACTCAATATCCAAATCACATCAAATTTCATCGGTCCCCTAGGTTCAACCCTAAACTTAATATAAAGTCTCAAGGTCAACCTATGATCTTAAGGAATCTTATATTCCTAATGCTACAGTCTAAGACTAGGATGGTCATCCAACCTAATTCACTTAAACTATAGCTCTGATACCAAGTTGTAACACCTCAAATTTTTAATACCAAAAATTCGGCCAAAATAAAACATTTTATAGATAGAAGAACATCCCCAAATTTGGATTTACAAAAACCTTGGTATGAAATCAGAGTATAAAAGTAGGTGTTACAAAATAGATCATAATCAATCTAAGACTAAATCCAATCTAGTGCTCTTCTATTCTAGGTCCCGCATCTCTATCCATGCGTACCTAAGCCTTCGATCCCGAACCTGAGTACATAGCAAAACAAAACAAGGAGTACGTGAGACAAAAACGTCTCGTGAGCTACATGGGTTTAGACCCCAAGGTTAATAATAATAACCGAATGACAAACGAACAAACAAACACGTAAACAATCACCCATCTATCTAGTCACCCTATTGTGACTCTAATACTTTGCTTTCCTAGCAATCATACCTAGTTGTCGGGACATCCCCAACCAACTAGAACCACATTAACTTATTAACCGGGGATCCCCCGCATTAACAAGCTTCAAGGTAAAGGCAACAGGGAATCGCCCAATCTACCAATACCTGCCTTACTCGCCGGACTACTTCCAGTTAGCAAGACTACTATCATGGAATGGGCCGATGGGGATCCGCCCAAATGCTCCCCATTCCATACCTCATGACCGGGGATCCCCCGAATCATCACATCATCTCACCATATCATAACTCGATGGTTATGTCAATCTAGCTCTCGGCTATCACGTCTATCATCAAACAAGTTAGTTCAATACAACTATCGGTATAGCTAACTACTAGCTACTAGTCTACACAATTAAGCAAATAGACCATAACACAAGTAATAAAAATATATTTCATAGGCTATGTACTCAGTAAAGTCCACACGTACTCACCTTAGCAATAAGATGCTCAAACCGTGTTCTTGACACCCAAACTCTTGCTTCTCAATCCAATCAACTTTCCAAGACTTCACCAAAAGCCTAATACAATTATCACAATATGATCAACATCAATTACTACTACTAATGTGTCCATCCATCACTAGATAACACTTACTAACAACTTTCCCCCGATTATGGTGATTTACCAAACCCTAGGTTTAACCAACCCTTAAGATTCTTACAAATCTTAACCATACACTTGATTCCCTTGTTAATATACAATCTATTAAGTGTATACAACATTTATTTCGCCATAAATCACCAACCCAAGAACTAGGGTTTCAAACCCTAGCTTCAAGATCCATAGATCTTGAGCTACAAAGATGAAAGGGTGAAGATTTACCTTTAATCTTCCACTAGGAGTGAAATCTACCAAAGATTTGTGAAGAAATCAACCCAATCCAGATGCTATGCTCAAAAATCGCCAAGAGAGAAAACTAGGGTTTTGATATGGCATTAAATGAGCTCAACCCGTCTTTAATGCTGGTCGTCCAGAGTTCACGGCGCGAACTAAGTTCGCGTCGCTAACTTTGCATACTCGGCCATACTTAGCGATCGTTACCCAGACGCGAACTACTTAGCGACCCATGACCAAACTCCCTGGCATCCGTTCGCGATCGTGAACCCAAGTTCGCGTCGTGAACTCCCTTAGGCAGCAGGGCTGCACTTTTTCATCTTTGTCTCGACCCGGTTTCGCCCATAACTTTCTCGTACGGTGTCCAAACGACACGAAACCAATTTCCACGTGTTTTATATGATTTATCCATAATTATCATATTTTTACATATTTTATTTATTTACAAATTTCGGGTCGTTACATGTCGCGTTAAACTGATTATATAACCAACAGGTTAATTCTAATTAAGTGCTTCATTTTACTTTAATTAAAAAATATATTGATATCTCTTTTTTATTTGGTTAAATTTCAGCCAAATATCTTGTTTCTACTGACGTCACAAACATCGAGTTCAACCCCCCGATGCCAGAAACATATGCACTTCAACGCATCCATCCGATTGTGCAATATGATGATTCCATTGTTTTATGTGATGAAGAACCCGATGTCGCGTCCGACACGCAACCAAATAATAGTTTGAGACGCTTAAGAACTACCCTATATGGAAATAAGCGTCTATCGACTTACACACAAAAACAATAGAGCTCTGCTAATAGGACAACAACAATTAGTTTGTTAGGTTACTCTTAATTTCTGTTACACAATTCGTGTTTTTTCTTTTTTTTTTAATATGGTTTGCCTTTATAATATTAATTTTGTCATTAAACCAAATAATTGTTGTCTGTGAAATGTTCAATTTTTTACACCTACTTATAGACGTATTTATTAGAAAACGTAAATATCATATATATTTTCGATAATCATAACGTAACTACCATAAAAACGTAATTAATGGTCTTTAACCTTGAAACGTAATTACCGTGTAAATTGTTCATCAAAACGTAACTCATAATATCTCAATTTAATGTATTTATATTCACCATATGTGAAATTGCAAAAAACGTATTTTGGTTGACGAAAATTGAATTACTTATATACGTTTTTATTGTCCAACTAAAACGGTCAATTACGCCTTGAAACATAATTATCATATAAATCGTTCATCAAAACCAAAAATGGCGTTTATAAATACATATTTTACCAAGTCTGAAAATACAGTTCATTACTGGACATAAAAACAGAATCTTTAGTCAAAACAAATATGAAAATATCATTTAGACGGATGCGTTATGATGACTGAACTTGTAAGAAATTCGAAAAAGCTATGTATTCAGTGAGTAATTGGCAGA
The DNA here is from genome assembly GCA_963853835.1 of Calendula officinalis. NCBI lineage: Eukaryota > Viridiplantae > Streptophyta > Magnoliopsida > Asterales > Asteraceae > Calendula > Calendula officinalis. Next base: position 50,563,807 of record OY970820.1, on the reverse strand, counting down.
GTTTAAATAGAGTAAATTATACATGTTGGTTATGGTTTGTTCCCTAAATTTCTCATTTATATTAAGAAGTTTATAAATAAAATTCGAAATTTTTTTTGTTAGTTATGGAAAACATAATTTGATTCTGCATATAATTTTAAACGGCAACACAAATAACAATTTGAATTTGAATATATTATACTACTCGTATTATATACTCCTTATTAATAAGAAAGTATGCCTTCATATCACCTGAGAGGTTATGACATTAAATAATTCTAATTTGACTTTAATCTTACACAGTTAACAAAAATATGAAGGAGTTCATTGGGCGGGAAAAAGAATTATGGAGTCAATAAGAAGCTGCAATTTGATATACGTTTTATTACATTTAAAAACGTCCATGCAATTAAATGGCCGTGATATTACATTTAATATAACGTATATACCAACTTTAAAACAGACGTTTTAGTTGACCATGCAAATTAATATACGTTTTATTACATTTAAAAACGTCCATCCAATTAAATGGTCGTGATATTACATTTAATATAACGTATATACGGTATTTTAATTGTGTATAAATAGCCAAATTAACCATCCTACTTCAATTCACGTTTTTTTATTTCTAATACCACCAAACATCACCAGTCATCGACTATCATCATAAGTCGGCCAACCATGTCAACAACCGGATTGCACTTTGTAAGAAACATTCATGAATTCAAAGAAAAAATTCACATCAAGGTCAAGGTTTGCCGGATTTGGCCCCAAACAAACTTCAACAACAAAAACGAGATAATCTCACTTGAGATGATTCTAATTGACGAAAAGGTATTACTCTTAATCATATTCGATGTGTAATCACTACTTATATATATTATCTCATCAATGTTAACTTATAATTAACTACATTTTGTATTAAAGTTATTGTAGGGAGGCAGGATTCAAGGTTCTATATACGTGAAGTTAATGGGTAAATTTCAAACAAAACTTAAGGAAGACGGTGTTTACATTATCAAAGGAGGTAAATTGTGGGCGACCAAATCAAGTTTCACGTTTACTGGCCTGAATGAAAAGCTTTCTTTTCAATCAAGCACAACGGTTAAAGAATGCGCTGAGTGGTCTGGCCCTTTACACGGTTTTGAATTTGCCGCATACGATAAGATTTTGAATAACTCATTACTAGCTTCAAAGTCAATTGGTAAAAGAAAAGTTCATTTTAAGTTGTAGGATTTATATGTCATATTACCCTATACAGCTACTAATTAACGAAATTTTTTTAGATGTAATCGGAGAAATTTGCGTCGTCGAAAGCCTTAATTCTTCAAGTGAAGATAGAAGCAAGCACAAGTAATTTAACAAATTTTAAACGCCGATAAGTTTTCAATGTAGTTTATACATATTTCATTCCCAACTATCAGTCATTTGTATAATAATCGTTATACAAAAACATGTACACGAACACCATCAACATCGTCGCGGAATAGATGTATCAGTGTACCCGCCGCCTCATTTGCGCGGGTACCCCACTATATATCAAAACATGTAACCAAACAACATTTCAACGACAATGCTAATTATTGCTTTTTACCTCTATTGTATACACAGTTTATGATTATGTACTGTATTCGTTATAAAAATATGTAACCAATGGACTTTTAATCGCCAGGTTTATATATTTCGCAGCCCGCCGCATCGCGCGGGTTTTATCCTAGTAGTTATAAAAGTTGTTTGGGAAAACTTGTTTGAAAAGATTTAATTTTATTACTTTATTAGCTTATAATCCTATTTAAATTAATAACTTATACTTCCTCCGATTCAAAATAAGTGCTACACTTTCCATAAATGAGTGATTCCAAATAAGTGCTACACTTTCCATAAATGGCAAAAAATAGTAGGACCCACACCCACTAACTATCTATTTTAACAAAGTGAAATGACTCATTTACACTTACTTTTTACTTTTAAACATCATTAACCCCACTTTAGTCAAAAGGTGTAGGACACATTATTCACTAATCATTCAATTAATATAATTTAACCATTATTACACTATTTTGTTTCAAAAACCGTGAAAGTAGAAGTGTAGCACTTGTTTTGAATCGGAGGAAATACTAATTAATGTATTTGTTTTAGACTTTAGTTTATACAAAGATATTATAAAACGGCTAAAAAGTGGCTATGGAGAATATAGGATGGGAAGAAAAGGAGGGATAAAATTAGATGAAATGTAAAACACTTACTTTTCTTAGATAAGCCTATAAAAGTTACGTCAAAATAGTTTCTTTAAAATGCTTAGTGAATAATGAAAAGGAAGCTACCATACTTGAACCTTGCTATATATGCCTTGTGATATGTGATACTTGCACATTATGGGGGTGTTTGGAGGCTTATTTATGTGATTTATTATTTTATCTAAGCTTAATAATCTCATGTTAGGTGTATTATAAGTTAGTTTACATCATAGGTTAAGGAAGTGCAAATAAAAAAAAAATGGTAAAGGAGTGTACCATTGATACTGGCCACATATTGTGACAGGACACCCGACCCAGCAACAGGTGCATTCCCCAGTAAATCACCTAACAATGATATCCACACCACTGTTTGGGCTCGATATACGAGACCCAGCATTTTCAGCACAGAGGGGGACCCACGTTTCAACGGAAGCTGGTGGCCACAAGGGGGGTTTCACGGGGTTCGAACCCGGGACCTCCCACATAGGAGGCCCAAGTCTTACCAACCGCGCCCACCCTTGTGGTTTAAGGAAGTGCAAATAGAAAAGAGGGTAAGGAGCATATATAGATTTGGGAAGATTTTCAAGATCTTGGGTAGAATATCTCTAAATTTTGCTTGTGACCATGCTTGTTCACCCAACCATTTTTTGTTATGCAATTGTGGTTGCATAAGATGTTATGTTTTAAGTGGCATGGATTTGTTTTCGAAGCAAACATGGGTCAAGGTAAACTAGTACTAGCAATTTTTACGTGTCAAATACTATTCAAAACCTAACAACATATAATTAATTTAGTTGAACGTTACATCCTATTACACAAAGATGATGCTTATATATACAAGGCGAGTAATGGTATTTAGGTCTACTATTTAGACCTACTCATTAGATGAAGACACGTGTCAAAATCAAGGGATAATATAAGGAGAGAAAATTAGTCGAATACACATGTCATCCTATCAAGTGAGTAGGCCTATGAGTACTACATGGTATGACTAAATATCATTTCTCTATACAAGGCTTATTCTCTCATTCCTAAGGGCTCTAGCCCGTGAATCCACGTTTTGTACATATTTGAAACTAAATTGAAGCTCGGGATGACGAGGAATAGCCATCAACATCATCGAGACTAACCCAACGTATTTATGGTTCAACACTCACATTACATGTGGCACAACTTAAAAAGTGTTTCGAGGCATATAACTACTTAGAATATATGTAATCTTTGTATTTTGAAGGGGGAAAATGTTCCATAAAATCATCATATTCGTTATGCAACTACATTTTTCATTTGTAGCATGTCATCATGAATTAAGTGCCAATTTATTGTGATGCGATGGTTTGGCTACCCAAGAAATATTGTTGGATGAAGTATGAATATTATATTCCTAGTAATATGGTTGTTATTAGCTTCATGAAAATCATTTTGCTCGTGCAACTACCACCAGCAGGGTGTTTGCAAGTTGTAACAACAACAACAACGATACTCAATCCTTTTAAAAGGGTAATTAAGGGTGTTGCAAATTGCAACAATAATAACGATACTCAATCCTTTCATAGGGGTAATTAAGATGTAGACATACATATTTTTACCTGAAGGTAGGATGACTGCATCCAGGAAGACCTCTGATGAAAAAGAAATACGTGGGCTAAAATATGAGATATGTGTGGATGTTTATAAAAACATAGACAATTAAATACACACGAGTATGTGACTAAAAAAATTTGTACTAAAATGTGTGAATGATGTGACGGTTGCAACTTGCAATAATATAAGGAAAATGCTAACCATTGCCCTTAGGGCAATGTTTAAGAAATTTTTATTGGCTTTAAATCATTGTACATTAACTAATAAAAAACCACCCCCATGCATTTTAATAACCACCTTTGATTAGTTATGCATCATTAATTGTACAAAAACCACTTTATCCATTCTTAACCATTGCCCTAAGGGCAATGGTTAGCAAATCCCATAATATAAAGGTATTTCCCTTATAATACAATAACAATTATACTAATCATTAGAAGGTATAAAACTTCGTTGATTCTTTGACCAATCGCCTTTTGCCACAATGTTAAATGAAACGGAGGTTGTTCCACAATTTTTAAAACTACCCCCAAAATGGGGGAGATACTGTAAATACGTAAAACCTCCATAAATTAATAAGATTGAGACTAGGATATTTTATTAAATTTAGCGAGATATTAATTTATCGATAAATTAATAAATTATTAATTTAAAGATAATATTATTATAAAATCAACTTATCTAATACGTATTCATATATTCACAGGACCTTCAAAAATATGCATCACATTCACATTCACAAGACCTTCAAAATTCTGCATCACATTCACATTCAGTTTCTTTGGAACCAGTCACTCGGAAAGACGCATTGCAAGCGGCAACAACTCTTCACAACTTCTTGTTGCAATACGAGAATACAATGCTTCAATTCTTAAGCGCAATTGGGAGATTTAAAGATGAACTCGATATAGATTTGAAGTTCACAAAAAAACAAGTGACTATAGATTCATTTTTTACTTGATAACTCTAGAATTTTGGAATTTTATTTTAGTAATTATTAATTTATAGTTTGGTTGAGACTAATATATTTACATTAGGATTTCAAAAAAATTATTATCTTATTATTTTATCGATTGGGGTCCGATTTTGTACTAGACCCAAGTTAGGACCGGATAAATTATTAATTTTAGCGAGGTTATTAATTTATCGAGTATTAATTTATGAAGATTTTATAGTAAGTAGATAACCACAAAAACTTCCGTACGAGCCTAATACAACTCTATTATTTTTATGTTTACATTATTTTATACTCCGTAATTCACAATAATATATCAACATAAAAAAGATAACATTATGACAAAACATTCACTACTCAACGACGAAATATACTTTTTTCTATTCAAAATAAATGATACATTGTTATTTTTACAATTATTTAATCAAAATATTATAATAATGATTAAATTAAATTAATTGGATGTTTATTGCGGAATACGTCTCACAGGTTAATAACGTTTAAAAGTAAAATTATATGTAAAGATAAATGATACTTCACTATATTAAAGTCATAGTTAGTGGGTATGGACCCCACTATTTTTATCAAATAAGGTAATTTTTCAAAATGTATCACTAATTTTGAATCACAAAAAAAAAATATATCACTCATTTTGAATTCTTCAAAAAGTTAATATGTGTTAAAATTTTAGTTTTACCCCTAACTGGATGCTATTGACAAAAATAATTATAACAAGTATCCAAAATTTAACTTTTACTTTGACGGAATTAAATATTAATTTCTGAAAGATTTACTATAAAAAAAGTTATTAAAACACGATCAAAATTAGCATATTTCTTTATTATCACTCGGATAAAGTGTACGTAAAATAAATCCGCAGCAACGCGCGGTGCATCATTGTATTTGTTAATAAACATCATATGATTGCTAACATCAAATACGTTGTGACCATAAACATAAGTGAATCATACATAACAATGTACTGGTTGGTAAAACAACTATTTCAAATGTACAACAATGTATGTAACTGAAGTTGGTATGCTTAATTCCACCAGTTACTTTCAACATCACTTATTCTGTAAATATTAACCAACTAACAAGCCTAAGTTGATGTATCATCATATGACAACAACTTGTTGATAACAAACACAGGATCTCCAACTTTAATCATCTTTTCATTTCCTTCATGGCATACCATATTTTGTCCAAAGTACACCTGCAATTTTACATATAACAATAATGGTTCAAATAATCAAACAATATTTAATTATTTTACAAATGTTGGTAGGTTAAAACTTCACCTTTCCTTGCCCTTTTCGATCTGGACACAAAACTTTTCCAGACCGAAATTTCACAAGAGTTTCAGTTGGCTCAGAAGCTGAAATTGCATTTTCCTGATTAATTGTAGGTACCTAAAACAAAACTTTATTAAAAGCAAAACAACAATACATTTAAATACAAATAACTGAACACAAATTAAGCTGTTTGAAAGTAAATTGGATACTTTTCCATGCAGTAAATTCTTGATTATTTTCAAAGGCAATTATGAAGATTGTTAAAAGAGATGTATATTGTTTTACCTTACATCTGGAGCAAAGCTTGACACCATTAAATGTTAAATTTTGTATTTTAATCTCCTTCCATAAGTCCTCAGAAAAGGCTTCACAACCATCAACCACAATGCTGAAATATGTAAATATAAATTTAGGACTAAAAAATCACAAATTAAATATGATTATTATTTCAAAACTTTACTAATTTGAGATAAATTTCATCTCAAATCGAACCATGATGAGCCAAAACTGCTACCTCTAATTTCAGTAAATGTTTCTAAGCTAATTATTGTAAGTTGAAATACATACTTTGGTCTAAACCGGTTTATTGGTACAGGCTCCTTAAGAAGCTCATTCAATGAATCCAGAGATCCCTGCCAACAAAACAATAAATTTAAATACTTATTAAATAAAAATAAAAGAAAAATAACTTGAAAATAACCAACCTGGGACACTAAAAGGAATGGATATCCATCAGAAAACATGACTTTATAGCCAGGTGCATAATCGGGGTCCACTGGTCTAGTCTCTGACTCTGTAAGAACATAAAACTTTGTATAACAAATAATAATAAATAAGAAAATTGAAATTACCTTGATTAAAACGTACTAACCGACTAGGTTTCCCAAGATAATTAGTGAACCATTGGGATGCTTCATGGCCCTCGTCAAAAGCAGATCCTGACCATTCCCAAACCGACACGCCATCACATATTTTGGGTGGTTTAGACCTTCAGTTCATTCATCCCAGGTGCTCTTATAACTGACATTTTATATAAAATTAACTGATTTTGTTAACGTATGATGAAAAAGAAAAAAATGGTTGATGAGAGAGTTTTGTTGTATATATACCTAGGTAAGAGGTGTTGTTTGGGTTCCAACCGAGTGAAAATGCATCATTAGGTAACTGTGTTTCAACTCTTTGAGTACAAGCTCTGCCTTTGGAATTTACAACTACCCATTCTCTATCCCGTCTAAACCCTGTATTAATTGTATCAACACAGAATTATATATATATGTATGTATGTGTGTGTGTGTCGAGAGAGAAGAGATCAATACAGAACCACCCTAGAACAATCTCAGCCTTTAGATCCTTTTTTTTTTTTTACTTTGTTTTGGAACCAAAATTTTCCTTACCAAATATGCAGTTTAGGTAAGTCGAATATGTAATTTCAGGTAACGCAGTTTAAATAAGTCAAATGTTCAAATTAAGTAAGTCGAATATGCAGTTGATGTAAATTAAATATGCAATTCAAAAAATATAAGCAAAAATATAAAACTAAAAAAAAAGTTAAAAAGAAAATATAAAAAAAAGTATATAAAAGATGAAAGGCTGAGATTGCTGTATGTAAGGTGGTTCTATTTCTATAATCTATATAGTGAATTCAAACCCTCAAGGAGCTCTATATGGGAATGGGAAGCACTAAAATAGAAACAAAAACTTAGATATATAATTATTAAAACTTATTACATACAAAGATTGAGAATAACCAGTGAAATCCTAAACATAGAATAAAATCCAGAAGTTTGTTAGGGCATTTTTCAAACCCATGAATTCTTGAGACTTGAGTCTAAAATCCAAAATGCAATTTCAATTTCATCTCCGGAAGTTAAGAAATTAATTAAAAGAAAGAAAATCGTAATTATTAAGTTGAAGAAATTGGGATGATGATTAAAACTAGTCGATGTTACATATAGTGAGTAATTGAGGTGATAATAGAAGATGAAGTGAGTAATTTGAAGAGCGAGCGAGAGTTACCGGTGGAAGAAAGGGGTGGAGATTTGATCGGATATATCAAGATCGATTTCACTTACGAACGAACGACTGTCTGTGTTTCTGTTTCTCAACTGTCTAATTTCCAGAGTGTTAGGTCCTGAAAGTCATTCACACAACCCCAAACTTAATGATTGGGTGTATTCGGTTCTCATCATCTCCTCACAAATCCGACAGGTTGGGTGTCGGGTAGGATTGTTTGCGTTGATCCAAATAAATGTTAAAAAATTATTTCCTTTTATTTTTTGATACTTTCCATTAAATCAATGAAATTAAAACTAGAAATCATTTAATAAAAATACTTAATCTGTCATAACTTCAATATATTAAATATTTTTATCTAAAAATCATAGCTTAGGTGTGACCCCGACCAGGTCAACCGACAAACCCGAAACCTGACCAACCTGAATCCGACTAACCCGATTCTTTTAGAGAGAATTTTATAGAGAGTATGGTTGGAGATTCTCTTAGTATTTTTTTTTACATCAAACCCGACCCAATAAGAGCTAAACCCGACTCGATAACCCGATAGACACCCCTACTCATAGTAGCATTTCATATTCATACGCTCAAATACTCTTCACTCATAGCTCAACTTAAAACACTCATTTTGAGATCCACTAAAATACTACTACTAAAAAAACATCTAAAAAACACATCTTCTTTCACATCTCTCCTTCGCCATCCGCGCGAACAATCTCACAGAGGGGATCACTCACACCGCGTACGGTGTGGTGGCGGTGTCACTTAGGTATGCCACGGAGGATGGCGGGCATTGGTGCGCAACAATACTTAATGTTGTCATACCCGATATAGTCAGGGTTACCAATTAATCGTCTCACATTCATATTTGACTAAACTTTTTTTTTTCGTTTTAAAAAGAAAAAATGTATTACTTCTTATTAAATTTACATCATGCTACTCATAAAATTATTAACATGTGAAATTCATTAATTGTCTTGAATCATTTGATTTGTACCCTTATATTGATCAAGTGAAAAAGAAAATTTAGTATGAAGCAATATCATATGATACCCCCTATAAAAATGTTTTTAAGCAAAAGTACTTTTTCAGTTGAAAAGTAGTTTTCAAAAGCAAGAATTTTCAAATCGCATTAAATATTTTTTCAAATATTATTTGTTACCAATTCAAATACATTTTTAACTTATTACTTTGATAAGTTAATAAAGTCATTTTCAAAATCACTTATAAGTCCGAAATACCCCTTAAATGTTTATTTATATTTTCAAAGGCAAACGCATTAAACACAACCAGAATAGTTGGAGAGCCAATGGCAAATACTACAGCCGAGAGAAAACTTACACGACACTACGACTTAAAGAACAAAACCAACAGCCCACAACTAATCAACAACCAAAAAGAAACAAAACTAACAGCACTAAATGAACCATAATGTAATTGACTAATCTTCTATTTATTCTTTGTCATTAAAGTTTACATGTTTTCAAGTCAAATGGTACATATAATAAATTAAGAGTAGAAGTGAAATTCTGATGGCTAAAAAGAGCCGTGTGTTTTAAAATCTTGTGAGCAATGATGCATATATCTAGAAAGTTTAAATTATTTTTTGTCTTCAATGACATTTGTTTAAAACAAAGAGCATAAGCTCACACTTTCGCAATAAATTTGCAATAATACACATCATATATATAAACTAATATAGTCATAAATTTGATGAATAGTAACATCAGTAATGCTACAAAGCAAGCTCCAAATATATAAAAAAACACAGGGTTTTTGTTAAGGCTTGAAACATATCCTTCAACAACAACAATATGCAACTGATTTAAAATGTTTTAACATTCATTTCAAATGACGATGAAAATCATGACATAAAAACCTCTTTATAGCTCAATAAAAAGAAACTTTCTATTTACTACGTTTAGAAGCACGTTTTCCTTGTCCCTTTTTAGGCGGTCCCTTGCCACGACGCTTTAACATCTCAAGTTTTGATAAACGCCTGCAAATCACAACATTCAATTATATCTTATGCTCTTCTAATTTTTAAAATTATAAACTGCTGATATGTAAAAAAATATCTGCAAATTCAAAAAGCAAAAGCAATTTAAATTGCAAAAGAGAGCCAATGCGGAGTACTATATATATGTTTTTAACAAATTTGCAGTACCTACATTTGTACACTCATGTTTCCCTATTGTAATATATACATACAAGAAGATAAGTAAAAGCAACAAACTTTGCTTTTCATTATTTTTCAAGGCAGTCCATTTACCTTAAACTAGGACGATATACAAGTGCATTGATATTACAACCTTCTAAAGGGAAATGTGCCAAAAGGGGTATTGAAATGCTTACAACCTTCTACATGGTTTTATAAAAAATAATAATAGTAATTAAAAATATAGGTTTGTAATCACATTTAATATAGAGTAAATTACATGGAAGGTCATTTGCATTCATTAATCTTCATTTATTACAAAAGGGTAGTTTGGTCATTAATTTTGTTTAACAGCCCTAGGGACCACCAGTGTGACAAATTACATACACCGAAAATGTATAGTGTAATAAACAAACTTAAAGGACTGAGATTGTAATTGGTGACTACTACAGGGACCTTCCATGTAATTTACTATTTAATACATTACTGATACAGATTGTGAAATCGAGATAGCATAGAAACCAACCTATTTTGAGTTTTGACTTTTGACACACACTAAAAGTTATGTGTCTTGAAAGGAACCATTTTGAGTCGGTAGCCCATTTTACCGCCTCTAGTTACTCTACATTTTTTGGGTCCCAAATCCCTATTTTATTTTCTTCCCATTAAGAAAACAATCAATCTACACTATGCAAAGTGAACCACAAAATGAAAATGTCAAATTATAAAGACATACATTACATGGCATAATTAAAAGATATCTTTGCAGATCCTAGATAATAATACATTTTTTATTGAAACATCATCATGGTATCTAAAACCTTTTAAAATGATTATGAAGAAATAGATTAGTGTTAGTATTCTATTCCTTAATCAGATAAGTAAACTCATATTTTAGTGCAGTTACTAGCAACATACTTAATCTGGACTCCTTTTGTCAAGAGAAATGGAAAATTTGTGAAACTACTAAACAGTGGCTCAGTGCTAAGTATGTTTGTAACTAGATGTGTGTGTGTGTTTGTGCGTGTGTGTGAGAGAGAGAGAGAAATTACTCTTGTTCATTTCGTTGCACAACAAGAGGATCCTCTTTCTGGATGTCGTTTGGATACCATGATGCAACTTTTTCACCAATAAATTTCTTGCGTAAGATCTTATGAGCAGATCTTTGACCAGTTGGGTTAAGCACATGACCAAATATCTTTGCTCTTGCCTCTGTTACACCTCTAACTGCAGCTTGAGCCACCATGCTTTTTAAGCTCATCTTTTCTGATACAACAAAATCATCAACATTCCTGTCAGATTTCATTTCATGCTAATATTACCTACTATCACTCACTGTTACAAATTAAATAAACCTAACAAGTTTCCCACAATTTCTCAAAACTTAGTCTGCAGAATACATATCATATACCCCTAAGTATACCTGGATCCCATGGTTTAACAGATGCGGTATAATATAATCGAACAGTTAGTGTGACAAATAATGTATACGAACCTAATGCACAGATGACAAAAATCAACACATAATTAACGAATAAATGCTACCAGTGTGAAATTCAAAGATTGTGAGGTGAAAATCATTACAAAATACAAAAACAGGAATCCAGTTTCATCATGAAAAGACATATCGTCACGAAGCCCTAAGGGCTCATGAATTAATAGACATAAATGAAATGAAATGGAGAGAGAGAGAGAGATCATACAGGAGAGGTTAGGGCAGTTCGCCGTCGGTTGACAGAGACGGTGGGAGGGATGGAGGTTATGTTGGGCTTTCAGGATTTGGGGCATACCCATAATCACAATTTACATATGTCACGCCTCTCGTTTGCTTCCTTTTTTTCTTTCTTCAACTTCAATTTTATCTTTTTCGATATATGACATCTTTGATCTATCAACTCCATCAATATAATAATATTTCAAAAGATAAATTTTAATCGCTGGATAAAAAAAAAAATCAAAGATTAATTTCTTAACCGTCATTATCATCAAATCACATGTAATTGAATATAAAATTACCACAACCGGCCACCACCACCATCGTCGGCCACCATCGACCTCCGCCACAGTCACATGTGATTGGATACACAATCACATGTGATTAAAAGCGGTCGGTGGTGGCGGTGGGTTGCCGGTGGTGGAGACGATGGCGGGCAGAAGTTGGTGGTGGTGGTCGGCAGTGTGCAGTCACATGTGATTGAAAGCGGCCGAAGATGGCAGGAGGTTGCTGGTGGTGGTGACGGTGGAGATGGTGGCTGACAGCGGCGGTGGGCCGTGTGCAGCGGTAGTGGGGTGGGGGGGTTTGAGGGTTAATCTTGACCATTTGATCTAACGGCTAAGATTTGTCTCTTATGACAATACAAAAAAGATAGACTACCTTGAATGTTTCTCTATGTCTTATACTAAATAATTTGCTAACATTGAATGATTTAGCAATGTTTTAAAATTCAGGTCGAACCGGATGACTAGGAATCAGACACGTAGCAATGTAGCATGTCGGAAAGAAGTTGGTCAGATCAATGACTGGCCGGTTAGACATAACAACCCGATTGGACCAACGTCCTAAAACCATTAAAAAAATCAGGTTTTCTGAATGAAATTATTAAAATAAAAAGACATGAGATTTTTATAGGTTTTGTAATTAAAAATAGTAAATTTTGTTTAGAAAAGTTTTGAAAATTATATGATATTATTTTGTTTATTTCGAGATTTTTTTAACACTATTCACTATTTACATAAATATCAACAATATTTTCATGGTTCAATCGGTCATTTCATCCGATTCGATCGCTCTCCTTTCTTGGTTCAGTTTTTTTAACCTTTTTTTTAGTTTCGATCATTTCAGCACTTAAGAAGCAACAAAATACAGAAGTCAAACAAAATAAGACTCCCAAAAGTCAAAAGTAAAAAAAGAATAACATGTTTGGAGAGGTCGAATAATGGAGCTATCTTGGGTTTTCATGGTTACAAATCGCTTTCATTATTGAGTTTGCATCAATATATACTAGCATTAGACCACTCGGTGTTAAGTGCTAAAAGGCCGTTAAAAGGGATTTGCTAGCACCAACCCACATCGTGGATGTCGCAAAAGACCCGCCAACTATACACCGACATTCAAATGTTAAAACAATTTTTGTTTGATTTATTTTTAAGAAAAAATATGATTGGTTTAAGGTATTTTTTATAAGTCCAAAGAGAAGTTACATAAATGTTAAATGAGTATTTTGAAGTGATTGTTAAAACTTAAACTATGTTAAAGATACTAAAATACATTTAACACAACTTTAACACCTGACGACGCCTTGTTATGTTGGTATACTTCAGGGGCGCCTTATGATGTTGGTATACTTCAGGATTCAGATCACAATTGCAAGTTATTAACGTACTCTACGTAGATTAGAGCATCGTTTGAAGACGCATATTTGCATTAGAACCTAACATCACAATCATTTATCACACATTATATTATTACAAACACCTAATCATACAATTAACACTAATTTCGAACCTAATCCATCAATGTTTTTGGAAAAATCCCTAACAAATCCTTGCACTTGCAAAACTTGAATTTATCAAATATTGCAACATATTCATGTTCTTCAAGCTTGAAGGATCTTTTGGATTTTCAAAAAACAATTGCAATGGCTAAGCTAGTGACTCACTAGAAGAAGTGGATACCGAAACCGTTAACAATCTGTGCAGCATCAGAGCTTGTACGGTACAAACCAGCAAATGATTTTTCATTTTATCCATTCAAAGATTAGTAAATGCATCCTCATCCTCAGTACCCTACACAACATAATATCCAAAATTAGTCCATCAGCATGACTTCATGTAGCCATCCGGGTCGGGTAGGGATTGGAAACGGGTCAAAGTGGTCCTATTGACCCAAAAAAACTTCTTTGGTCCACTTTTTGAAAATTTTAATAATTAAAATGGGATTACGTTATTACAAAAATGATCCTGAATATTTGAATAAAGTTATTTATGACAATATTAACACATTTGATCCAGATTTTTAACTGAAACTTTTATATTTGGCCCGTTTGAGCTTTAAAAGACCCAAATGACCCATTAATAAGTAAATTGGTCAATTTAATATGATAAATTTATGTTTCCATCAATTTATAAAACTAACTGCCTTTCAGACTCTAGAGATTTGTTGGTTTAATGATTGAAGTCCCACACCTGTATATCGTTATTCCCGTGATCTAGCAAAAGAAATAAAGAAAACAAATTAAATAAAAATAAAAAAGATCTGCAAAATCGAAAAAAAACTGTAGTGTGGTAAAAAGCTAACCAGTTGGCAAATCATTGATGAAAAAACTTGCAGCAATAACAATGTAGCATAGCAAAAGAACCACTCCTTTAAGGTAGTGTGAAGTTCCATCCTGTAAATATGATGTTATTTAAGGATATATTCAGGATTTAGATGTTTAATCAGACTGTAAGAAAGTAATTAAGAATTACTGTCTGTAAAAAAGTAATTAGTTGTTATAAAGAGAAAGAATTACCTGTAATGTGAAGGCTGTGACTAAATTTGCTAGAGAAAGTGATCCGGTTTGAAGAAGACTGAAATCAAGATCCATGTTCACACCAATTATCCATGCAACAATTACACTCAATGGGACCTAATTTATGTACATATTATAATTAAAATTACAATTAAAAAAAAGGATATATCATAAAATACTTTATAGGTTTGGTTCTATTAGCTGCCTTCCTTTTGGCTTTTATCGGTTAGATGATATAAAATATTAAATATTAGAAAATGAAGAACAAAAATTCACCACAAAAACAGCTATTTGAGTTGCAGAACCAAGTGCCACACCCAGAGTTATATCCTGCATTCATAAAGTATCATTATATTTTACTTTCTGTTTTATATAATTTAATGAGTAAATTACACAACTGGTCCTTTAGGTTTGTAACATATAACATATTTGGACCTTTAGTTTCATAAATTACACTGGTAGTCCTTATTTATGAAACTATTGACATGTTTGATCTTTTACCTAAACAACGTTAACTTTTCCCGTCAAACAAACGGGGTTTTATGGGTTTCAAAATGGTGAAGCGAAATGGGAAATGACAGACTTACCCCCTCGTGCATCACACGTGACCATACTTGACAGGAAAAATAAACGTCTGTTTAGTAAAGGACCAAACGTGTCAATAGTTTCAAAAATAAGCACTGCCAGACCACCAGTGTAGTTTATGAAACTAAAGGACTAAATATGTAATATGGTACAAACCTAAAGGATCATCCGTGTAACTTACTCTAATTTAATTTTTGAACATATTTACTTACCAGCTTGTTTTTAAAAGCAAAAATAATGGCTCCAGCATGCTCAGCTGCATTTCCTACTATTGGTAGCAAGATGATGCTAATGAAACTCAATGGCATTCCCCAAGATGTTGAGGCCGCCTATTTAATTAAAATATATTATTTAAAAATAATAATATTAATAAAAAAAAACAGGACATTTAAAAATAAAGCTAATTAGTACCTCGATAGTGTCAACTAAATATTCAGACAACAATGCGATTATAACCGTCATTCCAGTTAACCAAACAATGGCACCCCAAAGCCCTACAACTGCACTTTCATCTTCACTTGCATCCAAGTTATCCTCACACTCTTCCTATATGTTTTTAGTTAATTAGTTGTACCGTACAAGTGATACACGCATGTGTTAGTTGTACTTGTACTGTACAAGTGATAGATACATACATACCTCTTGTGATTCAAAGATATGGTTGTGAGTCCACAATTGGAAAGCAATGTAAGCAAAGTAGGCAATCAGCATAAGAATGCAGCTAACTCTAGACAAATTTAGTGTTGCTTTTGCCACGTCATCATCATCATTTGCAGCATGTTTGTACAGCAAAGGCATTATATTGCATAGTAATCCCAGTAGTAACAGAGATATATTCACATCTGATTGTTTCTGTTTCATTAATGTAAAAAATATTAATATAATTGTTGCCAAAAAAATCCATTAAAGGGCATGAAATTTACAAATTGTTTTTTTATTTTAGTGGTTATGTACAACCTCCTAAATAATTATATTATAGAAGTCTGCATTAATAACGTTATATACTTTTAGTAATAGAAAATAAATTTAAAAAATTTAGTCTGTTTTAATTTACCGAATAAATAAATAAATAAAACTTAGTGAAATTACCCTATCAAAAGTTTGTTCCCTTGAAATATTAGCAAGACCACCACAAAGGAGTGAGCTCCCGAGAACCAAAAGTAAGTTGGATAGAATGGAACCCAAAAGAGAGTATTTAACAACATCCACTTTATTTTCTAATAATGCAAATATTGCAATTATAAGCTCTGTTGCATTCCCACATGTTGCATTTAATAGCCCCCCAACTGCAAATACAAATAATCACATTAATCATTAATAATAATTAACTCTATCTTTCTATACTAGTTATCAATGTTTCAAATCTTAATTTTGAATCGGATCCGTCGATGTTCTAAAATACGGTCGAATTGGTCCGGCCAATTGAACCACTTACAATATTATTGAGTATTTATGATAAATTAATTATGTAAAAGGTACATAAATATTAAAAAAGCATTAAGAAATAAAAAATATATATATTATAACAATTCAAAAAGTTTCCAAAATCTAATTTCCAACGAAATTCAATAACTTGGTTCCAAATCTATAAAAAGATATTTACCATACACTGAACTTTTAGCTAACAATTTGGTATTCAAACTTCAAAACATATAGAATTAAATAAAGCTCTAAGTCTATAAAAAATGATACAAACACTATTCAATTTAATATAATATAATTGAGATTAAAAGAAGCGAAAGAAAAAAAATTCAGCTCATAGGTGGTTCAACCATCCCAGTTCACAATTCATTTGTTCAAAGCGGTTCATAAACATTCTTTTAACCCATGTGACCCGGTCCAACCAGCCGTTCGAACCCGGGTTTTAAAATACTGCTAATTATTAATAAGCTTGTGAACTCTACTTTTTTTAAAAGGTCGTTACAATTTAGAACCCAAATCAGTCCAGTAACAAAAAAGACCTTACATGTCTTCAAGAGGCAAACAAACAAGGCTTGTGAGCTCTATTATTACACAAAATAATAAACAAATGACAAACAAGGCTTGTGAGATCTAGAGCGAATTACATCTAAGGTCCCTGTGGTTTACCACTTATTGTAGCCACAGTCCTTAAACTTCATTAAGTACACTGGGAGTCCCTGGTGTTGCCATTTTATTGCACACATAGTCCCTGAAGCAAACGTCCGTTAAAAAACTATGTTAAATCACCCATGTGCACAGCACATGATGGGTAGTATGGTAATTGTCCACCCCTTCCTCATATTTAAACCCGAGTAAATTACATAGAAGGTCCGTGTGGTATAATACTTATTACAGCCTTAGTCCCTCAACTTCATTTATTACACCGGAAGTCCCTGGTGTATATGTTTGTGTTCGTTTGTGTTTGTTTCGTGTACGTTTGTGTTTCTTTGTGTTCGTTTATGTTTGTTACCCGTTCGCGAACACTAAATTTTCTTAACAAACGAACACGAACACAAGATAAGTGTTCGCGAATCGTTCGTGAACACATTTTTTCCTTAACAAACGAACATGAACAAGACCCCACTCGTGTTCGTTCGGTTCGTTTACAGGCCTACAAACGAACACAAACAAGATTTTGTGTTCATTTAGTTAAACAAACGAACACGAACAAAGGCCCGTTCGTTCATTTACGTTCGTGAACATCTGTTCGTGTTCGTTTGTTAGTGTTCGTTTGAGTTTGTTTACGTTCGTTTGTGTTTGTTTCGTGTTCATTTGTGTTTGTTTGTGTTTGTTTCGTGTACGTTTGTGTTTCTTTATGTTCGTTTGTGTTTCTTTATGTTCGTTTATGTTTGTTACCCTCGTTCACGAAGCGTTCGTGAACACTAAACTTTCTTAACAAACGAACACGAACACAAAATTCCGTTCGAGAAGTGTTGGTGAACCGTTTACGAACACATTTTTTCCTTAACAAACGAACACGAACAAGGCCCCATTCGTGTTCGTTCGGATTGACTTTTTAGGGGGTTGGTGGCGCGACAATAAAGGTTGAAGTATATACACCAGGGACTTCCGGTGTAATAAATGAAGTTGAGGGACTAAGGTTGTAATAAGTAGTATACCACAGGGACCTTCCATGTAATTTACTCGGGTTTAAATATGAGGAAGGGGTGGACAATTACCATACTACCCATCATGTGTTGTGCACATGGGTGATTTAACAGGGTTTTTTAACGGACGTTTGCTTCAGGGACTACGGATGCAACAAAATGGCAACATCAGGGACTCACAGTGTACTTAATGAAGTTTAGGGACTGTGGCTGCAATAAGTGGTAAACCACAGGGACCTTAGATGTAATTCGCTCTGAGATCTATATAAAAGGGAAATGATTTTGACCCCATATAAATTACTTCACCCACCACATTGTACAATATTTAAAGCATAATGTACAAATATTGTAAAGCAGTAGTTGTGGTGTGGGAAGTGGTACCAAAATCATCTCACATTATAAAATAAAAATATATAAAAAAAATCAAGGCTTGTGAGCTCAGCTCAATTGTAACATCAAAAACAATAAATAAACAGATAATGTTTTACTGACTAATACGAAAACACTACAAACAATTGACACTGCTTTGTTTTACGTCTGTATCATGCTTGTTTTCTTTCACGTCATTACGTAACGTCCCATTGAATATTAAAAAAATTAAACAAAAAGACCAAATGATAAGTTAGAAATCGTTTTATGTTACAACACGTAATTTAAAATAAAGACTACCAAATTATATACTTCCTCCGTATCAAAATAAGTGACACACTTTCCATTTTGGGGTGTATCAAAATAAGTGACACACTTTGAAAACTTTCCTTATTTGGTAAAAATAGTGGGACCCATACCCACTAACTATCCACTTTAATAAAGTCAAATTACCCTTATACCCTTACTTTTACTTTTAAAACTCATTAATATCACTTTATTCAAGGAAAGTGGGACACATTCTCCACTAACTATGTACTTTAATATATTTTAACCCCTATTTTAATCTTTTGCCTCAAAAAACATGTAAGCCAATTTGTGTCACTTATTTTGATACGGAGGAAGTATTAATTTTGTAAATATACAATATAAATGTAGATAAAAGATATAAAAATAATAATATGTCAGAAAAGAGCCGTTAATTCTGCTCACAGGACTGTTTAAAAATTTAACGTCTAGACTCGAGAATTCTTTTCGCTTTTTGTAAAAAAAAAATTGTTTTGTTTGCTACTAAATTTTAATTTATTAACAATATATATATACTAGCTACATAACCCGCCCGATGGGCGTGTATGCTACAAAATTTATTATGTAGAAAAAGTAGTTTACATAATCATAATATTTTTATTAATGACATAATAATGCTGTAGCTGTAATGATGAATTGATAGAATAATCAATACATTAAAAAATGTTACATAAAAAATCTACAAACGAAATAAGACTTCTTTGTAAACTACATTTGCTGTCGAATTAGTGTAATTCACATCTATGTCACAACAAATGACCTTCAATCCCTTCTTGTTCTTAACTCGTGATACGACCACATAAAGCTGGCCATGCGAGAATACCGGTTTTTGCAGAAACAACCCAACCTGAGACAACGTCTGGCCTTGACTTTTGTTAATGGTCATAGCAAAGCATACCTGAACAGGAAATTGCCTCCGATTCAATTTGAAAGGCATCTTGTTGTCGGAAGGGCTAATAACCATTCGAGGGATAGCACAAATTGTACCCACCTTGCCGCCAGATATGATTTTACCCTCGATTATATTTACCCCCATTCGTAAAATCTGAAGTCTCGTTCCGTTGCACAATCCAGCATTCTGATCAATATTCCGCATACACATTACCGGAGCGCCAATCTTTAACTTCAGGATATGCTGCGGGACACCTGACATTTTTATGCTGTTCAAGAAGTCAGTGGTGTAAAGATCAAGGTTAAACATAGTATCATCTTCATCTGCAGCGGAAACCGAGTCCGATGACTCGTACTTCTTTTCTTCTCCGAGAATTAATGACAGCATACGTTCGTTTATGAGGTCAACCATTTCATGCGTGGGAGCAAGAATGGCTCTATCTTGAAAAAAGTTGGGCTGCCAAAGATTATCTTGCAACTGAGGGTATGTTTCTGCAATAATAGCCCCAACGTTATCATCAGATGCTGGAATCAGCATGTTATCCGGGAACTCTACTGACGACTCACCATCATTTTCACCACCTGTGTTTAGATATTATAAAAAATATTCATATAAGTAAAAATATAATGGAACGGTTTATAAAATTTTACAAATAGTTTAAATACATACCTATAGTGCCGTTGCCAATATCGAGTATCCAATCTGCAAACTCCTTTATTTCTTGTTTTTCAAAATCAGATGCTCCTGAACCAAGCCTCATGTTTACTGTTAATTTCAAGACAGTGAAGTGATCCCAAAGATATGACGCATTGATAGTCGCATGAACCACGTCTTGCCTACAGCCGTTTGGAATAACATGAAGAATTTGCCGAAAATCACCACCAAACAAAACAACTTTCCCACCGAATACAGATTTTGACGGTGTCGAAGGGTCCTGCCTACATATGTCTCTCAGGGTTCTATCAAACGCCTCGAAACAATATATGTTAATCATTGGCGCCTCGTCCCAGATAATTAGCTTGGCTTTTCGTATCAACTCAGCAAAGTCACCGTCAGCTGATATGTGGCACAACGAATCTTCCACCACATTAATAGGAATTGCGAACCTGGAGAAAGTACAAAATTAGAAATTTATAAGAAAAGTATTAAAGTTCAATATTAAAGGTGTTTTGTTTGAGTATAATAAGGACGCGCAAACCTGGAATGAGCTGTCCTACCACCGTCCAACAAAAGGGCCGCAATACCACTTGATGCAACATTCAATACTATAGACCCTTGGGAACGTAATGCAGCAGACATAGTTTTGTATAGGTAAGTCTTCCCAGTACCCCCGTAACCATATACGAAGAACATTCCGCCGTTTTGATTATTAACTGCGTCCATGACTGTTCTGTAGATACGTTTCTGCTCTGATGTAAGGCTGGCATAAAGAGTTTGATGCTGCTCGCGGAGTTCGTCTCTGTTGTACGATTCCTCATCATGTATTAACCGGTTGTAATTTTCCATCGTGTATTGTTCATCCGGATATGGCATGTTTGAAAAAGACTTCAAACTCTTGTTATTACATAGCAACATGTGTTCAATATACGTGAGACATATATTCATCCTCTGTGTGTCAGAAAGTTGTAAATCTGCATTAATAAACGATAAGTTTATCAAACAATATAAATAAATTATGATGAATATGTGTCTCACGTATATTGAACACATAAATAAATTATGATGAATAAATTATGATGAATATATGCCTCACTATATATGGAGCTACATCCGATTATGCTATGACAACTCATCACAACGCTCGCTTCTGATTGGACGAAAATGCCACGTGTAAATCGTTCATTGGTCCAACCATTCTTCAACAACTAGACAATGGGATAACGATTCACAGTTATTTTTGGCCGAAAATTCATCATTCAAATCTCCTTATAAAAAACACGTGTGACTTCTATCGATTTTTCTATAACCTCGGCTGTATCTTCTATCGAAGGTTTCTAACATGGCCGTATCTTCAATAGAAGGTTTCTAACCCTAATTTCGTTGGAGGTTTGTCTCAAGAATAATTAGCAATCGTGAAGTTTATTATTGTGAAGCCGTAGTTTCCTCCTCTGACTGAATCCGTAATTTCAACAGTGTTACATATAACACGTTAATTTCAGCAGTGATCAAACCGGTCTTCTCCAATTCGCATCCGAGTAAGCATTCTTATATTTCGTAATATACATATATTTGTGCGTGTTATAGTCAATTGATTGTTTCTTCAGAATATACCTTTGTGCCCTAATTTTAGGCTTTGCAATAGATTGTATATGTTGGTAAACAACCCCTTTTGTTGACTACAATGCACTCTACCTGTTTGTTGAAATGTCTTTGTGAAGTTCTATTATTGATTATGACCTCAAGAACAGTTCCTGCACTTTTTTGTGAAGAAATTTAATAATTAGATGTTTGATAACTCAGTTGGGGCAGGTTATAAACTAACAATATAAAACTATGGAAATAAATCTATCATTTAAGGTTTAATTTGGTGTTCTTATTAGTTAAACTGTATTTTAAGAATTAGATTTTAGAAGTATGAATAGTCTTGAAGGGGTTGGAGATAATATGGTTGATATGTTAAATGATTAATTACATTTCGTGTTTGATATTGACTCACTAATCCAAATACAGAGGAGTTTGTGGCACATTCTGCAAATATGAGGGGCATAAAAATCAGAAAGAAGACCTGTAGACATTTTACTTAGGGGGGTGATGATGAAAATGAAAATGTGGAATAACACGTTTTAAAACATTGTTGTACTCATGTTGACAATATACGATAAATTTATTGGATTTGCTAAGAGCGCAGGTCTTTCTAACTTCATTTTGTTGTATTATTTATAATCTTTCTTGAAAATGATGCCAATGTTATTTCTGGAAAGGTTGCGAGTCACGGTCTAGAATCTGGAGCGTCTCTGTCTGAGCAGGTATATGTTATTTATAATTTCCACTGAAAATTTTCATTTGTTTTAATTGTTTACATGATTTTCATAATCTGATTTGGTTATATCAGACAATAACTCAATCATTGGCGACTGCACATCAACTTTTGGTGGTAAAACTATATGGATTTTCTGTACTTACTTTTAGAACTTTTAGAAAATTTTCTGTATATCTATATGGATTTTCTTATTATCGATTCAAAGTTTTATTAGGAAGCTAATTGATGATATGAGTACTAAAAAATAGTTTGTTCAACCACACCATGGCTTGAGTTTCTTTTTTGTCTTTATATGTGAGCTTCAAATTATACAAAAATTATATATTTATTTTTTCCACCAAAAGTTTGTTCAACCACACATGGGACGTCTTTAACATTATTATATTTATTTGACCCAATTAATTTGGTATACAGTATACTGGAGCCCATTTGTTTCAGACTTTTTTTTTTTTTTTTTTTCCATTTTTGACCCATTTTACATAGGTACCATTGCATGTTGCAATGAGGTATCACCTTCATCAAACAGTTAATTAAGAATATTGCTAAGGAGTTAGGTGAACATCTAACTGATGTAGAGATCAATGAGATGGTAGATGCATTGTTTCAAGAACAAGGTATAAGACGGGGCTACATGAGCCTGAATGAAATGCCTCAATGGGCTCCAACTTCCCAAGTTGGTTATTGTGCATTTGTAGAATATGAGTTGATGAATTTGGAGTACCCGTACCATTTTAAGGTTCAATTATTATTTTTCTAATTTTTCCCTTCCTTTTAGCTTTCATTTGTTTTATGTAATTAAATTTTGCTTCAGAAAATAAGCAAAATGTAGTTGATCAAACTACAATTACGAAATATTAGTGCTTTGTATAATTTGCACTTGTTATGTACCTCAAATTATATAAATGATTTTAAAATTTGACGGTGTACGTATTACATTTACTATGCACAACAAAATATAATAATGCGTAGCCAGAAATTATAAGTGTTGAGACGTTTTCTTTAGCCTTGAGTCAAACAATGTTTTGCACCTCGTGAGGTAAGTATCAATGAGGTCACAATGTATCTGTAATTTGCAAACAGACTGTTGCATTGTTTGGAGACTTGATCAACGATACTATTTTAGCTACCTTATACAAGCTTATATTACACACTATTCTTTTTTATACAAGCTTATATTACACACTATTCTTTTTTAATCTTTTGCTTATACTTCTTTATTAATTAGTGCTCTCTTCTTTTATTTTTATATATAATAAAAGAAAACATTTTATCTTTATATATAATAAAAGAAAGCATTATTTAGTGCTCTCTTCTTTTATTATACAAATTTTCCAATAAATAAAATATTTTTAAAGATATAATTATGTCGGTTATGGATAGTGGTAAAGTAGTTTTTATCTTTGCAGGATATAGTGAACCGATGAAACGTGTTATTTCATCAAACGAAGGTTTTTGTAGAAGAGTGACTAAATTCTTCACTTTTGATGACTTTAGCACCCAAGATTTAGCCAACATTCTTCATTTAAAAATGAATGATCAAACGAAAGGGAGTGTTTTGTACGGGTTCAAATTACATCCTACGTGTATGGTTGAAACGATTTCAAATCTTCTAGAAACTGAAACAAATGAGCAACAAAGAAAAGAGATGAATGGTGGTTTAGTGGACCCGTTGTTAGTTAATGCTCGTGAGAATTTGGATTTGAGGCTTAGTTTTGATTGTATGGATTTGAGGCTTAGTTTTAATTCCCGGAGAACAAAAAACGTACGAGTCATCGGACTCGGTTTCCGCTGCAGATGAAGATGATACTATGTTTAACCTTGATCTTTACACCACTGACTTCTTGAACGGCATAAAAATGTCAGGTGTCCCGCATCATATCTTGAAGTTAAAGATCGGCGCTCCGGTAATGTGTATGCGGAATATTGATCAGAAAGCTGGATTGTGCAACGTAACCAGACTTCAGATATTACGAATGGGGGTAAATATAATCGAGGGTAAAATCATATCTGGCGGCAAGGTGGGTACAATTTGCGCTATCCCTCGAATGGTTATTAGTCCTTCCGACAACAAGATGCCTTTTAAATTGAATCGGAGGCAATTTCCTGTTCAGGTATGCTTTGCTATGACCATTAATAAAAGTCAAGGTCAGACGTTGTCTCAGGTTGGTTTGTTTCTGCAAAAACCGGTATTCTCACATGGCCAGCTTTATGTGGCTGTATCACGAGTTAAGAACAAGAACGGATTGAAGGTCATTTGTTGTGACATCGATGAGAATTACACTAATTCAACGGCAAATGTAGTTTACAAAGAAGTCTTATTTCGTTTGTAAATTTTATGTAACATTTCTTCATGTATCGATTTTTCTACCAATTCATCATTAGAGCTATAACATTATTATGTCATTTTTAAAATTATTAATCGTTGTTGTCATTTTTCTACATACTAAATTTTGAAGCATACCCGCCCATCGGACGAAGAGCAATTACCACATAATTGAGCATTATCTACGATGCGGTTAATGTTTTCTGGATTATTCTCGTTGTTTTCTACCGTGATTTTTCTTTTTCCTCCTTTTTTTTCTTTATTATCTACCATTGTTTGATAAGTGTTGAAAATAGATCAACTAAATATAATATATCCTTATACAATATCTGTAGAAAAATGAAATTAAACATTTAGTTGACAAAAAAAAAATATATAAAAAAAATTTGATAACGAAATTAAATGATAACGGAATTTATTTTAATAATTAAATTTTAAAACTAAGCCCATTTGCCAGAAATGAGAAGCTGTATATCACGAAAAAATCATTGGCCCATTTGGGAAAGTTGACGATAAGCCCATCTGTAGCTCAATTCATTGTCCGGCCCAAAGAGCGTCTTATGCTATTGTTTTCCTAAACTGATTAAGCATTTCCCAAACACTGAAAAAACAACACGAAGAGGAGTCGATGATTCATATTACGGACGATTCTCATTACCAGAAATTGAAAGCAGAAACTGTAAATCGAAGTATATTGAAGGGATACCTTGGAGATCGGACAATAGCACGGCCCTTTGATATGGTGTAAACTGCTTGATTCGGATGCTAATCAGAAACCCTAGAACGGTAAATTTTCAAATTAAACAATTGGTTACTGAAAAAAGTTATTAAATCGTTACAGAGAACATACACTTCTTAGGTGAAAGTTATTAAATCGTTGTATGAGTTGTACAGAATATTAAATCATTATTAAAAAGTTATTATGCAGACTAATTTTGGGTATGAGTTGTACAGACTAATTTAAACCTAGAAAAGTTATTAAAAAGTTGTACAGAATATTAAATCGTTACAGAATATTAAACAATTGGTAATGTAGCAGTGTTAGTCTATGTTGCTTTGATTTAGTTGATATGACGCAATCTATAAGTGAAAGTTCCAATAGGGTTATACTAATTAAAATCTGGAAAACAGGAAAAAATGCAACTAAAAAATACAGGAAGCAAGCGAATTTAGGTATGCTTAAACAACCTCGACCAATTAAGAACATATATATTAACAGATCAATATCAGAAAACCAATTAGACGATTATATATTGCAATTATGAAGCAATAATATTACAAAAGTATTATAAAACAACAGTTGACATTCGTGAAAAAAAAGAGTTAATTGATTCCTGTTATTGTATAATATTTAAAAAAAATTAACAGAACAACTGTTGATACAGATTGAAATATAAACAGCAGGTATAAATTATAACAGACCTTTCGTAATTCTGCAGATTTCAGGAACTGTTGTGCTGGAAATTTTGATATGAACTTGCTGTTTTACAATGAATCTTGTTGTGTAAATTCGGTTATGTGGATGTCAAAGAAAGGATCAATAACAGGATTTATATATTGAATGCTTCACATAGGTAAGTTATACCTTTCCATAATCTTAGGTAATTTTAGTTGAATTTTCCACAATCCGAAATATGGTATTTAAATTCAAAATATTGATTACCAAATTTGTTTTTCGTAAAAAAATTCAATAATATAGGTTTTCCATATATATCACATATTTATAATTTTCATAAATTTTCCGTATTAAAAAATTTCCATAAAATTTCGGTATTAAAAAATTTCCATAATATACGTTTCCATAAATTTTGTAATATATATTTAATAAGTTTCCATAATATATGGTTATTTACGTTTTTCCATAGAATCATCCAGTGAAAATGTTTTACTATTAAATTCAAAAGGTCAACTGTTTCATTATTATTTAATTTGTTAAATAAATTTACAATATATATGTGGTAAAAAAAAGCCACGATAATATATGTGGTAAAAACGAATTTGGTTAATTATTGTTTGACTTTTTGTAGTCAAACCGGGTAACAATAAAAACAGTCCGCTTTATGTAACATGAGTATGATTTCGAGATTATTGTATAACATATTAACAAAAGACATATAAAAATGTAAATAGTTTTTAATAATAAAACCACGTTATAATTTTATATGTCCTAATTACGAAATTTATTACTCATTTATAATTTTATTCCATAAATATTTTTCTAAATTGGTAAGATATACGTTTTTTTTACTTTTGTAATAACGATTTTAATATGTTTCCATATATAAAGTGTGAATTATTTTCAACTGAAGTGTGCATTTATTACTGCATCATAATACGTTTCCAAATTAAAAAAGGACATATAAAAATGTAAATAGTTTTTAATAATAAAACCACGTTATCATAATATAAAAACCAATGCAAATAAGTTTAAGCAAATAATAAGTGTTCCAACAAATCACAAACAATTATGTCTAACAACTAAAAAAAAGCATAAGATAATAAATATTTAAATAATGATCCAAAAACAGCATTGGGTTATGTGATGTCTCTCAATCTTCTGGTTCGATCTTGACCTGAACCAAGCCTTCCGAGCTTTTGTTATCCTTTTCATCTTCAGAATCAGTGTCAAGATCATCGAGATTAATAAAGACACGTCGTTTCTTATTAATCGAAGAACCGCTGCCAGAAGCTCCATCACCAGAAGTAGGTGTTTGCATGTCGAGCACACGTTTCACGCTATCATCAGACATGCTAACCTTCTTTATCAAGTTAGAAGGCGTGTTGAAATCCTCCAACGGCTCATCCTCAGGCTGACAAAATTGATAATTAAAAAATTATTAAAATATTACATTGTTTAATTATTATAGTGTTCAGCGTAAAATATAAAGTGGAATACGCAAACCTCATCAACAACATCAGCCATTACACGATCTTCAATAAAATTGTTTTTGGAATGCTTTATGAGTTGAGGATCCTCGGACATACCATCATATCGGTAGGTGTGGTTATTTTTTCCATGGTTTTCTTTAGAATACCACAACTTGAACAGTAAATTTTTACCGATAATTCTATTGAGCTCATCGGGGTAGTACTTGGAAGGATCCTTTCCGTATTTGTCAATTAAGTCCCACACGGTAAGGCCAGTCAATTTGTGAACAGAGCTGTTGAAAAACACAACTTGTGCCGTACCACTCTCATCGATGACTGTTACAACGACCCTAAACCTGTTGATCAAAAAGTTATAAACAGTCAAAAAATGTTATAAACATAGCATTATAAAATGAACTATACATATTCGTCAGTTTAGTGAAATATTACCTTGAAACGCTTTGTACTGCCCCACAGTCGTCGCATTCATAAGTAGTATGACGATTATTCATTGATTTTACCTTCATTTTTTTTGTGCACTCCTTGCATGCTATATAAGCACATCCCATTTGTTCGTGTACACAATGAATGGTTGCAAAGACGATGCAGTGGGAATATTACATATTTGTATTTATCGTCAAATTAAATTTAAAAAAATCATAAGTAGTTAAAAGGTATTATTTTATTAGTTATTCGAATATGGTTTAAATACCTGTTGAACTTGACGAATATGACCAACCATGCTTTTTACCGAACCATTAAAGAAATCGGATACGGTAACCACTTTAGCTTCAGGTGTGAAGAACTCAATTTTGAATTGGTTTGGATCATAATCCTCTTGATTCTCGGCCCTGAGATACAGTAATGAACCAAGAATATAATTTAAAAAAAATTATTGAGCAACGATATAATTTTTTTTAATAATAAATGTTACTCACTCAGATTTAAATGCAAGTATAGCTGGGTGATTCTGATCAATAATGATCTTTGTTCCGAACAAAGCATTATGTACTGCCAGTGCCTCTGCATTGTGCGTGTAACAAAAACAATTAACAAAAAAAAAAAAAAATATTAGGGATTTAAATCATACCTCTAAAGTACTTAACCTTGCCAAGCTGTAGTAAGACGACAAAATGTCCTAATTTTTCTGGATCGATTGCATAGTCATTCCACATCGTGGCACACTCTTCTCAAAATGTTAAATCAAGCTGTTCTCCCCTGTAGTTTCAATTTATATAATTATTAATAAATTGCTAATATTATTTGATATTGTATATAATTAAGTATGTAAGTAGTACGTACATGTTATCCTCGATCACAACAGTACGTCGAAATTCCATACCATTTTGTGTGGCTACCTTTACAATCTCCATAATCCCCACAACAGATCCAATAACATCTTAAACAGATAAAAATATTTCAAATCAGTATGTTTAAATAAATATATATCCATGCGCTAAAAATATTGTATAGAAGGTAATTTCTATAAATAGTACGTACCAACAGCGTCTTTTTCAGCATAAGTACGATCTGCCGACTTAATCTCAGTATAAGGTTCGAGTAGTAAACTATACAAATTGTCATCAACCTGATCAATTCGCGTAACATTTGTGTTGAATCCAAATGCAAGTTTATACTTATGTGGTAACAAAGGGTAATTTCCAGTATTCTGATAAATAGTGAAGTTTGAAATCTCATAACACTTTCCTTCCTCGAAAAGCGGCTCGAACTTATGCATGAACTCTTTTTTTATCCAAATTTGGATTCGATCATTCTGTTAAATTTCAAAATGTAAGGATCCTTTAGTTAAAACAAACGACTTAGTCAAACAATTATGATGTATTGACAACAAATACATGATCATCATGCATAACTAAGTCTAGAGAATATGGGTTATGCGGTTCGTTTTTACGGTGTGAATGCCACATTGAAAGGCATCTCCCATGAACAGATATGTTCCCTAACCCCACATCTATCTTCCCTATAGGTGTAAAGATTTTCTGTTTGAAGGTTTCTGATATAAAAATTTAGAAGTTAATGGTCACTTATATAGAAAATAAATAATTAAACAATGTATTTGTATGTAATTTATTTACCTTGGATTGTTTCCATGTTAACAGGACTTTGTGTTGAATTTTCAGTGGGACGGAATCTTCGGGACCCTATTGATATACCCGAACTTGCCAAACGCCTCATATTTCCTCCAGAGGAATTTGGTGTTTTTTGGTAGTTAAGCTTCGCTTTTCCTTTGTCGGTGTTGGTATTCATACTGAAGATTGAAAGATAGATGCAGTTAGTTTCTAATTGCATATAGATTTATGTTTATAAACCTACCCTATAACACTATTTTGAAATAAACAAATGAAACAGATTACTAAAAAAGATAGCAAACGAAATTTGTTTTTAAAAACTGTAAATAAGTTAGGGTTAAAATTTTGTTTAAAGACTCATACTAAATTTAAAATTACGGAATTATTTAATGTCAGTTTGACTATCAATAGTCAAACGGTGTACAAATAATTACTATTCGCTACAGTGAAAATGGTTTATAACAGTATAATTATGATATTTTTAAAAAATGATTACGAATGTGTGCTAAAAATAGCTCACAATATAATCTATTTTTAAATAAACAAATGAAACAGATTACTAATAAAGATATCAAACGAAATTTGTTTTTAAAAACTGTCATTAAATTATTATTAAAATTTTGTTTAAAGAGTCATACTAAATTTAAAATCACAGAATTATTTAATGTCAGTTTGACTATTAATAGTCAAACGGTGTACAAATAATTACTGATTCATCTACGAAATTGGTTTATAGTAATATCCTAATTATGTTATTTTTAAAAAATGATTACGAATGTGTGTTAAAAAGATTTATTAGTGTATAATCCTAAATTTAAATAAACAAATGAAACAGATTACTAAAAAAGATATCTTACGGTCTTTGTTTTTAAAAACTGTCAATAACTTAGGTTTAAAATTTTGTTTAAAGACTCATTCTAAATTTAAAATTACTAAATTATTTAATGTCAGTTTGACTATTAATAGTCAAACGGTTTACAAATAATTAGTGTTTCCTAAACGAAAATGGTTTATAACAGTTTCCTAATGTGTGCTAAAAATAGCTGACCAAAATTATAAAAACAGTCACTAAATTATGTTTAAATTTTTTTTAAAAAAGTGATACTAATTTTGAATTGACGAAATTTTTTAGTCATTGTTTGACTAATAAATCGTGAAAACAATGTACAAACAATTACTGTTCGGATTTATTAAAAGGGTGGTATAATAAACTAAAAATAGTGTTTGACATATTAATATGTCAACAGAGATTAAAGTTAACTAATTAGGTTTATAATATATAAATATTTATATTATCTACCAAATTTATAAAAACAGTATATACGTCTGGTTTAAATTTTTGTTTAAAGAGTCATAAACCTAATTTTTATGGTATGATGCGGAATTAACAACCAACTAAATAAATGGGATAAAATTATTTTGAGAATAGGAAGAGATATTAATCGCAAAATGTAACAACAATTCCCTAAACAAATACGTTAACAAAGATTACAGTGAACTAATATATTTTTTAATATATATGTATATTTAAATTTATACCAAATTTATAAAAACAGTACATAAATCTGGTTTAAAATTTTGTTTAAAGAGTTATAAACCTAATTTTTAAGGTATGATGCGGAATTAACAACCAACTAATAACATTATTTAGAAAATAGGAAGACATATTAATCGAATAAGGTAACAACCATTCCGTAAAAAAATACGTTAACAGAGATTACAGTGAACTAATTAGGTTTATAATATATTTATATTTAAATTTATACCAAATTTATAAAAACAGTATATAAATCTGGTTTAACATTTTGTTTAAAGAGTGATACTAAATTTAAATGCAGGAAATTAATTAATGACTGTTTGACTATTAAATCTTGAAACAGTGTACTAATAATTACTGTTCGGATTTATTAAAAGTATGGTATAATAAACTAAAAATAGTGTATAGAATTTACCTTGCAATAGAAGAGATGTTTGTGTCCTCTTGATTAGTTTTCCTGCAAGATCACCGGAATTTGACAGTAAAGATGTGGTTATAATGATATAATAGTGTATTTAAATAAACCGTAAACTATGTTTGTACTAACACAGTGCGTTCAGATCATCAATTCGGATTTAATCAAGTTTTCTGTTTTGTTTTTTAATACTTTGATATTTCGTATGAACTTAATAGAACACAGATGAATGCTACGGTTTTAAAGGTAAACAACAAAAGCAGTAAAAACACTGCATTTGGTTTGAAATATATTAAAAACACTGCATTTGATTTGAAATCTATTATACATACCAACAATTGATGATTTATAAACAATGCATACGAAAAAACAATGCATTGGGTTTCAAATCGCCGAAAAACGAATAATGTATTGTACCTTAATAGTATTTGCAGTTGGTTTTATGCAGAGAATAAGGCTTTGTTATATTCGTATGGTGAGCATCCTACGATATATATATGAGTTGTTACCTTCAATTTGCCGATAAATAAGGAAAAAATTAAGTGGGATATTCATACGAAACCGAATTATGGTAAGTTTAAATTTTTTCCTTTTTTGTCAGAATAATTTAAAAGGTTTTCGGAATCTGTTTTGTTAGGATGCGGAATTAAGAGCGTCCAAAATCAATGGGATAATTATATTTTGAAAATATGAAGACATATTAATCGCAGAAGGTAACAAACAATTCCTTAATTGTTTGCTGAAAATCCGGCGTCCAAAATCAATGGGATAATTATATTTTGAAAATATGAAGACATATTAATCACAGAAGGTAACAAACAATTCCTTAATTGTTTGCTGAAAATCCGGTTTTTAATTTAATGATAGAATCGTCCGGAAATTTTGTAGGTGAGGAATGGTTGAATACGTGGACCAATTAGGGAATTACGGGTGGCATTATTGGCCAATCAGAATCGTTTGTGGTGCCTAGGTGGCAAGAAGTCATCACGTGTAGTCTCATATATAGGGTAGGATATATATATATATTTTTGAAAAGCTGCATAACAAAAAACAAAGGGCTATGCGCAATATATTTCTGTAACTTTATTTCCAATCCTACATTTTAATTTGGGCAATTAAGAACATTTATTAGAAGCAATATATTTCTCCAAAATAACATATGAAATTAGCTAGTCGTTTTTTAAGATAATTTTATAATGCTTTACTTATTTTCTGAAAACTCCGACATTATATTAGTACTTCTAGAAAACGGTGGGGAATTGAATTTGTAAATTTAAAACAAAAAGAAATATAGTTTTTGGAATATACTTAACCTGTTGCACCGGTGTAGAATGAAATTTGCCTGCATATAAAAAATGATTAATTTAATTATTTTTTTTAAAACAAATCAAGAAGAAGAAGATGATGATGATGAATTGATGATGATAGAATTTGTTTTCTCACTCTGTTAGAAAGCTAACTCGCTCCGCAAGTGGAATCAGTCCAATTAGACTTAATGAAAAGATCCAAGGCTGTATTTCAGAATATAAATTCATGACTTTCAGTTATGAAAAATAGAAAATGATTTAACGCAACAGAAAATTAATAGTTAGGGTTGTATGGTCGGCGGACTTACCCGTGACAACCGGAAGTGATGAGCAGCAACGGCGACTGGGACGGCGAGAAAAAGGAAGGATAATTTAGTTCCCAAAATGACCTCCTGAAAGCTGGCAAGGAAATTCCTAAGAAATGAGAAAGGAATTTTGGAGAGAAAGGGCATATCGGACTTTTTACGAAAGGAGGATGATGACATGTTGTGAGCGGTCCGGCTATGTCCATGGCCGTTTCTGGATTCCTTGGTGGTGCCGTTTTCGAGCAACCTCTGTGGAAGTCATGATTTTCCTATTTTTGGGTTGCCAATCGTGGTGGGGGACTGACTCTTTTCGCTGTTGTAAACTACAAGAAAATATTATCATTTTATATTTGACTATTGTTATTTTACTTCCTCCGTATGTAAATAACTAATCGCTTTAAAGTTTACATTTTTCAAAATAAAATAAGGTTATAAGTGCATTCCCGATGATTAACCT
Source organism: Calendula officinalis (assembly GCA_963853835.1). Classification (NCBI taxonomy): domain Eukaryota; kingdom Viridiplantae; phylum Streptophyta; class Magnoliopsida; order Asterales; family Asteraceae; genus Calendula; species Calendula officinalis. Next base: position 50,529,573 of record OY970820.1, on the reverse strand, counting down.
CACAAAGACTTATTTTCTCCGATTCATAATAAGTGCTACATTTCTACTTTCACGTTTTTTGATGTAAAATATTGTAATATAGATTATGATAGATTAAAGGAGATAATTAGTAAGAAAGGGTCCCACAATATGGTTGGGAAGGACAAATTAATGATGTTTAATATAGTTAAGTAAGGATAAAATGGTACTTTTATATACAAAAAATTACCAAATAATGAAAGTGTAGCACTTATTTTGAATCACTCATATATGGAAAGTGTAGCAGTTATTTTGAATCGGAACATCAACATTCCACTAACCAAAAATCTTTTTATAAATAACATCTCCAATGGTTAACCTTTACAAAAGCTTTTTCTTTTACAATATTTATAATTTACCTTTATCTATCTCAAATGTTTTATAAATACCTCCTATATATAATTTGACAATTTTTTGAACATCTTACTAGATATAATATTTTTTTAAATGTCTTATACAAAAATATAATAATAATTGGCATTAAATATTGTATAATTTATTTATTAACTAATAAAAATATAATTTAGAATTTATATATAACTTATCTGATGTTTAAAATGAAATGTTATTAAACATAAGGGACTAAAAAAGACAAATATTAAAAGATGGTTAAAAGGTTAGTAGAGAATACATCTTTGCAATAAACTTTTCAAAAAACTAGGTATTGCAATGGTAAAAAGTCTTTCAAAGACTTATTATAATAGTATTAAGCTTTAAAAAAACCTACCATTGGAGATGCTCTAAGAGATTAGTGAAATTAAATTGGGTAATTAGAATAGATGGGGACCCACCTTTTTACTATTTTGTTGCTTTTATAGGAATATGACAAAATATGATAGGTCTCACACCTTTAGTGATGTTTAAAAAAATATAAATTAAGGGTAAATGGATAATTTTAAATATAAAAAACTTAATAAATAAAGTAAATTATTAAAGTGATTTACTTATTTTGATGATCCCAAATAGGAAAGTGATTCACTTAATTTGATATAGAGGAAGTATATTCGTAGAAAAAAAAAGTTCTTCCTAAATTTTTATCCTAAAAAATTCTTATTTTTAAAATTTAATGAAATCTTATTTAATAAAGTAACGAAAGCAAAATTAATTTTCTCACTTGATGACTCGATGCTAATATAAAATAAATTATAGGTTATATAGAAGTAATAAAAATCTTAGAGCACATGGTGTGATTTTGGTGTTATGGGCATGTTAAAGCTTTTTTGGCTATAGAACCAAGCTTTAACATCACGTTAAACATATTTGTCTCCCCACAATTAGTATAAAATTGCTACGGCGAGGATGGTTTAGTGCATTTTTAACGGGGAGGTGGTGTGTGTTCGCGGGGTTCTGGGGTTTAACACCCCCATACTCAGTTAGGGGTGTACACTATTCGGATAAATCCGGATTGTCCAAATGGACAATTTGGATTGGATCGTTTGGATTGGTTTTTTTTGGTTTTTTGGATCAGTTTGGACTTGATCAAAATTAATAGTTTGGTTTTCGGATTGGATTTGGTCTTTCCAGATCGTCATCTTCAACAGAATCCACACTGTCATCCTCATCAGATGACAAATCCCAATTAGATGGAGAAGACGAACGGGGGATTAACCTGTTAGACTCATGCACATCCTCAAAAATTCTCACCATGAATTCTTCACTACTTTTTCAATTCTGTTACCACATTATCTAATCTCCTATGTTGCTTTTGGTTTATAAATTAGGTTGTCTCATCACTTTTCAGATGTATAGTATAACATGTGATGTGAAGTATTAGATGTATTGACTCATCATATTCATTTGAACATGATCATGTGATGTAAAGTGAAGTTTATGTCTCATCTGTCATCATAAATTTATTGACACTTCGATAGTTCAAAAAATAACAAATCTTCCATGTGTTCTTACTTTTTACTAAACGGTTACATAAACTTAGATATACGACTTTATAGTTTCTACTCGTGAATACAAAAAGCACAACTCTTTATATTTGAGATTATCACATGTATAGTATAAGATTTAATAGGCATATTAATAAGAGCTCCCAAATTACTTCCTAGAACTTATGGATTCAATCCCTCCATAGGTTTCTTAGAACTTATGGATTCAATCCCTCCATAGGTAATATTTACCAAATGATCAAGTAAAGCTAGGTTTGAAAATGATATTGATGGTTAGGTCGGGTACATCACGAACATAAGCTCGGCCACTCCAGGGAAGTCTTATAACGGAAATACCCTTAAAATAAAATAAAAAAACATGTACAGTATAACATACATATAGAAAATTTCTAATATGACAAACATTAAGACGATTGTTGGTATAAATATATTTTTGTTCTTAGCATGCTTTAGTGATGTACCATTACCACCGCAACATATCCAGAACTAAGATATGTTATGACCATATAACAACCAAACAAGATCTAAGATTGTATAGAAAGGGGTTGAATATATTTGACAATATTAGGAAGATTTGATATTAGGTATGTAAGAGCTAAGTCAACTCGCAATGTATTTGAAATTGACCTAAAAAAAACTTGAAATTGACTCGACTTTAGTCTGGTCAAACTCAAGTTATTCGTGTAAACTTTCGATCCGAACTCAAATATGAAGATATCTGGCTTGTAAAGTTCACACCCCTTATCGAGCTTGTTTTATTTTACATCTTCACCATTTGAGCATGTGCATATTACATATTCACTTTACTTTCTAATTTAGGTAATCTCAAAAGTATCTAGTCGAATTAAATTAGGATTGAACGTATTAAATTGATTAACACTTCCATTTTTACATAGTATTTTTTTTGTACTAACCAAGTCGAGCTTGAAATTATCAATTATTATTCAACTCGAGCTCAAATAAAGGCTTGATAGATCTCAAGTTGAGTTTCAAACTTCAAGTTTAATAATCAAGTCGAGCTCGAACTTCGAATTGTGTCGACTCAACTCGGCTCAATTACCGCTCTAATCCTTATGTTCATTTTACATAAATAACTCAATAAGCTAACTGAAAGACTCTCTCTTGAAATGTGTCATTGTCATACATAAGCTGATAAACATAAATTGTTCTGTAAAAGAACCACAAAATCATTTATTGAATGCTTATATCTATGGAATATCTTCATCTTAATTAGGCATTGTTTTTTTTAAAGTTGTTTCAACCTGAAATATGAAAACAACTTATTATTATAAGAGATAGTTTTGTCTGAAAGATGGATTTATATAAAATTATTTGATTTATAAAGTAAACAAACGTCTAAATATATGTAATTTTACAATTTTACTCTTCACAATATCAAACTTTAAAGTTTATATATTACAGTTATTTTTAATTATTATTAAAAGGAAATCAAATTAAGAAAAAAAATTAATAGCTTTAAGACCAGTGCCCACGGAGAGTAACCGATGGTATCGGTTGCCTTCCCCCCATTGGCACACCTCATCACATTGAAGCCATTGGTTGAAGACATCAGCTAGGGGAAGACATGAGATGCTGAAATTGTGTGTGTATATTTTATAATAGTAGGTCCCGATACACTGAATAAAAAAGATTTTAATGACATGAGTGTGTCAGTTAGAGTGTAAGCTGATATGATCCTGATTTGGCAAAAACTGGTAGCGTCAGTTGCATCATTGTTGGCAGCGGTCTAACTAATTATTTGTTTTCTCATTTTCCCCGACTTTTATCTAAGTTGTAGCAAACTTTCAATTTTAATCATAACCAATATATGAAGTTTTAATAGGTATTATGTTATGCATTCCTATTTCGGTCGTATTAGATAACAAAAGAAAAGTCAGATTTTTTTGTCTTTTCATATGAAATAGGATAAGATGTCTGTAAACCAAACGCTCTGAATCTGAAAACTTCTTATTAAACAAGAGTTAAAGAGATTTTTTCAGGAAAAACAAACGACACCTCAGACTAAAATGACCAACTAATATGGCAATGGGCAAACTGAATATGTATTTAATAAATACTTTAGTCAAAAACAATATAAACCATGCTGAACTCCTGCATGGTCAAACATAATTGAGAATTCACTCCAAACCTGGTCCTAGTCTCTCTAATTGGGTCAGAATCTAATTAGGGGTAATACAGTAAACACGGGATCCCAGATGTTGTACTTGAAGACCACCACTTTCACACCCGTTGAAGAATAATGACTCTTCTTCTTTCCCGATTCTTCGCCGCCAGCTCATCAAAAAAGTGGGTCGGGCCAGTTCTGCATGATTATCTGAAAATACAACATCAAATTTATCATCTCGTTTTCTCTAGTTAAAACACAATGTAGCAATTTCGACCCATTTACTTGTGAATGGTTTGATTCGGGTATGCTTAATCTGTAACGGGTTACATTTTGATAAATAAAAGGGTTGCATGGGTTAAAAAGTAGCCCAAAATGTACATTTATTGCTTAATTTGTTCCTCGACTTCTTTTTGTTACAATGACGGTCCTTAATTTGAAACTTAGAGTAAATTACACGAATGGTCCTTTAAGTTTATAGCAAATTTCACTAATGGTCATTTTGTTTCAAAAATTACACCGCTGGTCCTTAATTCTGAAAGGTTTTTCACCGATGGTCCTTTACACTAAAGGACCATTGGTGAAATTTGCTATAAACTTAAAAGGACCTTCTGTGTAATTTACTCTATAAACAATTAAACGGTCCAAAATTTGAATTTTGTTACAGGGGACCATTGGTGTTGCAAATTTCAAAATTAGGGACTAGCAATCCTGCAATATAATGAAAAAAGTCGAGAGACGAAATCCAAAATTTCATACAAACTACAGGGATGAATTATGTAATTTACTGATTTTACTATTATTGGCATACAAATAGAATATTTACCCTGAGCATGAGATGTTACAGCTGTTTCTCGTGGCTTATAAGAGTTTAAGAGGAAGCAAAGAGTCTTTATTAAGTTTGGATATTGTTTCACATCTGTAAAAGATTAATAACAAATCACAAAAATAAACCCTAATATGTTGAACCAGAGATGAGATCGAAGAACTTACAGAGTAATATATCACTAGCAATAATGAGGTCCCAATCTGGATGAGGGTTTGGGAAATCATCACCCCATGAATCTGGCACACAAATTAAAATAAAAAAAAATATATTTTAAATGAAAAAAACAGTAATATATAAACTGAAAAGAGAACTAACGTTTGATATGAGGAAGCACAGGAATTACTCCATTAACCTTGCAATTATGAGCTATATTATCTTCAATCTCTTGATCATCATAATCTGAAGTTGTAATATCCACCTCATATAACTTCTTCAAATAAATAGCTAATGCACCTGTTCCACTGTCGTTATTTAAAAAAAAAAAAAAGTATCAAGAACACAATTCCCTGAATTAAAACTCAATTTTAAATCCAAAAACACATTAATTATAACAATATTAGACTATAACAATAACCAACTGGAAACTTGCCTGCCCAACTCAATGATGCGTTTTCCTTGTATTTTGGATTTGTTTTCAACTAACCATTCCACAAATGCAAATGTTCCTGGCCATAGTAGATTTGCATTCATTTGGTGAAATGAAAATTCTCTAATGAGTAATTCCTGGAATCAAACATATATGAAAAATAATATTATTGTTTTAGTAGAGTTTTCCCTGATTACCATTTCAAATTATACAGCTAATATTACACATCTAGTTTAAATAGAAAAACAATACATGACTCCAACAATAAGATTTAATACCAACACAAGGATTTCTATTAACTTCGTAATCAAAATTTGGTTTTTTTTCACAAGATTTTTATGGTGTAAGAACTCACCACTCCAGGAAATTGATGATTCCTCTCAACATAGGTCTGACACTCCTCTGCAGTTTCCTCGTCTGCAAGCAGCAATGAGAAGGGATATAAATATATAGATATAGATACAGAGGCAGAGTGATTACTAAACCTGTAGATGCGGCATCGTCATCATGAAAAAGCGAAGACGGAGAAAATAGAGCAATGTCCATGAATGACTACGCTTCCTTTCAAGCTTCAAAGTAAGCGTGCCCTAATCAAGTTTTTAGACCCTTTCAAGTTCAACTCAATTCATCAAGGCACGAATGGTCCCTGTGGTTTACCCAAAGTTTTGGATCTGATCCCTAAGATTCATAAATTACACCGATGATCCCTGTGGTTCGAAAGATGTCACGCTTTTGATCCCTAACACTAACGGATGTTAAAAATGGTTGTTAAATTGTTTCTAAATGACCAAAATACCCTCTATTCTTATTTTTTACATTTTATTTTTAGTTTAATTAAAAGAAATTATCTCACACATCTTTCTCTCTCAGCGCTCTCTCTCTCACACTTGCGCTTTCTCTCTCTAAAAGTAGAATACAAACAAACATAAACATCATGATCATCATCTTCCTATTAACTGAAGCACAAATTTTATCCATCTCTCTAAAAACTTTTTTTGTTTTTATTTAATTTTTAAGTTTTTATATACACAACTATACATACATATACTGATATACATACATAGACAAAGAAAGAGAACATGTTTTCTTTATCATCTTTCCAATTTCAGCCGATAAGATCCCAAAGAAGGAATTTGCTGATAAATCCAAACTCGTAACCGTGTGTAAATTTGTAACCAAATTGGAAATGTTTCATTTATGTGATTCTCATGAAGGTTCAACACTTCAATTGACCTTGAGAAAGTTGTTGAATTTTGGGGATTTATTAATCATGTGAGCGCATTCAACCCTAGCTTTATTACTCTTATTCATTAGGGTTTGATAATATGAATGCAAGAATAGAACATGATAACGTATTGCCGGAAAGATATATCACTTGAAGGTTCGGAAGGTCGCCGATACTCGCCGGAATTAATCCCCGGAGTTGGTAATCATCGGCGCTGAAGTAAATCAACGGCGAACAATGGCGACGGTAGTGTACCGAATAACTGATTCGATGGGTGGCATTAAAAGTTGGTGTTCAAATTGCAAATGGCAATTGGGTATGCTTGAGAAGATTTGGTTTTATATCAAACGAGAACATTTGGGTGTCGTTTAATGATGAAATTGGTGGAGGTTAAGAAGACCCACACTGGAGGTGTTGGTTTATTGATTATCCGGCGGTGGCCATTGCGGAAGAAAACACAGTAGAAGAAGACAACGTTGAAGTAGAAGTAGGTGGGTTTATAGCCGGGGTTAAGGGCTATATTAGTAATTTGGAAAAATTTAACAGCCATTTGTAACGTCTGTTAGTATTAAGGACCAAAAGCGTGATAAGTTTCAAACCACAGGGATCACGGGTGTAATTTCTAGAATTTAAGGATCAAATCCAAAACTTTGGTCAAATCACAGGGACCATTCGTGTAATTTACTCAATAAAAAATCTGGTTTTTTACTCATCTTTGGAAACTAAATTAATATTCCACTTAACACGTTGAACTTTTATGTATTTGCTTCAAAAATTATCAAATGTGCATTTTCGATATTTAATTTGATGTTTTTATATTTATTATACAAATATATATATCTTTGTAAATTTATGAGAAGCTTTATTTTTGTGTTTGAACAATTTAAAGAAAAGATTAATTTACATGTTTTAAATTCGTTCATGAAAGAATTTATTTAAATATTCAAATATGGACAAAAGATAATTTAATTATAATTTTAGCTCTTAATTAAAATATTTTAAAAAGTTTAATCGAACCAAAATACTCATACATAATTAAACTGAATTAAATTTGCATAAATTTTAGAATCTAATATTTCTCCCAACGCTTCCGCCACTTTTGCATTCTCCCAAAGTGGCGCCATCCAACTATTGGCACCACTAGATCAGTGATTCCGCCAGTTGGGGTGTCGTGAGTTTGGAGACGGGAGGAGGGCATGTGTGAGTTTGGGTAGGCGGGGCAAAAAGGTATCGTGTGTGTGTTTTATAATGGCGGGTCCTAAAAATTTGAAGGGAAAATGTATTGTTGACGTGTCTACGTCAGTTTAGTGTCAGGTGGGAGGTGATCTGACGTGACGTTAATTTAACAAAAATTAACCGTGTTAGTTTTACTCACCATTGTGAGCGTATAATACAATACAACTAGTGGACTTTTACCCCCCGTGTTGCCGCAGAAATTCTTATATGATACCAAAAAAACTAGTTAGTAATATAAATATAACACTAGATATATTATTTTATTCTAAGAAAATAATATATATGTTCAAAGATATTTCCTTTATAAAATATTTCCGATAACATTTTATATTAAAATAAAATAAACTATATGTTCTAAGATTTTTCTTAGGCTATCCGGTATGGGTACCACATGTGGTACCCAATTTTCCTGTCACATCATCGCCACCTCAATAACTACACCACCACCACCACACTACATTATCTCTAGGAAATACCCACCACACCACACCACACCATTTTATTCCATTTAATTCTAAATGAATAAAAAAAGAAAATAATAAGAATTTCAATCAATCAATCAGAAGCAGCCACGCCTACCCCCACACGCGTTACTCGGCGTTGGCCGTGCCCCTTCTCCACCACGCCTACCCCCCACACCGTGGGGGGGGGGGGGGGGTGTTCGCAAGCATCCCACGCCGTGCCCTTGCCACCTCACCCACCACACCATAAAAACTTTGCCCCATACCGGACAGCCTTAGGAGCAAAAAACCCTTAAGGCCATGAAGATTCATCCGCCTCCTGAATATACGCAAGCATGTATTTTTTGGTTTTTCTTTGGTTTTGACCTATACGAACCACTCGAAACCGAACCACACTGAAATATATGAAAATTAAAGTAAAAAACCATATGGTTATAACTCGATTTGGTCTTGTTCAATGGTTCAGAGCAGTTGTATGTCGATTTATAATAAAATCAATTTACACTTGCAATAAAATTTAAAGATTTTAGGATGAAAATAATAAGATTAAAGATAAGTTATATTTTGATTTTAAGGTCTTAATAGTTTGATTAATGATAAAGAAAATATAGGAAAGAGTAAATTACACGAATGGTTCCTGTGGTTTACACAATGTTTTGGATTTGGTCCCTAAGTCTCAGTATGTAACATCCTAAAACTGGCCTAGTTGTTTTAGGTACATTTTGATATTTGAAAATATCTATTTGACCATATGTGGAATAAATTGATTAAGTGTTAAATGAATTGTTTGACCTTTTGTCCTTTTGTGATATTTTAATCAAGGGATTAAAATATCTGTTTTCTGAAATGTTTAAATAAAAATGTGATTTTTATATCTTTAGATTCCTTGTCGGATTTCGTCTCCAGAAATGCTTTCGTTTTTAAAATTGGAGTCCGTTTGGTATTTTAAATAAATTATCTACGAAAGGGACTTTTGTGTTGTATTTGTTTTAAAAATTGAAAAAGACAAAAGTGGGTCCCACCCCTCCTCCCTTGGCTGGTATCATGAAGGGGAAAGCCCCATTTCTTTCATTTTCTCCATCTCTCTCTCTCTCTAGTTCGTCTCTCTCTTCTCTCTCTCTCTCTCTCTCTCTCAACCATCATCTTCCTCATGGTGTTCTTGAGCTTCCAAGAGAGATCTCAAGCTCGTTTCTTGGCCAATCTTTAATCCGAACACGTTTTTGGAAAGCTCTTGAGGTAAGCTTCAACCTATATGTGTTTAATTTCGATTCCATGATAGTTGATAAATTAGGGTTTATGTGTTCTTGAGATTTGGTTGGTGTTTATGGTGTTAAATGTTATATTAAGTGTTATGCAAAGTTTGACATGTATTGTTGCTTGAGTACAAGTGATTTAGCACAAGGTACAACCTTTTTAGCATAATGTACACATGGGTGTGTGTGTGTGTTCGTGTGGGTGTGTGTGTGTATCAATTGTGTGGTTTTGGTTTATGCTTCTAACTTAACTTAATATGGGTTTTAATGTTAATGTGGGTTAAATTAATATGTAAGAAGTGTTAATCTTGTTAGATTGATTAATTAGTTATGATTTGCTAAATGGTAGATTATAGCAATTGTAGTTGTGTTTGGATGTGTTTAGTTAAAAATGATTAACTAGTAAATTGGAAGTAAAATACATGGATTGTTGGTAACTTTGAGCTCGATGAATTGTTACATGTTCATGACTTGTTAGTTATAGAGAATTTGTGCTATTTGATGGAAATTGGAAGTGTTATAGTCATATTCGGGCTTTTGACCCGTTTGGGCCATTTAGTGGTACAATGACTTAAAATAACTTGGATTGTGAAGATGTAAGTATTTGGTTAGGATTATGTGATTAGCAATGTTATTGGTAACATTTGGTGAATTGCAAGTTGTTCACATGATTGTAGTTGTGGATAGTATTATGGTTTTAATAACCCGGTTTTGACCCGTTTGAGTGTAAGAAATGCAATATGGCTAGTTGACTTGTTGTGTAAGTGTAAATGGTCATGACATGTTTATATGAGGATTACAAGTGTTTGATTATCTAGTAGTGCAAGTGTTAGTGTTAAATGCATGTTTAACATTGTTTATAATTTGGTGGAATTATACACTAATTCGGTATTCCTTTGGTGTACAGGAATCGGGATCGGGACTCAGAAACATTAGACCTCTGAGCTCGGCAAGTGGAAGGTTTCGGTGAGTGGATTTAATCTCCAACTTGTGTTCGGTCACAATTGGTTCGGAATATGCATACTTGATAAAAATGCAGGAACATACCAGACAAGGGGAGTTCGCGTCGCGAACTCCACTTAGCGATCGCGAAGTAGCTCCAGCGGATTTGGTTGGTCGTCGCGAACTAGGTCACGATGCGAGTTCCCGACGCGAACACTAGTTTGCGATCGCGAACTAGAGTTCGCGATTGGGAACTCAGTGGTGACATTTTTCGCGGTGTTTTTCGTAGCTAGTCTACTTGTTATGTATGCCTAGTGTTAGGGAATACCATACATGACTTTGTGCACATAGGTGAAGAGACTTGGCTTGACGGGTAGCTACAACTCGGTTTGATTGGTAACCGAGGTTTGAGAAGTCAGTGCGCTGGGCAACGGGTGTCGACTAAAGGGTATCCGACCTTACCTGTATTTGTTGCATGGTCAAGGGGAGGGAGTTGCCCGGGTGTTGGTCACGAACCGCTATCGGTTACCGTGGTTTGGCCGACCATGGTTTAAGGCTCTGGCAGGACCCCGATCTTCTTGAACGAGCCGGAAGCGTGTATTGAAACTTCCGTGTTCCAGCGATGACCCAACCGGAGATGTTTATTTAAACTTCCGGGTTTAAGTGATGACCGAACCGGAGATGTTTTATAACTTCCGTGTTCTAGTGAACAGTGATACGTGGTTAGGTGGCTTTTAGATAGTAGAGATGTCTATACTAGCTTGTTGGGCTTTGCAGAATTTGTAGATTATATTCATTCACTTAGCTTTGTGCTAATCCCTCCCTCGTTGAATCTTTTCAGGTGGTCGGTGCTTTGGACGGGATGATTGACCAAGCTCAGTTTGTTATGTTTTGAAAATGAGCCATGCCGTTTATTAATACCGTTAAACGTTATTATTATTATTAGTATCTGGAGTTTATTTTGGGACATTTGGTTTGTAAACCTAAACTTAAACTATATATTATCTATATGCTTCCGCACACCTTTAAAAAAAAAAACGTTCTCCAAATTCTGCGGTGTTACAACTTGGTATCAGAGCTTCGGTTTGGCGATGGATACACGGGGTTGGTGTTCCATTCCCAAATCGTGGCTCGAGTTTGGTCAAGCATTCCGGACGAGTGGGATTAGAGCAAATGTGAATGAAGTTAGTTTATGGTTAGTAGGTAGGTACTAACGATTTAAACTAAGATTTCGTGAGATGTTGTGTTTGTAGCAGGAATGGCTACTAATGACAATGTGCTAGAGAACGCCCAACCGAACGCGAACCCCGGGAACCTTGGAGCATCGGGCTCCGGAGGTAATGAAATGACTAGTGAAGAGTATATTCGAGTATTGGAGGCTAGAAACAAGGAACTCGAGGAAACTGTGAGAAATATCCGTCGGGTCAACGAACCGAACCACCACCCGTTGACCGAAATACCCAACCACCACATTTCACTCAACCCACCGAAATACCAACCCTCCCCCGAAATGACTCATCCTCACCAAACGTAAGCATACCACAACCTAACCCGACGCATACCATGCCATTTACAAATTCCCAACACCCACAATTCTACTACCAACCATTTCCGATTGAGAAGAAACCGTGTTCTTACAAAGATTTCCTAAATTGCAAACCGACCGAGTATCGAGGAAGTACCGATCCGGCCGAGACTTTGGATTGGCTTAGGGCCACCGAGCGAGCTCTTAGTGCTTGTAGTTGCGAAGACCACTTGAAGGTCCGGTATGCGTCTCGGATGTTGGGGGGACCCGCCATGGATTGGTGGGACGGGTTGACGACTAATTTTAGCGAAGAAATGTTAGGTGCAATCACGTGGAAACAGTTTAGGGGACAAGTGGAGACTAGGTATTGTAGCCCGTTTGAGTTGGATAGGATTCGGAACGAGTTTATGATGTTGAAAATGAATGAAGGGATGACCGTGGATGAGCTTATTTTGGAGTTTAATAATAAGCTCAAGTTTGTGACACAATGGGTGCCAGATGAGCCCTCACAGATCAAACATTTTGTTGGGGCGCTCTTGCCCGAATACCGGCGCGTGGCTAGACTCGCGAGTACCCTCTTGCAAGCTTTTGATTTAGCTAAGGCTACGGAAAGTGATATCAAGGCCCAAAGGTCGGTGAGGCGGGAGAAAGCACCTTTAACCGAAACGAAGCGCGAACCGTTCGGATCCCCGCAACGAGAGGAATTTCAGGGTATGCATTGGTGTAATAGTTGTAGAAATTCCCATTCAGGACCTTGTAGCCATCAGACTGTGCGGTGTGCCCGATGTGGGACAATAGGGCACTCGGGTGATGATTGTGAATATCCTCGTGGTATTTGTTGGAACTGTAAGAAAGAGGGACATAGATCGGGTGATTGTCCATCAAGAGAGAGTTCGGGTTCGGGTTCGGGCGGTGGGTCGTTCACGGGGCAAAAGAGGAAGGGCCAATCGCCACCCACGGGTAGAGCTTTTTGGATGACTGCGGAGGATTCTACCACATCCGATGAGGATACGGGTATGTTTTATGAAACCTTATATTTTACTTATCGTGAAATGAGTAATATAAATATGTCATGAGTGTTTTGTGCGATACGTGAGAGAAATGATAAAAGTTGTTTATGCCTAATTGTGAATTGAATTGAGAAAAGAAAAAAAAAAATTATCTTGCTATTTGGATGTTTAATAAGTAAGACTTAAAGAACTAGTTGTATGATAATTGGTTGACTTGAAGTCTAAGTAAAAGTTGACATGTAATTGAAAATGCTTATTAGTCATCACATGAGTTTGACATGTTAATGAACTATGAATTGTATGTTTGAAATTGTTATGATAAATTTCTCAATGTCGACCCGTTAAAGGAAATTAGTGTCAAGACCCGATTGAATGTTTTTGGTTGCTAGACCTTGATTATGATGACAATCGTTGTTAATTGTATAAGTTGGGTTTGTTAAATACTTTAACATGATATGGATGTAATAAAACAATTTTTTTGATAATAAAACTTGCTTTGATCCGTTAGGTCGCGAGTATGACTAATTTGGTATAGAAGATGTTGCTATTTGTATTGCCATGAATGTAATAAGTTTGTGGGGTAGACTTGAATAGTGTAAAATGTGACTAGTTTTGTCAAAACGTGCAATTTGACTTTGTAAAATTTTGTCATCCGTGTTATATGGTTAACTATGCATGAAATAGTTTATGATTGATAGAAGTATGGTTAATTAAGGACTTTGATAGTGTTGCGAAAATTGCTTGATTTTGACCAGTTGTGCTTAGTATGCAAAATTGATGTGACTTTATGTTATGAAAGGGTAGTTTTGAGAATTAAATGATTAAGACCGGTAATTTTGAATTGGAAATTCTTAAAATTGTGGGTCGTTTAACGAGTTAAATTGTGCAAAAATTGTAAATTTTGATAGAATAAAGAAGAAAATGAGTAGATAATTGAGACTTGAAATAATTGTGTGATCTTGTGTATGGAAATGATGTTGTAACTTATGCTAGTTGATTAACTGTTATGGCATGAAGAATGTTAACTTGTTATGAATGGTAAATGCTATATGAGTAATGAGATTATTTGGAGTAAGTGTAGATTACAGAAATGAATAGATTGTTAATTGAAATGACGATGTGTTGCGGGAACATTATATGGAAAAGTTGGAATTGCTAAGTATCCTATAAAATGCATGACATATTGGATGTGATTTTGTTTGAGCATGTATACGTGAAAGTGTTTGGAATAGAGTTGTAGACGTATTGTGATAAATGTTTGCTAATTGGATTTTGTTGTTGGATTCCGGGGACGGAATCCTCTTTAAGGAGGGTAGAGTTGTAACATCCTAAAACTGGCCTAGTTGTTTTAGGTACATTTTGATATTTGAAAATATCTATTTGACCATATGTGGAATAAATTGATTAAGTGTTAAATGAATTGTTTGACCTTTTGTCCTTTTGTGATATTTTAATCAAGGGATTAAAATATCTGTTTTCTGAAATGTTTAAATAAAAATGTGATTTTTATATCTTTAGATTCCTTGTCGGATTTCGTCTCCAGAAATGCTTTCGTTTTTAAAATTGGAGTCCGTTTGGTATTTTAAATAAATTATCTACGAAAGGGACTTTTGTGTTGTATTTGTTTTAAAAATTGAAAAAGACAAAAGTGGGTCCCACCCCTCCTCCCTTGGCTGGTATCATGAAGGGGAAAGCCCCATTTCTTTCATTTTCTCCATCTCTCTCTCTCTCTCTCTAGTTCGTCTCTCTCTCTTCTCTCTCTCTCTCTCTCTCTCTCTCTCTCTCTCAACCATCATCTTCCTCATGGTGTTCTTGAGCTTCCAAGAGAGATCTCAAGCTCGTTTCTTGGCCAATCTTTAATCCGAACACGTTTTTGGAAAGCTCTTGAGGTAAGCTTCAACCTATATGTGTTTAATTTCGATTCCATGATAGTTGATAAATTAGGGTTTATGTGTTCTTGAGATTTGGTTGGTGTTTATGGTGTTAAATGTTATATTAAGTGTTATGCAAAGTTTGACATGTATTGTTGCTTGAGTACAAGTGATTTAGCACAAGGTACAACCTTTTTAGCATAATGTACACATGGGTGTGTGTGTGTTCGTGTGGGTGTGTGTGTGTATCAATTGTGTGGTTTTGGTTTATGCTTCTAACTTAACTTAATATGGGTTTTAATGTTAATGTGGGTTAAATTAATATGTAAGAAGTGTTAATCTTGTTAGATTGATTAATTAGTTATGATTTGCTAAATGGTAGATTATAGCAATTGTAGTTGTGTTTGGATGTGTTTAGTTAAAAATGATTAACTAGTAAATTGGAAGTAAAATACATGGATTGTTGGTAACTTTGAGCTCGATGAATTGTTACATGTTTATGACTTGTTAGTTATAGAGAATTTGTGCTATTTGATGGAAATTGGAAGTGTTATAGTCATATTCGGGCTTTTGACCCGTTTGGGCCATTTAGTGGTACAATGACTTAAAATAACTTGGATTGTGAAGATGTAAGTATTTGGTTAGGATTATGTGATTAGCAATGTTATTGGTAACATTTGGTGAATTGCAAGTTGTTCACATGATTGTAGTTGTGGATAGTATTATGGTTTTAATAACCCGGTTTTGACCCGTTTGAGTGTAAGAAATGCAATATGGCTAGTTGACTTGTTGTGTAAGTGTAAATGGTCATGACATGTTTATATGAGGATTACAAGTGTTAGATTATCTAGTAGTGCAAGTGTTAGTGTTAAATGCATGTTTAACATTGTTTATAATTTGGTGGAATTATACACTAATTCGGTATTCCTTTGGTGTACAGGAATCGGGATCGGGACTCAGAAACATTAGACCTCTGAGCTCGGCAAGTGGAAGGTTTCGGTGAGTGGATTTAATCTCCAACTTGTGTTCGGTCACAATTGGTTCGGAATATGCATACTTGATAAAAATGCAGGAACATACCAGACAAGGGGAGTTCGCGTCGCGAACTCCACTTAGCGATCGCGAAGTAGCTCCAGCGGATTTGGTTGGTCGTCGCGAACTAGGTCACGATGCGAGTTCCCGACGCGAACACTAGTTCGCGATCGCGAACTAGAGTTCGCGATTGGGAACTCAGTGGTGACATTTTTCGCGGTGTTTTTCGTAGCTAGTCTACTTGTTATGTATGCCTAGTGTTAGGGAATACCATACATGACTTTGTGCACATAGGTGAAGAGACTTGGCTTGACGGGTAGCTACAACTCGGTTTGATTGGTAACCGAGGTTTGAGAAGTCAGTGCGCTGGGCAACGGGTGTCGACTAAAGGGTATCCGACCTTACCTGTATTTGTTGCATGGTCAAGGGGAGGGAGTTGCCCGGGTGTTGGTCACGAACCGCTATCGGTTACCGTGGTTTGGCCGACCATGGTTTAAGGCTCCGGCAGGACCCCGATCTTCTTGAACGAGCCGGAAGCGTGTATTGAAACTTCCGTGTTCCAGCGATGACCCAACCGGAGATGTTTATTTAAACTTCCGGGTTTAAGTGATGACCGAACCGGAGATGTTTTATAACTTCCGTGTTCTAGTGAACAGTGATACGTGGTTAGGTGGCTTTTAGATAGTAGAGATGTCTATACTAGCTTGTTGGGCTTTGCAGAATTTGTAGATTATATTCATTCACTTAGCTTTGTGCTAATCCCTCCCTCGTTGAATCTTTTCAGGTGGTCGGTGCTTTGGACGGGATGATTGACCAAGCTCAGTTTGTTATGTTTTGAAAATGAGCCATGCCGTTTATTAATACCGTTAAACGTTATTATTATTATTAGTATCTGGAGTTTATTTTGGGACATTTGGTTTGTAAACCTAAACTTAAACTATATATTATCTATATGCTTCCGCACACCTTTTTAAAAAAAAAAACGTTCTCCAAATTTTGCGGTGTTACACAGTAAATACACCCGTGGTCACTGTGGTTTACACTTCGTATTGGTTTTGGTCTCTAATACTAACAAACGTCAAATATAGCTGTTAAATTTTTTGAAGTGCCTAAAATACCCCTTAACTTATACTCTTATCTTCTTCCATGTTCTCCTTCTACAATGTCATCCCCAAATCAATTAACCCTAAATCACAATCTCCCAAATCAACTAACCCTTAATCACAATCTAATCACAATCTGATACGAACCATGGGAGAATCACCAAAAGAACTCATCCAGTCTCCACTTTTTACGATCCTTGTATCTGGTCATTTAGTAACTACACGAATATACTTTCCACTACACACAATCCCAGCCATCAACGGAAAACTTTGCATAAATTCAACCAATTCATTCGCGTGATTGAGAAACAAACAATTCGTAACGCGGTGATCCGAAAACGCAATAGCAAGAAAAACCATCGCTGACATCATCGCGTGAACAAAATCAATAAACCCGAGATTATACCGTTCATCTTTAGGCACTTCAATTGCAGAAACCGCTTTAAAAACTTTTATTCCCGACGGTGTAACAAACCCGTAATACATCTTTCCATCCGACCCACGAAAACTGTCGGTAAAATGGAAGAAGAAACAAGAAGTTGTGCAGATTGCGAGAAGGAGGTTGATCATGAGGGTGGTTACGGTGGTGCAATCGCCTTTACCGTAGACGGAGGGAAGGACCATTTCGAATGTTAGTAGGGTTCTAGTGGGGAGGAAGTTTATGAGCATCAATGTTTTTGAGATTGTGATTTAGGATTAGTTGATTTGAGGGATTTTGATTTAGGGTTAGTACATTGTAGAAGGAATACATGGAAGAAGATAAGAGTATATGTTAAGGGGTATTTTAGGCATTTCAAAAAATTTAACAGCCATATTTAACGTCTGTTAGTATTAGGGACCAAAATCAATACGAAGTGTAAACCACAGTGACCACGGGTGTAATTACTGAAACTTAGGGACTAAATCCAAAACATTGTGTAAACCACAGGGACCATTCGTGTAATTTACTCTATAGGAAATAAGGATAAACAAAATAGTCCGTACTAAGTTTTTGACAAATTTTGTAAAGGAAGAGATATAATATAATAAAATAAACATAAAGTGCAAATTAGAAAGAATGCAGATCGCAAAGTCCAAAAAGGCGGCGAAAGGTGAGAGAAAGAAAAAAGTGTCCTGTGTGGTACTATTCATAGCTGCTGTTTGTTTTTTGGCAAAAGATCTGCGTGAGGTCTTTTGTCTGCGCCGCGCAGACTACGGGCAGAAAAGTGCTCTTGAAGATGTTTGTTTTTCGAAGTCTGAAGATCTTAAAATGTCTACGTGAGGTCTGTATGGTACAGACTTGGAACATTGCTTTTTGTAGCTTCCAACCAAAAAACAAAAAAAATCACAAAACCCATTTCAAGGTTTCAACCTCTGCCTCTCGTTTCCCGTATCTCTCTGGAAAACCTCCGGCGAACTATACTCCTCCATCTTCGGCGAACTCCTCCCTTCACATCTTCTCCGGCGAGCTCCTCCTCTCCGGCGAACTCCTCCCTCCACATCTTCTCCGGCGAACTCCATCTCTTTCTCTCTCGACGTCGCTCTCTCTACTCTTCTTCTCCGGTGAAGCTCCAAGAAGGTGAGCCAGACCTGGAGTAATGATCTCCATATCCGCCGTCATTCATCTTCTCCGGCGAAAAGATCGACTGTAAAGTCGACGAACACGCCACCGCTGTCGCCCTCCTCCGTGGACCTTCATCCTTCTCCGGCGATTCAAAGCTCCAAGCTCCACGACCAGTCGCCTTCTCCGTTCAGTCAGCTTCTCTGTCGCCTTCTCCTTCTGCACCCTAACTGTTCGATGAAATGCCAGCGAATTATTGGTTCAAATTAGATCATACTAGTGATATCTATTAACCGATATATTATTGCAGCAATTTCTTGTGTTCAATTTGCAACTTAAGAGACTTTGGCTTGAATCAATGTTGTTAGAAAAAGAATATTTAAATTTCGGTTTATTTAAGGAGTCTGCAGATGTTAAAAACAAACAACAATTTTCTTGCAGACTGCAGACCTTTGGTCCACCTCAAAAGCTGCAGCAGTTGGCAGATTTGGTCCGCAGACAGCAGATCTTTTTGTTCTGAAAAAACGCACCATACTGATGTGAAATGTTATATAGTTAATTCAATCCGGTCTCATTAAGTTTGGCGATCCGATTCTCTTTCCACTTTATGGACTTCGCGGTGGCAAACTTGCAATAGCATGGAAAATTGAAAATCATTTCCTGCAGCACATTCAAATCACTATCTACCTTCTTTAAGTTAATTCATTTTTTTGTCGCTCTACCGCTAATTGCTTCAATAATTTTATTACTTCTGCTGGATTGTTGGAATTTAGCATGGGCGGTAGAAGATACACATATCTCAGCCCAGATTGTGGTAAATTAAGTAAACTCGATCGTTTTTTAGTCTGTCCAAATTTTATGGCTTGTCAACCACTCTCTGCTGTCACTGCTCTCCCACGAGAGTTCTCTGATCACTCACCGATCACCTTATGCAAAATTGCGGCTGATTTTGGCCCGCTCCCATTTAGATTTTACAATTCTTGGCTTCTTAGGGAAGGATTCAGCGAGGTTGTCAAACGCGCTTGTATTTCATTTAGCGGCTATGGAACTCCAGATCTGGTTCTCGCTGCTAAAGTGAAACATCTAAAAAATGAAATAAAAAACTGGCGGAAAATCGAATACATGAAAGAAAACACGGAATTGAAGGTTCTTAAGAAACGATTATGTGATTTAGATCTTCTTGTAGAATCCAGAACACTATCGGAGGCAGAATTGCGGGAGTTCAAGTCCGGCAAATCCCGCATGGCAGATTTAGAGAGATTCGCAAAATTAGATTTAAAGCAAAAAGCTCATATTAAATGGGCGGTCGATGGTGACGAAAACACCTCCTTCTTCCATGGTACACTCAAAAACAAAAACAGGAACAATCGAATTCATGGTCTTTCCATCAATGGCACTTGGAATACCAACCCGGAGGATATTAAAGCGGAGGCACTTAGATTTTTCACTAACAAATTTACAGATCCGTGGCCGGTAAGACCCTCATTTACTAATCCATTGTTTAGTAAACTTACTGATTTGCAGAGTATCACAATTGAACAATCTTTTACGGTGGAAGAAATCAAAAAAGCAATTTGGGCATGCGGTAGTGAAAAAGCACCCGGTCCCGACGGGTTAACGCTGAAATTTATTAAAACACATGTCGACTATATAATTGTTGAATTAATGTCATTTGTTAGATATTTTGAACAAACAGGTGCTATTGCTAAGGGATGTAATTCATCCTTTATCACTTTACTTCCAAAGATTAAAGACCCGGTGAACTTATGTGATTATCGTCCAATTTCTTTAATTGGTTGCATGTACAAGATCTTGACCAAGGCATTATCGTTTAGATTGAAATCCGTCATTGACGGTCTAGTTGGTGAAACTCAAACGGCATACATAAATGGTAGAAATATATTAGAAGGCCCTTTAGTGATCAATGAGTTGTGCTCATGGGCAAAGATCGAAAAGAAAAAGATGTTTATGTTCAAAGTTGATTTTGAGAAGGCATTTGACTCCATCAATTGGGGTTATCTTGACTCGGTTATGGGTCAAATGAATTTCGGTCCTAAATGGAGGCGTTGGATTCAAGGGTGTTTATCATCCTCATTTGCTTCGGTATTAGTCAACGGGTCCCCAACGGGTGAATTCCACATCACAAAAGGCGTCCGTCAAGGTGATCCACTCTCTCCTTTCTTGTTCATAATTGCAATGGAAGGCCTTAATGTTGCCATGAGGGCGGCATGTGAGAAAAATCTATTCCGGCCTCTAAAAATAGGTACAAACGGTCCCAAGATTTCACACTTATTTTACGCGGACGATGCTATATTTGTTGGCGATGGTTCTAGGGATAACTTGTCTAACCTTGCAAGAATTTTAAGATGCTTTAATGTTTCATCTGGTTTAAATGTTAATTTCCACAAATCAAAGCTATTTGGCATAGGTGTTTCTTCACAACAATTAAACAATTGGGCCAATATATTACATTGTGTTCCGGGTTCCTTCCCGTTCGATTATCTTGGTGTACCGGTGGGAGTCAATATGAATTTGAAGAAGCATTGGGTCCCGGTAATAAACCGTTTCAACTCAAAACTATCCGAGTGGAAAACCAAAAACTTATCTTTTGGTGGGCGTCTCACACTTGTTAAATCGGTTTTAAGTAGTTTACCTCTTTACTACTTTTCACTATTTAAAGCTCCATCTTGTGTGATTGAGAATCTTGAACAAATTAGAAGAAGATTTCTATGGGGTGATAAAAAAATAAATTGGGTCGCTTGGTCAACCGTGTTAGCTCCAAAAAGAAAAGGTGGACTTGGTATCGGTTCACTTAAAGCTCAAAATTATGCACTCTTGATCAAATGGTGGTGGAAATTAAGGGATGGGATTAAGTGTATTTGGAAGGATATTATATCGGCAATTCACAAACTAAATCATAAACCAAAGCATATTATGGCTGCGTGTAAATCTGTTGGTGTATGGCGCAATATCACAAGAATCGCACCCGAACTCGATAAAATTGATTACTGTTATTTTGATGCCTTTTCTCTCCATATCGGATCAGGCAACTCGGTTCTATTTTGGAAGGACGTTTGGGTGGGTGACGGTCCTTTACAATCGAAATTTCCCGATTTATACAAAATTGAATGTCGCAAAGCTTGTTTGGTTTCCGATCGAATTACGCCCTCCGGCTTCAACTGGTGTTGGAAACAGACGCCTAACGACCAGATCTTGATCGCAGAATTTGTGTCGTTAATTAATCTCGTCAACAGTGTGCGGTTAGATAACGAAACAGACAAGTTAATATGTAAGATTTCTCCGGATGGTTCCTTTGCGGTGCATTATTTCCGGCATTGGATCGATCAGAAATATACCACATCTGGTTACATAAACATGCCTTGGTTAAGTTCCATTCCCCTTAAAATTAAATGCTTTATTTGGCTGGTCGGTCTTGGTCGCATTCCGGTGGCCAAAAGTTTGGAGAAAAGGGGTGTTGACATGGGCACCATCACTTGCAAGGTTTGCAATTGTAATGATGAGGACATAGAGCACGTTTTCCTTCGTTGCCCTCGTGTGATTGAAGTCCTATCTTGGATCTTTAATTGGTGTGGTATCATATTGCCAACGTTTCATTCGGTTAACGAACTTATTGAGTATGGTGTTGGTTGGGGGAATTGTTCCAAAAAAAGCAAGTTGTTAACTACAATAATACAATGTATGTTATGGTGTGTATGGAAAGCAAGAAATGAGGCGGTATTTAACAACATTCACAAACCCTATGCGGTTATAGCGGGCGACATCGTGTCAATTTCTTACTTATGGTTGAAAAATAGGAGTAAATTATGTGGTAATTTGATTGATTGGGAAATCTCCCCTTTTTTCTTCTTGTTTGTAATTTTCTCGCCGTCTTAGCTTCTTGCTAAGCTCGGTCTTTTTATATATATTTGGCGTTTCCAAAAAATCTACCTTCTTTAGCAACCTTATCTGTTCCTTAAAACCCGTCAAACGAATTTGAAATGTCTTCTCATCTACTCACTCTAACTTCATTACCTGTTCCTGGAACCCAAGATCCAAAACCCACACCAGAAACCCATGGAAATGATCTTTTCTACACATTCAAATCACCATTTGAGCTCAAACAACTTCACGCCCAAATCATCAAAACCAACACCTCGCCCTCTATCCTCCCACTTTCCCACGTTGCCTCCATTTGCGCGCTAACTCATAGCTTTGCCTACGCTAGAAAAATCATTCAGCTTTCTGGCAAGTCCGAGACTGTTTTATGGAATTCATGTTTGAAACAGTTCGCCGAAAGTGATTCACCTAATGATGCAATTAACTTATTCTGTCGATTATACGAATATGATGTTTGTTTAGATGCATTTACTTTCTCCTTCCTTCTTAAAGCTTGCACGAAACTTTCAGGTGGTTTAGATGGGAGGATTATTCACGGGTTTATCGAGAAACTCGGGTTTCAGTCCAATTTGTTTTTGCAGAATAGCCTGGTTCATTTATATGCAGTTTCCGGGGAGATTAATGACGCCCGCCAACCGTTCGACAAAATGTCTGAACGAGATGTTGTTACATGGAACATAATGATTACACAATTGGTGAAAAAGGGAAACGTAGATGAAGCGTATATGTTGTTCAATATGATGCCAGAACGAAATGTGAGATCATGGACATCCATGATCATGGGTTTTGTTCAGTGTGGAAAACCGAAAGAAGCAATAGATCTGTTTACCAAAATGGAAAATGAAAAATTATGCCCAAATGAGGTTACAGTTGTGGCTGTTCTTGCAGCATGTGCAGACATCGGTGCACTTGACTTAGGTAAAAGAATTCACGAATTTTCAAACCAAAATGGATTCAAACAAAATACCCGTATTTGCAACACCTTGATAGATATGTACATCAAATGTGGATGTTTAGAAGCCGCCCGTTGTGTTTTTAATGAAATGGAAAAACGAACAGTTGTATCATGGTCAGCTATGATCCAAGGGCTAGCAATAAACGGGCACGGTGAAGAAGCTTTAAAATTATTTTCCAAAATGATTAAATCACGAACAAAACCTAATGATGTAACATTTATCGGGCTTTTACACGCGTGTAGCCACATGGGTTTGGTAAAAAAGGGTCAAGAATATTTCACTTCTATGACTAAAGAATATAAAATAATTCCCCGAATCGAACATTATGGTTGTATGGTTGATCTTATGAGTCGAGCCGGATTACTAAAAAAAGCCCGTGAATTTATAAAAAAAATGCCGATTAAACCAAACGGGGTTGTTTGGGGAGCATTTCTCGGTGGTTGTAGGGTCCACAAGAACGTTGAAATGGCTGAAGAAGCCATTGAACATCTTGTTGAATTAGACCCACTTAATGACGGATATTATGTTGTTTTATCCAACATTTATGCAGAGGCTAAAAGATGGGAAGATGCTGCTAGAGTGAGAAAGTTGATGAGAGAGAAAGGGGTTAAAAAGACACCCGGTTTGAGTTCGGTTTCAGTAAACGGTGTAGTTCACGAGTTTGTGGCTGGTGACGAAACGCACCCTCAAAGTGAAGAAATACAACAAAAATGGGAGATTTTGTTGCGAGAAATGCGGTTAAGGGGTTATGTACCGAATACTTCTGTCGTGCTTCTTGATATCGAAGAGAGTGAGAAAGTTAGGTTTTTGTTTGGGCATAGTGAGAAGTTGGCGGTTGTGTTTGGTTTGATTAATACAAGTGATGGAACACCGATTAGGGTTATGAAGAATCTTCGGGTTTGTGAGGATTGTCATGTTGCTTTGAAGCTGATATCGGAGATAGTTGGTAGGGAGATAGTGGTAAGGGATAGAAGCCGTTTTCATTGTTTTAGAAACGGTTTGTGTTCTTGCAAAGATTACTGGTGATGTGCTTACTTAAAGATTATTGAATGAAATTGTAATCCGGCGTATAAAGAACAAAAGTTTTTTCGGATTTATACTTTGCTTTACACAGTTACTATCAACCATAAACCAAGGAAGTATGTCCAATTTTACTGTGGTATAATTTGCCTATTACAATTGGAATAGATCGAAAGTTACCGCCAATTTGATATAGTCGAGATGATGTATTTTCCGCATCTTTGTTAGGATTTATGACCATTCAATACACAAGTTTCATAATCGACCACCTATAACTCTATAAGTAGTTAGTGAGTAATTTGATAAGTTTGACAAAAATAAATTTGTTTTTTTATTGATGACAAATGCAGGTTTACTAGGTCATAAGCATCATAAGTGACTAATGTGCTGTTTGGTAAACCTCTTAATGATCAGTTAAGAGGTCAGCTGAGACAGATTCAGAGCGTTTGATAAGACATCTTAATAACCATCTGAATCAAAAATTCAGCATATTTTGCCTCTTAATCAGACAGATGTCAGGGAAGTCTGAATCATTCAGACCTCTGCATCATTCATATATTAATCATTCAGATGCTACCAAACAGCACCTAAATGTCACCGAGAAATGTTTCCATTGCAAGAATTCGTATTATACAAGAATCGTTCATGAGATTTATACTAAATTTTACATATAGTTATTTTCTTTAAAAGAATACTAATCATTTTTTAGTGACTTTTTTGTACCTACAGTTCTTTAGCCTAACGTTCATTCAATTTATTTGTTTAAAAATGACACAAGTTGTGAATAATTAACGGACATAAATGTGCGGATTATAAAATATACATGATATTTATAACTAAAATATGACTACAATTTCTTTATAATACTCCTCCGTTTCATAAAATAGTACTCATTTCTCTTAGGCACAAGTTTTAAGGAGATAGTTAGTGATAGGGTAATTGATAATAATTTTTATTAATATTACCTAATTCAAAATAAGTGGGACTCATTCTCCACTAACTACCTACTTTAATCTATGTTAAATTATCTTTTAATATTTTACCTCAAAACCATATTTCTCCAAATGTATCACTTTAGGAAAAATATTATTATATGTAATGCTTAGAGTATAATGTAGGGGTCATCTGTGTATATGCTTAGAACATAAAGGGGTAAATCGGTGTAAACCCATTAGCAAAACCTGAACACACACACACTCATTCCTTTGCAGCCCTGCATAACCGCCACATTCGCGATTCTACTTATCGCTTTACGAAACACACATCCAAAACAGGGTTACGAATCAATGGACGGGACTGGAGTAGTGGCGGTGTACGGCAACAGCGTGATGACGGAGAGCAAGAAATCACCATACTCCGTCAAGGTTGGTCTCGCTCAGATGCTCCGTGGCGGCGTCATCATGGACGTCGTCAACGCCGAACAGGCACGCATAGCCGAAGAAGCCGGTGCCTGCGCCGTCATGGCTCTGGAGCGAGTTCCGGCCGACATCCGTGCGCAAGGCGGCGTTGCAAGGATGAGCGATCCACAACTCATTAAGGAAATCAAACAGGCCGTTACGATTCCTGTGATGGCGAAGGCGAGGATTGGGCATTTTGTTGAGGCGCAGATTCTAGAAGCAATTGGCGTCGATTACGTCGATGAGAGTGAGGTTTTGACGTTGGCTGATGATATGAACCATATTAACAAGCATAATTACAGGATTCCGTTTGTTTGTGGTTGCCGGAATTTGGGCGAGGCCTTGCGAAGGATTCGTGAAGGCGCTGCTATGATCCGTACGAAAGGCGAAGCAGGAACTGGTATGTTTTTTTTGCAATATTTTTCCTATTTTTATTGAATAGTCAATCATTTCAGCAAGGGATACCAAATTACAAATAGTATAATTTAAAATCCGTACAGAATTCATTCTGTAATGTTTTTATATTGTTTCTTCTCTGCATTTGAGATCAGTTTTTGTTGAGAGTTCTTCCAATCATTTTCAACTATTTGAGTCTTTGAATGCCAAAATAACACATGGTACAAAAATCTGTATGTCCAGAAATAGAAAAGCAATTGATGTGAAAGATCTGAATTTATCAAATTTGGAGTTACCTGTATTTTTATATAATTTTGAAATAGATGTCCTTTTGTTTGTTTTTGGTTTTTGTTACGAATAAGCCTACTATTTGACATTTTATGCAACATTTTAGGCAACATAATCGAGGCAGTTCGACACGTTCGCTCTGTAATGGGTGACATTAGGGTTCTTGCAAACATGGATGATGATGAAGTCTTCACTTTTGCCAAGAACATTGGCGCACCGTATGATTTAGTGATGCAAACCAAACAATTGGGCCGGCTTCCAGTGGTGCAGTTTGCAGCAGGTGGTGTTGCTACACCAGCAGATGCAGCTTTGATGATGCAGTTGGGGTGTGATGGTGTGTTTGTGGGGTCAGGTGTGTTCAAGAGTGGTGACCCGGCCCGTAGGGCCCGTGCCATTGTCCAGGCTGTCACTCATTACACGGACCCGAAGGTGCTTGCTGAGGTGAGCTGTGGGTTGGGTGAAGCCATGGTTGGGTTGAACCTTGATAAGAATGTGGAAAGGTATGCGAACCGGTCTGAGTAAGGTGTGGTTTGGCTTTATTCTGTTTTGTTGTTCAAGAATCTAAGACTGTTGGGTATTTGCATACAAGTCAATTATGATGATGTCAATATTATAATGGTGTGGGCTAATATGAGACAAGCAAAAGCAAAAGTCCCTTCTACTTTCTTCTATGTTTTGGGATCTTGTTTTTATAGATCTAATCATTCATATGCTGTGCTTGAATGCGTCTCTAAGTGGAACATTCCTCGGATTGTTGGTAGCTTGTGTTGCATTTATTGGCTGAATGTGTTTGGTTTTTCTTATAGCATTAACACATATAACCGCACCTAAGGCTTCTAACCCAGTGGTATTGGTGAAAAAGATAAGATGTTGCCCATGACCAATGTAATGTGTTCATTCCCGTCGTAGACGTGGGGTTTATTCCCCATAGGTGGAAGGTTCGAGCGAAGACATACTACCCCTTGTGGATGTCACTGTCTAACTTGAATCACTAACTTACTAACTGCCCTTTAAAAAAAACACATATAATCAAACAAAAAATAAAAACTAGTTAATAGATGATAAATTCTAGATAGAATCACCAATTTAATGTATAACTAGCTAATTTAATCACCAATTTAACGTATAACTAGCTAACTGAATAGAAGACCGACAATATTTGTACTAGGAGATAAACCTTCCGATCCGTGGTGATGGTGGTGGTAGGTGGTGGATAAATTTTTTTTTTTGTTTATATAAAATGTCTTCCAAGCTTGGAAGACTATTATCCAAGTCTCTGACTTCAGAAAAACAAATCGTCTTTTCCTGAAATAGCTTCCCGCTGGTAGATATAAAACCTTAAAAAGATTTTTTGACAAAAACAAACACCACCTTAGGGGTGAGCTCGGTTCAAAAATCGAACCGAACCGAACCGAAAACGATAAATTTTCAAAACCGAAACCGAACCACTAACATGTTATCGGTTTTGGTTCGGTTCGGTTTCGGTCCGGTTCGGTTTTTTTAGGCTAAATGTTCATCTTTTTTCGAAAACCAAACCGAACCGAAACTGAAAACAATGAATTTTCCAAACCGAAACCGAACCGATAACATGTTATCGGTTTTGGTTCGGTTCGGTTTCGGTCGGTTTTCGGTTCGTTTCAGTTTTTTCGGTCCAAATGCTCACCCCTACACCACCTTAGTAAACTCGAACAAGAAAAGGTTGGAAGGAGAGGCATACAAATTCGACTGCAGGCTGAATTTTAAAGAAATGTGCAAGTTTTAGCTTTAAGCCTAAGCCCCGGTATATAAGTTTAGAAGTAGAATCCCAGAATTTATTTACTGTGTCAGATGAACTTCATATTCATTAATTCTATATATGGGTGAGGATGATCCAATAATCGAAACGAAACTTAAAATGTAGAATTTTCAAAACCAAAACCGAACTAATTACATGTTTTCAGTTTTGGTTGGGTTCAGTTATAGTTCAGATTTTTAGCCCAATATTCATCCCTTTCGAATGACTGAATCGAACTGAAACCGATAGAACGAAACCGAAAACAATGAATTTTAAAAACCGAAACCGAGCCAGTTACATATTTTCAATTTTGATTCGGGTTCGATTGGTTTTCGGTGTGGTTAGGTTTATTTTTAGGCTAAATGCTCATCTTTAGCTCCGTCTAAGTTAATTAAATTATTAGTTAATGACAACTGAATTCTTTAAATAGTTATCTGTCCTGAACCCAGAAGGATCTTTTATATTATCATATCAAATATTACTATCTGGGTTGAGGATCTTATTATGATATTAAATAGAGCATTGATATTTAGATCTACCATTTATACCTATTCATATACCTACTAATTAGATGAAAACACGTATCAAAATCAAGAAATAATATTAGAAGAGAGATCTAGCTGAATACACATGTCAACTTATCAAGTAAGTAGGCCTATGTGTAGGCCTAAATGGTAGAATTAAATATCATTTCTCTATCAAATATTACTAAGAGCATCTCCGGTGAAAGCTTATTCTAAAGTTTTTTACCTTTTTACTTACATTTGAAAATAAATGACTTTCTAGGAAAAAAAACTTTTATTTCAAAAACTTTTTCTTCAATAAGTCATTCCTTAGACACACAAAAAGATTTTTTTTACATACATTAAAGAAAAGACCCAACAGACATACAAACTCACTCTCCCAGGACAACATACTTTTTTGATAACTTTTATATTGAGTGGAAATTTACTTAACAATTCTAATAAATAATTGCAATAACTTAACCATTGGGATGTTATTAGAGCAAGGGGTGTGGTCACACCAAGTAGGAATATGCCAACTCCGCGCTACCTATGCGCCACATCACTATTTCACATTTCACATTCAAAACCTCAAATACCCCCTCTACCATCACTAATCAATAATAATCTTTTGGGACTCATTAAAATGCCCCTTACTCAAAAAATACCCTTAAAAAACAAACCTTTTCTCTCTCTCTTCCGCCGAACTCTCGACGAACACCTTCACTCACCCGGAGGAGGGTGTCATGGCGAAGCCTAGGTGGCAATTTCAAGCCGGCGAGGGGGGCTCGCCACCACACCCCAGCCACCCTCTTAAAACTATTTCCAAACAATGACACTTTAATTTTACCAAGTAATTAGCTTCACGTATAATCACTTTAATTTTACCAAATAATTAACTTCACGTATAATCAGCTTCACGTGAAATGATACTTTAGTTTTTACGAAATAATCAGCTTCACAACGCGCGTTAGCTCAAAATTCAAAACAATGACACTTTATAAATGATATTTTAGTTTTTACCAAATAACATCGCTCAAAATTCAAACAGACTGACATGCATCACAAATTTATAGGATGAAAAATAGAACATAGAACAAGACATGCTCCTAAGTTCCTTACAAGTTGCAACCATCTATTTTATTATATATTTACAGAAGATGCAAACATATATATTAACCTCTGAAAAAACCCGTAAATTCATATCTAATTACTATATTTCTAGAGCTTGAAACTTAATTATGGCCTTTATTGATGGCGAGCAAGCGGCGGAGGAGTATTTTCCGGGTAGCGGCGTTTTCCATCTATGGTTTCACGTTTTTTATTAGCATAAAAGAAGTAACCAACTGCACCGGCGGTGACGATACCAGCAACGACCATGGTGGCAGGGCTCATCGGAGCATTACGCCGCCCCATCCACTTGGCTTTTAGATCCTCTTGGTGTCCAGTACTGGCCATGTTATTGTTTCTTTCCAAAGGAAAATTTTAGCTGTTTATATGGGTTTGTTATGCTACGTTGTTGTTGCAATCTCTTTATAGGAAAATGCTAACCATTGTTCTTAGGGTAATGTTTAAGAAATTTTTATTGGCTTTAAATCATTGTATATTAACTAATAAAAAACCACCCCATGCATTTTAATAACCACCTTTGATTAGTTATGCATCATTAATTGTACAAAAACCACTTTATCCATTCTTAACCATTACCCTAAGGGCAATGGTTAGCAAATCCCTTATATATTTGGGGAACACTTTGCCTTCGTGTAAGGAAAATAGCAACTAGTGTGTAAACGTGGCAGCTTGTCCGTTAGCGTTGAGTGCTGTGATGACAAGTGTGTTGTCTAAACTAGTTGCGGGTTAGTACTTGGAGTATTATTTAATATTTTATAAATTTTATTACTAATTAACGAACATAAAAATAATCCTAAGCTTCGATACTTATACATTACTATATTGGACCATAGCTCTTAAGTGTAGAGGCATTCATCAAAAGATTTGAAAACCAGGCATTGAAATTCCGAATATCTAAATTTCAA
This sequence comes from Calendula officinalis, assembly GCA_963853835.1. Taxonomy (NCBI): domain Eukaryota; kingdom Viridiplantae; phylum Streptophyta; class Magnoliopsida; order Asterales; family Asteraceae; genus Calendula; species Calendula officinalis. The sequence continues at coordinate 50,498,652 of OY970820.1, read as the reverse complement.
ATACGGATTCAAATAGTGTATTGTAAGAATATAACGTTTGTATTTCTAACGAGAACAATTAGACCGGGCGTTACAGCGGAATTGAGAGTTCTTTTTTTATTCTATTTTTTTTATATCTAAAACTTATACAAATAAATATAAAAAAATTCAAATATATAAGAACCAATGTTTTTTATTTAAAACTAAAAAAACACAGAAAAATCTATGAAGCAAAAAATTGGTAAGCCTATATATATTTGAGGAAAAGAGAATAAGTGTGTTGGGTGAGTTTTGAACCCTAATCCTCTTAGTATAAAGAGAAATGCTTTAACCACTAAGCTACTAACATCTTTATTAACAATAGGATTTTCGTATATATATATATTATATTATTAATAGCTTATGAACAGTACTTTTCCAATCGTAAATGTATATATATATATAAATTATTTAGGTTATATGAGTAGTTACGTTTACAAGCTACCAACTCGCTAATTAGCAGATTCTTTCCAAAAGTCGCTAATCCCAAATTCTCAATGAATATGCTAACGTGACATATTTGTCCACAAAATAATATGTGATATCGTTTCATGTTTTCAGGTAACATGACACGAATTCGTGTTTAGTTTTGCTAACACGAACACGAAACACGAGATAAGCGTAAACATAACAAAAATATCAATTTTTTTACTTAGTACATGCAAAAAATCGACAAACACGACAAATATATAACGTAAATTGCTACTAAATATTCCCAAAATCCTAACTATAATGTTAATTTCTAAACCCGAACACGACATGACTTCATGTTTGTTTTACAAGACACGGACACGATAAAACATGAATTCAAATTTCGATTAAGTCTCTTTCGTGTATTTTTATCGTGTCGTGTCAGATTTTCACAAAATTGAATGTTGTGATACAGTTCATCACCAACTGCTTGAAAAAGCATATCCATTCCTTTATTTTCAAGATGAACAAGACGTTTTTCAGCGTCTGTCCATTGTGCTTCAGATTTCACAACATAGTGTTCCGGTACTTCAGGGGTACCAGGAATAAGGGTTTTGGGAATGTATTTTCCTATCGTTATATTGTCTTGAAGTTTTGGATGATAGGTAACCATGTGGGACACCATACGAGTTTTCCACATGGGATAGTTGGTTTGAGTAAGTTTGGGAGGTTTTCCAGATGATGGAAGATCGGATGTAGTAGGTTCAGCCATAACAGATGCTCAAAGTTGATGGAAAACAACTTTGACACTTGCTCTGATACCAGTTGTTGGAATCCAACAACACAAACGTGTTGCGTTATGGCTAGGTAAAGACGATAAGATAAAGAACACACAAGTTTTCAATGATTAAGAGTTTATTAAAAACAACTTAATGCAGTACAAAGTTTGCGTAAATAGATAGTACACACTAACTAAAACTCTATACTTGAAGTGACACTTTTTGTTCACTCAAACTAGAAGATAATGCAAGGAGAGTTTATATCAGCTGATACTAACAGCTGATATTGAATGCCTGAGTAATAACTATGAAGGAGTTAATATCAGACAAATAACAAATTCTCAGAGAATGTTCTTGTGCTATGAATGCTAAAAGGTGTGTGTAAATGCAAGCATTTACGTCTCCATATGTAGCCCAAGATCCATGTTCCTTTGTCCACAAGTTAATCGACGTGTAAACATATCATTCGTCGATGTAGACTTGTCCACAGAAACATTTAATGCACTTGCATAGGTTATAGTCCCAATTGTACTTTGTGTCAACTCCTTTTGCTACCCTTGCTGACGCACGGTGAAAAGGTGTACTATGATAGTACAAAAGTAGTTGACTTTCCCTTTACATGCTTGGAGGGACAAACAATGATGTACTGGCATATTATCTTCTATTCCAAAATAGAAGATCTTCATCGTTTTCTTCTTCTTTGAGCGGGAAAGGAAAATGTTCAAAGTGTCAAGAACATTTTCCACCAAGTGTTTATCTGCAGCGGGTACCATCAGCTGATTCCATTATCAGCTGAGTGGTCTTCTTCTGGTCTCTGTCCTTCGGTCATTGACTTCGAATGATCACTCTTATATAGCTGCTGATTTGACTTGATTCTTAAAGCTAAGTACGTACTCAGCTGAAGGTTTATGAATATACTTGTGCTTCGGCTGAGATACTTACTTCAGCTGATTTATTCTTCTTAGCTATCGATCATCAAATCTTATTTACTTAGTTTGGGGACTAACAATCTCCCCCTATTTGATGCAATCGAATAGCTGTATAAGTATGAACCTGTAATGATTCAGCTGTTTGGATCAGTTGAATGCTTATGTGCTTTGACCATTTGGGTTCTTTTGACTATGTATATCGTTTTACATTATTTTTACAAGTATATTACAAAATGATGATTTTCTATTGATAGAAGCTGATAAGGTACATAGAAAAATCATAAAAATTACAAGTCCTATCATCTATTCTCTTAGGACTTTCTGATACACCAAGCTGATGGCTGAGTCGATTAATTTCTTCATTTCTTTTCCCTCTAAAGTAGAGGAGCTCAGCAGTTTGTGATAGACCATAAGTTGTTGAACGTCGCACATGTCTAGTTCACCAGCTTGTTGAAAGCAAGGCCTCTTCCTTTCACCCAGATATCAAAAACCGTAGATTGGGTCTTTGACAATTTGCCCAGGGATAAAGTTAACTCCTATTGGAATGGTTCTTGTGAGGTTGATGTAGGAAAACCTTGTAGTATTCACATGGCGGAACTTGAATACCATATTACTGGATCTTTACTAGTCAATGAGATCACATGAAGAAAGAGATGATGAACATTACCTTTAGATTGCTAAAGAAGTGATCCACCTCTACTGCACCACCTGGACACGCTGCAAGACCGCGTTGTACCAACAAAGTAACACACAAAGGCCTGTGTGTGTGTGTGTGTTCGGTCGAACACCAAAGCCGAAACCCCTAGGGTTCTTTCGGTCGAATTCAGCCAAAGGAGAGGGAGAGGGAGAGAACTTTAGGGTTTTGATGTGTTGCAAGTGATTAACCTAAAACCCTTAACATAAACCTCTTATTTATAAGGTTGTATGTTACGTTCAGGTCCTTGGAGTTTAATTATGATTAATCTCATAATTAAACTTCCTATTAACACTTTAAACACTTGGACTTTTACTAGTTAATTAATTAACTATTAATTAACTGTCCGTTAAATACTTAACCTAATATTTAACCATCCTCACAAATAATAATTAACTTATTATTATTTATTCTCTTCTTCATAATTAACTTAACTAGTTAATTATTCCATACAACTTACTTTATTCGGTTGTCCATTATTGGGTGTGTAGTGGTGTGACCCTTTAGTGTCTTATAACATTGGACACAGTGACACGTGTACTTATCTGTGCACATAAATCCTTCAGACTCCCACTTGTGCAAGTTAAGAAACACTTTCTGATCATCGTTGGCCTAAAGCGGTCCCTAGCCAGACATTTAGGATAACCAGGTCATAAGAACTCTTACATCCAGAGATAATATTCATAAAATGAATAACACTAACAAATTTTCCTTCGCATCATGATATTTCTTAATTTGAGTAATAGGCATGGAGCAGGGATCTTGTTCTATGTACTTGAATTTTCTCGATTCTGATTTCGACTTTCTGCAGTAACGGAATACCGAATGATCTAATCATTCACCGAGCGTGGCCACGCATTTCAGTAGTCTTAATCGTCAGGCGGCCATGAAATATCTCTTCTAGTTAAAGAAGGTGCAAATTCCATCTTGACATTCGCGTTATCTTGCCCACGACTTCCGCTGTCTTAGTCAAGTTCCTTATGATCACCCTTTTACGGTGTGACGTTAGATAAATGCTAAAGATCAGAAGTCATCGTGTCTCAAACCAAAACGTCTCAGGTCAGAGGACATCTACTCGAAATTACTCATGCTTAGGCTCCATGAAGTAATCTCGATCTTTTGGTCACGTCTAATGTTTAGCAAACTCTGTAAACATCTATGAATATTTATTTTTAACAACCCTTATTTCTTTATTCAATAACTATGAAATAGATAAATATTCATAATGGTATTAACTCTTGAATCTAGCTCCCACTAAATTCAAGCAACCACAGACAATTTAGATACTCAAAAACTTTGTGTATCAAGGATATGTTTAAAACATGTAAAGAATAGACAATGTGAAAAAATTACGTAAAACTTCCTATTTCAATCCCACGAAATGGTATTACATAATGTATCGATTTCAAACATGTCTATGATTCTAATCAAAATTACTAGCTACCAATATTTAGGTACTGCATGCCTATAGCATGCGCATGTTTCTCATGCTTTGGTCCAGCTAGTGGTTTTGTCAACGGGTCAGCGACGTTGTCATCCGTTGGTATTTTCTTAATTATAATATCACCCTCTCTAACATACTCGCGTATGAGGTGATATTTCCTGCGTACATGACTGGTCTTTTGATGCTCTCTTGGTTCAACATCCTGCGCTATTCCCCACTGTTATTATAGAATATTTTGATGGGTCTAGAGATACTGGCAATAACTCTAAGATCCTCGATAAAATTCTTAAGCCACATGGCTTCTCTCCCAGCATCATTTGCGGCAATGTACTCAGCCTCTGTAGTCGAATCTGCTATCGTATCTTGTTTCTGACTCTTCCAAGATATAGTTCCTCCGTTTAGTGTGAAGACAAATCCCGATTGAGATTTGTAATCGTCTCTGTCAGTTTGGAAGCTTGCATCTGTGTAACCAGTTACACGCAGTTCTTCCAACGAACCTCCAAAAACCAAGAACATTTCTTTCGTCCTTCTCAAATACTTGAGAATGTTCATGACAGCCACCCAATGGGGTTCACCAGGGTTCTTTTGATATCTGCTCGTGAGACTTATGGAGTAAACAATATCGGGCCTAGTACATAACATGGCATACATGACTGATCCAATTGCCGAAGCATATGGTACCAAACTCATTCTAGCAATTTCCTTGCTAGATGTGAGACTCTGAGCTTTGCTCAGTGTAATGCCATGTGTCATTGGAATGAGACCTCTCTTGGAATCACTCATACTGAATCTCTTCAGTACTTTGTCAATGTATGTAGTTTGACTAAGTCCAATAAGCCGCCTAGATCTATCTCTATAGATCTTTATACCCAGTATAAACGCGGCTTCTCCCAAGTCCTTCATCTGGAAACATTTACCTAACCAGGATTTTACTCCTTGTAATGCTGGTACATCGTTTCCTATAAACAGTATGTCATCAACATACAAGACTAGGAAGATTACTATGCTCCCACTGAATTTTGTGTAGACACACGCCTCGAACTCACTCTTGACAAAACCAAATTCTTTGATTCGTTTGTCAAAGTGCAAGTTCCAACTTCTAGATGCTTGTTTCAATCCATAAATGGATTTTAGCAATTTGCATACTTTATCAGGATTCTTTGGATCAGTAAAACCATCCGGTTGTATCATGAATACGTCCTCATTCAACTCCCCGTTAAGGAAGGCGGTTTTAACATCCATTTGCCATATCTCATAGTCGTAATATGCTGATATGGCCAAAAGAATTCTAATAGACTTAAGCACTGCGACTGGCGAGTAGGTTTCAGAATAATCCACACCATGTGTTTGCATAAAACCTTTTGCGAAAAGTCGTGCTTTGTAAGTATGCACTTTCCCATCCATGTCGGTTTTCTTCTTGAAAACCCACATGCATCCAACAGCACGTGACTGTGGTGGCAAGTCTGATAACACCCAGACTTGGTTGTCATACATGGATTGCATCTCTGCTTGCATAGCCTCGAGCCATCTTTCAGACTATATGCTGTCAGTAGCCTCGCTGTAGGTTAATGGTTATAGTAGACTTCCATCATCTTCCTCGATCATGAATCCAAGATACCTATCTGGTTCTTGGCGTGGTCTACTGGACCTACGCGGATTGTGTGTCTCTTCTTCCTCAACCGGTGGGTCTGGTTGGGAATCAACAATTCTTTGTTGAACTACTGGTTCGACTGAAGTCATCGGTGGATCTTCATTCTCTTCTATTTCTTGAAGCTCTATTTCTTTTCTTGGAGTTTCAGTTCCTAGAAACTTTTCCTCCAAAAAGACACATTTCAAATAGTATCCTAAGGTTTCCCTTGGATATCCAACGAAGATACACTTGTCTGACTTGGGGTTTAGTTTGTCTGTGAAGTTACGTCTAACGTACGCTTCACAACCCCAAATCTTGAGAAAATATAATTTAGGTTTTCTCCCCGTCCAGTGCTCGAACGGAGTCTTTTCTACCGACTTGGTCGGAACCCTATTCAGTGTGAATGCTGCAGTCTCGAGTGCATGTCCCCAAAATGATAGTGGTAGCGGGGCGCGACACATCATTGAACGTGCCATGTCTAACAGGGTGCGATTCCTCCCTTATGATACGCCATTTCATCTGAGGCGTATCCGGAGGTGTGAAACAATCCCACATACCTTCAAATGATCGTCGAACTCTTGGCTCAAATATTCGCCTCCTCGGTCAGACCGAAGTGACTTAATTTTATTGCCTAGTTGGTTCTCTACTTCCCTCTAATATTCTTTGAACTTGTCAAAGCTCTCAGACTTTAGTCTCATAAGAAAGACATAACCATACCTACTGAAGTCGTCAGTAAAGGTAATGAAGTAGCGGTATCCTCCTCTGGCTTCTGGAGTAAAGGGTCCACACACATCTGTGTGTATAATCCCTAACAACTCGCCTGCCCTTTCATTGTAGTGGTTGAAAGGGTCTTTTGTCATCTTGCTAGATAAACAAGCTTCGCATATTGCATATGATTCCAAATCAAATGGCTCTAGAATTCCATCATCGTGGAGCTTCTTAATGCGAGTCTCGTTTATATGACCTAAACGACAATGCCAAAGATAAGTTTGATTCAAGTTACTCTTGGATCTTTTACTTATATGATAAACGTCTCTATCTATGTTATTTAGATTTAACGTGTATAGACCATTATGAGAATTTGCGTTAAAATATAAAATGTCATCTTTTAAACACGAAATTGTTTTTCCATAAAACTCATAATAAAAACCACTGTCTATAAGTAAATCAAATGAAATAACATTTTTAATAAGTTTAGGAACATAATAACAATCTTTAAGTTCCAAGACTCTTCCTGAAGGCAACTTGAGAAGATATGTTCCTACGGCTTCAGCTCCAACCTTGGAACCTTTACTCGTAGTTCAACATCCCCTCGTCCCAGCCTCCTATTCTTCTTAAATCCCTGCAAATGATTGCAAATGTGATGACCACATCCGGTATCCAATACCCAGGATTCACTAGAAGTAACGAGACAATCAATCATAAAGATACATGAATCACTAACAAAGTCAGCGTCCAACAGCCCCACGTCTGACGTGTGCTCGCAAATATCCTTGCTGCCACAAGTTGGGCAACACAAATCAGCAAAGTCATTCAACCAATCATAGAACTCATCCTACTGAATCTCAGGGAGAGATTCTTCTTCTAGCCTTTGAACATCGCGTATACACAAGAGATTCTCGTGAAGAACTGCGACACTCAGATCAAAATTCCCGACTATACGTACTACCTTATCCTGATAGTACTGAGTGAGAGATCCAAACAAGAACATGACTTGTTCATGCTCGTTTGATGTGCCAGTAACTAGGGTGAGACAATCTAGTAACCTCCATATGTTGATAAGGTGATCACTCAATGGTTGATCATCTTTCATTTTCGACGAAATGATTTCTTGTAAAATGAGTTGCTTGCTATCTTCAGTACTATCTTTAAACGTCTCCTCAAGATACTAGACAAACTCATAGCATGGTTTCTTACGTAGATTATCAGTAAGCTCTGATAATGAAGTAAGAATAAGAATCGACATAACTTATGATTCATCTCCAGTTACTGATAACAAGCATCAAGCTCATCATCCTGGGCATCTTGCCCTGGTTGTCCCTTGGGCACCCCGTCTATCACGTACAGTAGATTCTGTGCTTTTAGGTAACTCCTAAAATGCACCCTCCAAACTTTGTAGTTTGGACCAGTAAGCTTCCATTTTCCAGTGATGAACTTTCGCGATTCGATTGGTGAGTAAAACGGAATTTCTGATGGTACAAACATCTATAAGAAAAACAAACAAACGGTTAGTAAGATTAGATAAATAAATAGCTTCTAACATTATTACCTTTTAATAATAATAGTTAGACTAGGACCCATTTTTCACGCCCTCTAATGCAAGGTTTGGGCACTTCCCATTAAAGCCACGCTATTTCTGGTAGGTATAGCCATACCGATCGCCTCTTAGACTAGAAACGATTCCTAGATCCTCGGGATATCAAGTTGAACAACAAACTTGTGCATGTTTTAATACCTCTAGTGCATTTTGGGCCGGGACTCCCGATTATCACCAAAATAGATCGTACCACCTAAGACAGTGCGATGCCTTGCGCCGGGACTCCCGATTATCACAAGACCCTACGCACCCTAACACTCACAATGATTTGAATCCACATCTAAGGTTCTTTCTCCTTACAATGTGAATATCGTTGAACAAGTGAGGTGTTCCATTAGGTGGGCTGCATTCTGATGTAAGATTTTGTAAAAATGATTTTCCTTTGTTCGAAAAAGTTAGCCAGTTTTTAATTACTTGGTTTTATAAACTAACTGTTTATAAATTCCACTTTTAATCTGTCTTTATAAAACTTGGTTTATAAACAAACTGTTTACTTTACCATTATTAATTTAAAACTTGGTTTTCTAAACAAACTGTTTATAATCACCTTCTTATTAATTTATACCATGGTTTTCTAAACAAACTGTTTGTAATTACAATCTTATTAATTAAATCTTGGTCTTCTAAACAAACTGTTTATAATCACCATCTTATATTTCATATTATAATAAATAAACGAAAAATAAATAATGCTTGCAATTTTCGAAAAATTGCCATGCCATAACCCCAAAGACTTGGTTTTTGTGTTTTTGTTTATTTAATAATAAAACTTTATTAATTTCCGAAAAATAAAAAAAATTCGAAAAACTTTAAAATAAACACATTATCACTTCTTTTGAGTTATGTCAATCTAATTAAATAAATAAACTGATAATTTAAATTAACAAACTGATAATTATTAAATTACCCATAAACCGGTTTCTTATTTCCTCCTTAATTTCATAATTATCTTGATTTTAATAACTATTAAAATCATTAGGTTTGATTTAAATGTTTAATACTAATTATTACTCCCTCCGTCCCACAAAAAACTTCCCATTTCACTCTTAACTTTTGTCCCACAAAAAACTTCCCATTTCTCATATTTGGTGGGCTCCACATAATAAAAAACTATTATTATTAAAAACCTCACCACTAATATCCACTAACTATCATTCTCTCTCCAATCTAACCTTATATTTTAATCAAAAGTATTATCAATGACCCCACCACTAACTATCACCTAAAAACATGTGCAAAAGCCAAATGGGAAGTTTTTTGTGGGACGGAGGGAGTATTATTTAGACGAAAAATTAAATAATCTAGTCAACTAAAATACTTATTGATTGACTTTTAAACATAAAATCTTACATAATAACTTGTAGATTATATTCCTTGACTTAGACCATATATTGGACTAAAATCAAAAAGTTATCTTGGTCTCCAAGAAACACCATCCAACCGAAACTCGGTGGATTCGGTTTTGGTCGACCACTCGGTCGTCGAACCGACTTCCAACCGTGTCTCGGTTGGTTTGGTTTTGACTACTGTTATATATATATATATATATATATATATATATATATATATATATATATATATATATATATATATAGTGAAGGGCTAGTTACAGAACCCATTTTAGGCTACAGAACCCACATAACTCAATCTAAACCATTGAATTTCAAAATGAAATGATCATGGAAGATATATGAAGCGATTTAACGAGGGACCCCCCATGCATGTATGGTATTCATGCACGAAAACATATATGTTTTTGTGCATGTATGTTTTCATGTATATATACATAAGTGTTATTTTTGCATTATTTGAACATATATGTTTTCCAGTATTTTTGATGTTTTTCTTAAAGTATATGTTTGATTTGGGTTAAATGTTATTGTTTTGCATATTTTTTTACTAAATTCTAATATTCTTAGATGAGTTCTGCTTGGTTCTACGCAAAAAATGGGTTCTGTAAATAACTCGCCCTTATATATATATATATATATATATATATATATATATATATATATATATATATATATATATATATATATATATATATATATATATATATATATATATATATATATATATATATATATATATATATATATATATATATATATATATATATATATATATATATATATAATATTTTCGTTAATAAATAATAATAATAAACAAATAAATAGTTAAACTTTTAAACGAAAAATTTAACATAACCTTTTCTTAATTTTGTCTTAAAACCCATTTATTCCAATTATTCAAAAACATTGAACAATTTGCTTGTATTAAACATACTAGGTTTTATTTACTAAACAAAAGAAAGAAACCTAGTTCTTTTTATCTTGAAACCTATTCAACCCAATTATTCTAAACTTGAACAATTTTCTTGGATTAAATTTTCTAGGGTTCTTTCTAAGATAAAAAAAACTTAATATAATATACATATATATACGAAATTTCGGAAAGATACAAGGAAGAAAAAGAAGCCTAATTTCTTTTTATCTAGAACCCTATTCAAACCAATGTTCATTCAAAACTTGAAGAACATATGCTTGGTCTAAAATTCTAGGGTTTTTTCTAGATGAAAAGAAACTCAACCGAATCTCATTGAGATTAGTAGGGAGCTCTGATACCACTGTAGGAAAACCTTGTAGTATTCACATGGCGGAACTTGAATACCACATTACTGGATCTCTACTAGTCAATGAGATCACGAGAAGAAAGAGATGATGAACATTACCTTTAGATTGCTAAAGAAGTGATCCACCTCTACTGCACCACCTGGACACGCTGCAAGACCGTGTTGTACCAACAAAGTAACACACAAAGGCCTGTGTGTGTGTGTGTGTGTGTTCGGTCGAACACCAAAGCCGAAACCCCTAGGGTTCTTTCGGTCGAATTCAGCCAAAGGAGAGGGAGAGGGAGAGAACTTTAGGGTTTTGAGTGTGTTGCAAGTGATTAACCTAAAACCCTTAACATAAGCCTCTTATTTATAAGGTTGTATGTTACGTTTAGGTCCTTGGAGTTTAATTATGATTAATCTCATAATTAAACTTCCTATTAACACTTTAAACCCTTGGACTTTTACTAGTTAATTAATTAACTATTAATTAACTGTCCGTTAAATACTTAACCTAATATTTAACCATCCTCACAAATAATAATTAACTTATTATTATTTATTCTCTTCTTCATAATTAACTTAACTAGTTAATTATTCCACACAACTTACTTTATTCGGTTGTCCATTATTGGATGTGCAGTGGTGTGACCCTTTAGTGTCTTATAACATTGGACACGGTGACACGTGTACTTATCTGTGCACATAAATCCTTCAGTTGAGTCTTGGTCGTTTAGAATAAATTATGGACGACCCAACCTCACCTGATCTGGGTTCAGCGAAGGGCTCGAGGAGAACAGACTTACGTTTCTCCCCTCTTGCTGAGGAGCTTTCACCAGCAGGTTCTCTGACAGTAACAACTTGAGATTCACACAATTCAGCTGGTATGCGATTTGCCAAGTCAGGAGATTGTGACCTGACCTTATCCCATAGAGTCTTGTAGGAGATGATTGCGACTCTTATCTCACTCTACAGATCTGTTATATTGGGCTATGGTTTTGCAGATCTGGCAGCTACTAGCATCTCATTCCATTCATCATAGTTGAATTGAGTGCTGATCTTGTTCAGAGGTACCCTTTCAGGAACAAAGACTCCTCCAACTCTATATATGATGATTTCTTGTGGAGAGCTGGATGATGATTTGGGGCTCCTTACACTGGTGATTTTTGCTTCTTGCCTTCGTTTAAAGAGAACCTTATTGAACAACCTAATGTTCTCAGCTCTTTCTGCTTCAGCTCTTTGAAACAGCTCTTCTTGAGTTTTCCTTTGGAGAGCAATAACTGTTTCGAGCTCAGCAGAGGTTCTAACTTCCTCTAAGAGGCCAGCTTCAAACTCGGCAAGATGCAGTTCCCCCTCAGCAGGTTGAGGATTCACCTGTATAATGTGCTGAGGGATTTGGATTTGCGGGATTTGGACTTGTGGGATTTGGATTTGCGGGATTTGGATTTGCGGGATTTGGATTAACGTGATCAGTTGAGGTTTCTTCTGCCCTGAGACCTTCAACAGGGATGAGTGTTGTTTGTGTTGTTGTCTCATCTGCTGAAGCAATTACCTCAGGTGTTTCAGTAGGGATGAGTGTTGTTTGAATTGGAGTCTCGTCTACTAAAACATCGTCTTTATCTTCTTCTTCTTCTTCTTCTTCTTCTTGTATTCCAGTAGTGGTGAGTGGTGGAGAAGTTGGAGTCTCACCTGCTGGAATGTCTTTTTGAACATTGGCTCCAACAACAGAGGTGACTATAAGTTGTGAATCAAGATGTTCACCTGGTTGTTCACCTACTGATGTAGCTTGCTCTTTCTCCCCCTCAGAGAGTGCCTAAAGAAGTAAGGAACTCTCTGGTGCAGCAGTAGGATGAACAACAGCGCCACCCTCATTTAACTTTTGAAGAATGAGGTTAAGGGTGACTTGGAGACCAGTGACTTGAGAGGTCAAAGAGCTGACCTCAGTCTCCAATGTGTTCATCCTGGTGGACACAGCAGAAGCAGACTCCTCAATAGCCTTAGAGAGATGGCTATGAGTATTGGTCAGCAGAGACTCTTGCTTGGATTGTGCAAGACCAATACATCCGATAGCTAACGAGAGAGGGGATACCTTGGAGTGCAAGGCATTCAGCTGTCGGTCAACTTCTACTTCTATTGCCCGGGCTTCGGAGAGAAGCTTTTCTTTCTCGACTCTGTCAGATTCGCGAATGGAGTTCAACTCTCGATGAATATATTCTTTGAGGGAGATGAACTCGCTTGTGTTGTAGCGAATCTGATCAGCAAGAAGAGCGAGCCGAGGAGTCTGAGTGTGAACCTCAGTGTGCAGAGAAGCAATGCTGGAAGAGAGATTCTCAGTAGTACCAGCAAACTTTTTTGGAACATCCCTGCGAAGGGTGTCCATCTACTTACTCAGCATGGCAATCCCAGGTCGAATATGGGATGAGACAACTCTAGACATCAGAGCAGCAGCGGCTCTGAGGGGAATGCTTCCTCCAGCTCTGCTGGATTCAGCATGGGACACTTGGACGCTTTGGGGAGAGGGGTCCGGTATGTCTCCTGCTGAGGGGGTGATCTCAGCTGTGGTAGAAGGTGTTCCTGAGTTAGGAGGAAGTGCTCCTATGGGATGCTCAGAAACTATGGGGGGTGAGATGGGTCCAGCTGAAACTTCTGGGTTTCTGTCAGAAGTGCCGACATCAGCTGTCAATTCAAATTGAAGCCAAGGTTCATCTATGTTTTCGTCAGGAGACGAAACATAGGGCTGAATAGGTTCTTCAGGGGAGTCAAACATCATGGAATATGCTGTTTGAGAACCTTGAGCTTCAGTCTCACCAGTCGGCTGAGCTGGCATGGAGACTGGAGGAAGAGTTCCTCTGGGTAGTGTGTCAGTTGCCTCACAGCTCAGTTGGCGAATACGTTCGCGATCACTGGCAGCTTGGGTGGAGGCCTCAGTAACAACTGGGTCTACAGTTGTCTCTTCATCGGCGGTGGTGGTTTCCTCGATCTCCAGCTGGTGTGGGTTGGTGACGTTGTGGGAAACAGAAAGAACAGTTTCAAGATTAACTTGGTTTCCAGTCAATCTGTCATCAACTGCTGACTGAGTAAGTGATGAAGAAGTTAGTGGTGGTGTGTGTGCAGCTGACCCACAGGTGGCTTGGGTTGAGCCAAAAAACTTCACCAGCAGTCTGTTGAGAGACTGATGTTGCTTGTGGAGTTTACTCCCTTGTTACAATGACTGATAATGAATCAGTCGAGGAGCTATGCGGAGGTGTGGAGCCGGCACTAACTCTTAAAGAACGAAATTTTCGTATTGAAGTCTGCTGTGTTGGAATATGCTTCACGCGTATAACATATAGTTATATGGCTAGTTGTTTGTGAGCCTAAAGGGTCACACACTTAAACACTAAACACCATTATATAATTAGTGTAATTAGTGTAATTACATTAATTATTAATAGATAAGCTATAAGCTTGTGTATAATAAGTTTAATATTAATTGTTAATATTGAAACTTTATTGTGAGCAAAATGGAAGAAACAAATGACTAGGGACTAAAGTGAAAATGGAACAATGGTTTATGGAAATCATTGATGGGTCTTTATGGCACCATTAAGAGTGTTGAATGGCTCCATAAACTCACCCTTGACCACCCATTTTGGCTATCCCCAACACACACTTGTATGTGTTTTTGTTTCTTTTTGCTCTCAAGATTCAAGGACTAGCATCCTCCATTGGTGTTCTTGCTTGTGTTGTGTGGATTTCTTTTAGAGGTATTCTAATTGAATACTTGGTTTCAATCCATCATCAAATCCATCCGAATCCACAACAAGATCAAAGGCTTCAAGGGTATGAAATGTTCATCCAATCTCTTTGATTTTCTTATAGTTTAATTGTATGATTGATATCAAGATCCGTTCATGGTGATTAAATCTTTCCGCTGCGTTTTGTTACTTGTAATAACCGAAAATCACCATTAGTGGTATCACGAGTCATTATATTAATCATATAATTAGCTAGATTTTGTGAAAAGTGGCAAAAACCAATCTTTTTTGTGTTTTTTAAAATTCCGATCGGACCAAACACAAAAACCCTACGGGTTTTTTAATTTAATTTTCGGATTTTTATAAAAATATGGGTTAAAATATGGTATTTTTGGAATCCTATTGTCACTTGTTACAAAATCATATCAAAAAATTAATCTTGTTATTGTTTTTTTGATTATTTGGCTTGGAATTTAATTTTTAATTCCATTTTGTTGATATGGCAAAACATGTATTTTTGCCATATCCCAAGCCAAAGCCTTGTCAATTGTTGCTTGTTTGTGCAAACCGATGAAAGCCTAGACCGTTTGTGAATGAATGTGGTTGATGTTTGGTTGTTTGGTTGTTTTGGGAAAAGCCTTGTTTTTTGGCTTAATTGTTGTAATTTGTTTCATTTTTTTTTCTTTTTTTTTGGTGCCATTTTTGGGGCAATTTTTAATGTAAAAGTAATAGAATAGATTGTACTTATTTTATCTTTTTATTGTAAATTGTTGACAAAAAATATTGAAGACTAATGAAGAAAACAACAAATTTCCGTCACAAAAGCGAGGGCTGTACGAAAACAGGTTTTCCAGAGGCATACGGACTCCGTTTTGGGCGATTCAAAAGCCTAAAATGCTTGCAAAGTCGTGGGCTACAACTTTCCAGAAGGCCGGGAAGACCAACGACGACTACTTCAGTGACTTTTCGGGCTTCAAAGTCTGCTGGAATTTTCTGGCAGATTACACTTTTTCACAATTTTGGGTTCTACTTGCTCAAGAATGTCTTGGAGCAAGTGGGAGCCCATTGGGTTTATGTAGGCCCGTTTGGGTTCATGTTGGCCCGTCCCCTAGTTTGACCCTTCGGTCCGTCGTGATGACTCACGTGACCGAACCTAGGATTTCATCGGTCGAGGTTTGCACAAAATTTGTTGCATGTTTTATTTATGTTTGTGGTTGTTTTCTTTTCCTATTAGATACAAGTAAATAAAACAATTAAAAACGGTTTTTTGACACAAACATTAAAACATCCAAACATTTAATCATCGATAATTACTAGTTAATCATTGATGATTAAACCTTTAATCTAAAATTGTTTTGAGATTAAACTAAGTTTAAATATGATTTGAAACTTAAAATAATAGTTAATCATTGATGATTAAACCTTTAATCTAAAATTGTTTTGAGATTAAACTTAGTTTAAATACGATTTGAAACTTAAACCTTAATAATCGTTAAATGTTTTTACCGTTTATTAAAAGACTTATGAAGTGATATGAATGAAGTACATGATTCATTCATATCTTAATAAAATTTTATTAATTAAAATTTAACATACCTAAAATTTAAGTCACGCCGTCCAATCGGTTGTAAATCACTTGCTTCTATTTTTGAATTCACGTGAGACGTGGTTTGAATCTAGATCCGAGGTCATTATTCTCTACGCGTGAGACCTAGAGCTATTTTGACATGATTTCACATTGGATGACTTAATCAAGTTAACGGTGAGACCTTGACTCGAGGCGACGATGCGACAAACATGCCACTTGACCCTAGATGCTTGTTCACTAGGTGCCATGAAGTCCCATACCTCTAAGAGTTGCACTTGTAATGCAATTGTTGATCGTCACCTACCTATTGGATCTATCACCTCTAGCAGATCAACTGATGCGGTGATAGAAGCTCAATGGGATCTTAGCTTTTAATTAAAATTAATTGGGTAGTTAATTGATTAAAAGAAATTATTATTGAAAATACTATTTTTTGAACTTTGGTTGTTATACAGATAACAACAACATCAAAACCTAAGTATCTCCACTCAAAAATCAGTTCTTGAAAACTGAAACTGACTAATATCAACTTTATCTTCTGATATCGAATTCTAAGGATTGTCCTTAGAGATGAGAAAGTTGATATACCTATAAGAGGCCTTACCTGAGGCACCTCCTGTCAGTGATTCTGCTGCTGTTCGTCAAGCCTTTACCGAAACGTTTAACGAACACCAAGAAGTTGCTACTCATATGCTTGTGAGCATGAACCCCGAGATTCGAAAGTACTTCGAGGAACTCACAGCATATGACATGATAAGCGAGTTGAAAATAATATTTCAACAAAAGGCAGAACTTGAACTGTTCAAAACAGTTAAAGCATTCCATGCTTGCAATCAGGAGGACGGCCAATCAGTTAGCACTTACATCTTGAATATGCAATGCTATCTTGATCCAATGGAACGTCTTGGTTACCCCTTACCACAAGTTCTTGGAATGAGCTTGATTCTTACCTCACTATCCAAGGACTATGACCAGTTTGAAAAGTGTTTTAAAAGTACATAGCATGGGGAAGACAATCGTTGAACATGCTATGGTAAAACTGGTTGAGCAAGGGTTACCCAATACTTTTCTTGCAATTAGGGAAGGTAAACCGCAAGCACAAGGCAAGAGTCTAGGTAAGGGTAAGCTAGTTTACTTTTCCAAACCTACGATTCCCCCACCTGCTAAAAAGGAGCACCCTGCAAAGGATATTTCTTGCCATCATTGCGGTGAAACTGGCCATTGAAGGAGGAATTGTCCTGCCTACGTGGCAGAGTTGATGAAGGACAAATGTGTTCTAGTTAGCACATTAGGTATCTTCATTATAGAACTCCATACTTTTCTTGATAAATCTTGAGTGTATGACACTAGTTGTGGAACTCACATTTACACAAATGTGCAAGATTGAATGTGAAGTAGAAAGCTAAATGAATGGAAGCTGTGATCTTATCCTTCCTAATGCGTTAATTATTGTTTTGAATAATTGTCAATTATGCATTGTTTAGCTTTATCGTTTGTTGAATAAGGGATTATGATATCTTGTTTTATGAAAAATAACATTTTTTATTACTATTCCTTATAATAGTATGTTTGAAATTAATATGCATGATCCTAATTCAAACAATAGTTCTATATACAAATGTAGCACTCAAGAATCCAAATTGGTTTGGATTCTACTTACCTAGAGCATCGTCATCTTTTCCACATAAACAACTCGACGGGCTTCTTTACAAATGATTATGAATCATTTAAAATGCCTCTCTTGTATATTATGGAAAGATAACAAGAAAGCTTTTCTCCCATGTTGGCAAAAGAGCTAAAAATCTACTTGGACTCATACATACTGATGTATGTGGCCCTTTTAGAACTAAGACTAGGGAAAGTGCCACCTACTTTCACTGATGATATCATTCGATGTGGTTATGTTTACTTGATTAATCATCAACATGGAAGCTTTAATGATATCAGTCGCTATGGTTATGTTTACTTGATTAGACATAAACATGAAATCTTTGAAACGTTCAAAGCTTTCTAAAGTAAAAGTAGAAAATCAACTTAGCAAGACAACAAAGGCTTTCAGTCCTGATTACGGATGAAAGTACATGAGTCAAGAGTTTCTGGATCATCCCTCACATCGTGAGATTGTCTCACAATTCACTCTTTCATACACTCCACAAGATAATGGTGCGTCTGGAAAGAGATATCGGACCCTGTATGACATGGTGCGATCTATGATGAGTCCTACTACTCTTACACTATCCTTTTGAGGGGCATGCACTGAAGTCTGCTGCTCGAATACTTGATATGGTTCCGACCAAAAGGTTAAAAAGACACCATATGAGATATGGCGTGGGAAAGTCCCAATTTGTCTTACTTGAGGATCTGGGGTTGTGAGGATCTCGTGGAACGAGACATGCCGAACAAACTTGAGCCCATATCTATCAAGTATATCTTCGATTACTATTTTACTTCCCAACTGAGAACAAATGGTTGTTACTCGGTATGCTGAGTTTCTTGAGAACACTCTCATTTCACAAAGCAAGTGGGAGCACTATAGACTTTGACAAGATTCAAAGTGAAGATACACAACCTTCCGGTAACACTAGCAAATATCATTCTGAGGCTGGACATATAGATGTTGGACCACAGGATGATGTTGTTCCCATTCATAGATCCGCAAGGACACTTCATGCACCTGAACGATATAGATTTATGTCGATGCTGAGGAGCAAGTTTCGAGGATCATTATGAACCCCCTAACTATCAAGTTGCATTATCGAATTTTGTATTCGAAAAATGACTTGAAGCTATGAATGCGAAAATAAAATCCATGAGAGACAATCAAGTTTTGAACTTAGTTGATCTTTCTCAAAACAGTAAGACTGTTGACATGGATGAAAATATACACACCTATAAATCTCTCATAGTAGCAAAAGGTTACACTCAATCCTACTGGATTGACAATGATGAAACCTTCTCGCCTGTTACTAAAGACATTAGGATTCTTATAGCCAAAGTAGTGTACTATGACTACGAAATTTGGTTGATGATGAAATCAAATCCTTTGTTTCACCTAAAACCCAAACTGAGTATGTGTATATATGAAAGCTAGTGGGAGCGTTGTCGTTTCTCAAGTCATACATGTTGATGACATGTCACTCATGTGAAACAATATACCATGCTACAAGATGAAAATCCTGGCTTGGAAAATGTTTCGACATGATGGATTGTAGGGACACGACATACATACTTGAAGTAAAGATCTATAATGATAGATCAAAGCGGTTAATTGGTTTCAAAGTGCTTACATTGACAAAATTCTAAATGGTTTAGAGTGGTACTCCCAAACGAGGAAGTCCTCGTATGCCACACAATGTAAACTTGAGTGAGACTCAAGGACCTTCCACACCTGATGTGGTGAAGCGGATGAATGTAATCCCCTATGAATCGGCTATTGCATTCATCATGTACGCTGTAAGGAGCACTAGGCCAAATGTAACGTCCTTAGGGGACCTTACTAGAAAATACCAACAGAATTCATGAGAGGTCACTGGATTGCTGTTAAGAACACATTGAAGTATTTTAAAGTACTGGAGATATGTTTCTTGGTCATGGTGGAGATACTGAACTGAAACTAAGTATACTTGCTATACTTATGTTGGTTTTGAAATAGGGCGTGATGACGCTAGATCCTATTTACGAAGGTTCACTACATTCGAATGATTTATCGAGATATGTGAAATTCGTACACTTAAAGTTCAAACAGATAACTAACTAGCTGACGCTTTATCGAACTCAATGTCTTGTACCAAACATCTTGAATATGAATGGAACATTGGACTTCGACAAGCTAGTAGTTTCATGTAAATCTGTTTTAGTATTTGGATAATGGAACTGTGAGCAGTTTATATTGGAATAAATTGATATATTTGATATGATCGTTTTTATATGAATATCTACTGTGTTCTATATTTGCATGTTTATATCCTTGAATATTTACTGTGTTTTATATTCTAAATTGTCCATTGTCATATTGATAATATGGGAATATTATTAAGACAAATCTGAGGGCATTGATGACATTATCTTAGTATGACTAAGGATGATGAAATCAAACTCACATGTCGCTCATAACGATGCACGATTGGACTGACCCAAACTATGAGAAATCACTTCTTGGATTTATGTCACAAGTGAATCTCACAAAGGCTTTGTCACTTATCCTCTGACTTGAGATGCAAGTTGGTTTGTGTATGTAGAGGGGCAAACTTTGATGTGGTTAAACGCTGACCTGAATAAGGCTGCTATAACAACCATTATCGGGTTTATCATTAAGCATATGACAGACACGTGCAGTCAATATAGAATTTGTTCCTCCACGTATGTGGATTAGATACTACTGGGCCCCTCGATGATTTTGAATAGATGTATGTGTGGCCACACCCAAAAGGTAATCAAGATGAATCTTGATTGGTTTTGGTAATCTATTTCATTATATAGATCGAGAAACAGAATCGTTGAAGTTTTAGATTGACATTGATCCTTGTCTAAAATTCAACATAGTATCAGTAACAAAAGGATAACTGCTTGAAAAACTTTGAACAAAGATTTTATGAAACTCCTCATATACTCCTAGGGGCATTGGCGGGTTGCTAGACTCTAACCTTTGCTTGTATAACTACTTGATGTTATCACGTGCGCAAGTGGGAGCTGTTGGAATATGCTTCACGCGTATAACATATAGTTATATGGCTAGTTGTTTGTGAGCCTAAAGGGTCACACACTTAAACACTAAACACCATTATATAATTAGTGTAATTAGTGTAATTACATTAATTATTAATAGATAAGCTATAAGCTTGTGTATAATAAGTTTAATATTAATTGTTAATATTGAAACTTTATTGTGAGCAAAATGGAAGAAACAAATGACTAGGGACTAAAGTGAAAATGGAACAATGGTTTATGGAAATCATTGATGGGTCTTTATGGCACCATTAAGAGTGTTGAATGGCTCCATAAACTCACCCTTGACCACCCATTTTGGCTATCCCCAACACACACTTGTATGTGTTTTTGTTTCTTTTTGCTCTCAAGATTCAAGGACTAGCATCCTCCATTGGTGTTCTTGCTTGTGTTGTGTGGATTTCTTTTAGAGGTATTCTAATTGAATACTTGGTTTCAATCCATCATCAAATCCATCCGAATCCACAACAAGATCAAAGGCTTCAAGGGTATGAAATGTTCATCCAATCTCTTTGATTTTCTTATAGTTTAATTGTATGATTGATATCAAGATCCGTTCATGGTGATTAAATCTTTCCGCTGCGTTTTGTTACTTGTAATAACCGAAAATCACCATTATGCTGACTTGTTGGGAAAACAGCAGGTTGAGGACGAAGAGGAAGAGAAAGAGAAAAGTGATCAACCAGGGATGTTTGACTACGAGCTCTGATTGTTGGTGGAGTTCCTGGAAAAACACTGCAAAACTGAAAATGAGAAGGATTATTCTCAGACGCTGACATAGCTTCTGATCGTAATCCTCCTAATTTGGGACTCGAGTGAGTACCCAGAGGATCCTGGCTGAATCCTGATGATGCTGCTGTCTCCAAGTCAGCATCATCAGCTGCCACACTTTCTCCACAGGTAGCAGACCCTCTTACCCTCTGCTGAGGAGAAGAAGGAGCACGTGAAGTGGGAGAAGATGACGGGGAGAAGGGAGAGGAAGATGGAGAGCGATGAGCGGGTCTTTTGACTCGTTTCTTCACCACCAGAGGAGCAACGTCCTCTTCCTCATTTGCCACATCACTGGGCACTGAGGTCCCTGTTGAAGTGGAAGTATTTTCATCAGCAGCTAGCGGACGGCTAGCAGCTGGAAAACCCTTCAGATGAGAAAAGGACTTACCTTCTTGTAGGGCAGATTTCTCCATTGTGGTGCCCTGTGATCGATCCCTTTTGGATCTAGTACGATCTTCAATGATCTTCAGCATGTATGAGGAGAGAGGAACATCTTCATCATCTTTCTTTTTGGGGAAGATGATGTTTGATAAGGTACGATCCTCAAACCATTCCCCTTTAAGGTCATCATAATCGATCTTCAGCTTTTCAACCATCACCTGAGCGATGCAAAAAATGAAGAAACGAACATAGGGAATGTGAGTTCCCTTTGCTTTAAGCTTGGTTTTGACCTCCTCGAAAACCAGTCTCCCATAATCAATCCGCTGACCGGTGATTAGGGCTTCAACAAAGATCTGAAGCTTGGAGTTGCACTGGTTTTGAGACCCATGGTTACCGCCTATGCATTGAATGACGTGAGTGAAGAAATAGGCCCATGGTCTCGTCAGCTGAGACTTCTTGAAGACTCGAACTGAAGGATTTATGTGCACAGATAAGTACACGTGTCACCGTGTCCAATGTTATAAGACACTAAAGGGTCACACCACTACACACCCAATAATGGACAACCGAATAAAGTAAGTTGTGTGGAATAATTAACTAGTTAAGTTAATTATAAAGAAGAGAATAAATAATAATAAGTTAATTATTATTTGAGGATGGTTAAATATTAGGTTAAGTATTTAACAGACAGTTAATTAGTAGTTAATTAATTAACTAGTAAAAGTCCAAGGGTTTAAAGTGATAATAGGAAGTTTAATTATGAGATTAATCATAATTAAACTCCAAGGACTAAACCGTAACATCTAGCCTTATAAATAGAAGGCTTATGTGAGGGTTTAAGGGTTACACTTTTCACATCACCTAAACCCTAAACCTCTCCCCCTCTCTCTCTCGGCCGGTCGTATGAACGAAGGAAAAACCCCATAGGGTTCTTTGGCTTTTCGGGTTCGAGTTCGACCGAACACACACACACATACAAGTCTTTGTGTGTTGCTTTGTTGGTACAACGCGGTCTTGCATCGTGTCCAGGTGGTGCAGTAGAGGTGGATCACTTCTTTAGCAATCTAAAGGTAATGTTCATCATCTCTTTCTTCTCGTGATCTCATTGACTAGTAGAGATCCAGTAATGTGGTATTCAAGTTCCGCCATGTGAATACTACAAGGTTTTCCTATAGTGGTATAAGAGCTTTCTACTAATCTCAATGAGATTCGGTTGAGTTTCTTTTCGTCTAGAAAAGAACCCTGGAAATTTTGAACCAAGCATGTGTTCTTCAAGTTTTGAATGAACATTGGATTGAATAGGGTTCTAGATAAGAAGAAATTAGGTTTCTTTTTTCCCTCCTTTGTTTTTCGAGTTTTCGTATATATATATAATATTAAGTTTTTTTTTTGTCTTAGAAAGAAACCTAGTAAGTTTGATCCAAGAACCTTGTTCAAATTTATGAACAATTGGATTGAATAGGTTTCAAGATAAAAGAAACTAGGTTTCTTTTTATTTAGTAAGAAAACCCTAGAAAGTTTGATCCAAGAAAAGTTATTCAAGTTTATGAATAATTGGACTGAATAGGATTTTTAGATAATAAGGAAAAGGTTATAATTATTATTAATATTATTATTAAAATTAAAAGCGGGAGTCAAAACCAAACCAACCGAGATTCGGTGGGGGCTTGGTTCGACAATCGAGTGGTCGCCGAATCCAAGTCCACCGAGTTTCGGTTGAATGATGGTTTCTTGGTGACCAATTTATCGTATTTAGGGTACAAGATTTTATGTAACCTAAATCGGGAATAAAAAAACTACAAGATCTATGTATATTTTTTTAGTTGTTAAGTCAATCTATGTAAATCTTTTGATTTTTGACTAACTATCAAGAATAAATCAAAAGGATAGATTTACATAAATCTTGACTAGTTTAATTTTTTATATCTATATATAATAAATAATAATTGATTATTAAAAACCTAGAAAATTTCGAAATTAAGGAGGAATTAATTAGAAATCAGCTTATGATAATTTAAAAATTATCAGTTTGGTAATTTAATAATTATCAATTTATTTATTTAATATGACATAACCCAAAAGAAATGATGTTGTCTTTGTTTTTTAATAAATCCGAAAATTTTAAATATTTTTTCGGGAATAAATAATGTTTTTTTATTTTAAATATACAAAACACAAAATGAAGTCTTGGGGGTTATGTCATAGAAATTCTCGTAAATTGCAAGTATTATGTATTTTATATTTTCCGTTTATTTATTATAATATGAAATATAAGATGGTGATTATAAACAGTTTGTTTAGAAAACCAAGTTTTAATTATAAGATGGTGACTATAAACACTTTGTTTAGAAAACCAGGGTATAAATTAATAAGATGGCGATTATAAACAGTTTATTTAGAATACCAAGTTTTAAATTAATAATGGTAAAGTAAACAGTTTGTTTATAAACCAAGTTTTATAAAACCAAGTAATTAAAAACTGGCTAACTTTTTCGAACAAAGGAAAATCCTTTTTAGAAAATCTAAGATCAGAGTGCAACACACCTAATGGAACACCTCACTTGTTCAAAAAAATTCACATTGTAAGGAGAAAGAACCTTAGATGTGGATTCAAATCATTGCGAGTGTTAGGGTGCGTAGGGTCTTGTGATAATCGGGAGTCCCGGCGCGAGGCATCACACTGTCTTAGGTGGTACGATCTATTTTGATGATAATCGGGAGTCCCGGCCCAA
The DNA here is from genome assembly GCA_963853835.1 of Calendula officinalis. Classification (NCBI taxonomy): domain Eukaryota; kingdom Viridiplantae; phylum Streptophyta; class Magnoliopsida; order Asterales; family Asteraceae; genus Calendula; species Calendula officinalis. The sequence goes on along the minus strand of OY970820.1, from coordinate 50,473,885 downwards.
AATGCACTAGAGGGATTAAAACATGTACAAGTTTGTTGTTCAACTTGATATCCCGAGGATCTAGGAATCGTTTCTAGTCTAAGAGGCGATCGGTATGGCTATACCTACCAAAATTAGCGTGGCTCTAATGGGAAGTGCCCAAACCTTGCATTAGAGGGCGTGAAATATGGGTCCTAGTCTAACTATTATTATTAAAAGGTAATAATGTTAGAAGTTATTTATTTATCTAATCTTACTAACCGTTTGTTGTTTTTCTTATAGATGTCTGTACCGTCAGAAATTCTGTTTTACTCACCAAACGAATCACGAAAGTTCATCACTGGAAAATGGAAGCTTACTGGTCCAAACTACAAAGTTTGGAGGGTGCACTTTAGGAGTTACCTAAAAGCACAGAATCTACTGTACGTGATAGACGAGGTGCCCAAGGGACAACTAGGGCAAGATGCCCCAGGATGATGAGCTTGACGCTTATTATCAGTATCTGGCTGATGAATCACAAGTTATGTCGATTCTTATTCTTACTTCATTATCAGAGCTTACTGATAATCTACGCAAGAAACCATGCTATGAGTTTGTCCAGTATCTTGAGGAGACGTTTAAAGATAATACTGAAGATAGCAAACAATTCATTTTACAAGAAATCATTTCGTCGAAAATGAAAGATGATTAACCATTGAGTGACCACCTTATCAACATAAGGAGGTTACTAGATTGTATCACCCTAGTTACTGGCACATCAAACGAGCATGAACAAGTCCAGTTCTTGTTTGGATCTCTCACTCAGTACTATCAGGACAGGGTAGTACGTATAGTCGGGAATTTTGATCTGGGTGTCGCAGGTCTACATGAGAATCTCTTGTGTAAACGCGATGTTCAAAGGCTGGAGGAAGAATCACTCCCTGAGATTCAACAGGATTAGTTCTATGATTGTTGAATGACTTTGCTGATTTGTGTTGCCTAACTTGTGGCAGAAAGGATATTTGCGAGCACACGTCTGACGTGGGGCTGTTGGATGCTGACTTTTTCAGCGATTCAGGTATCTTTATGATTGATTGTCTCGGTACTTCTAGTGAATCCTGGGTATTGGATACCGGATGTGGTCATCACATTTGCAATCATTTGCAGGGATTTAAGAAGAACAGGAGGCTGGGACGAGGGGATGTTGAACTACGAGTAGGCGAATGTTCCAAGGTTGGAGCTGAAGCCGTAGGAACATATCTTCTCAAGTTGCCTTCAGGAAGAGTCTTGGAACTTAAAGATTGTTATTATGTCCCTAGACTTATTAAAAATGTTATTTCATTTGATTTACTTATAGACATTGGTTTTTATTATGAGTTTTATGGAAAAACAATTTCGTGTTTAAAAGATGACATTTTATATTTTAACGCAAATTCTCATAATGGTCTATACACGTTAAATCTAAATAACATAGAACGAGACATCTATCATATAAGTAAAAGATCCAAGAGTAACTTGAATCAAACTTATCTTTAGCATTGTCGTTTAGGTCATATAAACGAGACTCGCATTAAGAAGCTCCACGATGATGGAATTCTAGAGCCATTTGATTTGGAATCATATGCAATATGCGAAGCTTGTTTATCTGGCAAGATGACAAAAGACCCTTTCAACCACTACAATGAAAGGGCAGGCGAGTTGTTAGGGATTATACACACAGATGTGTGTGGACCCTTTACTCCAGAAGCCAGAGGAGGATACCGTTACTTCATTACCTTTACTGACGACTTCAGTAGGTATGGTTATGTCTTTCTTATGATACTAAAGTCTGAGAGCTTTGACAAGTTCAAAGAATATCAGAGGGGAGTAGAGAACCAACTAGGAAAGAAAATTAAGTCACTTCGGTCTGACCGAGGAGGCGAATATTTGAGCCAAGAGTTCGACGATCATTTGAAGGAATGTGGGATTGTTTCACAACTCACACCTCCGTATACGCCTCAGATGAATGGCGTATCAGAAAGGAGGAATCGCACCTTGTTAGACATGGTACGTTCAATGATGTGTCGTGCCCCACTACCACTATCATTTTGGGGACATGCACTCGAGACTGTAGCATTCACACTGAATAGGGTTCCGACCAAGTCAGTAGAAAAGACTCCGTTCGAGCACTGGCGGGGAATTATCTTTTCTCAAGATTTGGGGTTGTGAAGCGTACGTTAGACGTAACTTCATAGACAAACTAAACCCCAAGTCAGATAAGTGTATCTTCGTTAGATATCCAAGGGAAACCTTAGGATACTATTTCTATCATCAAGAAGACAACAAAGTTTTTGTTGCTCGGAAAGGTGTCTTCTTGGAGGAGAAGTTTCTAGGAACTGAAACTCCAAGAAAAGAAATAGAGTTTCAAGAAATTGAAGAGAATGAAGATCCACCGACGACTTCAGTCAAACCAGTAGTTCAACAAAGAATTGTTGTCCCAACCAGACCCACCGGTTGAGGAAGAAGAGACACGCAATCCGCGTAGGTCCAGTAGACCACGCCAAGAACCAGATAGGTATCTTGGATTCATGATCGATGAAGATGATGGAAATCTACTAGAACCATTAACCTACAGCGAAGCTGCTAACGGCATAGATTATGAAAGATGGCTTGAGGCTATGCAAGCAGAGATGCAATCCATGTATGACAACCAAGTCTGGGTGTTATCAGACTTGCCACCACAATCACGAGCTGTTGGATGCAAGTGGGTTTTCAAGAAGAAAACCGACATGGACGGAAAAGTGCATACTTACAAAGCACGACTCGTCGCGAAGGGTTTCACGCAAACACAGGGTGTGGATTATTCTGAAACCTACTCGCCAGTCGCCATGCTTAAATCCATCAGAATTCTTATGGCCATATCAGCATATTACGACTATGAGATATGGAAAATGGATGTTAAAACCGCCTTCCTTAACGGGGAGTTGAATGAGGACGTATTCATGATACAACCGGATGGTTTTACTGATCCAAAGAATCCTGATAAAGTATGCAAATTGCTAAAATCTATTTATGGATTAAAGCAAGCATCTAGAAGTTGGAATTTACACTTTGACAAAAGAATCAAAGAATTTGGTTTTGTCAAGAGTGAGTTCGAGGCGTGTGTCTACACAAAATTCAGTGGGAGCATATTAATCTTCCTAGTCTTGTATGTTGATGACATACTGCTTATAGGAAACGATATACCAACATTACAAGGATTAAAATCCTGGTTAGGTAAATGTTTCTAGAGGAAGGACTTGGGAGAAGCCGCGTTTATACTAGGTATAAAGATCTATAGGGATAGATCTAGGCGGCTTATTGGACTTAGTCAAAGTACATACATTGACAAAGTACTGAAGAGATTCAGTATGAGTGATTCCAAGATAAGACTCATTCCAATGACACATGGCATTACACTGAGCAAAGCTCAGAGTCCCACATCTAGCAAGGAAATAGCTAGGATGAGTTTGGTACCATATGCTTCGGCAATTGGATCAATCATGTATGCCATGTTATGTACTAGGCCCGATATTGCTTACTCCATAAGTCTCACGAGCAGATATCAAAAGAATCCTGGTGAACCCCATTGGGTGGCTGCCAAGAACATTCTCAAGTATTTGAGAAGGAGAAAAGAAATGTTCTTGGTCTTTGGAGGTTCGTTGGAAGAACTGCGTGTAACTGGTTACACTGATGCAAGCTTCCAAACCGACATAGTCGATTACAAATCTCAATCGGGATTTGTCTTCACACTAAACGGAGGAGCTATATCTTGGAAGAGTCAGAAACAAGATACGATAGCAGATTCGACTACAGAGGTTGAGTACATTGCCGCAAATGATGCTGGGAAAGAAGCCATGTGGCTTAAGAATTTTATCGAGGATCTTAGAGTTATTGCCAGTATCTCTTGACCCATCGAAATATTCTGTGATAATAGTGGAACAATAGCGCAAGCTGTTGAACCAAGAGAGCATCAAAAGACCAGGCATGTAAGCAGGAAATATCACCGCATACGTGAGTATGCAATAGAAGGTGATATTGTAATTAAGAAAATACCAACGGATGACAACGTCGCTGACCCGTTGACAAAACCACTAGCTGGACCAAAGCATGAGAAACATGCGCACGCTATAGGCATTCAGTACCTAAATATTGGTAGTAAGTAATTTTGATTAGAATCATAGACATGTTTGAAATCGATACATTATGTAATAACATTTCGTGGGATTGAGATAGAAAGTTTTACGTAATATTTTCACGTTGTCTATTCTTAACATGTTTTAAACCTATCCTTGATACACAAAGTTTTTGAGAATCTAAATTGTCTGTGGTTGCTTGAATTTAGTGGGAGCTAGATTCAAGAGTTAATACCATTATGAATATTTATCTATTTCATAGTTATTGAATAGAGAAACAAGGGTTGTTAAAATAAATATTCATAGATGTTTATAGAGTTTGCTAAACATTAGACGTGACCAAAAGATCGAGATTACTTCATGGAGCCCAAGCATGAGTAATTTATAGTAGATGTCCTCTGACCTGAGACGTTTTGGTTTGAGACACGATGACTTCTGATCTTTAGCATTTATCTACCGTCACACCGTAAAAGGGTGATCAAAAGTAACTTGACTAAGACAGCGGAAGTCGTGGGCAAAATAACGCAAATGTCAAGATGGAATTTGCACCTTCTTTAACTAGAAGTGATATTTCATGGCCGCTCGACGATTAAGACTACTGAAATGTGTGGCCGCGCTCGGAGAATGATTAGATCATTCGGTAATCAGTTACTGCAGAAAGTCGAAATCATAGTCGAGAAAATTCGAGTATATAGAACAAGATCCCTGCTCCATGTCTATTACTCAAATTAAGAAATATCATGATGCGAATGGAAACTCTGTTAGTGTTATTCATTTTATGAATATTATCTCTGGATGTAAGAGTTCTTATAACCGGTTATCCTAAACGTCTGGCTAGGGACCGCTTTAGGCCAACTATGATCAGAAAGTGTTTCTTAACTTGCACAAGTGGGAGTCTGAAGGATTTATGTGCACAGATTAGTACACGTGTCACCGTGTCCATTGTTATAAGACACTAAAGGGTCACACCACTACACACCCAATAATGGACAACCGCATAAAGTAAGTTGTGTGGAATAATTAACTAGTTAAGTTAATTATAAAGAAGAGAATAAATAATAATAAGTTAATTATTATTTGAGGATGGTTAAATATTAGGTTAAGTATTTGACGGACAGTTAATTAATAGTTAATTAATTAACTAGTAAAAGTCCAAGGGTTTAAAGTGATAATAGGAAGTTTAATTATGAGATTAATCATAATTAAACTCCAAGTACTAAACCGTAACATCTAGCCTTATAAATAGAAGGCTTATGTGAGGGTTTAAGGGTTACACTTTTCACATCACCTATACCCTAAACCTCTCCCTCTCTCTCTCTCTCGGTCGTATGAACGAAGGAAGAACCCCATAGGGTTCTTTGGCTTTTCGGGTTCGAGTTCGACCGAACACACACACACACACACAAGTCTTTGTGTGTTGCTTTGTTGGTACAACGCGGTCTTGCAGCGTGTCCAGGTGGTGCAGTAGAGGTGGATCACTTCTTTAGCAATCTAAAGGTAATGTTCATCATCTCTTTCTTCTCGTGATCTCATTGACTAGTAGAGTTCCAGTAATGTGGTATTCAAGTTCCGCCATGTGAATACTACAAGGTTTTGCTACACGAACCCTGTCATCATCCTTTTCTAATCGATATCCGGTGATACCGATTAGACTTGCTTTTGCCTCATCAGTAGATTTCATCTGCTGATAGAGTTCGACAGGGAGCAAGTAGTCGAACCCGCAAGCTGTACAAAAATCATCAATAGTGATGGTGATTTGATGATCCTCAACTTGTGCAACAATGTCGTCCCCAGAGATGGAGGCGGACATCCAGAAATCACGCAAGAGTTCATAGAACGTCTTGGTGAAGTGAAAGAAAGCACCCCTGATCGGACAGTGGCGCAAGAACTTTCCGACCGGACAGTAAACCTTGAAGGTTTTCCGGTGGAGATGTGTTTGCTACCAAGTTCGAGTTTTGAGCAAACTCGATAGCATCTCTGGTTAGGATGGCTTTTGTGGTTTTCTTAGACATATTTAGAGAGAAGAAAGACAAAAGCTTGAAAGAGAAGTAGAGATTTTTGAGAGGATTTTAGGAGAAGATTTGAGGGTGGTGAGGAAGAATGAGAAGAGAGGGATGGGTATTTATAGGGGTTGGTAGGACGGTTTGGGTAAATATTTGAATTTAAACCGGACCATAAATGGATAGTTAGAAACCAACTATGGAAATGTTGGTTATCGTGCGAAAAAGGTGGACGGATGTGACATTGGGGGTTAGTGGAGCCGTTTCGGTGTCAGGGATGTCATGTCCTTCAAAAATGCCAAATATTTCCACTTCAGTGAAAATATTTGCCACAGAGATCGTGTGGATAGGGATGAAAGATTCCTTTTTAGAAAACCAAATGTTTTAACTTATAAAACTTGATAAGTGTCATTTTTGAGATGTTTATTCAGCTGATTGAATGAATTCAAACCGTTTTTAGTCAGCTGAATGTACTAAGTGACAAGGTGATCTTATCAGCTGCTGATAGTACCTCAGCAGATGATTCAAGCATTTAACATACCCAGCTCGCTGATTAAAAAGTTGAAACATTTTTCATCTAAAGGCTTAGTGAACAAATCAGCCAGCTGAAGGTCTGTTGAAATGAAATGAAATGAAGTTCAACGTCACCTTGTTCAATGTGATCTCTAATGAAATGATTGTTAAGGCAAAAAGCCTTACCCCTTTGGAATTTAAGTTAACAAAACAACCTAGACTAGCTTAGAATAAATAGTAGAATTAATATGCTAAGTTTAGGAGTGATACTGAGTTTGGCCAGTATTGGCCACTCAGTATCAGCACTCAGTATTGGAAATCCAATACTGAGTAGAAGGACTGAGTTACAGTCAGTTTTGTAACGGTCTAAGATCAAATCCCTTGATCTTAGTCATTTCCCTAGTTTAGTCCTTCGGTTACTCCTTTGCCCATTATGTAAGATCTCTATATCATTATAAACAGAGATCATCTTGCAAAGGAGAACATACCAATTTACGTATTCACTTTCATATATTTGTAATTGATCAGTGGTCTTGTTATTCCGCAACAAGCCACACTTAGTGGATTTATACATTGACTCTAATACTGTGTTATACACTTTAATTGTCCTAAGTATATTAATCTAATCAATTAACTTACAAAACCAGGGTGTTGTGACCTAACAACTGGTATCAGAGCAGGCTAAATAAATCCTTATTTAGTCGATCTATTACCCTGGCAGCCATTCCCTATATCTATCCCTCTCAAACTCAAAAATCCAAAATGTCTACAATTGTTGCACTAGTTATGTCTGGAAAGGGAATGCCCATCTTTGATGGCAAAGACTTCCATCAATGGAAGCTAAAAGCTCAGTGGTATCTTGAATCTATTCATCATGAGATGCTCACTGTGTTGAATGATGGTCCCATCATTCCACAAACTGAGGAACCCGTTGCTGCTACTGATGATGCTCCTGAGAGCACAAGAACAGTTCCTAAACTGAAGCACACATGGACTGATACTGACCGTCAGTTGTACAGTTTAGACTCAAGAGCAAAGGGGGTGATTGGTAATGCTGTTACCAAAGAAATACTGAATGCAGTTATGAAATTGCCAACATCAAAGGCTATGTGGGATAGCCTATCAGTCACCTATGAAGGCACACGTAAGGTGAAGTTGCAAAGAAAAAGCAACATGAGAAGAAAGTATGAAAACTTCTTCTCAAGTCCTAATGAAGACATCTCCACTCTCTATAACAGGTTTAATACTGTTATCCATGATTTAATCAGTGTAGGCATTGTGAAGGAGGAAGGAGAACTTGTTCAAAAGATCCTGGATAGTCTTCCTCAACAGTTTCTTGATATGATAAATTCTGTCAATGCTGCTAACAACATTGAGTCATACACTCTTCAAACTTTGTATGGTCTAATGTTGAATCATGAGGAGGATAATGCTGCAAGACTGATCAACTGGAAGAAATCTGATAAATCTTCCACTGGCATGGCTCTAGTTGTGCAACAGGCATATACTGTGACTGAGCCTAAAGAGCCAGAAGTTGATCTTGCTGATGCTGAGGCAGAAGAGCTTGAAACTCAAATGGCTCTTATGTCTATGAAGCTGGATCAGTTGAAAAAGAAGAGGCTTGGTGTTAGCTCTTCCAATACTGACCCAAGATCATGTCTTTGCTATAGGTGTGGAAAGCTTGGACACATTGCTGCTAATTGTCATACTAAGTCTACTGAAACTGATCAGAATGACAAGATTGCATACCGAGCTAAACGGTATAGAGACAAGTATGTCAAGCTAAAGAACTGGAGCAAGGGCAAGAATGCAGCAGGGAATGGAGCACCTCATCAAGCACTTTACTCTGAAGCTTGGTTGGATGAAGAGCTCAGTGATGATGAGGAAGATGTTGAAAACCAAGCCTTTATGGCTTTCACTGAAGATGATTTTAAAAGCTCCTTTGAAAAGGACATCAAAGAAGCTGAGAGGATGAGTGTTCATACTGATTGGGATTCCACTCAGTTGTACAAGGTGAGTTCCTTTCAAACTTATTCAGTGAATGAAAAGGAAAAGATTTTTGAGTATATGATTGTTGATCTTAAAACTTTAGTACAAAGAGAAAAAGCTTTAAAGTTAACTATTCTTGAACTTGAAAGGGTAAATAATGAACATTTAGTTAAATTAGCAAAATTTAAAGATTTAGAATTAAATTTTTTAAACTTACAAGACATTAACCAAAGATTAGCTGACAAAGCTCACTTACACAAATTAGAAAAAGAAAATTTTGAAAACCAGTGTAAATCTTGGGGAAATGCATCTATTAAATTAAATAAATGTCTAAATCAACAATTTCCAGAAAATGTGAGGGCTGCACTTGGTGTTGATCCTCAGTTAAAAAATAGAAACAATTTTGCTGATCTATTTGAAGAATTTTCTGATATGAACCCTATTCAGTTTGTAAAAGAAAAACGTTTTTGTGAAGTTGGATGTCAAACTGAGTCAGATGATGAGGATAAAATTATTTTTGATAAACCAATTGGTCCTTCCATTTGTTCTAAGTGTTATACTGAACTACAAGAACTCAGTATTGAATTTCCTGAAAAAGGAAATTCCTGATACTGACCTTGAAATTGTGCAGTATGATACATCTGCTGTTCCTCCATTTGAATTATTATTTAATACAACCACTTTTGAGATATATAATGAAAATAAAACCACTCCTATTCAAAATGTTATATCTAATACTGAGGTTGCAGGAGCAGAAAAGTCAACTACTCAAGAATCTAAAGAACATGTTAAAGTTGTCATTCTAAAACATGATAATCAGAAATCAACTTCAACAGGATCCTCAAGTGGCAAAAACATGAAGTCTAATATTGAAAAGACTTCTCTGCCAAATAAAAAGAAGACACCAGATCCATCTCCTTCTAAACCAGTCAAAATCAACATTAAAACACCAGTAAAAAATGACAAAAATAACATTTTAAAATCTATTGGTGACCAGATCAAAGTTTTAAGTCAAAAGTTTGCAAAACTTACTCATACTGATCAACCAAAAGTCAAACAATTTTCAAAAATTCCTTATGAAAATATGTTCAGAAACAGACCTAGAAAATGTTATAGATGTCATCATACTGGACATAAAGGAGATGAATGCTGGACTGATCTCTCAAGTCCTAGGTACTCAGTACCAAAGAAAAGGAGAGAAACCAAGTCAGTATCACCAAAGAAAACCCCCAAGGTTTCCCTTGAAGTGATACTGACCACTCCATTAAAAGAGATCAAGTCTATCCCTATTTCTCCTACCAAAGGTCCCATTCAAAAATGGGTTCCTAAAAAGAACTAATCATTATTTTGTGTCTTGTGCAGGGTGACAGAAAATGGTACTTAGATAGTGGCTGCTCAAGACACATGACTGGCAGTATGGAGTACCTTCTAAACTATACACCAGAGAAAGGGCCCCTCTGTCAAGTTTGGAGATGATTCGATTGGAAAAACTAGAGGGTATGGAGTAATCAAGGCAGACAACATAACTTTTAAAAGAGTTGCCTATGTAGAGGGTCTTAAACACAATCTGCTCAGTATCAGCCAGATGTGTGATGATGACAATGAAGCTCGTTTCCGGAAGGTTGCAGGAATCATCTACAATGATAAAGGGCAACCTGTACTCATTGCTAGAAGAGAAAAGGATGTCTATGTGGTCAACCTGTCTGAAATAGACCCTACTATTCGAGTTTGCCTGCTTTCTAAAGTCAAGCCAGAACTGAACTGGTTGTGGCACAAGAAACTTTCTCACATAAATTTCAGAAATATCAATGAGCTCAGTATGAAGAAATTGGTGAGAGGGTTGCCCACTATTACTTATTCCAAAGATAAGTTATGCTCAGCATATGAAATGGGCAAGCAGAAGAAGAGTTCATTCAGGTCAAAGGTCAACCATTCTATTAATGAACCTCTTACAATGATACATATGGATCTTTTTGGCCCCATCAGCACACATCATTGGCCAAAAAGATCTATACCTTAGTCTTGGTTGATGAATTTTCAAGATATACTTGGGTCATCTTTCTCAAGACCAAATCAGATGCAACAACAGAAATCATTTCCTTTATCAAAAGAGAAGAACTTCAGAAAGGCAACAAGGTCAAGCAACTAAGAAGTGACCATGGTACTGAGTTTAAGAACCCGGTATTAGCAGATTTCTGTGAAGAAAAAGGAATCGTTCAAAACTTCTCTGCAGCATACACACCACAACAAAATGGTGTTGTAGAAAGAAAGAATAGAACATTAATTGAAGCTGCAAGAACTTTGTTATGACATGCTGGACTGGCACTGAGCTTCTGGGCAGAAGCTGTAAACTGTGCAAATTTTACTCAGAACAGAGCTACAATAGTCCAGAGACATCAAAAGACTCCTTATGAGTTATACAATGGCAAGGTTCCTAATGTGGAATACTTCCACATCTTTGGGAGTAAATGTTTTGTACTCAGTACTGAGCAAAATCTCAACAAATTTGCTCCCAAAGCAAATGAAGGTGTGTTCATGCGCTACTCTCCACACTCTAAACCATTCAGAGTGTATGCCATCTCAACTAAGATGATTGTAGAATCCATTCATGTCACTTTTGATGAAGATCAGAATGAGCATTCTACCTCAGCAAAGGAAGACATTAGTGGCATAGACATTCTATGTAATCCAGAAAACTCAATTGCTGAACAGCCCAAGTCTCACCCATACTATGTTGATCATTGTATGAGTGATACTAATCAAGAAAGAACTCAGCATAACTTGAATGCATCAAATTCTGAGGTTCCCATCTCTGAGAACCCCAATACTGAGTTCCCAATCATTGATCTGAACAACTCCACCTATGAAGAAGGTGAATCTTCCAGTACTTTTCAAGAATCCACCTCAGATCTGCCAAATCAAGAAGAACAACAACCTGAACTGTCTAATACTGACCAGAATTCAACTTAGTATCAGGCAGACAACACATCAGTGCAACAAGATATTGTTGACTTTGCTTCAAATGCCCCCTTAGGAAACAATCTAAGGGAACACAGAGATCATCCACATTCTAATATTATTGTTCCTATTGAACAAGGTGTCCAAACAAGAAGAAAGTTAGATTTTGAACCCCAAGCAACTGCAAATTTTTGCTTCTTTTCAAGCTTTCTATCTACCATGGAACCAAAGAAAGCTGATGAAGCTTTATTAGATGAAGACTGGGTAGAAGCTATGCAAGAAGAACTGACAGAGTTTGAAAGGAACAAAGTTTGGAACTTAGTACCACCTCCTGCTGGCAAAACTATTATTGGTACTAAGTGGGTGTTCAGAAACAAGATGGACAAGGATGGTGTTGTCATTAGAAATAAAGCAAGACTGGTTGCTCAGGGTTACAGGCAAGAAGAAGGCATTGACTATGATGAAACTTTTGCACTAGTTGCAAGAATTGAAGCTATTAGGTTGTATCTTGCACATGCAGCTTTCAAGAACTTCAAAGTTTATCAGATGGATGTCAAGAGTGCTTTTCTCAGTGCTTTTCAAGAACTCCACCACCTCCACAGTCTCCACTTGGTGGAAATAATGATGAAGAAGGCCCTGATACTGAGCCTAGAAGATCACCCTCCCATGCCAATACTGAGGGTGAACATGCTGCTGCTACTGAACCTATGCCCTCCCCAACTCCTGATGATCAACAAGGGGACATAGGTGGTGATACTGAACCTCTTCCCTCCCAATCAAATGATAGCAATAAGGGGGAGAAGAGACAAAGAGAAGAAGAGGTTGATCAACCTGAGCCATCTGCTCAGGGGGAGAAAAAAAGGAAATTAAATGAAGATCAACCTCCACAGCAACAACAACAACATCAGCAAACTCCTCATACTGAACCACTTAGGTTTCAGTATGAGAGGAGGAGACAAAGAGGAAGGTCAGTTCTGGAACAACTTGAAGAATTCACTGAGCCAACTGCTCAGGGGGAGACTACAACTGACCAACCACAGCAAGTTGATACTGAGCCTCCTGCTCAAGAGCAAAATAACTTGCAGATTATAGTCTATAGGCGTTTTGTCTGGCCAATAGCTGATGATGAAGAAGAAGAACATCCAGTGCCATCTCAAAATTTATTAAACTTTGCACTGGATGTGGCACATAAAGAAAGCTCTTCATCATCATCCTCAAATGATGAAGAGCCTCCAAGAAAACCAGTCTCTCCTCAAGCTGAAGGACCTTCTAGAGTTCCTAGAAGGCCAATCACCAGAAGAATGTCAAGAGTGATTATGTCTTCTGAATCTAGTGAGGAATCTGATACAGCTCCTCTAATCACTAGACCAAGAAGACCTGTACATGATACTGAGGAAAAGAGTGATGCTGAGGATGAGATTGAAGCTCAAAGATTCTTTCCTGTTAAGGAAGAAGATCCTGACACTGATTCTGATGCAGATGTTTCAAAAAAATCTCACACTATCAGAAGAACTGGAGATGAAGTTCTTCAACAATACTGGAACATTGTCGCTCAAAGAACAAGATATAGGGAGACTAGGATGGGTATGCTGAGGAATAGATCATTCCCAAATGTGAAGGAGATATGCTGGCTGAACATTTATGTCAACAAAATTAAAGTCAAAACAGTTGACAAGTCCATAGTTGCAGTCTGCACTGGACCAGTCAGTCCTCCCATGAAGATTTTTCTCCATGATGTTCAGAATATGGGACTCCAAGACTAGGTGAATATTGCCAGACTAATAAAGGAGTTACCATCTAGATCCTCTGAAGCCCAAGTAATGATGGATGAAATCTGGGCTGTTTCTGCTATATGCTTTGAACAAGGCATACTGTACCAAGCAGATTATAGGGCAATCAGTGTAATGACTTAGGCTGTCAAGAACAACAAACCTTAGTGCCTTAACACTTTCAGGATCTTTAACTCATACCCTGTTCCTCCGAATCTTATTTTTCAGGATCAAAAGAGCACCATATATCCTACCTCTAGATATATGTATACTGACTCAGAATATAGGGAATGCTTCATTACTGAAGCAGATTTGCCAAAGGCCCCTATTAGTCATCTGGTGGGCTTGAAATGGATGATAACCAAGAAGGAGGAATCTTGGTTCAGAAAGAAGATAGTTGCTGTGCTGAATAACAGGCAGGATGAACTGAAGAAAAGAGAAGAGTTCATCCACATAAAGAAAGAAGTCTTCTATGAGTTTGAATCAATCACCAAACAGTGAAGAAGAAGACTCTGCTGCCTGAATTTTTGTTTTTGTAATATTCTCTTTGTAGCCTCTTGTCTCTTTCCTGACCTACTCAATCGAAAGATGCTCACAATCGGATGCTAGTCTCTAAGTCCCTGCTTTGACTGTTCCTTATCTTAGGTCATGTTTTTTTGGTTTCAATTGTTTTGTTATAATTAGATAGGGGGAGATTGTTAAGGCAAAAAGCCTTACCCCTTTGGAATCTTAAGATAACAAAACAACCTAGACTAGCTTAGAATAAATAGTAGAATTAATATGCTAAGTTTAGGAGTGATACTGAGTTTGGCCAGTATTGGCCACTCAGTATCAGCACTCATTATTGGAAATCCAATACTGAGTAGAAGGACTGAGTTGCAGTCAGTTTTGTAACGGACTAAGATCAAATCCCTTGATCTTAGTCATTTCCTAGTTTAGTCCTTCGGTTACTCCTTTGCCCATTATGTAAGATCTCTATATCATTATAAATAGAGATCATCTTGCAAAGGAGAACTTACCAATTTACGTATTCACTTTCATATCTTTGTAATTGATCAGTGGTCTTGTTATTCCGCAACAAGCCACACTTAGTGGATTTATACATTGACTTTAATACTGTGTTATACACTTTAATTGTCCTAAGTATATTATCTAATCAAATAACTTACAAAACCAGGGTGTTGTGACCTAACAATGATACGTGATATCAATATGTTTGGTTCTAGAATGAAGAACTGGATTGTTGCTGATTGCGATAGCACTTGTGTTATCACAGTATATGGGAACTTTGCAAAAGTTCATATCGAAGTCAATCAGCTGATTCTTCATCCAAAGTACTTGAGCACAACAGCTTCCACAACAACATATTCTGCTTCAGCTGTAGAGGTGGAAACAGTATTTTGTTTCTTGCTTGTCCAGCTGACTAGCTTGCCACCTAGCAGCTGACATCCTCCAGTAGTGCTCTTTATATCCATCTTGCAACCTGCAAAGTCTGAATCTGAATAGCCAATTAGATCAAACCCGGAGTCTTTGTCATACCAAAGACCTAGGCTTGGAGTACCTTTAAGGTACCTCAAAATTCGCTTAGCAGCTATCAAATGGGATTCTCTAGGATCAGCTTGATACCTAGCACACATGCAAGTAGCAAACATAGTATCTGGTCTGCTGGCAGTGAGATAGAGCAAAGATCCAATGATTCCTCTATAGATAGTGATATCAACTGATTTCCCAGTTGTATCAGCATCTAGATTATTCGGAGGAGCCATTGGAGTTTTCATACATGATGATGAATTCATATCAAATTTTTTTAAAAGATCTTTGATATATTTTTCTTGATTTATAAAAATTCCATTTTTAGATTACTTAACTTGTAAGCCAAGAAAATATGTTAATTCACCCATCATACTCATCTCATACTTTGTAGACATAAGTTTTGAAAAACATCTACAAAGTTTTTCATCAGTAGCACCAAATATTATGTCATCCACATAAATTTGAACAAGAATGATATCACCTTTGATTTTACGAATGAATAAGGTTTTATCAATATTTCCCCTGGTGAAATCATTTGCTAGAAGGAACGTCGAGAGAGTGTCATACCATGCACAATGAGCTTGTTTCAACCCATACAGTGCCTTATCCAACTTAAACACATAGTCTAAGTACTTAGGATTTTTCAAAACCTGGAGGTTGCTTCACGTAAACTTCCTCTTGCAATTTACCGTTTAAGAATGCACTCTTCACGTCCATCTGAAAAACTGTGAAGTTTTCGTAAGCAGCATAAGCTAAAAATATTCTTATAGCCTCAAGCCTTGCTACTGGAGCAAATGTTTCATCGAAATCGATTCCTTCCTCCTGTCTATATCCTTATGCAACAAGTCTAGCCTTATTGCGGATAACCACACCTTCTTCGTCCATTTTATTCCTAAATACCCACTTGGTACCAATTATTGTGTTCCCAGCTGGTGGGGGCACCGGCTGCCACACTTTCCAGTTGGAGCTTTCTAAGGCAACTTTAATATTTTTCGGTTCTTCAGCTGCTAAGAAACACGACCATAGGCAAAGATTGCATGATGCCTTACTTCTTGTGACTACTCCTTGTTGTGGATCTCCAACGATCAATTCAATTGGATGTTCAGAGGTCCACTTGGATTGAGGAGCAGCTGAAGAAGAGGAAGATTCAGCAGAATTTGATCCTTGTTGAGCAGCTGAATGCTCAGCAGGATTGAGTACTTCATTTTGAACCAATCTTCATGAAGTATGAAGAGGTGGTTTAGAGTTGGATGATGCTCTTGCTGTTGGAATTTCTTTTTGAACAGCTGCAATATCTACAAGATATGTAGGAGCATCATGAAATGTATCATCTGAATCATTTATTGGAACTTCAAAAAGATTCAAAGCATCAGAGAATGTTTCAGCTGCATCATCAGTTGATGGTCCAGCTGATCTCTGAAATGCTTCAGATGATTCAGCAGAGGTGGGATTAGCCTTAGAGTGTTCTTCAAAAGTAACATATATAGATTCTTCCAATGTTTGTCTTCTTTTGTTGAAAACTCGGTATGCCTTAGATACATTGGAATACCCCAAGAAAATAGCTTCATCAGCTTTAGAGTCAAATTTGCTCAGCTGATCTCGTGTGTTTAACACAAAACACACACAACCAAATACATGAAAGAAACCGATATATGGTTTCCTCTGACGAAGAATCTCATAAGAAGTTTTCTTGTGTCTCTTCACGTAGAGAGACCTGTTTTGAGTAAAACAAGTTGTATTAACAGCTTCTGCCCAAAATTGCTTTGGCATGTTTGACTCAGCAAGCATTGTTCTCGCACCTTCTATTAGGGTTCTATTTCTTCTTTCAGCAACACCATTCTGTTGAGGTGTTCTAGCAGCTGAAATTTTTTGTGAGATCCCAACTTCTGAGCAGAAGTCTTCCAATGTACGATTTCTAAATTAAGTACCATTGTCTGATCTCAGCAGCTCTACTCTTGACCCATTTAGAGGTTCCATCTTCTTGATGAATTTGGTAATTTCATCAGCTCCATCACTTTTGTTACGAAGAAATACAACCCAAGTATATCGTGAGTATTCATCAACGATAACAAGTGTATACTTCTTTCCACCTTGACTTTCAGTACTCATAGGACCAAAGAGATCCATACGGAGCATGTGCAGGCAGTTGTCGATGGAAAAAATATTGCTTTGATTTGAAAGAGCTTTTATGTTGTTTACCTAGTTCACAAGCTGAACAAAGTTTATCCTTTTCATACTTAATTTGTGGCAAGCCATTCACCAGCTGACCTCGAGCTAGCTTTGATATATTTTTAAAGTTCAAATGAGATAGCTTTTTGTGCCACAACCAATTCAGCTCTTCAGTGGAATGAGAGAATAGACAAACTTCTTGATTGTAGGGATTCATGTCAACATTATATACGTTGTTATTTCTTGGTGCGATAAGCACGACTTTTCCACTCTTATCAGTCACCGTTCCTCTGTAATTATTAAAGTTCACTGAGAACTCTGCATCACATAGTTGGCTAATGATGATTAAATTATGTTTTAGCCCATTCACATAACCAACTCTTGTGATTTTTATAGATCCATTTGAGATGGATCCATAACCTTCAGTTGAGCCTCTACCATTATCACCAAAAATTACTGGAGGACCAGTACACACTTCGAACTCTTCCAGCAGGGATTTGTATCTAGTCATATGTCTTGAGCAACAACTGTCTAGGTACCAGACGTGTTTGCTTTGATCACCCTGCACATAAATCTAAAAGAGTTAGTTCTTTTTGGGAACCCACACTTATGTGGGTCCTTGTGATTTCCTGCTGGAGCTCACAGGGGTTGGGTTCTTAATGGACTCACAAGCTGAAGTTGGAGAGGGTCTTGCCATGTCCCCACGATCTCCACACTTATAACATTTTCTGTTCTTTTGTAGTGGAGTGGAGGGCGAAGTACCATGGCTGGGTACTAGACCTAAAATCCCTTTCTGATTATCTGAGATAGTCAGAGTTTGAACGAGTGATGTCAGCTTGCTGACCTTTCCTTTCATCTGTTTGACAGGATCAGCTGAAGAAGGACTTGGAGTGTTTTTTTATCACACTCTTACCTTTGTTCTTTGCAGCTCGAGTACGAACTCCAGCTGTCTCACCTTTGAAGGGTGTAAGAACAGTTTTCTTTCCTGTTGTCTTGCTAGTCTTCCTTTGAGGTCTAGCAGAAGAGACAGCAGGTGCTGATCCTAAAATAGACTTACTTGGCTCAACTATAACTACTGTGGGTGTCCTAACAACTATGGCTGAAGCGTCAGCAGATGACTCTTCACCAATAGTTTCAGAAGGTTCTTCCTTGGACATCTCAGTAGCATAGGTTTTGGTAGACTTAACAAAGCAACCAAACACCAACTCCTCAGCTGGCACGTAGTCCGGATCATCCGTACTACTATCAGGTACAGCGACTGCAGCAAGGAAATCTTCTCCTAACACAGCTTGTACTTGACTTGGAATCTGTGAGTTGACACACTCACTCACACGTTTGGATGAACGAGACCATGATTCACAAATATTTTTAATTGCCTAAAGTTCTTTAACTTTCTCATTAAGATCGTGTTGAAGAACTGTGTTGATAATTTTTTTCCAGAAAGTTCTTCTTTTAAAGTTTTGTGATCAATTAATCTTTCATTTAAAAAAATATTTTCACGAAGAATAGCACTGTGTTTATCCAAACATTCACCTTTCAACTGATCAATGAAGTGCAAGTCACAGATAATGTAATCAACAATATCTTTGGCTTTAGAGGCCTCAGCAGAGATTAGAGAGGATACCTTTTTGTGAACTATGTTGACCCATTGATACGAACTAGCATCATCAGCTATAATGCTTTCATCAGCATTATCCATCAAACACATTGTGGCCATTGGTTCATCAACATCAGATGAGCTGTCACCAGAATCAGCCCAATCGTGAGTTTCAGCTACAAGACCCTTGTCAGCAACTTTGCCTTCAAGTTCCTTCTTTTCTTCTAGGATCTTTTTGGTGAAGGCTTGTAGCTTTTTGTATTTTTCTTCAATAAACTCACCAGCTGAAGAAGATGAACTAGCTTTCTTTTGTTTGCAGTCGTTAGCATAGTGTCCCTTTTTAATAATTGTTCAAATATAAATAAGACAATCCAAATAATAAACCAAAACCTATAACATAGAGTTCATACAATCATAGTGAATAAAGGATCTAGCATATAGACATGCTGGATGAATCAAACATCAAACAATAATAAATCGTTGAAAACATTATTAATAGGAACAAAGAATTAAACCAAACAATGCTTGATGTAGAATGCCTTGAATCTTCTCTTCCAATTAGTTCGTCCGTAGCTTCGTTCGTTCGTATGGGGTTTCTCTGTTCGTATCAGCCTTGCGGCTGTGTCTACTGCCCACGTGAACTCTTTATTTTGACCAAACTCCTTCAAATATTTGTGACAAAACATGGATTGTGGATTTTGGCCGAGTGCTTCTTTTCTCCACGTGGGCTTCCCAAGATTTGGACACTCAAATAAGATGGACTCTTTATTTAACCCATAGTGGGCCGATTAATTTGAATGTAATATGCCAACATTTATACGGTTTAATTTATTATGCGCCGTATCTCGAATTGCCACCATGGGTTGTATACAAAATTGCGTCCCATTTAACGTGTTTCAACATTCTTTCTTTTTAACGTGTATTTGGCTCATTTCTTATCTATTTTGTAGTTATAATCTACATTTCATAAATAACATATCCTTAGGCATAAATAAAGAATTATCCTTACAAAACAAGCCTAAATTATATAATATTGGTGGATTTAAATATGTATAAATCCGCCAATATCAAGATGTTCACACTTGAACTTTGCTTGTCCTCAAGCAAATCATCATAAAAATAATTCAATCAGCTAAATATTAAATCAACATAATCGACACTTATCTCAATCATCATTCATAGAAAAACAACAATTTTCAGAACCTAGCCCATTTCAACAGTTAAAATTTTCACTATATTTTATGCCCAAGTTCGTGTAAGACATTAGCTAACTTTTCACAAATCTAATCAAATCTTTAACTATGCTAATTATACTACTTTTAACTTAGATCCTAATCAACCCTTGCATAACCTATAAATACCATCTTTATGAAAATTACCCAATTAATAAGGTTAAATTAAGAAAATTTAGTTTAATTATTCATTTTATAGCTTATTTGCTTTATTTATTCATGCTTTGCATGCTTATTTATTTCTTTACTTATTTTTCATTTCTTTCATACATGCTTTGCATGTTTATTAATTTTTATTTATTTATTTTGTTTGGAAGAGAGAACCGCAACTTTCTTTGAGCACCCGCGTAAAAGAATTTCAGCCAACATATCCAGATCAGTTGACCTTAGTATGCTAGGTTTAAAGGACCCCGCGAGCTTACTTGTCGGGAACCCAAGGCCGGTTAATTGTTCTCCCTAAGTATTTAATTAGGTATTTATTCAAGAATCGATTCGAACCTCAGCTTACATTGTGAACCCGCGTAAAAAACTTTCGACCAACATGTCCAGATCAATTGACCTTAGAATGCTAGGTTTGAAGGACCCCTCGGGCGTACTTGTCGGGAGCACAAGGCCGGATGAATATTCTCACCGATTCTCAAATTTTTCTTTTATATTTATTATTTAACAATTTATTCACGTAAACTAAAAGCTCTTAATCCAACCTAATGTCATCGGGAGCTAGCTTTGCTAAACTTAATTTTCTAAAAGACAATTCTTAAAGATTTTACAAGACATTTCAAATTTTCAAAGTTAGGAAGTCTTTAATTAACGAGTTAAAATGATAATTAGATCGATGAAAAGCCACAAAATTTTGACACATAAAATCTAGGTAAAATTTTGCCCTTTAAATTGAACTTTATTTTCCAAATTGTTTCTAAAGCATTGAGATGTGTCATAAAAAAAATTTGCTAATTAAAATGGTTTTGTGTAGTTAGATGATTTTCTAGAGAACTTCAACAAGTGGTGGAACTCACCCCCCATGCCTACACTTAAAGATTTGCATTGTCCTCAATGCAATAAAACTTTAAACTAACGACTAAAAGTAAATAAGCAAAAGGAAGGGTACTCCCTGGGGTGCTTTGTGCGGATTCCACACTGCAAACATCATCATCCAAGCATCCTCATCTAGCAGTCATTCAGCTCGATCCAAGTTCCTATCACAAAAGGAAAAACACACAAAACAAAATAAAAGCAAATAAATAAAATAAAAGTAAAAACACGGCTTGCCTCCCGAGAAGCGCTTCATTTATTTTCGAGTCCTGAGCTTGACTCGCCCCCAAATTAGATTACTTGGGGTAGATTATCAGGCGTTCTTTAGCAACGATGTCACTCGAGCCAAAATGGTTGCCACTCAGCACACTTCGTGACTTTCAGTTAAAATAATTCTGGCGTCAGTATCAGATTCACAACAAAGTTCATAATTTTCTTGAGACTCGACCATATGTAAGAACTCATCGGAAAATGTGTCATTGACGATATGCTCATGGAGTTCTTTGAGAGGTGGATTTTCGAGTCGAAAGGGGTGATTTATATGTATGGTTTGTATAACTTTTTTGTATCGATCCTCGATGTCGAAATCTTGTAGAAATGCATACTCGAGGTGAGTAGGCGGCGGTTTAAACTCAAGAGTCGGGTGGTTTTCAACAGATGGTATTTGTGAGAAAACATTTTTAAGATGAAAAGTGGGTGGTTTTGGTTTAGGAATTTGCTCCTTCAGTGTATAAGTATAAGTATGAGTATGATTAGGAGGTATAAGTTCAAGAGATGTGTCATTTTGAATCTTCTCATCTGGAGGAATTTGCTTGGGAACTCTGTCGGGCTTTTGGGCATCTGAGACGTCAGCATATAAGAGTACTTCGAGCTCTCTTATCACATCCTCAGGGCTCATTTCATCATCCAGTAATGTATCATCAAGCTCATCAGATATTGAGAAATTCTCTAAATCAGCGGTGAGGTCGTCATCAGTGGATTCATCATGAAGGAGAGAATTATCAAAAATGTGTGCATGTGTTACATCTTTATTCTCTCGCTCTTCTTCGGTTTTGATCTCCTCGAATTCCACCTCTTCTTCTTTTGATTCGCTCTCGTAGGCATACCGCCACTCTAGAAGCTCTTCGTTGTCTTCCTCCTCGTCATTATGTACATCAATGAAATCATTGATATCATTAAGAGGTGAACTTACCTGTTTACCATTTTGGGTGGTTAGAACATTCTCATAAGGTAGATCGCTCAGTGATCGTTCGGATAACATATGTGTTATCCTCTCCATATCCTTCTCCATGTTTTGAAAACTGGCTAGTGAAATTCTCATGGATTATTGCCTATCCTCATCTATTTTGTCTTGCTTTGCCATGAACTTCTCAAGCATTATCTCTAACGAAGACATTTGTGAATTTGGTTTTGCTCCTTGGTCAGGAAAATCAACTCTTGGAGGATTTGTATAATTGTGCATGTAATAATCAGGTGGGTCATGCGTATGGATATATTTGTAATTATTATTGTTGTTCCACCAATGGTTAGCACTATCCTGATTAAATAAGTTCCATTCCTCCTCAGTCATCATCAGTTGTTCAACGTCCCCCATTGAATAGTAAACTGTAAAACAAAAAAAATAAACTGCAGGGGAGAAAAACAAACCGTAAAATGCACCTATATAAAACAATAATAAAAATAAAATAAAATAAAATGAAAACAACATAAAGCAATAAACTCGTCCACGAACAAGTTCTTAAACGAGGATCGATTAATAGACTAAGTTCTAATATACTAAATCAAGCAACTATTCCCCGGCAGCGGCGGTAAAAACTCGATGCGATGAATCTAGTTATAAATTAAATGTCCTAAATACTCCTATTCAAGATTACCACACTCGTAGGAAAGTATGACCTAATCGCTGACAATATAATCAAGGTAAGTATTTACGGGTATTCATCTCCACAGGGAACAGTTAAGCTGATTCGTATACTAGAACTAAGTGAATAATTATAAAAATGAGTTTTTATATTATTTATTATATTACCAATTAAATAAATTCAACAGAGGACCGAACCCTAATTTGAAATGTAGTAATTGTGGTAATTTGGGTCACACTGTTGAAAGATGCTTTGAAATTATTGGATATCCACCTAATTATAAAAAGAAAAATCAATCTCAAGGAAACAACAACTTTTCAAATTCATCTTATAATTCAAATAAGAAAACTTCTAATGATATTGGAAGTTCTTCTAAATCTACTAACAATTCTTCTTCTATTAGTTCCTTCAATTTTACAAATGAGCAGGTTATCAAGCTGATGAATCTCATCAATGAGAAACCTAATCCAGATGGCATGAATGAAAACATGGGAGGTAATTATTATAACTCGAATGTTTTCTTTAATGCAAATTTCAAAAAGTTTTTTAATGTTAATAGTAAAATTTACAAACCGAAATTTTCTAAAAACTCGATTATAGATTCAGGGGCAAATCAACACATGACGGTTTCTGATAAACATCTTGAAAATGTTGAAAATTTGAACTTAACCGTTGGGCATCCTAATGATACTTTTGCAAAAGTCACTTAAGTTGGAAATTTAAAACTTATTGATAATGTAACTCTATTTGATGTACTAGTTGTTCCAAATTATTGTGTGAATCTGCTCTCTGTCAAAAAACTTGCTAGAGATAGTGGGTTGTTGGTTGGTTTTAATGAACATAAATGTTATATCCAGGATTTGAAGCAAAACAAAACATTGGGGATTGGTAATGTCTCTGATGGATTGTATATGTTTGAAAGTGGTAAGTATGTTTGTAGTTCATCAAATATCTTATATGTGTCTCAAGATATTTGGCATTCTAGATTAGGACATCCATCTAATCAAGTTTTAGAGATTTTAAAAAACACACTGAATTTGAAAATTGAACAAAATGAATTACCTTGTGATATTTGTCATATGGCAAAACAAACAAGGGAACCGTTTCCTTTGAGTGATCACAAATCATCAAATATTGGGGATTTATTTCACTTAGATTTATGGGGTCCATACAAAATCACTAGTAGGGAAGGCTTTAAGTACTTCCTTACTGTTGTTGATGATTTTTCAAGAGCTGTTTGGCTCTTTCTCATAAAAACAAAAGATGAAGTTGTTCATCATATTATTGCCTTACATAAACTTCTTAAAATCAGTTTGACTAAAAAATTAAAGTTTTTAGAAGTGATAATGGAACTGAATTTTTTAATAAAACCATGAATGAATTTTGTATTGAAAATGGTATAATTCATCAGTCGTCTTGTTCTTATACGCCATAACAAAATGGAATTGTGGAAAGGAAACATAGACATCTATTAAATGTGGCTAGATCTCTTATGTTTCAAGGGGGAATACCTCTAAATTTTTGGACTGATTGTGTTCTAATTGCTTGTTACTTGATTAACAGGTTACCATCAAAAGTGTTGAATGAACAGTCACCTTTTGAAATGGTCTATGGATTTAAACCAAATTTTTCCATATTAGGAACTTTGGTTGCTTGTGTTTTTCAACTAATCTAAACAACCATGATAAGTTTTCTGCGAGAAGTAATAAATGTGTTTTAATTGGTTTTTCTACAGTAAAAAAGGCTTACAAATTGTATAATTTGGATACAAAATCTGTTATTTTTTCAAGGGATGTGAAATTTTATGAAAATGTTTTTCCTTTTAAAACAAAAGATTTTTTTTAAAGAAAAAACTGATTTGTCTAATGAAATGGTTGCATTAGACAATCTGAATTTTTTGACACTGGAGTTCCTAAAAAACCCGATGAAGAAGGGAAAAAATCTACTAAAGGTGATGGCAAGCATACTTCTTCTAAGGATGATGCGTTTGCAACATATAAAGGTGATGGCAAGCAAGTACTTGCAACACCTAAAGGTGATGGCAAAAGCACTTCTCTTATAGAAGATGATGGGCTAGCAACATCTGATGTAGTTGAAAAAAATTATTCTGTCCCTGAGGGTAATAAATCTCAAAATGAAAGGTTTTATAATCCTGAATTTGTTCCTCAAAAATCTACCCGAAAATCTGTGTTACCAGTTAAATTTAATGATTATGTAGTAGAAAGTAAAGTCAAGTATGAGATTGAAAAAGTAGTTAACTATAGTAATTTGAGACCAACTTGTTTTTGTTTTGTGTCTAATTTGAATAAAATAACTGAACCACGAAATTATGTGGAAGCTTTAAAAGATAAAAGTTGGGCTGAAGCAATGAATCTTGAAATGGAAGCTTTATATAGAAATAATACTTGGAAATTAATTGAGTTACCTAGTGGTAGAAAACCTATAGGTTGTAAATGGG